>CM040124.1:247162361-247843297 GCA_022559845.1 Amorphophallus konjac | reverse complement strand
ACATAGACTTCCTTCGTAGATTCCTATTAGACTTAGAATTACCTCACATATATTTTTCCTATCCCCAATAGCAGCCACTTTCCTACGAAGCCAATGCCCATGTGACTTACGAAAAGAGGAAGGCCTTCGAGCTTTTGAAGGTAACCTATGCATCCGGATATATAAAAATAGATATACCCTTTTCTTTTTAACGTGAGAGAGCTTATTGGGCAATTAAGGCCCCTTTAAACCAATATATATATATATATATATATATATATATAGGGGGTCCCAAAGCCCCATTTGGTCTTCTACATGGGTTAGGGTTCACAAAATAACCTTTTTATATATATGTATATTGATATATATCCTATAATACTTTCTATGTAGGTGGCTATGAATCATTTTGGGATTTGGCTACTAAGGCCCATAAAAGCCCATTTACATATATGTGTATTTATTTGGTTAAAGCCCATATAAGGATTAAAGCTCTTTTTAGTTGTGGATTTAAGTGGGCTTTGCAATTAAATTATTTGGCCCCTTAAACTTTTTAATCTATTATTTATGTTCAATCTATTTACAAATTTTATTCCTTTAATTTACCAGGGGTGCTACACCCTCCCCCACTTAAAAGAATTTGGTCCCCAAAATAAATTTCATATAATCATGGAGGGTGTGCAGAGTACTTACTATGTAGAAATAAATTCGGGAATCTGTTCATCATGGATTCTTTGGTCTGCCATGTAGCTTCTTGTTCTGAGCATCTACTCCATTGAACGTTGACCATGGGGATTGTCTTGTTCCTTAGTGCATGCACCTCGCGATCAAGGATCTTTAATGGCTTTTGTTCATACGTGAGATTCTTTTGTATCACCAGGTTTCCACGATCTATGATATGTGACGGATCGTGCACATATTTCTTCAACATGGATATGTGGAACACATTATGGACGTCAGACAATTGAGGAGGCAAGGCGATGCAGTAGGCAACCTCGCCAACTCTTTCTAGTATCTCGAAAGGCCCGATATATCTTGGTGTAAGCTTGCCCTTAACACCAAATCTTCTAATTCCTTGTCCTGGAGAAATTTTAAGAAATACATGGTCTCCGACTTGGAATTCGAGATCTCTCCTTCTTGTGTCGGCATAAGTCTTTTCTCTAGACTAAGCCATTTGAAGTATTTCTCTAATTAGTTGGATCTTCTCGGAAGTATCTCTAACCATGTCTGGGCCTAGTATTTGTTTCTCACCAACTTCATCCCAGCACAAAGGTGATCGGCAACTCCTTCCGTATAAAGCTTCGAAAGGTGCCATCTGTATACTTGCTTGATAACTGTTGTTGTATGCAAACTCGACCAAAGGCAAGTGATCATGCCAGCTTCCACCAAAATCAATGATACAAGCTCTGAGCATGTCTTCTACTACTTGATTTGTTCTCTCGGTCTGACCATCCATCTGAAGATGAAAAGCTGTACTAAAGTTAAGTCTTGTCCCCAACGAATGTTGTAGATGTTGAGTACATGATGTTTTGATGATGTCACCATGAGCTTCTAAGCAGAATTGGCTCACAAATTCATGCTATCTTTTTGATGTGTCCTGGTAAAAAGACTTTCTGCCAATCAGCTCATATGCATCTCCCTTCATGCAAGAGCGTGCACCGACCTTGAGAGTCCAAAGAATGGACTATGCACTGACCTTGAGAGTCCAAAGAATGGCCTATGCATCGACCTTGGTTGGGCAGAAACCTAAATGTGCACCGACCTTGTTCCAATGTGCACGGACCCTCATAAGCTTGCAACAAAAATGTGCACTGACCCTCATAAGCTTGCAACAGGAATGTGTACCGACCTACATACACTTGCAACAGCTGCGAGCGGGGATGATGTGCACCGACCTTAGCTGGGAGCGGGGAAGATGTGCACCGACCTGCATGCAAGGAACCTTGAAGCCTGCATCGACCTTATCAAGCATGCACTGACCTTGAAGCGTGCACCGACCTTATTCAAGATGTGCACCGACCTGTATAAGAGGAAATGCGTGATGTGCACCGACCTTATCAAATGTGCACTAACCTTGAAGCTTGCACCGACCTGCATGCCCCAACAGAAATGTGCACCGACCTCTATATGAGAAGACTTCCAAATATGCACCGACCGTGTCAAGGCTTCAGTCCAGATGTGCACCGACTTTCCTTATGTGCAAAGACTTGGGTCGTGATATGCACCGACTTCAGCTGAAGGAGCTTCAAACTTGCACTGACCCTACCCAAGGCCAAGCTTCTTATGTGCACCGCCTCTGCCAAGACCAAGCTTCTGATGTGCACTGACCTATATGTGGTGGAATAGTAACATGCACCGTCCTCCATTGAAGAAATCTAATGTTGCACGGACCTTGCCAAAGGCCAAGGATCTTATCTGCACCGACCTTATTGTTCCAGTCCAGAAGCTGCACCGACCTTATTGAATCAATAGAAGGTGTTTGATGAAATGCCTCAGTGAGCAAAACTACCTCTATTTTAAGCAGTTTTCTCTCATTTCAACTGGGTGATCCAGAGAGCAAAAATAGGTACCGCAAGTGTCGAAAAACACATCTTTTGAGGTCTAGAAAAGTCTCCTTGGTCAGTCAACCATTTTGGTAATCATGGGTTGCTATATCAGTCTTTTTGGTCAGTGGAAAAGTGAGTTACTATATCTGAGAAATGTCCCCAATCCTGGTAACCAGCTTTTTGCCTCCACCCAATCAGAGGCTCTATCTGTAAGATCCCTCAAGACAAAAGGACGTCCTGATTGTCCTACCAGCTGGACAGTAAAGATCCTACAGATCCTTCTTGGGAGGGTCCTCTCCAACCATCTCTGGTCAACCGAAGTAACAAATGGAAGGAAACTTTTTTCTGCTACCTATCTGGCCAACCAGAAGATGCCAAGACAAAAAGTCCATAAAGATAAATGATTATTTATGAAGAGCCAATCACGCTCAGCCTAGAACCTCTTCTGAAAGGGGATGTTTGTGCCTATAAATAGGAGGGGCTCCATACAAGAAGATGCTGGTGCTGCCATTCCTGCAAGTGTTGAAGGTTGAGCCGTTCATGGGGCAAAAGAAAGAGGAAGGAGAAAGAAAAGAAAAGAGAGATGAGCACCTGCTAAGTCCATAAGGTGGAATAGGAGGAAGAGGAGAAGGAAGACCAGCAGCCCGTGCATCCAGCCCCGTTTCCCTTGCACCCACAGCCTTGCTGCTTTGTTTCTGCTTCTTTTTTCCCCCTTTTTCAGATCAACCATGTTCATGGGGACTTGTCCCCGTGTGTTTTGAGGACCTCGTCCTCCTGTGTGTGTGTGGGGTCTACCCCCCCGTCTGTTGTGTTTACAGCGTGCGTGTGTGTGTGGTTAACCATCTTTTGGCCAAAGAGTGGAAAGCCTCTCCTTGTTAGGAGAGGGGTGGACGTAGGCCTGTCTCGGGACAGTCGAATGACCTAAAAATGTTGTGTTATGGCGTGTTGCTTCCAGTCCATTTCTTCTACCCCCATTCACAGGCTCTTCTAGCTCATAGCTTCCTTCTTTTCGCTGACTAACATAGTGTTGATCGCTCAGTTCTATCCTCCCGTTCTGGTTTCTGTGTTGCGTTGTTTTGATCATATTTTAAAAGTGCTTATTGTGTACCCGAATCTATTCACCCCCCCTCTAGATCCTCTCTTAACCATCCAACAGTTGGTATCAGAGTAGGTTCCTAGAGATGTGGTCCAACGACCCAGGGAGATCCGATGGGAGTGTCCCTCGCAGCTATGTAGCAGAGGGCCAGGCCATCAACAAACTACCATTTTTTGATGGTACTAATTATCTATACTGGAAGAATCGAATGGAAGTTTTCCTACGTGCCCAGGATCACCAGATTTGGAGTGTGGTTAGTAAGGGTCCATTTGTCATACCTGATGTAGACGATACCTAGACCCCAGATCAGATCAAAAAATTCACCACCAATTGGAGCACCATGAACATCATGCAATGCGGTATCCACTCCACAGAATACTCAGGAGTCTCCACTTGCAAATCAGCAAAAGAAATGTGGGATAGACTCTAGTTAATCAATGAGGGGACAACTGAAGTAAGGGCCACCAAGGCCAATCTGTTAACCTCTGAATATGAAATGTTTAGAATGAAGCCAGAAGAATCTATCTCTGAAATGTATGCAAGATTCGCTCAGTTAACAAACAATCTGAAACTTCTAGGCAAAGAATATGATCAAGCTGAACTTGTTAGGAAGATCCTCAGATCTCTCACCCCAGTGTGGCACACAAAAGCCACTGTCATTGAGGATTCAAAGGACCTATCTACACTGACCATTGACGGATTGATAGGCTCACTCATGACGTATGAGCTTAACTTCAAGCGAAGTGAGGAAGATATTAAACCCAAGAAGATTGTTGGGCTCAAAGTCTCTGAGAACACAGAAGATTCAGGTGAAGAGGATGAAGATGACATCCCAGAGACATCTCTGGCTGACCATGCTATGCTCACCAGATAGTTCAAGAATTTCCTAAAAAGAAGAGGTAAATTCCAGAAGAAGAAGAAGAACCCTCAGGTAAGTAAAAATCCCAACTTCAAATCTACCCACCTCAAGAAGTCTGATACTTTGATTTGCTACCAGTGCAAGAAACTAGGACACATGTGAGGAGAGTGTCCTAAGTTGATGAAGCAACTGACCAAGGCCAAGGGAAAGAAGCCCAAGGCCATGGTGTCCACTTGGAACGATGAAGAAGAGCAGGATGAAAGCCTTTCTTCAGATGAAGATGATTACTGCCTCATTGCTGATGAGAGTGGGGATCACGTAAGGAATCCCTTCGAGACCTTTTCTATAGAAGATTGGGAAGATGCCTATACAGAACTTCTTGAGAAATTTGAAATATATAGAAAGGAGAATAGGCAGTTGAAGAAGAAACTAAACTCTCTCACTCAAAATAATCTTGTCAACAAGGAGCTGGAAACCATAAGAGCTGAGAATGAAGAACTAAAGAAACAAGCTGAAACCACCCGTTCAGATCTGCTAATCCTAAAAGAAGAGAGTGACGCCCTTAAAGAAAATTTGAGCCAGACTGAACAAAGATGCGAGTAGTGGGAAAAGGAAAATATGCTTAACCTTGAAAAGTATGAAGCCGTTAACACTGTTAACCTTGTGATGCAAAAAAACATGGAACGATTTAAAGAAGAGCTGAAAGAGTAACAATCTATCCTTGAGAAAATGACAATGGGAAAATCTAATCTAGATGTTATTTTAGGTACCCGGGTCAACTTTAGAAAAGAAGGGCTTGGTTTCAATCCTACCAATAATAAGCCTTTTGAGTTCAAAAATGTCTCCTTCTGTCCTGAGAAAGGGAAGGGAAAATTGATTGTAGAAGAATCCGTTGAAGAGACCACCACCCGTCATACTACACAATCTGATCATGGTCACAATTATCAGACCAGACCCAACCGTGCTAAGCCACAGATTCAGCACAAGCCTCCCAAGAGGAGAGGTCAATTGTCTGGACAATCAGGTCGAGGCTTCAACACTCCCCAGTGCCCTTCAGGTCGAAGCACCTGGGATATTCCTCGACACAGATCAGCCTACCACTCTGAAAAGAAAAATTACCTCAATAAAGGAAAAAGATTCAATGGTCAGCCCAGCATGGGTCTCCTCCATAAAAACCATGGCCGCTTTGAAAATGCTCAAAACCAATCTCAGTCCAACTTACATCCCATGAGCTTCATGAGATTTCCTTGCCATGCTTGCAGCCTACCGGGTAACATTTATAACCCATACTATTTCGGTCATGGAACAAAAGTATTCAGGCAAGTTTGGGTTCCAAAGAATTTATTGCATACTTTTAGCTCTGTCTATGAACCCAAAACTACTTGGGTTCCAAAGACCTCTGCCTAATACTTTCTATGCAGGATTGCCTAGCAGCTCATCACAACCGCTGGTACTTAGACAGTGGCTGCTCACGGCATATGACGGGAGACAGGAAGAAGTTTAGCCTCTTAATCGAGAAGGAAGGTGGCCAAGTCAGGTTTGGAGGTAAGGATATAGGCAAGGTGATTGGCACAGGCATCGTGGGTAAGAATCCTTCTAAATCAATTGAAAATGTGATGCTCGTTGAAGGTCTTGAGCATAATCTACTTAGGATAAGCCAGCTGTACGATAAAGGTCACAAAGTGATGTTTGATGTTAATGAATATAGAATTCTTGAGAAAGACTCTGAATCTGTATTGTTTACAGGACACAGAGTGAATAATGTTTATATGATAGACCTTGATGCTCCCAGCTTTGAAGGAATGTGCCTGACGGCTAGCCAACTCAGTAATGCAGGCATGTGGCACCGACGACTGGGACATGTCAGCTATAGCACGCTACACAAACTGTCCAAACATCAAATGGTGAGAGGACTTCCCAAGTTGGCTTACTCAAAAGTTGATCAGATCTGTGAAGCCTGTTCCTGAGGTAAGCAAACTAGAAAAATTTTCAAATCAAGAAGTGGGCCTCTATCCCTCACTCCATTTGAATTCCTCCATATGGACATGTTCGGTCCTTCAAGAACAGCTAGCCTTAATGGGAAAAGGTATGGATATGTGATTGTTGATGATCACACTCGCTTCACATGGATTTTCTTTCTCACTAACAAGAATGATGCATTTACTATGTTTCAGAAATTCTTTAGGAAAGTGAAGCAGGAAGGCAAATTCAAAATTTCCACCATCCAGTCTGACAATGGAGGAGAATTCAAAAATTCATCCTTCTCTGAATTATGTGATTAAGAAGGACTAACACACAGATTTTCTTCCCCCAGGACTCCAGAACAAAATGGGATTGTGGAACGAAGAAATCTCACAATTATGGAGATTGCCCGGACCATGTTGATCGAGAACCAACTTCCAAGGAAGTTATGGGCTGAAGCAGCAAACACTGCATGCCACATTATCAATAGGGCCATGGTAAGACCAAAGAGTGAGAAAACTCCTTATGAGATGTTGAAAGGTAAAAAACCCAACTTGGCCTATTTCAGAATATTTGGTGCAAACTGCTTTGTGCATAATAATGACAAATCAGTTTTAGATTAATTTGAGGCCAAGAGTGACATTGGCATGTTCTTGGGTTATTCCGAAACATCAAGAGCATATAGGGTGTTTAATGTTAGGCATCAAACTGTGGAGGAAACTCCACATGTGGTGTTTGATGAGACACTAACGGATAAACATGACAGTGCTAATATCAAGAAACGGGAGGATGCTGACGAAAGCCTTTTTGAACATAAGGAAGACCCTATGGTGAACGATCAGTCCAAACCTGCAGAATAAGAGACCGTTCAGCCAACCCAAGCTCCCGCACAATCAATCATGCCAGGTGAGTCCTCTACAAATTTCCGTACCCTAAAGGACCATCCTGTTCAGAACATCATAGGAAGCATTCATGATCCCCCTAGGACCCGGTCCTTCCATAATGTTGTCCATAATGAAGATCTCACTGCTCTTGTCACTCAATTTGAACCCAAATGCATTGAAGAAGCCTTGCTAGATGAAAATTGGGTTAATGCCATGCATGATGAACTCAACCAATTTGAAAGAAATCAAGTTTGGTATTTAGTTCCCAGACCCACCGACTAACATGTCATTGGGACTAGATGGATTTTTAAGAACAAACTTAATGAGGAAGGGGCCAACATTAGAAATAAGGCCAGGTTAGTGGCCAAGGGTTATAATAAGAAAATTGTCATTGACTTTGAAGAATCCTTTGCCCCCATTACTAGATTAGAAGCCATCAGAATCTTGCTAGCCTTTACATGTTCTTTAGGCATTAAACTGTATCAAATGGATGTTAAAAGTGCCTTTTTGAATGGACTGATTAAGGAAAAAGTGTTTGTAGAATAGCCTCCTGGATTTAAAATTGCTGATTTACCTAATCATGTTTACAAGTTGAACAAGGCTCTCTACGGCTTAAAGTAGGCTCCACGGGCCTGGTATGATAGGATCAGTGCTCATTTAACTGATAAGGGCTACATCAGAGGTAAGATTGATCAAACCCTCTTCACCAAGGTAATGGATGGCCACATCATCGTTGTACAGGTTTATGTGGATGACATAATTTTTGGATCAAGAAATGTTACCTTGTGCAACCAATTTGCTGAACTCATGACAGAAGAATTTGAAATGAGCCTTATGGGAGAGCTTCGAGTTTTTCTTAGATTGCATGTCTCACAATCAAAGGAAGGTCTTTTCATAAGCCAATCCAAGTACACACTGGAAATCCTGAAGAGATTTGGAATGAAGGATACCAAAGCCATATCCACACCCATGGGAACAAATTCATCTCTAGATGCAGATGAGAATGGCCAACTGGTAGATCCTAAGACATACCGAGGTATGATTGGATCTCTTTTATATCTCACTGCGTCAAGGCCTGATATACAGTTCAGTGTGTGCATGTGTGCTTGATTTCATGCCAATCCGAAAGAATCTCACCTGGTTGCTGTCAAGAGAATCTTAAGATACATTGCTAACACACATGACTTAGGACTATGGTATCCCTCATCATGTTGTTTTGAGTTAATTTCATATATTGATGATGATTATGTTGGGTGCAAACTTGACTGAAAGAGCACTAGTGGGTATTGCAACTACTGGGGTGGCTGCCTGGTTTCTTGGGCTTCCAAGAAGCAGCACTCAGTGGCACTGTCTACCGCTGAAGCAGAGTATGTAGCGGCAGGTAGCTGTGGGACTCAGGTACTTTGGATAAAGCATCAACTCCAAGACTACGGTGTAGACCTTGGATGTATGCCCATCCTGTGTGACAACACCAGCGCCATTAATTTGGCTAAAAATCCAATCCAGCACTCCCGCTCCAAACATATTGAAGTAAGGCATCATTTTCTTCGAGATGATGTAAGCAAGAAAAACTTCAAATTCTAATTTACTGAATCTGAAAGGCAAGTAGCAGAAATCTTTACCAAACCTCTTAGCACTGAGAGATTTTCCTCCTTGCGAAGAGAATTAGGTCTATGTCACCCTCCCACTTGACCGGTCTCCTTTTTGAAATAAGTGCATCCCACACACGGGGTCTTTTCCTTAAATCCATCTGCATATTTAGCTAGCTGCATCTCATCTGTCTGCATGTTATTATGTTCCCGCCCGGAACCAACAGAACCTGCCTCTGTCGTCACACCTTTTTGCATGCATGGATTCAGGGGGAGCATGTAATTTCATGAGAGGTTCTTCTCTAAGATTGTTTCGGCTAACTGGCCATCCTCCGAAGTACTTCCTGCACTTAGCATAGAGGCTACTCCTTGTCTTGAGGGCTTAAACTCAACAACCTTCTGCATCTTGAAATCTTGGGCCCTAACGGGGGGACCTCATTGGGCTACTAGTGCTGATATGCTCTATCAAACGGTCAATCTGTCTTTATCGAGTGACCCTTATTCAGTGCTCAGTATTGTGGTCAACCACCATTTTTTTTTGAGACATTGGCTACAAGCTTTTTATGCAGAGCAATGGTTGAGAGATGTTGAGTAACTAGGTGCACTCCACCTGAGACGTGAGGTGGCTTATGTAAAAAGGCTTTCTCTTGCCTATCTCTGTTCTGGTTTTTCAATAGCAACAAAAAAGGGGGAGAAACCCTTCAGTACAACACAAAATATATAATCTCAAAAAAAAACTCACATAGAGCAATAGCCTATTTCCACTCAGAAACTTCCCCACTTCACCAATGAAGTGCAAGCGGGTCAGGCATGATGTGACAGGCCAACTCTGGCTCCCTTGCGGCTTGATAGTAAACTGCACTACATAACTGGGGTAGTTGCACTGAAACAAATGTGACTCTTCATGTTCATTGGTGCCAGTTCCACTTGACTGCCAAGTTATCTCCAGTTGCTTACCAGAAGTGCCTACCTCCATTGTCTCCCAGTTATAACCTGTTTGACCTCAGTACTGATGACTGATGTTTCTCTTATGGCTTTCACTCTCCTGAGCTTGACTGAACCGGGAACATTATGTTTAGTGTTTTCCTCCAAGTATATCAACTTTAGTAGTCTCTGTGAGCATACCCTGGCTTGTTCAGTGATTTCCATCGTGCTTACATGTGATCTTGATTTTAATCCCTCAGTTCTTCTTCTGTCCTACCATGCTAGCCTGTTGGGAGCCCTTTCATTTTGATGGACCAATTTTTTTTTCTGATATGTGTCTTAGTTCTGAACCTCTCCTATATTTTTTTTTTGTTTTTCACATGCTCTCATCCTTATCCTCAGTCCTCCATTTTTGATGGTGTCACAGGGGGAGAGTGTGTATGAGTCTGCGAGTCTGTAGTGTGTATGAGGTTGTCTACCTTCAGGGAGAATTGCCTTAAGGGGGAGAGAGTAATGCATTTCTGGGGTGCTTGGTTAAGGGGGAGGTTTATGTCTTCACTCATATTTTACTCACTGCATAATTCTTCTTGATTGATCAAAGGCATGATCATTTTAATGACTCATTGGTGCCATCATCAAAAAGGGGGAGATTGTTGAGTACATGTTGTTTTAATGATGTCACCATGAGCTTCTAAGCAGAATTGGCTCATAAATTTCATGTTATCTTTTTGATGTGTCCAGGTAAAAAGACTTTCTGCCAATCAGCTCATATGCATCTCCCTTCATGCAAGAGCGTGCACCGACCTTGAGAGTCCAAAGAATGGACTATGCATCAACCTTGGCTGGGCAGAAACCTAAACGTGCACCGACCGTGTTCCAATGTGCACGGACCCTCATAAGCTTGCAACAGAAATGTGCACCGACCCTCATAAGCTTGCAACAGGAATGTGCACCGACCTACATACACTTGCAACAGCTGCAAGCGGGGAGGATGTGCACCGACCTTAGCTGGGAGTGGGGAAGATGTGCACCGACCTGCATGCAAGGAACATTGAAGCCTGCACCGACCTTATCAAGCATGCACTGACCTTGAAGCGTACACCGACCTTACTCAAGATGTGCACCGACCTTATCAAATGTGGACTAACCTTGAAGCTTGCACCGACTTGCATGCCCCGACAGAAATGTGCACTGACCTCTATATGAGAAGACTTCCAAATATGCATCGACCATGTCAAGGCTTCAGTCCAGATGTGCACCGACTTTCCTTATGTGCAAAGACTTGGGTCGTGATATGCACCGACTTCAGCTGAAGGAGCTTCAAACTTGCACCGACCTTGCCCAAGGCCAAGCTTCTCATGTGCACCGCCTCTGCCAAGACCAAGCTTCTGATGTGCACTGACCTATATGTGGTGGAACAGTAACATGCACCGTCCTCCATTGAAGAAATCTAATGTTGCACGGACCTTGCCAAAGGACAAGGATCTTATCTGCACCGACCTTACTGTTCAAGTCCAGAAGCTGCACCGAGCTTATTGAATCAACAGAAGGTGTTTGATGAAATGCCTCAGTGAGTAAAACTACCTCTGTTTTAAGTAGTTTTCTATCATTTCAACTGGGTGATCCAGAGAGCAAAAATAGGAACTGCAAGTGTCCAAAAACACATCTTTTGAGGTCTAGAAAGGTCTCCTTGGTCAGTCAACCGTTTTGGTAATCATGGGTTGCTATATCAGTCTTTTTGGTCAGTGGAAAAGTGAGTTTCTATATCTGAGAAATGTCCCCAATCCTGGTAACCAGCTTTTTGCCTCCACCCAATTAGATGCTCTATCTGTAAGATCCCTCAGGACAAAAGGACGTCCTGACTGTCCTACCAGCTGGACAGTAAAGATCCTACAGATCCTTCTTGGGAGGGTCCTCTCCAACCATCTCTGGTCAACCGAAGTAACAAATGAAAGGAAACTTTTTTCTGCTACCTATCTGGCCAACCAGAAGCTGCCAAGACAAAAAGTCCCTAAAGATAAATGATTATTTATGAAGAGCCAATCACGCTCAGCCTAGAACCTCTTCTGAAAGGGGGTGTTTGTGCCTATAAATAGGAGGGGCTCCATACAAGAAGACGCTGGTGCTGCCATTCCTGCAAGTGTTGAAGGTTGAGCCGTTCATGGGGCAAAAGAAAGAGAGGAAGAAAGATGAGCGCCTGCTAAGTCCATAAGGTGGAATAGGAGGAAGAGGAGAAGGAAGACCAGCAGCCTGTGCATCCAGCCCCGTTTCCCTTGCACCCACAACCTTGCTGCTTTGTTTCTGCTTCTTTTATTTCCCCTTTTCAGATCAACCATGTTCATGGGGACTTGTCCCCGTGTGTTGTGAGGACCTCGTCCTCATGTGTATGTGTGGGTCTGCCCCCCCCCCCCCCCCCGTCTGCTGTGTTTACAACGTGTGTGTGTGGTTAACCATCTTTTGGCCAAACAGTGGAAAGCCTCTCCTTGTTGGGAGAGGGGTGGACGTATGCTTGTCTGGGGACAGTCGAACCACCTAAAAACCCTGTGTTATGGCGTGTTGCTTCCAGTCCACTTCTTCTACCCCCATTCACAGGCTCTTCTAGCACATAGCGTCCTTCTTTCCGCTGACTAACTTAGTGTTGATCATTCAGTTCTGTCCTCCCGTTCTGGTTTCTGCGTTGCGTAGTTTTGATCGGGTTTTAAAAGTGCTTATTGTGTACCCGGATCTATTCACCCCCCCTCTAGATCCTCTCTTAACCATCCAACAGTAGACCCTTCCAAAAATGAGAAGTAAAACACGGGGCTCTGTCAGACACGATCGAAACAGGAACTCCATGTAGTCTGACTATCTCCTTGATGTATAGTGCAGCAAGAACATCAACTGACCATCGACTCTTGATTGGCAAGAAATGTGCCGACTTGGTCAATCGGTCTATGATATCCCAAATTCCATCATGTCCTCCTTTAGATTTAGACAGTCCCATTATAAACTCCATACTGATATCCTCCCACTTTCACTTAGGAATATCTAGAGGATGCAGCTTACCGGTAGGCTTTTGGTGTTCCACCTTGACTTGTTGGCAAGTGAGAAAACGAGACACGAAGTCTGCTACCTCTCTTTTCATGTTTGGCCACCAAAAGGTCCGCTTTAAGTCTTGGTACATCTTGGTAGATCCAAGATGAATCGTGTACCTTGATCTGTGGGCTTCTTCTAATATCTTCTTCTTTAGTTCTGAACAATCTGGTAGACAAGTTCACTCTCTGAATAATAATCTTCCATCTGATGCTAATTTGAAATCAGATTGCTCTTCTATCTTGCCCTTGATTTCTACTAATACGGGGTCGTTGTCTTGAAGTCCTTGTATTTCGGAGAGTAACTCTGGTTGTATCCTCATATGTGATAGTGTAACACACCTGTTCTCCTTGTCCATACTTATGTCAAGTCTAGAGAATTGCTCCAACAACTTCCACTCCTGAATCATACAATTGGCCAATAATGCTCTTAGCTTTTGACTGAGGGCATCGGCTATAGGATTACCCTTTCCAGAATGATATTGAATTGTGAAGTCGAAGTCCTTGAGATATTCCAGCCAACGTCTCTGTCTCATATTCAATTCCTTTTGAGAGAAGAGATACTTGAGACTCTTGTGATCGGAGTATACAATGAATTACACTCCGTATAGGTAATGCCCCCAGATCTTTAATGCAAACACTACCGCAGCCAATTCTAGGTCATGGACTGGGTAGTTCTCTTCATGCTTCTTCACTTGTCTGGAAGAGTAAGCTATGACTCTTCCTTGTTGCATTAATACACATCCGAGGCCAATGCCATACGCGTCGGTGTATACCTTGAATTTCTCTCCTTCAATTGGTAAAGCCAAAACTGAGGCAGTAGTCAAGTGATCCTTTAGAGCTTGAAAGTTGCTTTCACAATCTTCGCTCCATTCATAACGGATATCTTTGCGAGTTAGCCTAGTAAGTGGTACGGCGATCTTGGAGAAGTCCTTAATGAATCACCTGTAATAGCTTGCAAGACCCAAGAAACTTCAGATCTCGCTAGCTTTGGTTGGTCTTTCCCAGTTATTCACAGCTTCAACCTTTGATGGATCTACTGATAACCCATCCTTAGAGATTACATGACCTAAGAAAGATACTTCTTCTAACCAGAACTCACATTTGCTGAGCTTTGCATATAATGGATTCATCCTCAATATCTGTAATGCAATCCTCAAATGCTCTTCATGTTCATCCTTGGTCTTCGAATAGATTAATGTGTCATCAATAAAGACCACCACGAACTAATCTAGATGAGGCCTGAATATACAATTCATTAACTGCATAAAGGGTGTAGGGGCACTTGTTAGTCCAAAAGGCATAACAACAAATTCATGGTGCCCATACCTGCTCCTAAATGCGGTCTTATGAATGTCCTCATCTTTGATTCTCAGTTGGTGATATCCTGACTTGAGATCAATCTTCGAGAAATACTTAGATCTAGATATCTGATCAAATAATTCATCGATTCTCGGCAGTGGATACTTGTTTTTGATAGTGAGATGATTCAACTATCGATAGTCGATTCATAGCCTCATGGATCCATCCTTCTTCTTTACAAATAATACAGGCGCTCCCCACGGGGAAGTGATTAGTCTGATAAATCCTTTCTTCAGAAGCTCTATCAATTGTTCCTTTAACTCCTTGAGCTCGGCAGGGGACATCCTATGAGGTGCCTTAGAGACTAGACCAGCAGCAGGGACCAGGTCGATGGTGAAGGCCACTACTCTTTGTGGGGGTAAACCAGGCAAATCTTCTGGAAATACATCTGGAAACTCCCGAACTACCGGGATGTCTTCTATCTTGGTCTTCTTAGTCTCTTTTATGGTGACAAAAGTAGGGAAAGAAACCCATCCTTTCCTTATAAGCTTGCTAGCTTGGAGAGCCGAAATAAGAGGTGACTTGTTCTGACTCTTAGGGCTAGTGTAGACAAGTTCCAGAAACTCCTTAAAAGTTATCTTGCCTTCATGGCAATCAACAACAGCCTTATGTGTAGATAGCCAATCGGCTCCTAATATAACATCATATCCGTTCAAGTCTAGACATATTAAGTCTGCTGGCAGATCTTTCCCTTTTACCATAACTGTACAATTGGAATAGTGGTGTTAGATCTCGGATTCATTTTCGAGTGGGGTTGAAATTACTAGATCTATCCACTCCGGTTCCATAGGTAATGGATCAGCAAACTTCTTTGAAATAAAAGACCGCGATACACCGGTATCAAACAAGACATGAGCATACTTGCAACAAATCTTGAGTGTACCTTCCACTAGTCCGCCTCCCTCTTGTTCTGCCTCTTGAAGAGCTTGAAGACGTGCATTCTTCTTCACCGGGCGCTTCTCATCTCCGGCTTGATCATTGAGTAACGGACAATCGGGAATTTGATGATCAGGGCTCCCACAACGGAGGCAAGCTCCGAGTCTTCTCCAGTATTTTTCGGCCCTATGACCGGCCTTGTCACAATGTTTGCACACCTCCTTGGAAGGTGTGACAGTAATCGAGAATGGTTTATTATTTTTCTTAATCTTCTTTTCTTGAGAGGACTCTCCTCCATTGCTAGGCCTCTTCTTGTGGAATGTTGGCTTGAAAGTACCAGAGCTGGTGACGTGCTCCTTCTTATCCTTCCCACAGATCCTATCTGTCAGCTCCGTGGCATCTTCCAATAACTGGGCTCGCTGTACTATCTCTGAGTAGACTTGAATGTCCATCGGTGCCAGCTGTGTAATATATTGAGGCCTGAGCCCTTTGAGAAATCTTCTGGCCTTCATCTTCTCGGTACTTACTAAGTGTTTAGCGCACCGTGATAGCCTAGAGAATTGAGCCTCATACTCGGCCACCGTTAATGTTCTATTTTTAAGTGTAGCGAATTCGACAGCCTTCTTCTCTTGTACTCGATCAGAAAAATACTTGTTATTGAAATACTCCTTGAATTCAGCCCATGTAACATGATCTTGTTCTACCGTAGCTTCTATGGACTCCCACCAAAAACGGGCATCCCTCTCTAACTGAAATGTTGCTAATAGAACCTTTTCTTGATCTGTGCATTGCATGACATGGAATATCCGTTCAATTTCCCTTATCCAATGCTCGGAATCGTCTGGATTGGTCGAGCCTATCAATTTAGGAGGGTTCATATTGTGGAAACTTTGATGGAGACTACTGGCTCCACAATTAGCACCTCCTTGCGCTACCTGTTGTAGCGCTTGAGTGAGACCTTGCACGGTCCTTTGCATATCACGCCACTGAGCACGTTCTGCACCCATGATCCTAAAATTATTAAGATAACTATGTTAATATGTGATTATATCCCAAGGTTCTAGTTTCTAAGTTAACTTAACCCTTGGCTTTACCTAATCTCACTGGGTAAATGTTTAAACCTATCCTTGGACTTGGGTTTCCTAGGAATTGAATATCCTAGGTTCTAATACCACAAAAACTGTCACGCCCTGAGCGCAGAAGGAACTCGGAGATACGTGACGAGTTTATATCAATCATGTCAATCAGAGCGTAAGTGTATTCGACATACATAGACAGAGTGTGCACAAGTAATGATAACCAAGTCCTTTATTAATCATAACTTTAAAGTACTCCATTACAATTCTTTATGAAAGAACTATGACTCAATGAAAGGAAAAGTACAATGGATGACTCAAGAAAATAGAAAAGACGGGACTAGATAACGCTTGACAGTTAGAATGGCTCTAAATTCTTCACTCTTGTCCATCCCCATCCGAATGAGTCTCATCATCGGAGTTACCTAAAAAATAGAGGAAAACACTAGGTGAGCGAACGCTTAGTAGGAATTATATCTCAAGTGCTAACTTACTTTAAGTAAATTACATGTTGCATGAACGCAAGTATAGCTATGCATGTTCGCGTGAAATGATATTAGAGAGAGAGTATAGCAAGAGATAAATGAGTGAACTAGCAAGTCTTTCATGTCAATATACCAAAATTAACAAGTATGTACATTTATCAAGTCATGTCAAGAATTGGCTATCATGTTTCAAGCAAGCAACTATATACCCTTTCCGGGTCACGCACGTCATGTCGTGTCGAATCAAGTACAAGTATAGGATTTGTGGAATGTCCAATCAAGCAAGTCATGCACTTCGGAGCAAAGCCACACCGTGATCACTAATAGCTCCCATGGGCACTAGTACTTTTGGGTGTGATGGGGACATCAATTACCCCTTCACATTTCTCCGAGGATCATATTGCTTGCCATTTTGTTCGCCATCATTTTCTGAGTCTAGCCATGTAATTTTCTCATTTTCTTGAGTCTTATCTATGTAATTTTCCCTCTTATTGAGTCTAGTACCTAAGTAAGTTAGTCATTTACCTAAGTCTAAGGTCTTCATTAAGTGGCCAAGTGAGTTAATGGGCTAGTATGTCTTATTGGGCCAAGTCATTGGCCAAGCCCATGGGCGCCCCTTCCCATGACCCTTGATCTTCTGTCATTAGTCCACAATGTGAGGACTTAATGTAAATTGTGGGTCTCCTATATAAGGACCCCAATCCCCACTTGAAGAGGTTAATGAAGAATTGATGAATTTGAGTCCACATTGAGATTTCCCTCCCTCCTTCTCCCTCTCTCTATAGTTCTCTCTCTCTCTCTCACTACTTCTCCCTCTCTCTCCCTAAATTTCGAAATCCCCTTTCTCTCCTCCCTAATCACCCTTCTTTAAGACCCCTCCCCCTTCCCTATACACTCATTCAATTCCCCCTCCAACCCCTAGGTGGAAACCCCTTCTCCTAGGCACCCTTTCATCTTCCCAGGCACCCTTTCACCTTCCCAAGGCCACTCCCCACCCTTCCCAAGCCATATTCCTCCACCCAAGACCCCTTTCCCCTCTCCAAGGGACCCCTTCACCTCCCTAGGTCGTCCATCCCCTTCCCCTCCCTCCTAGGGTCGCACCCCCCTCCATCTCCACCCACATACACCACCACCACCTTAGCCTCCCCTCCACAAATCCATTCCAGCCCGCAGGCAGTTTCTGGCCCCAACTTGCAGAGCATTTTCCAACCCGTTCCAGGAGGATTCGGCATCCAAGCGCTTCAGCAAACTTGTGCATCCACGAGTCTTCTCCGCAGGCGAGTTGGAATCGCTCCGTTCCAAGATCGTGGCCGGCCGCTAGCTCCGTTCTACCGCGACTGCGCACTGGGGGCTCAACCAGAAGGCCATCTCTGTTCGACCTTCGTGCAGCGGCCAAGACTGGAGGAATCGGTCATCAAACTCTTCATCAAAATTCTTCCTCCCCCTGTCAGCTTTCAGAAGCCGAAGACGGAGCATCGTTTGAACGCCGTAAGTGGAAGTTACCATTTTTATACCGCCGGGCGTTCGTTCTGCCTCCTGTCTGTCTTCCCCGACCTGTCCCCCTTCAACGGGACCATCCTGTCCACACGGACTTCAGACAGTGGCGAGGCCGGCTCCGTTGGAAAGTAGACCTCCCCACGCTTCCATCGACACCGGCCGTTTGCAAAACAGAGCCCGGGAGCGTTCGTGGCGTCCTCGGCAATCTGCTGTTCAGAAGCTGAACCTGTGCAGGTCCTGAACAGGGCCCCTGCCCCATCCCCACACCAGATCCGACCCCCTCACCACCTCACACCTCCTCCCCCTCCTGCCATCACCCTACAACTCCAACACTAGCCAAGACCTCCATTTTCACTTCACCCTCTCCCTCCCCTCACCCCCCTCTCTAGTTAGTTCGCTGGCAGCAGAAAAGGATCCTGAAGATCACGTCTGTTCGGGGCTCATCCGGCATCTTCTGAAGGCGTACCACCCATCCACGGAAAGAGCTCGGGGTCTACTTCGCAGGCGAGGCGATTTCGCGTTGATCCGAGCTCGGGACTGTTCACAGTGGCGGTTCTCCCCCGACTGCGCAAGACAAGACCTGCAGTGGACTTGAGCCGGAGAAGGGAGCTTCCCACGACCGCCGGCGGCAGAATCTGACACGGGTCTCTTCATCAAATTTTCTCCCCTTCAAGTCTGGTACCAGGAACAGCAAGCGGAACGGCCATCCGGGGTCGAGGGACGAAGTTATCCCCTTTTTCTCACAGGTCAGCCGGTTCTGTCCCAGTCAGGTTGCTCCGACCAGTCAGCACTCTTTCGGCCCTCCCCGTCTCCACCGACCTCAGACGACAGCGAGACCAGATTTTCTGGAAAGTAGACCCCCAGACGGTTCCAACGCCACCCGCCGTTCGTGAATCGGAGCTTGGGAGCGTCCGCAGCATCACCGGCAACCTGCTGTTGCAGACAGATTGATCAGAGTACCAGAATCTTCATCCCTGTTCGTACCGCCACCACGGCCAGCGGCGGCCAGACAAAATTCTCAGAAAATTCACAGTCGACCAGGGTCCAGTGAAGAAGAGAACCCCACCAGCCACGTCACCGGCAAAATTCTGGAGCGGGAACTACGTCCCAAACAGTGATCAGGGGTCAGAACTTCAGCAAGCGGACAGAACAGCACAGTCCACCGTCCTTAGCTCTTACCCGATTCCCGTCCCCCGCCTGGCCGGCTTAACGCCCCTCCCTGCGTGGAGGTAGTGTTTGGTGTAATAATTCATCCCTCTTCCCCCACTTGTGGGACGTGGTAATTGTAATAAACAGGTTCAAGCGTCACCGGCGCAGTGTGCGGGGAACACACTTCCCCGCTCGCCCTCGTCTCCGAGCGGGATCGGCGTCTTCACGCCGGTCAGGTATTCTCTCACCCTTGCTCCCTCGTCTTTCTGCTCATTTAATATTTACGCTGCAATCCGCTGGTTAGAACGAGAGTGCCCGGTCCCGTTGCCACCGCCCTTGAGTGGGCCATCGTGGTTGAGTGAGAAAGAGAGTCCTAGTGCCCCCAAGGCACCCGGCCGCCCACGAATCGGGCTCCACACTTGCGGGAGGGCTAACACATAGCGGTGCTGGTTCCTAACCAGCTAGGGTCTTGTCCCAACACCCTCTCTTGGTATCACCAAGTCACCAAGGGGACGCGTGTGAACGTGGTGTTGAGAACGTTGCAATTATCGCTTGCTTTGAGATTGTGTTGCGAAGTACGTCCAAGGGTTCATATTCACTTGTATGCTTGTGGATGCATAGGTCTAAGGGTCATTCTGCACTAGACCGTAGCCGTTTCACATCAAGTGGTATCAGAGCAAGTTTTAGACTTGTCTCTACAAGTCTAGTCCATGGGAACGATTGCATTAGAGTCTCCGACAGATCGTCACATGCATAGTCCACCACCCACTGTCAAAGAGTCTACGGACCACATGATCCCTCTCCCAATCATATTTCTTGCATACCTACCCAGTGGAGAACCTACGGAAATTGACTTCATTGACTTAGAGCCCGATAATTGGGTATCTCCCGATATTGTTGCCTCTCTTTCTAGGGCCGGACAAATCGTGCACGACGGAGAACGAGTCTTCGTTGAATTCCATAAATGGTTTGGGAAGACCATGTACTGTGATGGAGCTTGGTGTCAAATTGGCACTATGGCGGGACCTTGCATAATCCTAGGAAGGAGATGGCTAGATGAAAGGAATGCCACCATTGACCCGACACGTCGGACTTGCCTTGTGCATCCGTCACACCTTCCGGGGGCCTTCCGATTCAACAACACCCATGTCCTCTCTCATCCACCTAAGCCCATGACGGCCACCACCCTCCAACCCACAAATCCCTACCCAACCCCTCCACCCCAAAGAGTTGGGGAAGTGATTGAAGTTCATGAATCTCCCCTTGAATGGGAGGAAGAATTTGAGGCACAATGCCAAGAGTCAAGTCAGGAAAACCTAATCCCCACCGACCTTCCCCAACTAAAACTCACTTCCACAACCCTCACCGTTCAAACCCAAGTAGATCTCGTGCCCACCCCTCCACCTAGTCCCGCACCGGTCACCACCCCCCAACTCACTATTCCCCATGAGACCCATACTCCCCAAACCCCCGTAGCCCCTACTACTACCCATCCATTATCCCCTATAAGGGATGCCCCTCCATTATCCAACTGTCTTCTCCCAACCCACCTTCCACTCCCAACTACAAACCTACCCCAACCTAGACTCCCACTACCTCCACTTCCAACCCCAACCCAATTCCGACCTTGCTCATCACCTTGGGTGCGCCATGCACCTACCATCACCACCCCACCCCTAACATATTCCCTCACCTCTTTGGAGGAGGAGCCCATACCCAACCCCAAAGTGGTGAACACCCTGGACCAAACCCCCAACATGGAGACCACACCTGTCCAAATTGAAGAAAAGAACTCACATGGTAACCTTCACCCTACACCACCCTCTCTAGATGGGATCGGGCTTATTTTAGGAGAGACCCTTGTTAGCTGGTTGAGGGGTAGGCCAATTAGAGAGATGATGGCCCTTGCCTACCCTCCCGTGGGACAACACCTCCCCATAGTCCCTCTCTCCTCCTATCACACCACTATCCAATCCTCCTATGAGGTTGAGAGTTGGGATGACCTTCTTAAGGGCCTAGCTTGGCAAATAGGGTAGACAGGCATGTTGGCCACAATGGCTGACCAACCAAGGAGCGTTGACCTCCTACATCTATGCGTCGGGTCCATCTCTTCCATTTACACTGTAGGTGGCTACACTAGCGACTTACTTTTATCCCTCCCCATACCCGAAGAGCCCAATGCTATCCGCGAATTGGAGTTATTTATTTTGGGTAGGATGCCAAGCCCTCCAATCATGACCAACCAACCCTCCTCAAACTTCGGTTCAATTACTACATTTGAGGAGGAGGACTCACCCTCACATAGAGACCTTGAGATGATAGAGCACCTCTCTCAGGGTAACACATTCTATGACCCCTTTGACCCCTTCCAATACCTACCCACCACCCACTCCCTCCTACCCTCACCTACCATGCTAGAACCAACACACCTCTTCCAAAACCTAGTCCACACTAAGGGAACCATACACCTAGGGAACAAGGTAGTGTCCCACCCCGTGATGCATATCTACTATGATCCCTTCGACCCTTACAAATGGGAGCTTAAAGACCACCCCATACCCACCCACATGGTCATCATCTCTAGGAAGCACCCATCTTGGCATGTCACATCATTCAACAAGGGTCACGAGCCCAACCCTCCCACGCATGTCACACACAGTTTAGGCTCAAAACTTGACCGGATTACATTTGGGTATGTTGGTCCCCCCCCACTCTTCATCCATCTCATGCACGATAGAGCTACCAGTGGTTGCCCCGGTCCACCTGAGTTCATGAAAGTCCTCATCACATCTATGCATGATAGGTCAACTCTCGGATACCCGGGTTCCCCGAAGTCCATCAAAAACTGCATAGCACCACTGCATGATAGGTCCACTTTTGGCTGTCCAGGACCCCCATTATCTCCTAGTGAGTCAACACCCATAAAGATGCATGAGCATATTCGCAACAACATCAACAAAGGCAATGAAATTTACAAGAAAGCAGCTGATTCACACCACCACCACCAGGAGTTCCACATTGGTGACTATGTGATGGTGAGAACTGAGAGGTTATTCCCAGGGAATGCCTCAAAGTTGAGGGCACATGGGACTGGTCCCTTCCGGGTGCTGAAACGCCGTGGCACCAATGCTTATGTGTTAGATCTCCCAGAGGAGTACGGAGTTAACCCCACATTCAATGTGGCGGACCTGGTGCCCTACAAGGGCCCCACGATGGCACCCAGTAAGGATATCCAGCCTGATCCATCCCTTGAGAGTGCCCCCACACCCCCGAGAGCTCCCCCCAAACCTGAGGGACCAGCGTGATACTGTGGCGCGAATATTGGATGAACAGACCACCAGCACGAGGAACAAGGTCCATGAGAGGTACTTGGTCCGGTGGAAGGGCCGTCCACCCTCGGACGAAGCCTGGGTGAGTAGGGAAGACCTCCAGCAGCTTGCGCCCGACCTGTTGGAGCAGTATCGCAGCAGGGACGGTCTTTACTCGACGGAGTCGAGTCCTTTGCACCCCGGGAGTATGATGGGGACATCAATTACCCCTTCACATTTCTCCGAGGATCATATTGCTTGCCATTTTGTTCGCCATCATTTTCTGAGTCCAGCCATGTAATTTTCTCATTTTTCTTGAGTCTTATCTATGTAATTTTCCCTCTTATTGAGTCTAGTACCTAAGTAAGTTAGTCATTTACCTAAGTCTAAGGTCTTCATTAAGTGGCCAAGTGAGTTAATGGGCTAGTATGTCTTATTGGGCCAAGTCATTGGCCAAGCCCATGGGCGCCCCTTCCCATGACCCTTGATCTTCTGTCATTAGTCCACAATGTGAGGACTTAATGTAAATTGTGGGTCTCCTATATAAGGACCCCAATCCCCACTTGAAGAGGTTAATGAAGAATTGATGAATTTGAGTCCACATTGAGATTTCCCTCCCTCCTTCTCCCTCTCTCTATAGTTCTCTCTCTCTCTCTCACTACTTCTCCCTCTCTCTCCCTAAATTTCGAAATCCCCTTTCTCTCCTCCCTAATCACCCTTCTTTAAGACCCCTCCCCCTTCCCTATACACTCATTCAATTCCCCCTCCAACCCCTAGGTGGAAACCCCTTCTCCTAGGCACCCTTTCATCTTCCCAGGCACCCTTTCACCTTCCCAAGGCCACTCCCCACCCTTCCCAAGCCATATTCCTCCACCCAAGACCCCTTTCCCCTCTCCAAGGGACCCCTTCACCTCCCTAGGTCGTCCATCCCCTTCCCCTCCCTCCTAGGGTCGCACCCCCCTCCATCTCCACCCACATACACCACCACCACCTTAGCCTCCCCTCCACAAATCCATTCCAGCCCGCAGGCAGTTTCTGGCCCCAACTTGCAGAGCATTTTCCAACCCGTTCCAGGAGGATTCGGCATCCAAGCGCTTCAGCAAACTTGTGCATCCACGAGTCTTCTCCGCAGGCGAGTTGGAATCGCTCCGTTCCAAGATCGTGGCCGGCCGCTAGCTCCGTTCTACCGCGACTGCGCACTGGGGGCTCAACCAGAAGGCCATCTCTGTTCGACCTTCGTGCAGCGGCCAAGACTGGAGGAATCGGTCATCAAACTCTTCATCAAAATTCTTCCTCCCCCTGTCAGCTTTCAGAAGCCGAAGACGGAGCATCGTTTGAACGCCGTAAGTGGAAGTTACCATTTTTATACCGCCGGGCGTTCGTTCTGCCTCCTGTCTGTCTTCCCCGACCTGTCCCCCTTCAACGGGACCATCCTGTCCACACGGACTTCAGACAGTGGCGAGGCCGGCTCCGTTGGAAAGTAGACCTCCCCACGCTTCCATCGACACCGGCCGTTTGCAAAACAGAGCCCGGGAGCGTTCGTGGCGTCCTCGGCAATCTGCTGTTCAGAAGCTGAACCTGTGCAGGTCCTGAACAGGGCCCCTGCCCCATCCCCACACCAGATCCGACCCCCTCACCACCTCACACCTCCTCCCCCTCCTGCCATCACCCTACAACTCCAACACTAGCCAAGACCTCCATTTTCACTTCACCCTCTCCCTCCCCTCACCCCCCTCTCTAGTTAGTTCGCTGGCAGCAGAAAAGGATCCTGAAGATCACGTCTGTTCGGGGCTCATCCGGCATCTTCTGAAGGCGTACCACCCATCCACGGAAAGAGCTCGGGGTCTACTTCGCAGGCGAGGCGATTTCGCATTGATCCGAGCTCGGGACTGTTCACAGTGGCGGTTCTCCCCCGACTGCGCAAGACAAGACCTGCAGTGGACTTGAGCCGGAGAAGGGAGCTTCCCACGACCGCCGGCGGCAGAATCTGACACGGGTCTCTTCATCAAATTTTCTCCCCTTCAAGTCTGGTACCAGGAACAGCAAGCGGAACGGCCATCCGGGGTCGAGGGACGAAGTTATCCCCTTTTTCTCACAGGTCAGCCGGTTCTGTCCCAGTCAGGTTGCTCCGACCAGTCAGCACTCTTTCGGCCCTCCCCGTCTCCACCGACCTCAGACGACAGCGAGACCAGATTTGCTGGAAAGTAGACCCCCAGACGGTTCCAACGCCACCCGCCGTTCGTGAATCGGAGCTTGGGAGCGTCCGCAGCATCACCGGCAACCTGCTGTTGCAGACAGATTGATCAGAGTACCAGAATCTTCATCCCTGTTCGTACCGCCACCACGGCCAGCGGCGGCCAGACAAAATTCTCAGAAAATTCACAGTCGACCAGGGTCCAGTGAAGAAGAGAACCCCACCAGCCACGTCACCGGCAAAATTCTGGAGCGGGAACTACGTCCCAAACAGTGATCAGGGGTCAGAACTTCAGCAAGCGGACAGAACAGCACAGTCCACCGTCCTTAGCTCTTACCCGATTCCCGTCCCCCGCCTGGCCGGCTTAACGCCCCTCCCTGCGTGGAGGTAGTGTTTGGTGTAATAATTCATCCCTCTTCCCCCACTTGTGGGACGTGGTAATTGTAATAAACAGGTTCAAGCGTCACCGGCGCAGTGTGCGGGGAACACACTTCCCCGCTCGCCCTCGTCTCCGAGCGGGATCGGCGTCTTCACGCCGGTCAGGTATTCTCTCACCCTTGCTCCCTCGTCTTTCTGCTCATTTAATATTTACGCTGCAATCCGCTGGTTAGAACGAGAGTGCCCGATCCCGTTGCCACCGCCCTTGAGTGGGCCATCGTGGTTGAGTGAGAAAGAGAGTCCTAGTGCCCCCAAGGCACCCGGCCGCCCACGAATCGGGCTCCACACTTGCGGGAGGGCTAACACATAGCGGTGCTGGTTCCTAACCAGCTAGGGTCTTGTCCCAACACCCTCTCTTGGTATCACCAAGTCACCAAGGGGACGCGTGTGAACGTGGTGTTGAGAACGTTGCAATTATCGCTTGCTTTGAGATTGTGTTGCGAAGTACGTCCAAGGGTTCATATTCACTTGTATGCTTGTGGATGCATAGGTCTAAGGGTCATTCTGCACTAGACCGTAGCCGTTTCACATCAGGGTGCTCCTCCCAGGACCAGATCGGGCCCTATATGCGTAAGCATTGAGTAATGTATTTAGACATCCACTATATTTATAGCCAATATAGAGTTCAAAGGGAATGCTCTTATAGAAATTTTAAGGTATATCTTGTGGAATAGAATCACAAGGATAGATCTTGATACGTAAGGATGTACTACGATTAAATGGTACAATCACGATACTCGTGATCGGCTCCCTAATGGGTGCCATGATATCAAGAATAAGCGCTCATAGACGCACGATCACCCATTCTTTGTTCATGATAAGGTATAAAGAATTAGTGTCCATATAGAGGCACATAATCCTTAGTTGATAGCAATGGTATGGTTTCCCATTCCATTAGCTCAAGAAACATTCTCACGGCAGCTAAGTAGCATACCATGAGGGCCGGTCTACCATGTTTCTTTAGAGTGACATGGTAATTAAAAAGTGTCACGGGTTTTAATGGTACAACCTGCTCGGTGGCCTTGAGGGAATCCAAGGCTTCGCGTAGACTTACGGAGGTCTCTATGATAAAGTCACCAGTCCGAAGGAAGGAATATCGCATGGAGGGTTCATCTATCACCGAGAAATAGTGGGGTAATCGATAAAACACCAAGAAACGTGAGACTATACTCACGGACTGGAATATAGTGCCAATAGATATACCCAATGAGATGGGTTACAGAAAAACAACGGAAATCAGGAAGCAGGAAAATGGCGCCTGGGGTAATGTCTTTATTTTCTAAAATAGCTCCCTGGGCAGGGTCACTATTTCATTAAATAAAGACCCTCCATTGAGTCATTGTATCTAGGTTACATATCCATTTCTATATATATCAATTTTCAAAAAATTTCATGTGCAGGTGAATGGCGCCCTGGCTTAAGCCTTCAATTCAGTATATAGCACCCTAGTCAGGGGCGCCATATTCAAATAGTGGCTGGGTGACAGTCGTGGTTCATTCATGTGTAATTGGTCATGAATAGTAGCAATTTTCCAATAAAAATAATTTTGCAGGAATGAATATATGGACAGGTAGAGAAAAATAGCAGGATGCTAGTAGTGTACTCATGCATTAGATCAAACATCATGATTCACAGTTATTAAATTTTAAACATGTGTATTTATTAATTAACTACCAAAACAACTACTGTTCACATAGTCATGAATCAATATAGCGCCCAGAGATGGGTCGCTATTTCACTGGGATTTATAATTTAAAACAGAGAGGCACAGAAAAACAAGACGAAAGGATCTATATGCATGCACGATTTCCTATATTCACTGAGTTAGGCTTAGTACTTGAGAACACCTACCTTGTTTGGTGATTTGGATGACAAAATGAGGAGAATCGAAGCAGAAGATGAGAATACAGCAGCAAAGGCTCGGCAGAGGAAAACAAGAGCAATAGTAGACAGCAACTGCAGCAGCGATCCTTTCAGACAACAACGACAATAGTAGCAGCCTTCGCCCAACAATACGAGGAAGCAGCCACGGCCGTCTCCTTTGTGCAGGGAAGAGTAAAGCAAGGCAGCAGGCAACTGCTGCAATGCTAGAAGAAAAACTCCTTCTCGACAGCAGCAGGAAAAAGTCACGACAACAGCTCGTTTATGGCCGCAGTAGGGAAAAGAAGAAGCAATGATTCTTCTGTTATCACAAGGGAGCATGCAATGATGGCACAGGGGAAATGAATATGAGCAAAAATCACCCGAGCTTGTTGATGGGGCTCATTTATAATGATTGGAGGGTTCAATCCCATTGGGAATCAACTTCCCTCGTGAAGAATCCTACGACTATTAGAGTTTCCCTTCAGATAATCCTAACGTATCCCAACTTCCAATTTCTCCGGCCACCATCCTAATCTTCATTCGATGCCAATCCTATTGGTACATACACTTCCTTCGTAGATTCCTATTAGACTTAGAATTACCTTACATATATCTTTCCTATCCCAAATAGCAGCCACTTTCTTACGAAGCCAATGCCCATGTGACTTACGAAAAGAGGAAGACCATCGAGCTTTTGAAAGTAACCTATGCATCCGGATATATAAAAATATATATACCCTTTTCTTTTTAACGTGGCAGAGCTTATTGGGTAATTAAGGCCCCTTTTAACCAATATATATATATATATATATATAAGGGGTCCCAAAGCCCGATTTGGTCTTCTACATGGGTTAGGGTTCACAAAATAACCTTTATATATATATGTATATTGATATATATCCTATACTACTTTCTACGTAGGTGGCTATGAATCATTTTGGGCTTTGGCTACTAAGGCCCATAAAAGCCCATTTACATATATATGTATTTATTTGGTTAAAGCCCATATAAGGATTAAAGCTATTTTTAGTTGTGGATTTAAGTAGGCTTTGTAAATAAATTATTTGGCCCCTTAAACTATTTAATCTATTATTTATGTTCAATCTATTTAGATATTTTATTCCTTTATTTTACCAGGGGTGCTACACCCTCCCCCACTTAAAAGAATTTGGACCCCAAATTTAATTTCATATAATCATGGAGGGTGCAGAGTACTTACTATGTAGAAATAAGTCCGAGAATCTGTTCTTCATGGATTCTTCGGTCTCCCATGTAGCTTCTTATTTTGAGCATTTACTCCATTGAACCTTGACCATGCGGATTATCTTATTCCTTAGTGCACGCACCTCACGATCAATGATCTTTATTGGCTTTTGTTCATACGTGAGATCCTTTTGTATCACCAGGTCTTCATGATCTATGATATGTGACAGATTGTGCACATATTTCTTCAACATGGATATGTGGAACACATTATGGACATCGGACAATTGAGGAGGTAAGGCGATTGGTAGGCAACCTCACCAACTCTTTCTAGTATCTCGAAAGGCCCGATATACCTTGGTGTAAGCTTGCCCTTAACACCAAATCTTCTAATTCCTTATCTTGGAGAAATTTTAAGAAATACATAATCTCCGACTTGGAATTCGAGATCTCTCCTTCTTGTGTTAGCATAAGTCTTCTGTCTAGACTGAGCCATTTGAAGTCTTTCTCTAATTAGCTGGATCTTCTCGGAAGTATCTCTAACTATGTCTAGGCCTAGTAGTTGTTTCTTGCCAACTTCATCCCAGCACAAAGGTGATCGGCAACTCCTTCCGTATAAAGCTTCGAAAGATGCAATCTGTATACTTGCCTGATAATTGTTGTTGTATGCAAACTCGATCAAAGACAAGTGATCATGCCAACTTCCACCAAAATTAATGATACAAGCTTTAAGTATGTCTTCTACTACTTGATTTGTTCTCTCGGTCTGA
This sequence comes from Amorphophallus konjac, assembly GCA_022559845.1. Taxonomy (NCBI): domain Eukaryota; kingdom Viridiplantae; phylum Streptophyta; class Magnoliopsida; order Alismatales; family Araceae; genus Amorphophallus; species Amorphophallus konjac. Next base: position 247,814,169 of record CM040124.1, on the reverse strand, counting down.
CCATCCGTCTGAGGATGAAAAGCTGTACTAAAGTTAAGTCTTGTCCCCAACGAATGTTGTAGACCCTTCCAAAAATGAGAAGTAAAACGCGGGTCTCTGTCAGACACGATCGAAACAGGAACTCCATGTAGTCTGACTATCTCTTTGATGTACAGTGCAGCAAGAACGTCAACTGACCATCGGATCTTGATTGGCAAGAAATGTGCCGACTTGGTCAATCGGTCTATGATAACCCAAATTCCATCATGTCTTCCTTTAGATCTAGACCGTCACATTATGAAGTCCATACCGATATCCTCCCACTTCCACTTCGGAATATCTAGAGGATGTAGCTTACCGGTAGGCTTTTGGTGTTCTGCCTTGACTTGTTGGCAAGTGAGACAACAAGACACGAAGTTTGCTACCTCTCTTTTCATCTTTGGCCACCAAAAGGTCCGCTTCAAGTCTTGGTACATCTTGGTAGATCCAGGATGAATCGTGTACCTTGATCTGTGGGCTTCTTCTAATATCTTCTTCTTTAGTTCTGAACAATCTGGTATACAAGTTCTCTCTCTGAATAATAATCTTCCATCTGATGCGAATTTGAAATCAGATTGCTCTTCTATCTTGCCCTTGATTTCTACTAATACGGGGTCGTTGTCTTGAAGTCCTTGTATTTCAGAGAGTAACTCTGGTTGTATCCTCATATGTGATAGTGTAACACACAGTTTCTCCTTATCCATACTTATGTCAAGTCTAAAGAATTGCTCCAACAACTTCCACTCCTGAATCATACAATTGGCTAATAACGCTCTTGGCTTTCGACTGAGGGCATCGGCTATAGGATTACCCTTTCTAGGATGATATTGGTTTGTGAAGTCGATGTCTTTGAGATATTCCAGCCAACGTCTCTGTCTCATATTCAATTCCTTTTGAGAGAAGAGATACTTGAGACTCTTATGATCAGAGTATACAATGAATTGCACTCCGTATAGGTAATGTCTCCATATCTTTAATGCAAACACTACCGCAGCTAATTCTAGGTCATGGACTGGGTAGTTCTCTTCATGCTTCTTCACTTGTCTGGAAGAGTAAGCTATGACTCTTCCTTGTTGCATTAATACACATCCGAGGCCAATGCCATACGCGTCGGTGTATACCTCGAATTTCTCTCCTTCAATTGATAAAGCCAAAACCGGGGCAGTAGTCAAGTGATCCTTTAGAGCTTGAAAGCTTCTTTCACAATCTTCGCTCCATTCATAACGAATCTCTTTGCGAGTTAGCCTAGTAAGTGGTACGGCGATCTTGGAGAAGTCCTTAATGAATCGCCTGTAATAGCCTGCAAGACCCAAGAAACTTCGGATCTCGCTAGCATTGGTTGGTCTTTCCTAGTTCTTCACAGCTTCAAACTTTGATGGATCTACTGATAACCCATCCTTGGATATTACATGTCCTAAGAAAGATTTATGGGGACATCACCTCCCATGCCCACGTTCACAGCTCATCTCCTCGCCCCAGTTGCATCCGGCATGGTCTAGTTATCTAATTTTGAGTCCTATGTAATTTTTATTTGAGTCATTTGATGTATTTTCCCTTTTATTTGAGTCATGTTCCTAGGTCTTGTGTCTATTTCCCTAAGTTTGAGTGTCATTAGGTTGTCTAGTTAGCTATTGGGCCCAATTCATTGGGCTTGGCCCAAGGGCTCCCCCCTACCCCCTCGGTTATTTGTCATTGAGTCAATTGTCAGGGTCTTATTGTAAAATGTGGGTTGCCTATATATAGGGCCCCATTCCCCCCATTTCAAGGTAATGAATCAATGAATGAAAAACTTGCCATTTTGAGAGTTTACACTTCTTATCTAGTGGAGAGATTCCATTTTTTGGGTGAGAGACCCTAGGGGAGAGATTCCCCACCCTTCCCTCTCTTAATCTCTCTTTTTCACTCCACTTTCTCTCTCCTCCACACCCAATTTTAAAAATTTTCTCTCTCCTCCCTTCCCAACCACCACTCTCCCACCTACCCCCATTAAAGGCCACTCCCCTTCCCCACACATCCCATTACACCACCCCCTAGTCCCAAGGGAGCATCCCCAATCACTAAGCCACCCTCCAACCACCTCATCCCTTTCCCAAGCACCCTTCCCTCTCCCCCATGCAACCCTCCACTTCCCTAGGCCATTTGAATTCAAAAATCACATTCCCTCCACAGCCCTAGGGCGCCCAAGACCCCTCCCCTTTGGTTAGGGGCGGCCCCCTCTCATCCTCTCCATCTTCCCTTGTTCCCCTCCATCACCCCCACCTTCTACCATCTAGAGTAAGAGGACCTGCAGAAGACCTGAAGCTTACAGTAGTGACCCCGACCTCCTCCGGATGTTCCTAGAAGCCCAAGAGCCATCGTTGGAAGCGTCTACCTATCGTCTTCGCAACGGCAGTGGTCTCGTCCCCATCGAAGCTCGGTGCTGCCCAGGAAGCCCATTCTTCCACGACTACGCAGATCTGCCCCGGCAGAGGTTCTAAGCCAGAGAAAGAGCTTCACCACGACGAACCCAGGAGGAATCATGCCACGAGCTCTTCTACAAAGTTCTTCCCCTTCCTGTCTAATTTCAGAATCAAGAAGCGGAACTCCATTCGGCATCCTGTAGCAGGCGTTTTCAATTTTTTCCCTCAGCTTCGCAGTCCTGTTACCCACAGTCTGCACCGACTTGTCAATAGTGTTCAGAGTTCCCTGGTCCTCTCCGACATCATTTGGCCTCTCCGTCAGTTTTTATGCGAAGAAGACTCGTCCACGGTTCCAACGACTCCGACGGTGCTCGGATCCGAGTTTGGGAGCTGTCGGGGCATCCTCTGAAACATGCTGTTGGAAACCAGGAGCTAGCGTTGCAGAGATCCTGATCCGGAGAGAAAGCTTCACCACGACAAACCCTGGAGGAATCAAGCCACGAGCTCTTATGAAAAGTTCTTCCTCTCCCTGTCTACTTTCAGAAACAAGAAGCGGAACTCCGTTCGGCATCTTGCAGCAGAAGTTACCAATTTTCTTCCTCAGGCGTTCGACTCTGCTTCCCACTATCTGCATCGACCACTCCTCACTTTTCTGAGTCCTCTGATCTTCACCGGCATCTTTTGGCATCCCCGTTTATTCTGATGTAAAGAGGACTCACCCACGGTTCCAACGGTTTGAACGGCGACTGATTCAGAGTTCGGGAACGGTTAGGGCAGCCGCGTCTTCCTGCTGTTGATAGTATGTTGCAGACAGTCCGAGATTCAGCAACCCTGTTCGTACTCCCGCCCAGGCCGCCAGCGACCCCTGAAGAAATTGGCTAAATTCATAGACACTCTTGTTCCAGAGACGAAGAGATCCCCACTGGTCTCACCCTCAGAGAAATTCCAGACAGAGTTCTGCGGCCTCCACACCCTCTGTCTATCAGCTATTACAGAGAGAAGGCTGATTCGGTGTCATCACTTCTTCATCACTCTTAGCACTAGTTTCCCCTCCCCGCTTAGCCAGCTGAAGGTCCCCCCCTGTGTGGAGGTAGTGTTTGGATGTAACTATCATCTTCCCTTCCCCACGATCCCCCCTTGCATGGGGTGTAGTGTTGTAATAGCTTAAATAGGTCAAGCTACCCCGGCGCGGCGTGTGGGGAACCCACGCTTCCCCGCTCGCCCTCGTCTCCGAGCGGGACCGGTTTCTTCAAACCGATCGAGTGAGTGCTCCAAAACTTTACTCTAATTCATACTTGTTCTTTCAATATTAGTTCATAAACTCCGCTGGCCGTGACGAGAGCCCGATCCTTAAGCTCATTTGCTATAAGTGATCATCGTGGGAAGAGAGTGGAACCCGTGCCCTTTGGCACTTCGTCGGACCCTTGATTTGGGCAGTCGTACCCTTGGGGAATCAAACCTTGGCCTTGCTGGCCCTCTACCAGCAAGGGCCTAGCCCACACAACCTCACCTTGGCATTTCTAAGTTACCCTGGGTCTTAGTGAGCATCGGGTGAGCGGTTGCTATTATCGGTCCATTTTTGAATGCTTAATTGTGCTTGCTTGTTGAGTCCTAGGTTGTGTCACATCAATTGGTATCAGATCCAGGTTATTGACTTGTCTCTACAAGTCAAGTCCTAGGGCATGCTTGCATTGGAGTCATCATCACTCCGACCCTTGCATTGATCCCCCCGATCATCATGGCCACCTCCTACTTAGCCTACTCACCACCCATGGACTTCATCCTAGATAGAGATATTACCTTTGACAGATCACGTTCTAGTGACTATCTTAGGTGGGAGGCTACCATAGAAAAGTACTTTGAAAATACTTGGGTATATGGATCCGCGAGAGTCCGAAAGGCCAAGGGACGGTTTCGGGGTCAAGCCAAGAGTAAGTGGGAACACATAGAGGGATTAAGAAGGGTTAGGAGGCAAGAGCCCATTTCCTCATGGGATGATATGAAAGTAGAACTTAGAAAGATCTACATCCCCAAACATTCCCACCCCTCCTACTCAAGCACCCCTAACCCGAGGAGCACTACCACTCCTCCATCCCCACCCGGCCAACTTGAGACCGACCTTTGGTCTCCACCCCCACCAACCCCAAAAAATCACCTATCAACCATCATAACTACACTTCGCAACCAAGTCCTCTTCCTTAAGACCCAAATAAACCAAGCATCCACCTCTCCACAATTCCCCTAGGTCCCCACCACTATCCCTCCATCGTCCCCTAAAAAGGGTACACCCCCCCAATCAACCCAAACTGAACCAACCCACCTTCCACTTCCAACCCCAACCCTACCCCAACCTAGGCCACCACTACTTCCACTCCCAACCCAAGTTCGACCTCACTCACCACCCCGGGTATAACATGCCCCAACCATCATCACCCCATCTCCAAAAGACCTTCCCATTCCCTTGAGAAAGAAGGCCACACCCACTCACATAGGAATAGTTGATAGCCCATACCCTCTCCCCGCCCATAAGGAAGTCCGAGTTCACACCAATGGTGAGGAAGAGCCTCAACCCTTCACCACTTCAAATAATCTTGATCTTCAAGAGCCACAAACCATCACAAAAGGCACTATAATCATAGATGGGCCCCTAGCTAGATGGCTAAAGGAGAGACCAATTCACCCCATCATGTCCTATGTTTGCCCTCCCATAGAGCAAAACCTTCCCATTATACCCTTCTCATCCTATGACACCATAATCCAAACATCCTATCAAGTGGAAACCTTAGAGGACCTTCTTAAGGGCTTAGCATGGCAATTAGAGTTGACTGGCATGTTGACTCCCATGACCCAACAACCTAGGAGCCTAGACCTCCTACACCTATGTATTGGGTCCATCACCTCAATGTGCACCATGGGTTGCTACACTAGTGACCTCCTATTATTCCTCCCTATACCCGATGAGCCCGATGCTATCCATGAATTAGAGTTGCTTATCTCGGGTTGAACGTCGAGCCCTCCACTCATGGCCGACCCACTCACAAAGAACTTCGGCCCAATTGTCTCATTAGAGGAGGATGACCCACCACCACTTGAGGATCTTGAGGACATAGGGACCCTCCCCCTCGATAACCCTTTTTATGATCCCTTTGATCCCTTCCAATGGGGGTCAAAGAACCCATGGGACCCAACCACCTTATCCACCACCCACCTTTCCCTATCCCAACCCACCATGTTTGACCCAATCCACCTCATCCATGACCCGGGTTACACCTTGGGAGCCATGACCTTGGGCCACATATCCCTAGGTAATAAGGTTGTGCCCCACCTCATGACGACTACCTTCTTAGATCCATTCGATCCTTTCCAATGGGAGTTCAAAGGTTGTCCCACACCTATACACATGGAAGTCACCTTTGGGAAAAGTATGCATGTGTCTAGGCTTACCACACCCCTTGGCATGAACACTTTGTTGGGTCCATTCATTCATATCACCCACATGTCAAGTAGAAAGTATGAGTGGTCCATATTCGGATGTCATGGTCCACCTTCATTCATCATGGGTCTTAAGCATGTCAGAGGCATCTACAGATGTCCGGGTCCCCCAATATTTATCACCAATTTGCATGATAGGGCCACCTACGGGTGCCCCGGCCCACCTAGGCTGACCAAAGACTACACTGCATCATTACATGATAGGTCTACTTTTGGTTGCCCAGGTCCACCCATCACTCCTAGAATGTCTGCATTCACAACCTTGCATGAAGAGATCCGCAAGCACATTAGCAAGAAGAATGTGACTGATAATAGGGTGGCCGACTCTCATCGGCGTCACCAAGAATTCCACATGGGTGACTTTGTGATGGTGAGGAAGGAGAGGCTCTCCCCGGGAGTCATCTCCAAATTGAGGCTATGTGGGGCTGGTCCCTTCCAGGTCCTGAGGCGCATTGGCGCTAATGCCTATGAGTTAGATCTCCCCGAGGAGTATGGAGTGAGTCCCACATTCAATGTAGCCGACCTAGTACCTTATAAGGGACCCACGGTGGTACCTAGTGAGGATATTGAGCCTATTCCCTCCGTTGAGAGAGCACCCACCCGTGAGGAGAGACCACTAGACAAGAGAGCCCAGCGTGAGCGTATTGAACGGATATTGGATGAACAAGTCACTACCACCCGGAGCAAGGTATACGAGCGCTATCTCGGCAGGTGGATGGATCGGTCTCATTCGGAAGACCTAAGGGCTGTACCACTTCTACACCCTCCGAGGAGGGAAGGACACTTACTCGATGGAGTCGAGTTCTCCGCACCCCGGGAGTATGATGGGGACATCACCTCCCATGCCCACGTTCACAGCTCGTCTCCTCGCCCCGGTTGCATCCGGCATGGTCTAGTTATCTAATTTTGAGTCCTATGTAATTTTTATTTGAGTCATTTGATGTATTTTCCCTTTTATTTGAGTCATGTTCTAGGTCTTGTGTTTATTTCCCTAAGTTTGAGTGTCATTAGGTTGTCTAGTTAGCTATTGGGCCCAATTCATTGGGCTTGGCCCAAGGGCTCCCCCCTACCCCCTCGGTTATTTGTCATTGAGTCAATTGTCGGTGTCTTATTGTAAAATGTGGGTTGCCTATATATAGGGCCCCATTCCCCCCATTTCAAGGTAATGAATCAATGAATGAAAAACTTGCCATTTTGAGAGTTTACACTTCTTATCTAGTGGAGAGATTCTATTTTTTGGGTGAGAGACCCTAGGGGAGAGATTCCCCACCCTTCCCTCTCTTAATCTCCCTTTTTCACTCCACTTTCTCTCTCCTCCACACCCAATTTCGAAAATTTCCTCTCTCCTCCCTTCCCAACCACCACTCTCCCACCTACCCCCATTAAAGGCCACTCCCCTTCCCCACACATCCCATTACACCACCCCCTAGTCCCAAGGGAGCATCCCTAATCACTAAGCCACCCTCCAACCACCTCATCCCTTTCCCAAGCACTCTTCCCTCTCCCCCATGCAACCCTCCACTTCCCTAGGCCATTTGAATTCAAAAATCCCCTTCCCTCCATAGCCCTAGGGCGCCCAAGACCCCTCCCTTTTGGTTAGGGGCGGCCCCCTCTCATCCTCTCCATCTTCCCTTGTTCCCCTCCATCACCCCCACCTTCTACCATCTAGAGTAACAGGACCTGCAGAAGACCTGAAGCTTGCAGTAGTGACCCCGCGCTCCTCCGGACGTTCCTAGAAGCCCAAGAGCCATCGTTGGAAGCGTCTGCCTATCTTCTTCGCAACGGCAGTGGTCTCGTCCCCATCGGAGCTCGGTGCTGCCCAGGAAGCCCATTCTTCCACGACTACGCAGATCTGCCCCTGCAGAGGTTCTGAGCCGGAGAAAGAGCTTCACTACGACAAACACAAAAGGAATCAGGCCACAAGCTCTTCTACAAAGTTCTTCCCCTTCCTGTCTACTTTCAGAATCAAGAAGCGGAACTCCATTCGGCATCCTGTAGCAGGCATTTTCAATATTCTCCCTCAGCTTCGCAGTCCTGTTACCCACAGTCTGAACCGACCTGTCAACAGTGTTCAGAGTTCCCTGGTCCTCTCCGACATCATTTGGCCTCTCCGTCAGTTTTTATACGAAGAAGACTCGTCCACGGTTCCAAAAACTCCGACGGTGCTCGATTCCGAGTTCGGGAGCTATCGGGGTATCCTCTGAAACCTGCTGTTGGAAACCAGGAGCTAGCTCTGTAGAGATCCTGATCTGGAGAGAAAGCTTCACCACGACAAACCCCGGAGAAATCAAGCCACAAGCTCTTATGCAAAGTTCTTCCTCTCCCTGTCTACTTTCAGAAACAAGAAGCGGAACTCCGTTCGGCATCTTGCAGCAGAAGTTACCAATTTTCTTCCTCAGGCGTTCGACTCTGCTTCCCCCTGTATGCATTGACCACTCCTCACTTTTCTGAGTCCTATGATCTTCACCGGCATATTTTGGCATCCCCGTTTGTTCTACTGTAAAGAGGACTCACCCACGGTTCCAACGGTTCCAACGTCGACTGATTCGGAGTTTGGGAACGGTCAGGGCAGCCGCGTCTTCCTGCTGTTGATAGTATGTTGCAGACAGTCCGAAATTCAGCAACCCTGTTCGTACTCCCGCGACCCCTGAAGAAATTGGAAAAATTCAGAGGCACTCCTGTTCCAGAGACAAAGAGATCCCCACTGGTCTCACCCTCAGCGAAATTCCAGAGAGAGTTATGCGGCCTCCACACCCTCTGTCTGTCAGCTATTAAGAGAGAAGGCTGATTCGGTGTCATCACTTCTTCATCACTCTTAGCACTAGTTTCCCCTCCCTGCTTGGCCAGCTGAAGGCCCCTCCCTGTGTGGAGGTAGTGTTTAGATGTAACTATCATCTTCCGTCCCCACGATCCCCCCCTTGCATGGGGTGTAGTGTTGTAATAGCTTAAACAGGTCAAGCTACCCCGGCGCGGCGTGTGGGGAGCCCATGCTTCCCCGCTCGCCCTCGTCTCCGAGCGGGACCGGTTTCTTCAAACCGGTCGAGTGAGTGCTCCAAAACTTTGCTCAAATTCATGCTTGTTCTTTCAATATTAGTTCATAAACTCCGCTGGCCGTGACGAGATCCCGATCCTTAAGCTCATTTGCTATAAGTGATCATCGTGGGAAGAGAGTGGAACCCGTGGGCTTTGGCACTTCGTCGGACCATTGATTTAGGCAGCCGTACCCTTGGGGAATCAAACCTTGGCCTTGCTGGCCCTCTACCAGCAAGGGCCTAGCCCACACAACCTCCCCTTGGCATTGCCAAGTTACCCCGGGTCTTAGTGCGCATCAGGTGAGCGGTTGCTATTATCGGTCCGTTTTTGAATGCTTAATTGTGCTTGCTTGTTGAGTCCTAGGTTGTGTCACATCAAAGATACTTCTTCTAACCAGAACTCACATTTGCTAAGCTTTGCATATAATTGATTCGTCCACAATATATGTAATGCAATCCTCCTCTTCATGCTCTTCCTTGGTCTTCGAATAGATTAATGTGTCATCAATAAAGACCACCACGAACTGATCTAGATGAGGCCTGAATATGCTATTCATCAACTGCATAAAGGCTGCAGGGGCATTTGTTAGTCCAAAAGGCATAACAACAAATTCATAGTGCCCATACCTACTCCTAAACGCGGTCTTATGAATGTCCTCATCTTTGATTCTCAGTTAGTGATATCCTGACCTGAGATCAATCTTTGAGAAATACTTAGATCTAGATATCTGATCAAATAATTCATCGATTCTCGGCAGTGGATACTTGTTTTTGATAGTGAGATGATTCAACTGTCGATAGTCGATTCATAGCCTCATGGATCCATCCTTCTTCTTTACAAATAATACAGGTGCTCCCCACGGGGAAGTGCTTAGTATGATAAATCCTTTCTTCAGACGCTCCATCAGTTGTTCCTTTAACTCCTTGAGCTCGGCAGGAGACATCTTATAAGGTGCCTTAGAGACTGGACCAGCAGCAGGGACCAGGTCGATGGTGAAGGCCACTTCTCTTTGTGGGGGTAAACCAGGCAAATCTTCTGGAAATACATCTGGAAACTCCCGAACTACCGGGATGTCTTCTATCTTGGTCTCCTTAGTCTCCTTTATGGTGACAAAAGTAAGGAAAGAAACCCATCCTTTCCTTATAAACTTTCTAGCTCGGAGAGCCGAAATAAGAGGTGACTTGTTCCGACTCTTAGTGCTAGTGTAGACAAGTTCCGGAAACTCCTTAAAAGTTACCTTGCCTTCACGGCAATCAACAACGGCCTTATGTGTAGATAGCCAATCGGATCCTAATATAACATCATATCCGTTCAAGTTTAGACATATTAAGTCTGTTGGCAGATCTTTCCCTTTTACCATAACTGTACAATTGGAATAGTGGTGTGAGATCTCGGATTCATTTTCGAGTGGGGTTGAAATTACTAGATCTATCCACTTCGGTTCCATAGGTAATGGATCAGCAAACTTCTTTGAAACAAAAGCGTGCGATGCACCAGTATCAAACAAGACATGAGCATACTTGGAACAAATCTTGAGTGTACCTTCCACTAGTCCGCCTCCCTCTTGTTCTACCTCCTGAAGAGCTTGAAGACGTGCATTCTTCTTCACCGGGCGCTTCTCATCTCTATATTGATGATTGAGTAACGGACAATCAGGAATCCGATGATCACGGCTGCCACAACAGAGGCAAGCTCCGAGTCTTCTCCAGCATTCTTCGGCCCTATGTCCGACCTTGTCACAATGTTTGCACACCTCCTGGGAAGGTGTGGCAGTAATCGAGAATGGTTTATTATTTTTATTAATCTTCTTTTCTTGAGAGGACTCTCCTCCATTGCTAGGCCTCTTCTTGTGGAATGTTGGCTTGAAGGTACCGGAGCTGGTGACGTGCTCCTTCTTATCCTTCCCACGGATCCTATCTGTCAGCTCCGTGGCATCTTCCAATAACTGGGCTCGCCGTACTATCTCCGAGTAGACTTCAAAGTCCATCGGTGCCAGCTGTGTAATATATTGAGGCCTGAGCCCATTGAGAATTCTTCTAGCCTTCATCTTCTCGGTACTTACTACGTGTTTAGCGTACCATGACAGCCTAGAGAATTGAGCCTCATACTCGGCCACCGTTAATATTCTTTGTTTAAGTGTAGTGAATTCGGAAGCCTTCTTCTCTTGTACTCGATCAGAAAAATACTTGTTATTGAAATACTCCTTGAATTCAGCCCATGTAACATGATCTTGTTCTACCGTAGCTTCTACGGACTCCCACTAAAAACGGGCATCCCTCTCTAACTGAAATGTTACTAATATAACCTTTTCTTGGTCCGTGCATTGCATGACATGGAATATCCATTCAATCTCCCTTATCCAATGCTTGGCATCATCTGGATTGGTCGAGCCTATCAATTTAGGAGGGTTCATATTGTGGAAACTTTGATGGAGACTACCGGCTACACAATTAGCACCTCCTTGCGCTACCTATTGTAGCGCTTGAGTGAGACCTTGCATGGTCCTTTGCATATCACGCCACTGAGCACGTTCCGCACCCATGATCCTAAAATTATTAAGATAACTATGTTAATATGTGATTATATCCCAAGGTTCTAGTTTCTAAGTTAACTTAACCCTTGGCTCTACCCAATCTCACCGGGTAAAGGTTTAAACCTATCCTTGGACTTGGGTTTCCTTGGAATTGAATATCCTAGGCTCTGATACCACAAAAACTGTCACGCCCCGAGTGAGGAAGGAACTTGGAGATGCGTGATGAGTTTATATTAATCATGTCAATCAGAGCGTAAGTGTTTTCGACATACATAGACAGAGTGCGCACAAGTAATGATAACCAAGTCCTTTATTAATCATAACTTTAAAGTACTCCATTACAATTCTTTATGAAAGAACTATGACTCAATGAAAGGAAAAGTACAATGGATGACTCAAGAAAATAGAAACGACGAGACTAGATAACGCTTGACGGTTGGAATGGCTCTAAACTCTTCACTCTTGTCCATCCCCATCCGAATGAGTCTCATCATCGGAGTTACCTGAAAAATAGGGGAAAACACTAGGTGAGCGAATGCTCAATAAGAATTATATCTCAAGTGCTAGCTTACTTTAAGTAAATTACATGTTGCATGAATGCAAGTATAGCTATGTATGTTCGCGAGAAACGATATTAGAGAGAGAGTATAGCAAGAGATAAATGAGTGAACTAGCAAGTCTTTCATGTCAATATATCAAGATGAACAAGTATGTACATTTATCAAGTCATGTCAAGAATTGACTATCATGTTTCAAGCAAGCAACTATATACCCTTTCCGGGACATGCACGTCATGTCGTGTCGAATCAAGTACAAGTATAGGATTTGTGGAATGTCCAATCAGGCAAGTCATGCCTTCAGTGTAATATCACACCGTGATCAATAATAGCTCCCATGGGCACAAGTACTTTCGGGTGCTCCTCCCAGGACCAGATCGGGCCCTAGATGCGCAAGCATTAAGTCATGTATTTTGACATTCACTATATTTATAGCCAATATAGAGTTCCAAGGGAATGCTCTTATAGAAATTTTAAGGTAGATCTTGTGGAATCGAATCACAAGGATAGAACTTGATACGTAAGGATGTACTACGATTAAACGGTACAATGACGATACTCGTGAAAACTGGGTGGAATCGGCTCCCTAATGTGTGCCATGATATCAAGAATAAGCGCTCATAGACACACGATCGCCCATTATTTGTTCATGATAAGGTATAAAGAATTAGTGTCCATATAGAGGCACATAATCCTTAGTTGATAGCAATGGTATGGTTTCCCATTCCATTAGCTCAAGAAACATTCTCACGGCGGCTAAGTAGCATACCATGAGGGCCGGTCCACCATGTTTCTTTAGAGTGACATGGTAATTAAAAAGTGTCATAGGTTTAAATGGTACAACGTTCTCAGCGGCCTTGAGGAAATCCAAGACTTCGCGTAGACTTACGGAGGTCTCTATGATAAAGTCACCAGTCCGAAGAAGGAATATCCCACAGAGGGTTCATCTATCACCGAGAAATAATGAGGTAATGGATAAAACACCGAGAAACGTGGAACTATACTCACGGACTGGAATATAGTGCCAATAGATATACCCACTAACATGGGTTATAGAAAAACAATGGAAATCAGGAAGCGAAAATGGCGCCTGGGGTAATGTCTTCAGTTTATAAAATAGCGCTCCGGCCAGGGTCACTATTTCATTAAATAAAGATGCTCCATTGAGTCGTTGTATCTAGGTTACATATCCATTTCTATATATATCAATTTTCAAAAAATTTCATGTGTAGGTGAATGGCGCCCTGGCTTAAGCCTTCAATTCAGTATATAGCACCCTAGTCAGGGGCGCCATATTCAAATAGTGGCTGGGTGACAGTCGTGGTTCATTCATGTGTAATTGGTAATGAATAGTAGTAATTTTCCAATAAAAATAATTATGCAGGAATGAATATATGGATAGGTAGAGAAAAATAGCAGGATGCTAGTAGTGTACTCATGCATTAGATTAGACATCATGATTCACAGTTATTAAATTTTAAACATGTGTATTTATTAATTAACTACCAAAACAACGACTGTTCACACAGTCATGAATCAATATAGCGCCCAGGGATGGGTCGCTATTTCATTGGGATTCATAATTTAAAACAGAGAGCCACAAAAAAACAAGACGAAATGATCTATATCCATGCATGATTTCATATATTCACTGAGTTAGGCTTAATACTTGAGAACACCTACCTTGGTTGGTAATTTGGATGACAGAACGAGGAGAATCGAAGCAGAAGATGAGAATACAACAGCAAAGGCTCGGCAGAGGAAAATAAGAGCAATAGCAAACAACAACTGCAGCAGCGATCCTTTCAGACAGCAACGACAGCAGTAGCAGCCTTCGCCCAACAATACGAGGAAGCTGCCACGGCCGTCTCCTTCGTGCAAGGAAGAGTAAAGAAGGGCAGCAGACAACTGCTGCAATGCTAGAAGAAAAACTCCTTCTCGACAGTAGCAGGAAAATGTCACGGCAACAGCTCGGTTATGGCCACAGCAGGGAAAAGAAGAAGTAATGATTCTTCTATTATCACAAGGCAGCAGGCGATGATGGCACAGGGGAAATGAATATTAGCAAAAATCACCCGAGCTTGTTGATGGGGCTCATTTATAATGATTGGAGGGTTCAATCCCATTGGGAATCAACTTCCCTCGTGAAGAATCCTACGAGTATTGAGATTTCCCTGCATATAATCCTAACGTATCCCAACTTCCAATTTCTCCAACCACCATCCTAATCTTCATTCGATACCAATCCTATTGGTACATAGACTTCCTTCGTAGATTCCTATTAGACTTAGAATTATCTCACATATATTTTTCCTATCCCAAATAGCAGCCACTTTCCTACGAAGCCAATGCCCATGTGACTTACGAAAAGAGGAAGGCCTTCCAGCTTTTGAAAGTAACCTATGCATCCGGATATATAAAAATAGATATACCCTTTTCTTTTTAACGTGAGAGAGCTTATTGGGCAATTATGGCCCCTTTAAACCAATTTATATATATATATAGGGGGTCCCAAAGCCCCATTTGGTCTTCTACGTGGGTTAGGGTTCACAAAATAACCTTTATATATATATATATGTATATTGATATATATCCTATACTACTTTCTACGTAGGTGGCTATGAATCATTTTGGGCTTTGGCTACTAAGGCCCATAAAAGCCCATTTACATATATATGTATTTATTTGGTTAAAGCCCATATAAGGATTAAAGCTCTTTTTAGTCGTGGTTTAAGTGGGCTTTGCAATTAAATTATTTGGCCTCTTAAACTATTTAATCTATTATTTATATTCATTCTATTTAGAAATGTTATTCCTTTAATTTACCAGGGGTGCTACAAACCATCTCAGCTTACCACAAACACAACCTCAAATAGCACCTGCAGAATTCTCAGCTCCGTTCTCAACATAGAACCACGGGACACAACTGTAAGCTGGGTCACATCAAGGCAAAATTACTGCTGAACACATGGCTAAAATGTACTAGCCGCTCGCAGCTTACCAACAAGGACCCACAACAACCTCGAGGAATGCATCTCAAGGACCACGATCACGTCCTGAGAGCACAACTCCCAAAAATTACAGAGAAAGAAAAGGGAACTCGACCAACATGTATGCCGATAGATTTCCCCAATTTTTGAACCTGCCAGTGCCAAGAACCACAATGCCTCAAGTAACGGCTCGGCAACCAACAACATCAAGGCACACATAGCCAAGATGATGTCACACTGAGGAAACAAATCTCTCGGTCGGTCAGAATCTTCCAACCAACGATCCTCGACTTGTGGGTTATAAGCCTACACGCTTCCGCTGCGCACTGAACACCATGCACACAAGCATTACAAACAACTCGGCATCCGCATCTTAGCACACACTCGGCGCCATCGCAATTCACGAAACTGCAATGTACCACGCCTCGAGTACCGATCCTGCTAACAGCCGATCACAAGTCGCCAAAGTGCTAACCATCGTGCCAAGAGCCACAACACAAGCCACAAAGAACGCTAATCTCAACTTATTCTCACATCCCGAAACAATCACTGAACCTTCACAGCACAACAACCGCCAGACACGGCACGCTGAACGCGGTGCACAATGGCCCCCAACTCACAAACTAGGTCCAAAGCCAGGCCACCATCAAACAAAAGCAGATCAGGTTCAGAATGAACACAGTCCACACATAAGTAGACACGGGACTAAGGCTTCACCGAGACAGCACTTCCAAAGCTTATCTCGAAAAGACGCCACAAAACAAGATGAGAAGGATTAAGCACATCTTACAATAGCTCACCAGGAAAGAAATCCTACGCTCGCCCGAGCACTCTCTCAACAAGGCATCCAAATGACCACCACGAACACAACCTTAACACCTTAGGGGCTGCACAAACCTCAAGCTGGGACGGCCAAAACAACATTAATCTCCTTAGAGAACATGCATGGCCATCACATCAATGACAATGCCATCAGCCACCTGAACAAGCAACGGAAAAATCTCGAACACCGCACCACAGACTCACACCTACCGGCGAACTCTACCAAACGCAGCACAACCGAGACAAACACCATGACAAAAGAAGAATGCTCCATCATAATCTGACGAGAGCAAAACCACATCGCAGTGTGCAAACATAGCGCGCACAAGACCTTACGCGAGAGCAAAGCGATAAACAATCACAAAACCTATGCCAACTATCTACTGTACTAGACCTTATGGATTCTGAGTACTACAATATCTCGAATTCCAATGTGCTTTCACAAACACACGCTCAGATAGCTAAGAAAAACTCTGAACAACTCTGAACCTGGCTCTGATACCACCAGTGACGACCCGGTCTCCAAATATCGGGTAAACCTGATACCACTTGGATTCTGAGAGGCCTCCCAAGAGCGGTAAAGCTCCGAAGGGATAGAAAGGAGTGTGAGAGTACATTGAACTTCCAGATAAAGTAGTAAGCAATTAAATTTCCATGATCAGGATTGCTAAAATAGAAGTAATAAAATTACATTTTCTATAATAATTAAAACTAACTTAGTCCAGTCCAATGAAAGTACAGTACAATAGGAAAGAGAATGTACTCTCTAGTCGGGGGAAGCCCGACTCAGGCAAACACTGGCACTAAGAATCACGTAGCAATACCTCCAAGCACGAGGAAGAACAGCTACACCTGAAAAGTCAGGGGTGAGCCTCGTCTCACTAGCTCAGTAGGGATCCCACAGAACCCTACCACAAAACAACGTAGTAAAAGTAGTGCTAACAACTAAAGCAAAGCAGTAACAGAAGAGTAGAAACAACAGTAAAAGTAAAGAGGAGAAGCCGTACCATGGAAACACGGCAGTCGATCGAGCCTCGGCCCTCTAAACTACACCAAACAACAACAGAAAGGCGAACCCCGTTCTCACAAAATCGGGAGTTACCGATCCATTGTCAAATCACAAAACTCATATCGCAAAGGCCTACCGAATATCGGCAAAACACAAATTCCCAGACTCACAGTCGGGAATCATCGAATCGATACAAGGAACACTGGCTACACTGCCAGGACAACATTATGACACCTCAGTCGTGAAGGCTCGTCTACAAAGACAACCGCCCAACTCAAGATCACACGGTCTAAAGCACCAATACATACACGATCCCACTGTTGTATACGCTACACTGACCTCGGGTAAAGCCAAGCACAGACTACCCGGCAAGTCAGATTAACCATGACGAAAACCAGTCACGAAAGCCACAAGTCACGCGTCAAGTGACAGAAGCACCTCCTCACTAGAAGAACAACCAGATGCGTCCACTGACGTCTTACATTGCGCCTCAATTATCTCCCACACGCCTAGAATGGTGGTAACTGAGACACTCAACAAGAACCAAGGAACTACAATAACGAGTGACTAGTCAGGGTCACGCCCATCGGCGCTCATCCAACGCCCCTGACCACATGTGCACACACAAGCTCAATGTCTTGAGCCAGGCCTCCAGCTGGTTTTCCCCTCCCATAGGACTCTTACGGCAAGACAAAGGGGCCCACAGCAACCAGCCTACAAACCCTCTCTACTGGGACTCGGCCCGCCACCACTCTCAGGTGGACCCACACACAGGAAAGTGTCATCAGGCTACGACTAGTGGAGGCTCACTACACAAAGAGACTCAAAACATCGAACACCGAAGTATAGATAGGGTAAGCACGCACCTGTCGCACGTACTACGCAGCACAATGCAGTATACAACTGCCAGACTCGGGACAACCAACTAGACCTGTTGACACAACGATCCTTGAGTCACAAGACTCCGGTCAAGATCGTCGCACATCACGGTAACATGCCGTTAATCCGCCTAATCCCTAAGCTAAATCACGGTAAAACACATGGAAGACGGCATAGAACAACTGGATCCACACATCAATAATAATGAGTCCTCGGCCTCCAAGCTGCACAATGGACTCACAATTCTGCATAACATGAAACATGGAACATGAGGGATTACTAAAGTCCTCAAACCACATGGACACGTAAGCCGAGGTACGATGATACCTCCAAGCATCCAAAACCACAGTCTCGATCCTTACAAGATCGACGAGAAACTCACGAGGTCACGTGTCAACCACTGGGTCACAACCGGGTTTACCAGAAACCATAATAACCCCCGAAATAACATGAAATACCGCTCGGTACAATGGCACTACCAGACACCCTATAACACGGTCATAGCCCTCATAGGACATCCAAGACATCCACGGAACAATGGGCTAACCAAGGGGTCAAAGCCACCACTACCAGAAACCAAATCGGCGAGAAAACACCCCGAAGGCAGCCGCGGATGCGAGCCAGCTGCGGTTCTCAACAAGCCGCTCTCACCCAGACACGGTTAAAGACTAGTCACGTTTACCAGTCAATTCATAGACGCGGTTCTAGGCAAACCGCTTCAGGCCTATGAACGGAAAACTCATAAAAAGAGAAGGAGAAGGAAGAGTCGATGCTTCATGAAGGAGAGTCGATGCAAGATAGCCGCGGTTCTAGGATAACCGCGATGACCCAGACGCAGTTACGCGTTGACCGTGAGCATCCCAGCCGCGGTATGTAGAAGACCGTGTCTAGAAGAAGATAAGGCAGGTGGACACAAAGACAGGCAGACGCGATTTCAAGCTAATCACGGCCATCAGACGCGGTTGAACGCCAACCACGTTCTCCCACCGCCATACGCATCGAACCGACAAAGCTCGAAAAGTGGTTGCGGTTCAAGACCAACCTCTACCAAGGTAGAGAGTCGAACGCGGTCTCTGGTGGACCGTGACTCTTCCTATGATCCAAAAATTGTAAAACCTCACAAAACCCAGTTTTCCATGCCCCAATTGCTCCTAAACAACGGGGAAACATCTCTAGAGTCGATATCCACCTTCCACAAGCCGAAAGTGATCAAACCAACCCCAGAATAGCAAGAAACAGGCGATTCCCACGAATTGACCCAAAAGGACTCACACGGGGAAACGGCCTTGTACCGGCCCCAAATCACAACCAAATGCAGTAAAACTGGCGGGAAACGAATCCCAACATGCCAGGGTTCATATTTTACCATTTAATGTGAAAACCATCGCCTGGAACGGCGATTTCGCATCACACCCCCCGAACATGATTTGGCCCTTAAAGTTGGAAAACCCGCTCAAAGTCACACCGTTCGGCTCCAAATCGTGAGGGAACGCAGGAAAAGAGTAGGGTATTCATTCCCCTACCTCCACGAAGATCTCACGCTGTGAAATGGCCACACTACACCGAAAACAATCACACGAACAACCCACGCCAGCTTTGGATCCATGAATGGGATCGCACCTACGCCAAGCTCCGACACTCGCGCCGTCACGCTCCACGTCAGCTCCACGCCATCACCACCTCACCCAGCTCCGCCACAATCGCACGCCCGAGGGAGAGGAGAAGAGAGGAGAGAGAACGGAGGGAGAGAAAGTGAGAGGTCGTGAGAAGAGAGAGAGGAGAGAGAAAGAGTTAAGAAGAAAAGAAAAATAGTAAATTAGCAATATTTCCTGAAATCTAATTTTCTGCACGAAATTCTATAAACTCATAAAAATATGGAAAAATAGTCTTCGCGATCCTCGGAACGAGCACAATGCATCTGTAGCGTCCCGGAGTCGTAAAACTCAACGGTTAACACTGCACGGGGTTCTGCAAGTTATACAAAAGCGCTCCGAAAGCTCTCCGATTTTGATTCGAAGAATCCAGGGTATTACAGCCTCCCCTCCTTTAGGAAATCTCATCCTCAAAATTTAAGGAGTCAACAGGGAACAAGGAAGAACAACCCCAAATGCGAGCAATGCTCTCCAAGCTCCAGCCAAACCTCAAACACAAAACATGATAACACAATTCTCGAAAAATGCAATCGAGAGGGACACTGCCAGATCACAATCATAGGCACACGCTCCGGATCTCAAGGCACATTTATCCACAGAACGACCATGGCACACAAGGAAACATAAGTATGGCACCTCCAAAACATGGCATCATCGCTATCATCTCAAAGAACAAGGAGACACGACCCATGCCACGAAACAACCACCGATAAAATACACACTCGGCAGATAAGATAGGCATCAGCTTTCTCGAGGAAAACAACCATCTCAGCTTACCACAAACACAACCTCAAATAGCACCTGTAGAATTCCCGACTACGTTCTCAACACAGAACTACGGGACACAACTGCAAGCTGGGTTACATCAAGACAAAATTACTACTGAACACACGGCTAAAATGTACTAGCCACTCGAAGCTTACCAACAAGGACCCACAAAAAACTCGAAGAATGCATCTCGAGGACCACGATCACGTCCCGAGAGTACAACTCTCAAGAATTATAGAGAAAGAAAAGGGCACTCGACCAGTATATATGCCGATAGATTTCCCCAATTCTCGAACCTGCCAATGCCAACAACCACAATGCCTCAAGTGACGGCACGGCAACCAACAACATCAAGGCACACATAGCCAAGATGATGTCACACCGAGGAAAAAAACCTCCCGGAGGGTTAGAATCTTCCAACCAACGATCCTCGACCCGTGGGTTATAAGCCCACATGCTTCCGCTGCGCACTCAACACCACGCACACTGGCATCACAAACAACTCGGCATCTACATCTCAGCACAAACTCGGCACCATCGCAATTCATGAAACTACAATGTACCACACCTCAAGTACCGATCCTGCTAACAACCGATCACAAGTCGCCAAAGTGATAAGCATCATGCCAAAAGCCATAGCACAAGCCACAAAGAATGCTAATCTCATCTTATCCTCACATCCTGAAACAATCACTGAACCTTTACAGCACAATAGCCGCCAGACACGGCACGCCGAACAGGGTGCACAATGACCCCCAACTCACAAACAGGGTCCAAAGCCAGGCCACCGCCGAACAGCAGATCAGGTTCAGAACTAACACAGTCCATACATAAGCAGACACAGGACTAAGGCTTCACCGAGATAGCACTTCCAAAGCTTACCTTGAAAAGACGCCACAAAATAAGATGAGAAACATCAAGCTCATCTAACAGTAGCTCACCAGGAAAGAAATCCTAGGCTCACCCGAGCACTCTCTCAACAAGGCATCCAAATGACCACCACGAACACAACCTTAACACCTCAGGGGATGCACAAACCTCAAGCTGGGATGGCCAAAATAACATTAATCTCCTTAGAGAACATGCACGGCCATCACATCAACGATAATGCCATCAGCCACCTGAATAAACCACAGAAAAATCTTGAACACCGCATCACAGACTCACGCCTGTCGGCGAACTCTATCAAGCGTAGCACAACCACGATAAACACCATGACGAAAGAGGAACGCTCCATCATAATCTGACGAGAGCAAAACCACATCACAGTGTGCAAACACAGAGCGCACAAGACCTCACGGGAGAGCAAAGTGATAAACAATCACAAAACCTATGCCAACTACCGACTGTACTGGACCTTATGGACTTTGAGTATTGCAATATCTTGAATTACCATGTACTTTCACAAACACATGCTCAGATAGCTCAGAAAAACTCTAAACAACTCTGAACCTGGCTCTGATACCACATGTCACGACCCAGTCTCCAGATACCGGGTAAACCCGATACCACTTGGATTATGAGAGGCCTCTCAAGAGTGGTAAAGCTCCGAAGGGATAGAAAGGAGTGTGAGAGTAAATTGAACCTCCAGATAAAGCAGTAAGCAATTAAATTTCTATGATCAAGATTGTTAAAATAGCAAAAATAAAATTATATTTTTTATAATAATTAAAACTAACAGAGTCCAGTCCAACTAAAGTACAGTACAATTGGAAAGAGAACGTACTCTAGTCGGGTGAAGCCCTACACTGGCAAACTCTGGCACTAAGAACCATGCAGCAGTACCTCCAAGCATGAGGAAGAATAGCTACACCTGAAAAGTCAGGGGTGAGCCTCGTCTCACTGGCTCAGTAGGGATTCCGCAGAACCCTACCACAAAACAATACAGTAACAGTAGTGCTAAGAACTAAAGCAAAGCAATAACAGCAGGAGTAGAAACAATAGTAAAAGTAAAGAGGAGAAGCCGTACCACGGAAACACGGCAGTTGATCGAGCCTCGAGCCTCTAAACTACTCCAAATAGCAACAGAAAGGCGAACCCCATTCTCACTAAGTCGGGAGTTACCGATCCATTGTCAAATGACGAAACTCATATCGCAAAGGCCTACCAAATATCGGCGAAACACAAATCCCTAGACTCACAGTCGGGAATCATCCAACCGATACAAGGAACACTGGCTACACTGCCAGGACAACATTACGACACCTCAGTCGTGCAAGCTCATCTACAGAGATAACAGTCCAACTCAAGACCACACGGTCTAAAGCACCAATACATACACGATCCCACTGTCGTGTACGCTACACTGACCTCGGGTAAACCAAAGCACAGACTACCTGGCAAGTCAGATTAACAATGACGGAAACTAGTCATGAAAGCCACAAGTCACACGTCAAGTGACAGAAGCACCTCCTCACTAGAAGAATAGCCAGATGCATCCACTGACGTCTTACACTACGCCTCAAGTATTTCCCACACGCCTAGAATGGTGATAACTGCGACACTCAACAAGAACCAAGGAACTACAATAACGAGTGACTAGTAAGGGTCACGCCCGTCGGTGCTCGTCCAACGCCCCTGACCACGTGTGCACACACAAGCTCAATGTCTTGAGCCAAGCCTCTAGCTAGTTTTCCCTTCCCGCAGGACTATCACGGCAGGACAAACGGGCCCATGGCAACCAGCCTACAAACCATCTCTACCGGGACTCGCCCTGTCACCACTCCCAGGTGGGCCGACACACAGTAAAGTGTCGTCAGGCTACGACTAGTGGAGGCTCACTAGACACAAAGACTCAAAATAGTGAACATCGAAGTACAGACAGGGTAAGCACGCACATGTCGCACGTACTACGGAGCAGAATGCAGTATTCAACTACAAGACTCAGGACAGCCAACTAGACTTGTTGACACAACGATCCTTGAGTCACAAGACTCGGGTCAAGATCGTTGAAGATCATGGCAACATGCCATTAATCAGCCTAATCCCTAAGCCAAATCACGGTAAAACACATGGAAGACGGCATAGAATAGTCGGATCCACACATCAATAATAATGAGTCCTCGGCCTCCAAGCCGCACAAAGGACTCACAATTCTGCAAAGCATGAAACGCGGAACATGAGGGATTACTAAATCCCTCAAACCACATGGACACGCAAGCCGAGGTACTATGATACCTCCAAACGTCCAAAACCACAGTCTCGATCCTCATAGGATAGACGAGACACTCACGAGGTCACGTGTCAACCACTGGATCACAACCGGGTTGACCAGAAACCATAATAACCCCTGAAACAACACAAAGTACCGCTCGGTACAATGGCACTCTCAGACACCCTATAACACGGTCACAGCCCTCATAGGACGTCCAAGATATCCACGGAACAATGGGCTAACCAAGGGGTCAAAGCCACCACTATTGGAAACCAAACCGGCGAGAAAACACCCCAAAGGCCTCGGCGGTTGCGTGCCATCTGTGGTTACACCATCCGTGGTTCTCAACAAGCCCCGCTCACCCTGACGCGGTTAAAGACTAGCCACGTTTACCAGTCAATTCATAGACGCAATTCTAAGCAAACTGCTTCAGGTCTGTGACTGGAAAACTCATAAAAAGAGAAGGAGAAGATAGAGTCGACGCTTCATGAAGCAAAGTCGATGTAAGAAAGTCGCGGTTCCAGGATAACTGTGATAAACCAGACGTGGTAATGCGTTGACCAAGAGCATCCTAGCCGTGGTACGCCGAAGACCGTGTCTAGAAGAAGATAAGGCAGGTGGACACGAAGACAGGCAGATGCGGTTTCAAGCTAACCGCGGCCATCAGATACGGTTGAACGCCGACCGCGTTCTCCCACCGCCATACGCATCGAACCGATAAAGCCCGAAAAGTGGCCGCGGTTCAAGACCAACCGCTACCAAGGTCGAGTGTCGAACGCGGCCTCTGGTGGACCGCGACTCGTCCTCCGATTCGAAAATCGTAAAACCTCACAAAACCCCATTTTCCACTCCCCAGCCGCTCCTATACAACGAGGAAACATCCCTAGAGTCGATATCCACCTTCCACAAGTCGGAAGGGATCAAACCAACCCCAGAATAGCAAGAAACGGGTGATTCCCAAAAATCGACCTAAAATGACTCACGCGGGGAAACGGCCTCGTACCGGCCCCAAATCATAACCAAATGTAGTAAAACTGGCAGGAAACAAATCCCAACATGCCAGGGGTTCATATTTTACCATTTAATGTGAAAACCATCGCATGGAACGGTGATTTCTCATCACACCCCCCGAACATGATTTCGCCCTTAAAGTTGGAAAACCTGCTCAAACTCACACCGTTCGGCTCCAAATCGCGAGGGAACGTAGGAAAAGGGTAGGGTATCCATCCCCCTACCTCCACCGAAGATCTCACGCGCTGAAACGGCCCCACCATGCCGAAAACCATCACACGAACAACCCACATCGGCTTTGAATCCATGAATGGGATCGCGCCTACGCCACACTCCGATACTCGTGGCATCACGCTCCACGTCAGCTCCACGCCGTCACCACCTCACCCGGCTCTGCCATGGTCACGCGCCTGGGGGAGAGAAGAAGAGAGGAGAGAGAACGGAGGGAGAGAAAGTCAGAGATCGTGAGGAGAGAGAAAGGGTTAATAAGAAAAGAAAAATAAGAAATTACCATTATTTCCTAAAATCTGATTTTTTACACAAAATTCCGTAAACTCAGAAAAATATGAAAAAATAGTCTTCGCGATCCTCAGAACGAGCACAATGCACCTGTAGCGTCCCGGAGTCACAAAACTCAACGGTTAGCTCTCCACGGTATTCCGCAAGTTATATAAGGGGAAAATCTGAGTGGATCATAAAACACATTTTAGGACCCACGAAAGCACTCCGAAAGCTCTCCGATTCTGATCCGAACTTTCCAGGGTATTACAGTTTTCAGCACCAAGGAGGGAGGCCCTCTACATCCACGCAGGCCTCCGGTTCAGGGAGTAGTCCTAGTTTGGAGTCTTTTACATTTGATAGTCCCATTTTCTTCTCATTGCATGCTTGTTTTTACACGTCCATTCTCCCATGTTTTCTTTGTTTGCATTGCCATGCACACACCCTCCTACGTTTTCTGACGCCCCTAGGGGTTTAAAACTCCCCAGGTATCCCCCCACTTCATTTAGTTATGTTTATTTCTTTCTGTTTGAGCATTTGCTACGCTTCACAGTTCTGAT
Source organism: Amorphophallus konjac (assembly GCA_022559845.1). Classification (NCBI taxonomy): domain Eukaryota; kingdom Viridiplantae; phylum Streptophyta; class Magnoliopsida; order Alismatales; family Araceae; genus Amorphophallus; species Amorphophallus konjac. The sequence goes on along the minus strand of CM040124.1, from coordinate 247,788,794 downwards.
ATTGGGTTTTTCTTCGTGTTCTACACTCTGTTTCGCAGGTCAGCAACCCACTAGCACGAGGCCCATCCTTTCTGGCCGGCCGAAAAGGGTGGAGGTTGGACTCTTACAACTTCTGATGTGGTGGTCTTGCGCGGTTCCCCTATGTCCGTTCAAGAGGAGGTACGGTATACTTTTGACCGTTCTTCTTCCAACTGCGGTTACCTTGGAGCCGTTCATCTGCCAGTAGTTCTACGTCCCGCGTCCTCTACAGCATTGACGAGCGGTCTATCGTGAGGTCGTTCAACGTGAAAGGCGGTTCTTCACAGGCCGCGCATCCCTGCAGTGCTGCTCATAAGGCGAGTGTCTCCCTCTCTTTCCAAGGTATGGTGTGTCAGTCACATTGGGCACCTTGGTGGCGATCACCCTTGTTTACTTGCTTCTATATCCCTTATATTTTCCATTTATTTCTCACATTGATTTAGTAGAAGGGATAGGAAGACATCTTTTAAGCCGGTAAAGAAATGAAACGTAAGTAAAAACATATTAACAGCCCATTTTTTGGCGATCACGGTGGGACACCTAGTGCCCATCGTGTTAGTGGTCTGCTGACCCTTTGTTTTGATGTGTTAGTCCTTTTTTGAAGTGGTTGCAGGTTGGGTCACGTTCTCTGTCCTATGGAACTTGAACGGCTCTCAAAGGGCCGTCCAAGGTTTATGCGGCTGAAGATTCACCGTCCTTCTCTACGAACAATGCCACTTCTCCTCCAAGCTTACTATCGCGAGCGGTCTCCGACCACCCGTTCATCTTCCCTACGGCCTGCGTTTGGCCGTCCATCTTGCTGGCACAGGTATGCCTCTGTCCCCATACTGCTGGTTTGGTTGCTATTACGCAGTTTCTGTAGGTCCGTCCTGGCTATTACACGGTCTATATGGTGACCGTTCAACCTGGTACAATTCTGATTACTGTCACCTTCCATTCCAATGTTTTCTAATTTTTGTGATTAGTCTGTCATTACTCCCTAGATCATAAAGTTGTCTCCAGACCGTCTATCTACTTGAGCGGTCTTACATAGACCGTTCTTGACATGCTACAGTGCACCCGTGATTCACTTTGATTGCCGTGTTGTATGATTGTCATGACATTTGGTGCTGACTATTGATCACCCCCGGCTCTTATATCATTGTTGCATGCTTGTTCCCCATTGTTTACATATTCGATTGATCATTGATTGCTAGTTGCTAGGCTAGAATTTGCATGCACTCCGGTGCACATAGGGGCATACATTCCGTTCATAGTAGTTGTATTCCTACCGAGGTAGGGTTTCCTCTCGTCTCCATACTCCTTGGAGCCGACTAGGGGACCTTGCTGAGGACCTCCGTAAGCCCCCGTGACCCGTGGATTCCCACACGGACGCCGGGCAGGTTGTACCGTATCCACCCCCAGTTTAGGGTTTGCATCCGTGGGAGAGAGAGTTCTGTAGAGTCACCCAGTTCCTCATTTCCTACCCTGATTTGGTACCTTGTGGTTGAGCGAATTTATACATTAATTAATCCACTAAGGTCCTAGAAGAGGAATCTAAAAATTGTCACGCATCATTTGACAACTTGGTTGCTTAATTGGCTGATTTTCCTCTCATCTCGCTCCTCCATTGTGTGCATTTCATTCGAGTTGTTTGCTTTAGCTCTTTACTTAGGGCTATTTGCCTCCCCCTTCCCCATTATCATCAGTGCATGCGGAGTTATTTCTTCCCCATAGGATCATCATCTAGGGGCAACTCTCACTTCATTTCTTACTTTAATCCTCTGTTTGATTCATCATCCCCCATGTCATCATATGACTTCTCCCATTCCCATGAGGATTCTCTCCCTCGCGGACTTCTTGAGGACCCGCCCAGGGTCGCCCATGTGCAGGGAGGAGAGGAGACTGCCCCTCCTCTCCCGACCATCGCCATCGAGGGCTCTCAGCCCTCCCTTCCTGGTTCCTCCACACAAAATTCGGCCGGTCAAATTCTTAATTTGATGGCCCAGCTTAATCCTTCCCAGCTCCACCTTATACGGCAAGCTCTGCAAGGGGCAGACGCCCCGTCCTCAGTTCCTTCCTATGGCGTGACTGCCGCCACCACCACTACGTCTCCTATTGTTGGGTAAGTGCCCGTCCCCGCTGCCCCCATTGATCTCACTCCCATCCGTTCCCAGGTGCTCCGATATCCCAGCATGGAAGCGGGCCAGGCCTCCACCTCGGCCCATCAGTATCTTGATAAGGGGAAGGCCCAGGTCCCCTCTGGTTCTTATCTTGATCCATACATTACAATCTCTCCATCACCGCAGGCCCCTCTGGCCCTGGCTGATTTCACTCGTTTACAACCCGGGGCCGCCCATTTGGCTCACGTGGATATGGGCCCTTCCTTGGCCCATTATCCATCCTATGGGCTCCCCTCCCAGCCAGTTCACCCCTCCGTTCCTCATCCAGGCTCCATCTTTCCTGCTCTGTCCCCTCCTTCCCGGGAGCGGAAACTCCTTGACAAATGGGCTGCTATGCAGCAACAAATTGACCTCCTCCACAAGCGGGTTGGCCCGCGGTCTTTGGCTGATGTCCCTATTCCTAACTTCAGGGACATTCATTTTCCTCCTCAGTTCGAGGTCCCCGTGTACCGAAAATATGACGGGAACGGCAACCCGTTCATTCATGTCAGGGAGTTTCAATATGAGTCGGCGCAGTTCCAGCAAGATGATCACCTGATGGCTTACTTATTCCGCCGATCATTGGAGGGGGTCACCCTGGAATGGTTCTATACCTTGCCTCTGGAGGAGGCGGAAAGTTTCAAGACAATCAAGGAGAAGTTTATTCAGAGGTTCCAGGATTGGGTTGGTCCTGAATATTCTTTCACCGACCTGGTTGCAGAAAAGATGAAACCGGATGAAGACTTTACTGTGTATGCAGACAGATGGAGGCAGATGGCCTCGCGTGTGCCCGGGCAAATCCCGGAAGAAGAAAAAGTAAAATTGCTAATTTCTAATGCCACTCCGACGTTCCGTAATATTTTGGCAATGAATGACATTTCTAACATGCACCAGTTGTACAGTCGGGCCCGGTTTATCCAGACCCAATTTAAAGACTCCCCCATCCATTCATTGTTTGAGGCCCAGAAATCCAAGACTACCCGAAAATCCCAGGGCCCAGTTACTGAGGGAGTCCAAGTCAACGAGCAGGTCCAGGCTGTTCAACTCCCTAACCTGCCTGCTTCACCCCGTTTCCAGCAACTGCCATGCAACCCCCAGTTCGCCGCCCCACAAGCTCCCCGACCCACTTTCCAAGCTCCTCAGCACCCCCAACAACAACCACCACCACCTCAACAGCCGCAACAGCCACCCCAGTACCACAATGTTCCCCCACCCACTAGTTATGGGCCTGCTCAGCCGGGGCCCAAAAGGGCTAATTATCCACCACTGCCAGAAACCCTCCCTGACATATTTTCAGCTCTAATGTACATTGGTGACATCCAATTGCCTCCGGAACGTCAGAATTAGAATCCGGCAGCCGATCAGTCTAGGTATTGCATATACCATCGGCAGCCCGGGCACACCATAGAAAGATGCTTTCAGTTTAGAGATTTGGTGTATGATCTGCATGAGGGCCAGAGGATTGATTGGGCCCAAATGCATAAGATAATTGAAGATATGAAGGAGATACGAAGACAAGTAAGGCCGCAGCAGGCGGCGCCCCAGCAACAGCAGTTCCAACAACAACCCCTCCAACAACAACAACAACAACCCTTACAGCAGCAGCAGCAAGACCTCGGGATTCACCAGAATCCCATGCCAGTACATCCACCCGCTCCTCAGCAGCAACCACAACAACAGTCGCCGGCACCGGCTCAAGTTAATGCAGTCCACCGCCCAGCCCCCAACGCTGGATGGTCCTTTGATGATGAGACCCCCGCCCATGTCCTGGCCTTCCACCACACTAGCCCCACGCCTTCCGTTCCCTCCATCCTCCGACCCACCACCTTCACTACCACTCCACCCACTATCCCTTCTTGACCACTCATCACACCCACCACATTCCCCACCATGCCGCCAGTCAGTCAGCCATCACCCTCCGTGCCTTCCATCATCACCCCTCCACTTACCCTTCACCCATCACCCCTCCACCAGGGCCCATCAGGCCAACCCCTGTCACCCTCACTTCCATTTCTACCCCCTCCACATACCCCACTGGGCCAAGCGGGGGCCCGTCCCAAGCCGTGCCGGCACGACATTGCGCCCTTCGGAGCGGGCGTCCCTTCCAAAGAGTTTATCCCTCCTCTGGTGCGTCTGCACCCAACCCCCAAGTTCCTTTCCCTACAGCTGAGACAGAAGAAGTAGACCCCGTGCCAGGCACAAAGCATGACCTACTGCAGCACTTGGACCGGATGTCGGCCAAGATATCAGTTTTGGAATTGATCAAAAGATCCACGCTACACCAGGACGCCCTCCAGGCTTTTCTACAGAAGGTTATGGTGAACGAGGATGTGGCAGTAGACAGCTTGCCGTCGGTGTTGGCAATAATTACAAGGGGGCCCTCTATTTCATTTTCAGAGATGGAACTGGCACCCCCAGAAGCACGACAGATGCCACTTTGCATCACCATTTCTTTAAATAAAGTGGCAGTGGAATCAGCCCTTGTGGACACGGGAGCATCAATAAATGTGTGTCCGTTAAGTACCCTCCATGCCTGCAACATCTCAGAAGAAATGTTAAAGCCCACACCAACCACAATAGCAGCGTATGATAACTCCAGGCGTGCTTGTCATGGGGTCGTAACTGTTTAGGCCGAGCTAGGGCCTTTGGTCATGGATGTGAAATTTTATGTATTGGACATAGACCCAATGTTCAAAGCAATTCTGGGTCATCCATGGATAAACAGTCTGAATGACGTGCCCTCGACTGCCCACCAGTGTTTGAAGTTTCCATTCCAAGGGCGGGTGGTCAAGGTAAAGAGTATTTCCACTGTCCAGAATGTTGATGCGATAGAAGCTAAGATTCTCCCTACTCTGTGGCCGAGTAACAGGCCAGTTATTTCTGTGATGGACTTAAACTACTCATGGGCATATGCATCATGCAAGCCCGTCACTGCGCCAGTCAATGTAAAAATTAAGTCCAAGATTAGATATTCGAAAGGGTGGTGCATGATCTTAAAGTTGGGTTATCAGTCGGGCTTGGGTCTCGGCGCACAACTATAGGGGCGAACTAAGCCCGTCCCCAAAGGCAGGAAGATGGGCCGCCGAGGCCTTGGCTACCGCGAGATAGCATTGTCCATTCTGGGAGACTCCGGGCCACTGACGTGGGATTACCGTCAACACTTCGTGAAAGGCCCGCTGCAGCCCGGCACTTTGAAGAAGCCGCCACCCTGCCCTGAGAAAAAGATTGATGCCGCCTGTGATGTTGCTGACCCACCGCTGCCACTGAAGGGGCTGGTAGGTGATATGGAAGATTTTTGTGTCTGCTTTGAAAAGATGTTCAGTGAAGAAGAAGACTGACCGAAGAAGAAGGAGATGCAGCTGGTGAAGCATTCTCCAATGCAGCTAGTCCGCCGGAGGCCACGGGAAGCGGGGAGCTCTATCACTACCTTTTCTCTGTCCCTATCCCATCTTGCCTCTCTATTTCAACAATTGGAATTTGTCCCCCGTTCCCCTCCGATTATGGTCGACCCGTATTTCACGGAAAGACCACCTGAAATTCTGTTCGTGCCGTGTGCATGTGGGCGCTGCCCACCTATTGATCTTTCAACCTTGTTTACTCCTCCTCCCCCCAATGCCCAACTCCATGAGATGTGGTTTAGATCCTCTGATCCATTCTTCGATTGCATCTTCCCCGATCTGTTTCCCATGCAACTCCCTCCTTCCCCGTCTTCTCCTTCTTGTTGCGTGATCTCCTCCGAATTCCAAAAAAAAATGCCAATTTTAAAACGGAGGTTTCTATGGAAGATTACGATGTCTTCAGTCCATCCTTTTCCCAGGGGCACGAGGCCCTTGCTTCTTTCCCAATAGATTTCCTATCTCCTAGGGCAGATGTACAGTGTGCAGAATCTCCTAGGTTAGTTGAGTTAGCTGGGGTAGAGTCTAGTTCGGGTCTAGTTAGCCCATCCACGTTTGCAGTGCACCCTGTGATGCGTCATCCTAAATCCATCCTAGATAGGTTTCTGCAAGATTTGGCCGAGAGATGCCATGCCCTTCTTAAGTGCCCGGAGTTTGTAGAGACCACAATTGTTTTAGAGGATGATGAGGAATTGGGAGGGGTGTGGAGCAATGACGGATTGGGAGTGTATGAAATTGTAGATGGGAAGGACCCAGCCGATGATGAGGAAAGCGATGTGGATGACACTGCCGATTTATACGCGCAAGGTTTGAAGAGGTTTGACGAACCGTCCTCGGCAGTGGATGAACCCACTAAAGAAATTAATCTCGGAACAGAAGAGGATCCCAGGCCCATACTTATTTCTGCTAATCTCCCTCCTCAGGTTTAAGTGGAGCTAATCAAGGTGTTGAGGGAGTACATCGATTCTTTTGCCTGGTCCTATGAGGACATGCCGGGTCTTGACCCCACGTTGGTTGAACATCGATTGATTCTTAAACCAGGGGCAACACCCGTTAAGTAAAAAGTAAGAAGATTCCACCCGCAGATGGCCTTAAGGATAAAGGAAGAAGTCGATAAATTGCATAAGTCCAGGTTTATTAGAGTTGTTTTATATACGCAATGGATGGCAAATATAGTCCCAATGATGAAGAAAGATGGCAAAATTCGGATTTGTATTGATTTTAGGGACTTGAATAAGGCATGTCCGAAAGATGATTTCCCACTTCCTCACATTGATGTATTAGTTGATAACACGGCTGGGTATGAGGCCCTCTCATTCATGGATGGTTATTATGGATATAACCAAATCCGTCTTGCTCCTGAGGATCAAGAGAAGACCTCGTTCACTACGTCCTGGGACACATACTGCTATGTTGTTATGCCATTTGGATTAAAGAATGCAGGTGCTACTTATCAGAGGGCAATGATGGTTATCTTCCACGACATGATGCATGTGTACTTAGAAGCTTACGTGGATGACATTCTGGTAAAGTCGAGGTCCAAAGAAGAACACCCCGCCATTCTAGCCAAAGTGTTGCAAAGGGCTAGGGAGTATAAATTGAAAATGAATCCAAAGAAATGCGTGTTTGGAGTTGCATCAGAGAAATTGCTTGGGTTTATAGTTAGTACGCGGGGGATTCAGATCGATCTGAATAAAGCAAAGGCCGTTATGGAGATGTCGCCGCCTAAGAACATCACCGAACTCAGAGGTTGGATTGGGCGCTTACAATTCATTAAAAGATTCATATCTCAACACTCGCAAAGTTGCCACCCATTCTATGAAGTGTTAAGGGCAGGAGCTAAATTTGAGTGGAATGAACAATGCCAAAGGGCTTACGAGGATCTTAAGGTCTATCTTTCTAATCCCCCGGTTTTGCAACCACCCGTCCCTAGGAAACCTCTGATCCTATACATTTCCGTTATTGAGGACTCCCTAGGACCTGTCCTGGCTCAGGTGGGTGATGAAGGAAGGGAAAGAGCAGCATACTACCTTTCGAGGTTGTTTAATCCCATTGAATCCAAGTATACTACCATGGAGAAGACTTGTGCAGCGCTAGTATGGGTGGCTCAGAAGCTCAAACACTATTTCCTTGCCCATGAGGTTAAGCTGATCCCTAAAATGGACCCTATTCGTTACCTGTTAGAAAAACCTGTCCTTTCTAGCCGATTAGCTCGCTGGCAGAGCTTTCTTTCCCAATTCGATATCACCTTCATCGTCCAAAAAGTGATCAAGGGATACGCCATTGCTGAGCATCTTGCTCATTCTCCTATCCCTTGCACTGATTCGATCCAGGATGAGTTTCCTAATGAACACTTGGTAGTAATCACTCATCTTCCTTTTTGGTCTCTCCATTTCGATGGTGCTCTTAATTCTAAGGGCCATGGAATCGGCGCCGTTCTCCTCACTCCGGAAGGAGTGACCATCCCTATTGCCTATCAACTCTCCTTTCCTGCCACGAACAATATAGCCGAGTATGAGGCTCTTCTTGCCGGTCTGAAGCACGCCTACCTCATGGGCGCGTGATACCTAAACATCATAGGAGACTCTCAATTGGTGTTGCGTCAAGTTCTGTCAACTTATCGTACCCGTGACCCAAGCTCAAGCCTTATCAAGATCTGGTCACGCTCTTGGCTAGGCAATTCCGAAAACTTATCTATATTCATACTCCTCATTCTCAGAACATCTTGGCTAATGCACTTGCATCACTCACTTCTTTTCTTTCATTTCCCCTCAGCCGCGCCACTGAGACCATTGTGGTCCAGCGGTTAGATGCTCCTTCTCTTCATGATCCCTGGTTCGACAACCTTAGGAAATCTGTAGAAAGGAAGGCAGAAAGGGAAGAGGTGAAAGAAGTTTTGTTAACTGAACTTGAGGAGATCATAGAAGAAGAAGAAGAATTACCGTGGTATTATGAGATTGAGCAGTATTGCAGGGATGGTTCCTTTCTCGAGATGGCAAACGTCGAGCAGCGCAAGGCCATTCGATGAGCCACCTCCAGATACACGATTGTTGCTGGAGAATTGTATAGGTGGGCTCTCAATGGAGTTCTGATGAGGTGTTTGGGTGACGATGAGGCTTGGAAAGTAGTAGAAGCAGTTCACTCCAGCGAGTGTGGAGGGCACGTAAATGGGCAGGCGTTGGCGAAGAAGATTCTTAGACAGGGCTATTACTGGCCAACCCTAGAAGAAGATTGTTCCACCTATGTCCGTAGGTGCCTTCAATGCCAGCTCCATGCTGACAAGATCCATGCTCCTGCTTCTTCTCTCCATCCTCTTTCTGCTCCTTGGCCGTTCTCCATGTGGGCCTTTGATATCGTTGGACCTCTCGGTGACCCGAATTCCGCAGTCAAACAGAAATCCTTCATTCTAACGGCTACAGAGTACTTCACCAAGTGGGCGGAAGCTGAAGCTTATGTAGAAATCAAAGCCACCATAGTATGCCGCTTCATCTTGAAGAATATCATCTAGCGGTTTGGAGTGCCAAGTGATATCGTCACCGACAACGGGCCTCAATTCGTTTCTCAAGAACTCCGGGACCTCTGTAAGAAATTTAATATATCATTGCATCATTCATCACCATACTACCCCCAAGGTAATGGCTAGGTTGAGGCCACGAACAAAACCCTTCTTAAAATCATCAAGAAAACATGCGAGTCACACAAATTTGCTGATTGGGTCGATAAACTTATAGAAGCTCTATGGGCTTATCGCACCTCCGTCCGCACTCCCACGAGGGAAACTCCTTTTGCTCTCACCTATGGGATGGAGGCAGTACTCCCGTACGAGATCCTGATTCCTTCCCTAAGGGTGCAACTAGACAAAGATTTTAATCTCGACGAGCGTTGAGAGGCGTTGCTAGTCCAATTGGAACTCTTAGACGAGAAGAGGCTTAACGCGGCCAATCACGTCTCGGTTTATCAAAAACGTGTCTCGCGGTATTTCCAAAAGAAGGTTATTGAAAGAAAATTCCAAGTGGGTAACATGATTTTGAAACGCAAATTTATCAGATCAGCAGGTCCCAGGTCTAAGCTACAACCTAACTGGGAAGGGCCGTTTGTAGTTAAGGAAGTCTATCCGGGTAATGCGTATCGTCTAATCAACGCGGAAGGTGAGGAATTTCCGAATCCGTGGAATGGGCTATATTTAAAACACTTTTATCCATAGAGTCAAGCCAGCGATAGCCCGGCGGCAGGGTGTGCCTTCACCTGATCGCAAAGGGGGATCCCCGGTTCGACATTTCACACACTACATGACCTCCCGTGGTTCGGTTTTCGTCTTTTGCGCAACACCGTTTCTCCCTTGGCCATGTTTCGGGGAGGGTGAAAATCCTTGTTTTTGTTCTTCTCTCTCGGCTGAACATATGGGCAAGTTGTGAATAAGGGGGCGAGAACTGATCTAGCCCCCCGATAAAAGAGGTCTCAAATAGGGGCAGTCCGTTATGACCTTATTCCGCAGGACAAAAGAGCAAGAAAAAGACTAAGAAAAGAAATGGAAAAAGAAAGGGGCAAAAATCAAAGCTAAAAGCTCACCCAAAGCTCGAAGCTCTCAAAAGTTTGAAAGTCCCCAAAATGATAAAACTAGGCATGGCAAGAGTGGCAGTACAGTTTCCCAGCGGGACGTTATGAGCCCGGTCGTATGCGTGCCTAGAGCGGGTGTAGGTTCGATGACGGACACCAAGCCCCGGCGCAACAGACCAAATTCTTTGAAAAGGGGGTGTCGTGAGAAGAACTCAAGCACTAAAAACCTCTATACCTACTGCCAACTTTTCTGCTAAATCTTATTTTATTTTCCAAGGAATGGATCCAACCCCAGGTATGGCCTCGGTAGAGACACCGTTAAGCGAAATTGGCCCCGGCCACGGGCGGTCCCTTCTTAGCACATGTTGGACCTGGGAGACCCCTAGTGAGATGGGAGGTTCCCCGTCGTTAGGTTTAAGCTGGTTTCAAAATCTAAAAAAAAATGAAATATTTTAAAATCCAAAAAATCAAGTATTTCAAAATCCAAAAAAATCAAATGTGTCAAAACTCAAAAAAAAAAATCAAATATTTCAGAATAAAAAAAAATCAAATATGACAAAACTCACAAAAATCAAATATTTCAAAGCTCACAAAAAATCAAATATTTCAAAATTCAAAAAAAATCAGATATTTCAAAAACTCAAAAAAATCAGATATTTCAAAACCAAAAAAAATTGAATATTTCAAAATTAAAAAAATCAAATATTTTGAAATCTAAAAAAATCAGATATTTTCAAAATTACAAAAGGGGGTTTTTCATGACTTGCATGCATAGCATCCATTACATTCATCTTCATCTTCGTCAGTTTGCCTATTTAATAAGGCTTACCCCCTTGACCAAAAATCAAGGATCGGTCAATTCCTAACTTGCTATAGGCAAGGGGTTAAGTCTAAAACAGATTTAATCTTTTCTTTTGTTTATATGTGTGTAGGGGCGGGTTGAAGCTCAAGGTTAGCACTTCAGTCAGTAAATGGCCCTCTAACGACCGTTCTATCCAATTGAAGTCATATCCCGACTTACTCAATCACACAAAGAAAAATTCAAGCTCCAACCAATTAATTCATCAATCTCCTTCATATATCAAACTTTCTGAGCATAAAATCTCTACATCAATACCATCATGAAAAGAACAAAAGAAAATCACTTAGTCCTCCGCTGGGCATCCCCGCGGGGACATATCTCTCTCAGCTCTCTAACATATGCCTGGCGTGTCGCCAGAATCACTGCAACCTCTGCTGGTAGGGTAAGCACCCTGCTCACCTCCCACATGATCAAGGCACTCCTGACCGCCTGCTCGTCCTCCTCTGTACCGATCCTCCTCGCCTGGAGTGCGAGAAGGTGGGGTAGCACTGGTAGAACAGTCCGGGGTAGCCCAACCTGTAGGTAGCACCAGTGCGGGCTGTACATCGCCAGTGCAGTGTCGCTCACGAGCCTCAAGTCCAAGCCCGGCCTCCTAGGAACTCTGACAGTGGTGTCACGGAGGAAGTCCGGGCGCATCACGAACCAATCCAGGGGTAGCCTATTGATGTGCAGTCGCCACTCGTCCCTGGTCTTCTTTTTTGCTATCCTGCACTCTACTTGTGGAGAGAATCCGAATGCGCCACCAATGAAGAAAAGGGGGTGGCTTCCGAAGATCCTGCTAGCTGAAGTGACATCCTCCTTATAAATGAATTTCATCCTGACACCCATCCAACACTCCAAAAGGATCATAGAACCGAATAGAGGACCACCTAGAGCTGCTGAGGTGAGGCCCTCGTACAAATAGGCTAGGATGGCCTTGGAGATAGAAAGGCCCTGCCACAGGCCACTGATGGTGCTAAGAAGGCGAATCTCTAGCACATGGTCAACTGAAGGAAACAAGATAGCCCTGCACAGGCAAATAGATGCGGCCTTAGCTATGGCTTCATCCCACCCACACCGATTCCTACAATGCTCCACTACCCACTGGCTAAGAGGAAGAAGGTTAATCTGACGTGGGCCTATGAAAGTGTGGACGTCCTTGCTGTCTGGTATGAACCCTCCCAAGATGAGCCTAGGGTCTATAGGGGCAACAGTGTGACACAATGAGTCCTCCTCTCCGACCCGGGACCTGGGTAAAGAGAAGTAGGTCTCTACCTCCTCTAGTAGGATAGTGGCCTCAAATGATGGAAATACGAATGTATGGGTCTGAGGGTGCCAGATTTCTACTAAGGCTGAAATGATGTGCCAATCAAGAGAAAGCTTTGGGTAGTTCTGACATAGTAATAGGAGAGGTTGTAGGTGCCAAGATCTCAGGATGGATGTCACTCCTAGGGGCAATGCGCGAATCATGGGAGCCATCCACTTCAAGGTGGAATAGCGCCTAGGGCCAGGAAGGAGCTGAGGTGGGAAGAAAGAAGAAGGAAGAAAAGAGAGAGAAAGGAAAAGCATGTAAGAAAATGAAAGAATTGAATTGAATGAATTCATGATTAACTTACCTCTCTCAGAGGACTCGAGCTAAGATGTCGGGGGATCGCGATCAGCCGTTGGAGCACTTCCCGCTCCTTTCTGGCCGGCTTTGGCCCTTCAAAAGATGCTCCATCCATGGAACTCCCCTCCAAGGCCCTCTTCATGATGATTTGGTGATGAATGGCAAAGGTTTCAAGGCTTAGAAGAAGGAGGATGTGTGAATCACGAATTTAGACTCCCCTCTTACTTATAGGGCTCATTAAGAGGCCTAGGTCTCTTGAGATTGGCCTTAGATAAGTATAGGGCGAGATAAGATAAGGTTTGGATTGAGTTAAACAGTTTACTCTCGGGTTAGGACTCTCCTGCAGAGTCCCTTTCAAGTCGCAGGACATAAATTTGGACGGTCTCACGATAGACCGCCTATCGAATTGAGTGGCCTAAGAGGGACTGTTTGTCACCTACCAGAGAGTCCGAGTGCTGAAGTTTGAGCGGTCTGAATTAGATCGTTTATTTGATCGCACGGTTGATTATAGACCATTCTTTTCGTTGAACGGTGGAGAGAAGGCCGTTTAATGTCTCTTTTGGACTGTCTACTCAGGACCGTGCGTCCCTTTGGGCGGGCCACTTGAAACCATCCTTCTGATCTGAGGCCTCCATTCAAGTTGTGCACCTGTGCCACTAGTAGTCGTGTCTGTCCCTCTTCTCACTCAGTTGGCGTCCCTCATCTCACTCATTTGGCGTCCCTCATCTCACTCATTTGGTGTCACTTTTCTCACTCATTTGGCATCCCTCATCTCACTCATTTGGCATCACTCTTCTCACTCAATTGGCGTCACTCCTCTCATTCACACTTGGCTCTCTCTTGCTCACTCGTGTCATCTCTCTCTCACTCTGTCGTGTCTCTCTCCTCACTCACTCACTCGCGTCCTCTCTCTCTCTCTCGCTCGTGTCCGTCTCACTCATGTCGTTGTCATGGTCAGTCATTTGCATTCATTCATACATTCATACATCCCCAAAATCAAAACAAAGAAAGCCATGTCACTATCATATCATATCATGTACAAAAGTCGGGCCCTGAGTACAAAAGTCAGGACTGTCCCTCTCCCTGGCCCCTGTCACTGTCTCCACAGCCCTCGTGCCTCTTTGGTGGAGGCATCGCTAAAGTCGCATCATCACGCTGACGTCGCTGACGCTGCTCGTCCTCCTCATTCCTCCGGTGACCGGAGGAACCCGTGAAGTAACTTCTCACAGAGCCGTGGGTGCCGTGGCTGCCGCTCGGAGTCCCACTGTGTGATCACCGGCTCATCTCCTTATAGGCACGTAGCTCTCCACTCAGCCCAGACGCCTCGATCAGAGCCCGATCCCGCTCCGCTCGGACCCGCACCAGCTCCTCCGCTCTAGCTCGGAGTCGCTCTAGCTCCGCTCGTAGAAGTGCCGTCTCGAGGGTGTCGACTGGTCGGCTCTATGCTGCCTCCTCCCATACACGGGCCACCTCCTCCCTAGCCGCTGCCCGGCTCTGCTCTAGCTCTGTTCTAAGATGGCTCAGCTCGGACGTCTGCATGCACATATCATTGTCAGTCAACTGCATTTCATAAGCATAAATAACAAGGGAAAGTGTCGTGATTTGTGTACCCTCTCGGTGAGCGCCACCTCGGCCGCCTTGGCCCACGCTACCATCCGAGTGAAGTCGGCCTCCCGCTCGGCCCGATCTGCAGGAGTCTGGGTAGAAGAAGAAGAAGGAGCATTGGCCCCCTATCGCTGGGCCCCCTCGGCACGCTGCATCCAAAACTCCAGGTCAGTCACATGCATAACCATAATCATAAGCATTCGCATAATTTAGGAAGTATAGGGTTTAGAAAACTCACCAGTAAGGCTAGGGCCTGCCGGGCCTCGTCCCGCTCCCTGATGGTGGAGTGCAGGAGCCCTTGCAGCTCCGCAAGTCATCCCTCAGGGTCAACCTGCATTTAGAAGTCCCAGTGTCAGTGCATCATCATATAGAAATAATAAGCATAATAGGTCAAGTTTAAGTTTAGAAGTCGTACCGGTCGGTGGGCACCCCGGAACACCTGGTCCCGATAGTGTCTAGCGTACGCGGTGTAGTACGCTGAGTCGCTGTCGGCTCGGGCGGTCACCACTCGCCCAAGAGCTATCCAGTCGGCCACCTGTGCAGCGTTCCTCACCGTCCAATCAAACGCTGCCGCCAGGCCCCGGGTAGTCCTCTTCACGCGCTCCCCCGCCTTCTTAGGCGTCGGGAACTCCACCGCTGGCTGATGGACCCCGATGGTCCTCATCACCAGTCTGTAGTACAGTGGCTCCACCACGTTCATGCAGTGAAGCCACACATCTCATCCGGCGAAGGCGAGGGCGCCAACCACCCAAGGCTGACCCTCCTGGCCCTCCTCTGTGAAAGGTGTCCACCGTACCTGCAAGAAATAGAAAGTCGCATCAGCATCATCATCATCTAGAATTGCATTAAAGAGTCTAAGTTTAGAAGCATACCGAGGCAAACGGTAGAGCGTCCAAGTCATCCTGCAACTCTCGGACCTGTCTCCTGAGAGCTGCGGTCTCTCGAGGTGCCGTCCACCTCCGGGCGATCAGCAGGAGCCCAGGACGGGTCTCCTCACCTCTGCCCAGCCCACGTAGGTGTACATAGGCCCACACCTGCATCATAGCATCGTGTCAACATTTAGGAAACATATAGAAGTTGCATAATTAAGTCTCGGGTAGGATTCGTACCTGGAGTAAGGGGGAGAAGCCCATGAGCATGGTCCGACGGGCCGTCGAACTCAGCGTATCGAACAAGAAGGTGAGGACCGCCGCTCCCCACGTGTGGTCGCCCACGTGGCTGAGCTCCTCGAGGAAAGGAAGGAACCGGCAGCTCATCACGTCCGCCCTTGGGGAGAAGAGGAGTCGCCCAAACAACAGCATCAGGAATCGCCATAGCACTCTGTCTACCTCTGCTCCTGGCTCTGCCGCTACTCTCAGTCTCGCCAGCTCGATCAGCCACTACAGGTGCTGCTCCGGCTGCTCCCCAACTGCAACTCCCGCCCATCGTAAGCCCAAGCTGTCCTGAAGACTAGCCCGGGGTAGGAGGGTCGACTGCCTCTCGGGGTGCCGCAGCTCTAGGCCCAGCAGCTCCCGAGCCATCACCCAGTAGTCGGGAAAAGTAGTCCCGCTAACCGGTAGCCCGTGCACTCGAAGGCCAGTAAGTCTGGCCACGTCCTCCAGCGTGGGGACCATATGTCCCCACGGGAAGAGGAACGTATGACTCACTAGATCCCAGCGGTCGTGCAGGGCATAGAGCAGAGCTGTGTCGAACCGACACACTTTGATGCTCAGGAATGGGGCGAACCCCATGGCAGCCAACCGCTCCCGCTGAAAGTCCGGCAGTGCCAAATACACCGCCCGGACCTGCAGCCATGAGGTGCGGGTCCTGCACTTTCCCTGCATTCATTCATTCATTTTAATGCATTTAGTAATTTATTTAGGCATTTTATTTCATAAATAAATAAAAATGATCAAAGCTCAACTCTCTGTCAGAAGGACGGTCTCCTTTGGACCACTCTTCCTCCTGAACGGTTTCATATGGGCCGTTCCAGTCCTGAGGTTCCGTGTTTTGAACGGGCCAGTATCGGTCGTCCTTATGTTGAACGGTTTATCATTCACCGTTCTTTCCCTGGTTTTTTTGGTTTTAGGCGGCTGTTGACAGCTAAAATATGAACAAAGATAAAGATGGGACCAGACCAGCGACAAAGACTGGAAGATGCCTGCAAAGTCAAGATTGAGGGAGGATCCTCACCACCAACCAATTGCCCGGCTAAGACCATCTCAGGCCTGGCTAATGTCCGGTGTTATCATCATCATTCAGATGCCAATATTGATAAAGCCCCAGTTTGTTCACTGATGGAACCTCGAGATGATCTCAACAAAGCTGTGTCACTACTAAAGGGGCCCCTTTTGGTTCTGATAAAAGTCAATACAAAATAACTAAGAGAAGCCAAGGCAATTATGCGGCCTAAAAGCACTAAATGGGCCGGCCGATTGGGCTTCTGACCATAGCGCCGGGAACCTCAACAAAGGGCCGCTGGACGCGCCGAGAGCCTGAAGGAAGGCGCGCCGGGAACTTCTCCCATGGATACAGGCGCCGAGATCCCTTTTGCAAGGCAAGGGTTCTATATAACCCGTTTCTTCTCCCACAAGAAAGGCGGGCGGACAGACAGAAAAGAAGAAAAGAAAGAGGCAAAAGAAAAAAGAGCGAAGAGATAGCCAGAAAGAAAAGAGATAGGAAAAGAGAGGGAGAGAGTCTCCGTCGAAAGAAGAAGCAGAAGAAGGGAAGGAAGAGAGGCTCCAAGTGGGCTGATAGGGGGAGGGAGAGGAGTCAATACTCCACCCTCCCCCCATGATCGATGTTTTCTTTCTTTTCTGTTTCTTATTACTGATTCTCCGTATGAAATAGTAGAAATCTTGATGTTTGGATCATTCATACGATTCTCTCCTTTTTCCTCTCCTGTATGTTTCTTGGCTTCAGTTATGAAGTCGATGTAAGTGAAGGTGAGATGAATAGATGCAATGGCCGTGATGGATTTTTAGGCGATGTTATCTTCTTTTGTCTTTATATGTACGCGTACTGTTTGTATGAATGCCCCATGGGCGAAATGACTCAGGCTTCGGAGTCAGGTCTGTTCTTCGAACAGGGATGAAGGTAGAACCCCCACCCTTGTTCAATGGGTTGCTGGGTTCTATTCTCTTCTCTCTTCCCGCTTCAATAGCATGCCCCCGTATGTATTTGAGTCTATTCCTCAAGCCTCTCGTGCTGTCCGGGAACCAGAGACATCAATCTCTTGGTTCCCAGGGCTGCCGGCTAATAAAGATACATTTGACCGCAGACGAATGCAACCCTGGATCTTCATTCTAATCTTTGGATGACTAAGGCCTGGGTTCCCAGCATCGAGGTTTCCTTCATCGCCGTTGTGCTTCTCAGATGATGCTATGCTGGTCTGGGGAATCAGAGACAGCCATCTCTTGACTTCCCCAGACGTCTGGCAGCAGACATGGCAATATAACAGATAGAGGCTACTCAGTCCCGTCGATGATCTCTCCCCCCCCCCATGTTTGCTTTCTTGATTTGCTTCCATATGTAATAGTCTATGTTTTCGAGTTCGATTATTCATATGATGTCGAGGATGCTCCCCTCGCTCCCCCATGTTTCCCTCTTCTTCTGTTCTTCGGCTTCTTGCCTTGCAGATGATGTAAACAATGCTTATGAGATGAAATGAAGTGAGCAATCGAATCTCTTCCCTCTTTCCTCTGTGCATATATCTATATATCTCTTCGCCGTAATATCCGATAGTTTTATACGCTCCCGGTTTAAGAGTCTCCCTGCAAACCCATTCTTCAGAGGGGCATAGATAGGATCCCTATCCCCAGCCCATGGGCTACTGGGTCCTGTCATCTTCTCCCCTCCTGCCTCAATGGCAAATTCATCGCATACGTATGAGTTTCTCTCAAAGCCCTCGATTCCCCCCTTGTGCTGTTCAGGAACCAGAGACATCAATCTCTTGGTTTCCTGAACTGCTGGCTGCACGAGGATGCGTCTGCTCAGCAGACGAACGCCACCCCGCGGGTTTCTAGCGACTGGATCTCAATCTCTCGAC
Source organism: Amorphophallus konjac (assembly GCA_022559845.1). Lineage (NCBI taxonomy): Eukaryota > Viridiplantae > Streptophyta > Magnoliopsida > Alismatales > Araceae > Amorphophallus > Amorphophallus konjac. Next base: position 247,770,601 of record CM040124.1, on the reverse strand, counting down.
CCTCCATTCTAACCTTTGAATGATTAGGGTCTGGAGTCTCGATATTGAGGGTTCCTCCGTCGTCGGTTTTAGATGCCATTAGGCTCGTCGGGGAGATCAGAGACAGTCATCTCTTGACCTCCCTCAGACGGTCTGCATCAAACAGATAAAACTCCCCACAGGATCTGGATGATGGTCTCAATCAATTTCTCCTGTTGACCCCCACTGTCCAATTCCTTTGGCATCCTTCTAACAGAAGTACCCGTGAAACCCCCCTTTTCTGCACTCTTGATTCGGCATCAATCCAAGCTAGAAACCCCGAAAACCCCCAAACAGAGCATCATTTTTGAGCTCTGGAAACCCTGAAACCTCGTAGCAATTCAGCCTTCTCGGCATGCCATTTGCCCGCCGAAAACCCCTCAGCCGAGAGGCCTCCCTCTCCTGCTAAATGACAAAAAACCATTTCAGACCCTTCCACGTGAGCCTCCCGGCACCAAGCTCCCGGCGCCAGGCTCCCGGTGCGCTCTTGCCCAAGAGCGCGCCGGGAAGCCTCGCGCCAAGAGCCCCCCTCCTTCTTGCCATTTAAACCCACGCCGAGAAGGCCACAAAGCCCCACGCCGAGACTCTGGCCCCCAGCGCGCCGGGAAGCTGGCGCTGAGAGCCCAGGCCATTTCCCTTGCGCGCCGGGAAGCATGTGCCGAGAGTACCCCCCCTTTTTCCTCTGCGTCGAGAAGCCCGCGCCGGGAACCCCTTTGACTCTTTGCCTTCGTGCAGGGAGCCTCCCTTCCCACTTTGCTGTGCCGAGAGCATGCTCTGCTGCCCAACTGGCCTCCCCTATATTATGCGGTCCCTAACTGGATTCACATGCAACCCCGCGGGTTCGGCGGACCTTGTCTTTACAAGGGTCTCGTCGACCTCCGAGACAGGGAATAGTGATTGATGATAGAGACATGTACAGTCTCCTTGAGCCTTAGTGCTCCCCTGCTTTTCGGCTTTCATCCCGGCATTCCGTCGATGTTAGCCTATATCATCCCTTGGCAGATGCTAAGTCTAGGGGAGGTGCTGCCAAAATTCCCCCAAGATGATGAAAGCCAATATTAAGCTGCCCCCGGGAACCTTTGCGCATTTGAACTGCATTGATAACCTACTCAAATGTTGTTACTGAATCTTAAATCCGAATTTTGTTCCGGGGGCTCCGCCCCCGGAAACCCCCGCAAGGGGCGCTGCCCCCTTAACCCCCGCGACCTGACCGGGCAGGTCGATCCCCGCGACCTGACCGCGCAGGTTGATCCGCGTGCGAGGGCGCAACATTGAGCGTTCACTCGCTTTTCGTCGTCTTGCATCGGGTTCATGAATAACCCCTTTACCTCGGGAGGGCTCTGCCACTGCATGAGTGCCGCCGGCTTCTACAGGGAATACCAAATATTGCCTCATGGCAAATATGCGATTCGAGAAGTTCAACACTTCTCTCTCTCTTGGCTTTCATCCCGGCACTCCGTGGGTGATAGCCTATTTCCCCCCGGACATAACCCAGATAAAGGGAATATGCTGTCGAAATACTGATCGATGTTTTAAACCTCGTCACGGTCGCGGCTCAGGCTACCTGTGATTGAGATCCTCCTTCCCCCCTTAACCCCGGGCTTTGAACCGCTGACTTAACGATATCATCTGTTTCTACGGTTGGTGTCATTATCTTGCCCGCCTTTCTGGCTTCGGTATGAAGTTCCACTTCCGCACCCGAACATATGATTGCCTCTCGAGGCCTCCTACTTTTAGCGTTTAATCAAGGGTTGTCCTTCCTTGGAAGGACGTAATTAACGTCATAGCGTTCATGGTATGACGGACTTCGGGTCCTGACTCGGACTTCACAATCGACTGACCATGTCAGATCGAGCGCACAATAAAATTGTCACTTCGGTGATTGGCACGCCAATAAATAAATAATAAAATAAATAAATAAATAAAGAAAAAAAACAAAATAAAATAAATGCGTCGAACAAGTCCAGTCACCGAAGTGACAGCGGCCACTCCTGAGCCGTTTGGAGGCTGGGCGGTCCGATGAGGACCGCATTGTTCTGGGTTGGCAAGGTGTTGAACAGACCAATGTGGCCCGTTCGTCGTGTGTATGGTGAGCCTCTCACCGTCTTTCTTTGATTCGGTTCTAGTGTTGTACGGCCACCCCTGGGCCGCGTGATTATGGGCGGCTCCATGTGAGCCGTATGTTATGGTTTGTGCGGTTCTTTGAAAACCGCCCTACCGTCGTCTTCCCCGACGACGGTGAGGGCTTCCCCGCCGGCGGGAGCACCCCATGGCGCCCCCAAACCGGCTCCTAAGTAGCCTAAACCCCCCCCCCCCCATAAACTTTTGAAACTAACATGCACAAATTAAAATGGCAACGGGATAAGGTTTAGGCCTACCTCGGGATCCTTCATGGGCTTGACCGCCGTGGTGGACGCCTCCATCATCAGTTCTGTCTCTTCTCTGGCCACTGCGGCAGTCCTGGCCTCCCCTTCGGGTTCTGGCAGCGCCTCCTCCTCCGCGGGGATGACAGGCAGTGGGCCTCCCTCTCCTCCGACGATCTCCTCCACGGCGGCGGCCTTCGGCCGCGGTGGCGCTTCATCGGCCATCGATGGTGGCGTCTCCTCGCCGGTGGCCCGGTCGCGGGCGGCTTGATGCTTGGTCTGCATTAGGAAGGAGAGATGGGGGGAATTGAGAGACGAGAGAAGGAGAGAGAGTTTGAGAGGTAGAGAGATGGGGGATGGAGGCGGTGAGCCCTTCGTTCTCTTCCTCCACCGGTTACGGTGGGGAGGAGGGAGACGAAGGGGTTTTTTGTTTCAAAACCCCAGAAGTTATGCGGCCTCACGATAGGCCGTCCTTCATTTGAGCAGTTGTGTTGTAACCATTCTTTATCAACGGTACATTGCCATTGAGCTGCTAGAATGTGGCCGTGCTTACAATTGAACGTCCTACATATGGGCTGTGTAGTTTCATAATCTCATTTAAACTGGCAATGGCTGAACGGCCCTAGATTGGCCGTTTTAACTGTTGAGCGGTCTCGGAATTGGCTGTTCATGTGCTGAATGATGGAATTGCTTTGTAAACCCTACTTTGCTGCATTATGTGATTAAAGGGCTGATTTCTTTTTGGCTTGAATGTTTATTCCATGATGAAATATTGCAACATCCTGTTCATGGGTTCTTTGCAGCATCACCTTTCACTGGCCGTTTCGCCTGCGCAGGTAAGTCAGGTATGGCCTTCTATCCCTGCATCCCTTACTGCATTACTATATGGTACTATGCTATATTATCTCGAGAACTAGTTGGTTACTCGCGCGTTCCAGGATCTGATGTTCCCCTTCAACAAAAATGATGATGATCCAGGTTCATGCGTTTGACCTTCGGATAGGCCGTTAGGTTGGGATGTCCCGGGGAGGATGGTTCTATCCTGCACGCTATGGTTGCGGATAGTGTCTTGACTCGAATTCTCCCAGCCTAGCAATATTATTCTCGAGTATTTTATATTTTAATCTTTCTTCGCATTTGTTTTAATGATTTCTTTTATTTTGGCCCAGCATGCATCATACGCATCTTTTGAGCATTCATGCCCCATTGTGTGCCTGCGAAGTGTCCCACCAGTGATGGTTAGCTGTACGTTCAGTGTTTGAGTAAGAGGAACAATTCCACTATGAGTTGGAAGGTTCTCTTTGATCGGTTCGCTTGGTTTGGTTGATTAAGAGGTCCCTGTCTGGAGTTTTAGTCTGTTTCTTCATTTTTTCGCTACCTATTCCGGTCTCCTCATTGGTTCGCGAGATGGTGTCCCCCATGAGGTTGATCGTGTGTTTTCTTTTCTTTTATTTAGTTTCTCCAGACTGGTGTCGCTTTTGGTCTAACTGTCCCTCGTGAATGGTTCAGAGTTTTCCAGAAGATTCCTATCACTTGTTGGTAAAAACATGTGTCGTTTTACCTTAACGCCCACTTTTCGGTCCACTCCGCTTCATCTCCATGTTCTATTTCGCTTCCGCTTCACCTCCGCTCGCTCCCCTGCAAAGAGGACGTTAAGGAGGGGCATCTGTTGACACCCGTTTTTTGCCGATAAAGTTGAGTCATTTCTCTTACTCCCATTTATTGATGCCTCGAGTTGTCCATCACTCGCTGGGCTATTTTCTGGCACGTTCTGGGCCGATTTTATGGGTAGCCTCCCTCCTTGGCTAGGTCTGAGTTGATTCAGGGCTTAATGGGCCTTGGTTTTGGTTAATTGAGCTTTTTTATGAGATTTAAGCGCCCATATACATGTACGGTTCATCCCTGGCCGCTCAATCAATGTGCGGTTGATAGTAGGCCGTCCATACATTTATGGAATATTTTGGTTAATTTTGTGAATTTCCACCGACAAGCATTTATGCGATCTTCTTCTAGCCGTCCAAAGTGATGGACGGAGGGATGGTAGCCGCTCTTCTCCCAGAGTCCTATGCTTGGTGGTTTTCTCAGTGGTTTTCTCAGATAATTACCCAATTTATCTATTTATCACCAACAAGGCTAGAACGGCCGGCCTTTGGCCGCTCTTCCTCTTGAACGGACTAATCCTGGCCGTTCATTTATGAGAGTCCAACGGCGAGATTATCGGTTGGTTTAATGGATAAATGGTGGATAATTCCTCTATATTTGATTTTTCACCGACGGTGTTGGACGGCCAAGTATGGGCTACCCATATTGATGTGTGGTCTATCGTAAGACCGTTCATCTTCTCGTTTGCTGAAGATTCAATAGATTTTCTCTCTCTCCTCGTGGATTTATCCCAAACTTCCTCCGATGATTTCTCTGCGAATCCTTAACCATTTTGAGGGCCATTTCTTCCAGATGAAAGATAATTGAATTATCTTCATCTTTTGTTTCAATATCTCGACCTAAAAATGCATAGAAACCCTAATTTCGGGGTTAGCATTTGGGGGTTCTATAAATAGACCCTAAAGGCTACCTTTGAAAGGGGGGAGATTTTTGGGCGACGGTGAAGCCCTGCTGAAATCTTGAGCGACCTAGCACCAAGGAGGGAGGCCTTCTACATCCACGCAGGTCTTCGGTTCAGGGAGTAGTCCTAGTTTTGAGTCTTTCACATTTGATAGTCCCATTTTTCTTCTCATTGTATGCTTGTTTTTACACGTCCATTCTCCCATGTTTTCTTTATTTGCACTGCCATGCACACACCCTCCTATGTTTTCTGACGCCCCCAGGGGTTTAAAACTCCCCAAGTATCCCCCCACTTCATTTAGTTATGTTTATTTCTTTCTGTTTGAGCATTTGCTACGCTTCACAGTTCTGATATTGGGTTTTTCTTTGTAATCTACACTCTGTTTCGCAGGTCAGCAACCCACTAGCACGAGGCCCATCCTTTCTGGCCGGCCGGAAAGGGTGGAGGTTGGACTCTTACAACTTCTGGCGTGGTGGTCTTGCGCGGTTCCCCTAAGTCCGTTCAAGAGGAAGAGCGGTGTACTTTTGATCGTTCTTCTTCCAACTGCAGTTACCTTGGAGCCATTCATCTACCAGTAGTTCTACGTCCCGCGTCCTCTGCAGCATTGACGAGCGGTCTGTCGTGAGGCCGTTCAACGTGAAAGGCGGTTCTTCACAGGCCGCGCATCCCTGCAGTGCTGCTCATAAGGCGAGTGTCTCCCTCTCTTTCCAAGGTACGGTGTGTCAGTCACATTGGGCACCTTGGTGGCGATCACCCTTGTTTACTTGCTTCTATATCCCTTCTATTTTCCATTTATTTCTCACATTGATTTAGTAGAAGGGATAGGAAGACATCTTTTAAGCCGGTAAAGAAATGAAACGTAAGTAAAAACATATCAACAATTGAGAGTTAGTATGATTACTAATCAGGGATTCTAAATCGGGTCAATTTAGTGTACTCATTTCACTAATGAGCACTCACACATGTACTTCAGTGTCTCCACACTGATGACTATGAGAACAATCACACCCATCATATGAGTAAGTATCATGTGTGCCAATCTATCCAGATCTTCAATGTCCTTTCTTGAAGATCCTGTGACTGGGAGCATCTAGAATATGTGCATCTGGATGACTAATCTCATTATCATAATGTCATTATGATCCAGCCATCATCGCACAGGTTCAAGGACTTCATTACATTTAGATCATTAATATACATTAAATGCTACAAAGAAATACCATTAATATAAATATGAATGAGATATTACAAGAAATGTCACCCTCACATCTCATGTGATTGGCTTGTAGGGCATACATTTTAATCAAACTCTCCTTCCCCGCCGGGGTAAAGCTCCCCCGCCCACCCACCCAACCGCTGCGTGCCCCCCTCACCCGCCAGAGTAAACCCGCCCCCCACCTTGCCCTCCCCTCTACTGGAGTAAGCCCCCCCCTGCGCCCCCACCCTGCACCCCCTCCCCGCTGGAGTAACCCCCCCACCCCCACACGGTGAGTTCCCCAGCGTCTCTCTCTCTCTCTTTCTCTCTCTGTCTCTCTCTGAGGGTATTCTTGTCATTTTACACCTAACTGACGGGAATAACATAATCCATATGGAATGGTTGTCTTTCCGTCGACGGAAGTTAACTAGGATGACATTTTTTGCAAAATTAGGGTAAGTTTGTTAACTGGGCACAGTTAGCACAGGGGGTCGCTTGAGAGAGCGGTGGGGCCCACACCGCTCCCTCTCATCGGATGCACTAATCTAATCAGTTAACAAACATGCCCTTAGCCTCGCTTTGTTTTGGGATTAAAGATAACCGCATTAAATTTAAGTGGATTTACTTTATCCACTTTTGTTTTTTTTGCTTTGGCATGACACCGGATTAATTATCCCACCTATGGAGGTAGGATGGGTTAATCCGACTTAAGTCATATTAAGTCACTTTTAAGCGGATTATGTAAATCTGGTCCCACCAAACTAAAATGACTTAAGTTTGGGCTAAAAAGGGGATAATCTTGGGATAAGTGGCAAGCAAAGTGGGGCTTAGAGTTTATAAAGTGATATGCCTATTAATATATTTTCAGAAGTGGCTTTTTTATAATTTTACATTTACCAATAATTTTCTCATAAAAAACTCTATTTTTTTATTTTTTTCAACCTACTCATCCAAGATCGAATGATACGAACGTGGCCGACCTAACGCCTGATGCAACGGGCTGCTACCGCGGCAAAGTTAACCGAAAGCCCATATACCATCTAATCCCAGCGGCCGTTCCTTAAACCCAACATCTACCGGCTCTGTCGGTGCGCCCGTCATTAACAGAAAGTAACCAACCAAACCAACTGACACGGCGTCCCAAGTTTTTTCACAAACTACTCTCATTTATAACTTTTAAACAAATTGTTTTTATTATTTAATTTGTTTATAATTATTTTTTTGAAACGAGTTTAAATGTTTCATTCTACGTATGTATTAATCAGATAAAAGTAGTGGTTAGATCGACTAAGAGAGGGAGAGAGAGTTGGGGAGGGGGTTACTTTCAAAAAAATTTCTTCTGATTTTTATCTAAATAGGGATTTTTGCATGAAAACCATTGTTAGAGGTGAATTTACAAAAAAACTATTCCTAAAAATGCATTAGCAGACATATCACTGGGTTAATTCAAATAATGCATAAATGCCATTTAAGCGTGATTTTTTTACAAGTTTTTGGTAAAAAGAAGTGATATGTGTGCAAATAAATATGGCATTTTTGCACAATTCAGATTTACATAGTGATATACCTGTTAATGCATTTCTAGGAATGATTTTTTTTTCAAATTAACCTCTAACAATGATTTTCATGCAAAAAACCCTTTTATCTTTTATAGACAGTTCATTCTTTTTTGAGCTCATTTAGATACATGAAATCTAATATTTCTAAAATCATTCAAATAAGCAAGTAAATGGGGAACGAGGTAAAATGGATTCAGATTTTTCTAACATCAAAATTGTACCAAATTTCTATGCAGAAAAGTATGATAAAAATATTATTGTATTTAATAATTAAATATTTGATCTTATTATATAAGGACAATATTTTTAGACGATTCAAGGTGCATAAAAAAAATATTTCAAAATCTTCTGTCAATATCGCAACCCACTTATTTCCCTGTTCTAATTTCTAAAACCCTAGGCCCAATTTGATAACCGGGTAGGGTAGGGTATTCGTCGATGCCCTCCTGGTTATCATGTTTGTTCGCCGATTTTCATAATAACCGAATTTGGCAAGGCCCAGGTTAAACATGATGTTATATTAGGCCCAGCATGTTTTCGTTGAATAATATGGGTCGAATCACTTATTCTCAGGGGTAAGTAGGGTTGGCTTATTCTACACGATTAACAAACTGGCCCCTGAGGTATTCCATGGGATAGGCTCTTATCCTAGTTTATCCCGGGATAACTTGTTCTACCAAAAAGGTAGAACAAGGAGGGTTAAGCCACTACAAGAAAAATGGGAAATTCTAACGTCCATTTGCCGTCGCAAATACATAGGAGATACGTCGCAATGTGAATTTTCGACATATTTTTGACGAGTTTGCGACGGAATATGGACCTCAGAATCTTACGTCGCAAATTTCTGACGTATTCCAATAGCGTCGCCAATGCGTCCGAAATTACCGACGAAACTATATCATTGAAATTATGGTGGCTTTTTATGTCGGTAATTAATAATACGGAAATTAATTAATCATTGCAACGGAACATAATTTAGTTGAAAACAGGTCTAAAGTTTTTGACGTATTTCTGACAGATATATTATGTCATCGCAAACATATGGGTTAAATTAGTTTCGATGAAAGTTATTTTGGTGGGAAATACGTCGTTAATTTTCGACGTATTTCAATCGGATAAATAATACGTTGAAAACCTGTGGGTCAAATTAGTTCCGACGAACTATTATTGTGTCAAAATTACGTCCTTAATGCTCGACGAATTTGAGACGGATAATTAATACGTCAGAACTAATGTGGATCAAATTACTTCTGACAAAACTACCTTGGGTCGAAAAGACATCATTAATGTTCAACGTATTTGAGACGAATAATTAATACATCGGAACTAATGTGGATCAAATTTGTTCCGACGTACATTTAGTTGGTCGAAAATACGTCTGAACGCGACCGATTTACGCTGAAAATAAATACGTCAGGAAATAAGTGCGTGAAATTGGTTCCGACGAATTGTTAGTTGGTCGAAATTCCGTCGAAAACTTTCTCCACATTTTTTTATATATTTTAAAATTTTAAAAACCCGTTTAAAGCTACAATTATACACCACAATCGACACAACTCAACATAAAACACACAATAAACATCATATACAACACACAATAGGATAAAATCATATTATAAATTACAATAAAGAACGTCCATAACACATAAATCTTTGAATGAAAAAAATTACAATTACATTAATTGAAATGTATCATTTTTTCATAATATCATTAAAAAAATCAAGAGATATCCGCTGCATCATCCTCATTCGTCATTCGTAGCATCTCCACCATCACCGGTTGTAGGAGGATCCTACTTCATAAAAAAATAATAATAAATAGATTTTAATAAATATAATTATTAATAAATCTAGTTAAATATCTTTTTGATTTTCTAAATTCGAAAGTAGATAACATGAAGATGATTTCTTTCACTCTCAAAGGTGAATTGTTTGAACTAAGTAGTAATGTTATTGTTGTGCCCTGTGATTTTGATGATGTCTAACACTATGAATCATATTATGATAATAGTTTTTTCTATCATGAATTTGATGTGTGCTGGCTAATGTCGATATGTTTTCTAATGCTTTGAACAATATTTTCATATGAAGGCTTGAAGAGTTGTAACGTCAATGCTATGAATGCTTGAACTGTTATGTCTGTATGCTTGAAGAATGTCTGTTTGAAGAACTGTAATATCTGAAGAATTCAGGTAAGCATAAGCATGGTAGTGTCACATCATCCCTAGAAGCAACTCTACAGAAGAATCCTCCAATCGCTGAAGAAACAGGCTGATATATCACCTTAAGATAGACTCTGTACCCGCTGAAGAATAAAGGTAAAAAATATCCATTAAGGCTGACAAATGTGCATTACGGGTGACAGATACTACCTTAAGGGTAACAAATAGATTGACTAGGTGAATAATAGGCAACAGTGGTGACAAATAGCAGTGAAAAGGTGAATAATAGGTAGTAGGTGTGAAACAGCTGAAAATCAAGAACTTCAAGCCGACTCGGAAGGGCTTAGAAGTCGACTTCTGATAGAAGAATTCACAGAATGAAAGAAGACTTTTTAGCTACAGATTAAGGGTGAAAATGGGTGGATAAAGCAGACAAATGGCTGTATAGCAGTTTGAAATAGTTGTTCAGTGGTGTAAAGTGGCTCATGGCTCTGACATTTGAAGAATGATGAAACTGGTTGAAGAGAATGATTCCCTCTGTGCTTCAGAGGAAGAGAGGAATGATCCTCTAGTTGTGGGTAACTGGGTGTTACTCACGGTTCCTTCTAATTTGATCAGAAGAAGAGAGGAGAGTGTTCTTCTAGGTCAAGCTGTAAGTCAGCGTTTGTTTGCAGACGAAGTCTGCGGTTATTGCTGTTGTAAGGGGAAGCCACACTCAAGTTTGAGTGTGTGGTGGACGTAGATCTGCGTGGCAGATCGAATCACTTAAAAATTCTGTGTGCCATGATTTGCATTGGTGTGATTGGCCCTTATCATCTTCCTCCATTCACAGGTTTACGTATGAACAGATCTTCCCTATGCGCTAAGTGGTTGTATTGCAGTATGTTAGATCTGTCTGATCTGAGTGGATTCTGTGAGATAGCATTCTCTTAGTTAGTACATTCTTGTCACTTTCATTTATATTGTTCTCACAGATATCATCTGAGCTCGTTGTTTGATAGTTGAGTGTTAAAATGTCTTAGGGTTAAAAATTAAGGTTAAAATTTTTATAGGATCTATTCACCCCCCCTCTAGATCCTGCTGCGCACACATATTCATATACTTGCTTCTGGCTTTGCCTATAGAGCACACAACATTGGTATCACAGATACTCCTCTATTATAACTCTAAAGTCTACGAAATTAAAAATTAAGTTAAATACTCACATGAGAGGGTTGTGGTGTGCTCGAGGGTGCTCCCTAAGACAAGATCCCCGCCTGGGCCAGGAGGGTAGCAACCACCCGAGTAAAGCATGCCTCCATGCGTTCCTCGACTAGGTCTACCGCATGTTCGACGATGGATGTAATCTGACTCGTAGAAGTGCCGATGGAGGGAGTAGAGAAGGAACTGCTACCGGGATAGGATGAAGCTGTGCCCGGAGAAGATGCTAGAATCTGGCTGGTGTCCAAGCTCTGCCCAAAACCGTATACTCGTCCTTTCTTTGATGGGCCAGCTACTGCTACCCATGCCTCAGGATCTAGTTGCGGCCACTGCGTCTCCTTGTCCCCATACTTTTCAATCATATGCATGTCATATGACTCCTGCAAATTGAATAAAAAATATTATAAATGTCATATTAATCAATCATATTTAGAAATGGAAATAGAAAAGAAATGTGTATGTATATAATCTTACCACTACCGAGCGAGCTCTCTCGCTCACATACTGATATGTCCCCTTCTTTTGGTGAACTGTAGCAAATAAATCATGGTACAAGACCGTACCACCCCTCTTATTTTCCTATTATACATGTTATAGAGAATAAAGAGGGACATATAAGAAATAAATTATAATAAAATTAAGATGATTACTTACCAATCTCTCCTTCTAGGTCGCGAAGGAAACGGATCCAGAAGTATGGAGATGCACGTCTGGATGTAACGCACGTGCGGCTTTGGCTTTTGCGGATTTGGCCATCCAATTTGGCTCAGCCCATCTATCACAGAGGTCCTCCTAGTGCTCCCTCCTCATCCATGCGGGGTCGTGTGCCTTCCAAAGGCCACGGTCCTCGCTCCCTCCGACTAGAGCCTTGGCACGTTCTCGATAGTCGTGTAAATGATGCTTATAATTTATAGTTCATGTGGCCTCCCATACACGTCGAGCTCGTCCAGCGTCAGCTCACCTCACAAACTGATATCCTTGTTGTCAAGAATTCAAATTTTATAAGTTAGTCGATTGAAATTGTGGAGTTGGGAAATATGTAATTTAAAAGATTAAATCGTATACTAGGAACTCGTCATACAATCGATCGCGGATATCTTGAGAAAACTTTCGAAATGACTTATATGGGCCGGTCACATGTCGCTCAATAATGTTGGTAATCAAACGAGAAGCCTCACTGGGCTCTACTTTATCCCTGCAATTACAAATGTTAAAATGATAGCCAAGAATTATATATATAGTTGATGGATAGATAACAAACATAATTCATGAGTTTAAATATTTACCCAGAGACCTAACATGGCTTGCGTCCCTCTTGCAACACCACCTGCTAGACCTCGTGATGGCTAACAGCATCGTTTGCCTGTTGTGTGCCGGGGTGGGCGAACGAGCCAACTATCGCAGGTGGTGTGCCCGACGTGCCTGTTACAAGTAAAATAGAAGTAGTTAATCAGAATTTAGCTCATTATTAAATAAAAATTTCAACAAGTAAACATATAGAATTCTTATCATTTAACTAAGAATTTAAATAAACATAGCAGTAGAATGTGATGGAAGCGGTGTACTCTGTAGACCTGATGTAGAGACACCCAAACCTGTAAACAAAAAATATCGTGAGCAAAATAAAGTGCAGATTCACTACTCATTTATCTAAGAATTTAAATAAATATACCCACAGTTGTTGGCGTAGGCGGTGCACTCTGTGTACCTGGTGCGGAGACATAAAATATCGTGAGTAAAATAAAGTGCATATTCACTACTCATTTATCGTCTAAGTGATGTGGGGAAGAATAGGATATAGAGGGGTGGTGAATATATTCCCCAATTAAAAACTATGCCCAATAAAATAAAAAATCTGTGCTACCCAATTTTTAAACATAGTGAACAATATGTTAACAAGAGTTTGCGTAGAACATACGTTGAACACTTAAGCACTTAAGCTAATGTCTCCGTTGACACCTATTTTTCACCCTTAAGAGGGTATATGTCACCCATAGCAGTCTATTTGTCAGCCTTATGTGTGTATTTGTCATCCTTAGCTTCTTCTGCTGACGGGTAAACACAAGCGGACTTCCCCTTCATGCAGCTTCAACACTTCACACATATTCAGTGCTACAACTTATTTTTCACCCATGGAGAGCTATTTGTCAGCCTTACCTCCCTATTTGTCACCACTAATGAGTCATTTATCTTCCTTATCTTCCTGCCTTCCCTTGTATGAATCTTATTAGATTTGTTCATCATTTCTAAAGAATTCAGACTTTGACCACTGTCTTAGGTCCATTGACTGTGCGTTGCCTACGTTACTGCGTTGACTTTTCTTCATTTCTTGAGAAAATAACTGGCTTTCAGCCTGTTCTATGTGCAACTGTCAACCTGTTCTTTGTGCAATTTAAAAGTAAACTACACACACAAAATCAGTATAGCTCCATGGATGATTCTACATCAACAAAACACATTGACTATCCACAAGAAGAGTATACATGAATCTAAAATTTGACAGCATCAAAACATGGACCCGAAACACTAAGGATTTAAATAAACATACGTGCAGCAGTTGGTGGGGGCGGTGCACTCTGTGTACCTGGTGCATATATTTAAAATATCGTGAGCAAAATAAAGTGCTAAGTCACTACTCATTCATGAACGATCTTAAATAAACATACCCGCAGTAGGTGGTGGGGTCGGTGTACTCTGTGTACCTGGTGCAGAGACATAAACTATCATTACCAAAACGAAGTGCATATTCACTACTCATTTATCTAAGAATTTAAATAAAAAGACCCGCAACAAGTGGTGGGGGCGGCGTACTCTGTGTACCTGGTGCAGAGACATAAAATATCATTACCAAAATAAAGTGCATATTCACTATGCATTTATCTAAGAATTTAAATAAACAGACCCGCAGCAAATGGTGGGGGCGGTGTACTCTTTGTACCTAGTGCAGAGACATAAAATATCATTAACAAAACAAAGTGCATATATTCACTACTCATTTTTCTAAGAATTTAAATAAACATACTGGTAGAACCCCTCCCGGAACCACCTCTCCTCGAAGATCCGGTACGACCTCGAACCATCTAATTATTGACAATAAGAATAGTAGTGCATATTAGTCCATAACTAATTACGAGGAGAGGTGGCAATTAATAATGATAAGAAGTGCATATATGTTAAATTTCTTATAAAATATTCAATCATTATCTATTTCATCTTCAGATACTGAAGATATATCAAACTCAGCCTCATCTTCATCATCTTCCCGGTTCTCACTAGATTCATACTCTTCCTCCTCAGAGGACTCCTCCTGCCCAACAATTGCTTCATTTAGCTCAGTTGGATCGACTTCTTCCACTTCGTCCTCTATAGACAACCGAAGTGGCTCGTCAGATTCGATCAGATGAAGATTAGAAGCAACCAACTCTGCAGTGTCACCCTCGTCTGATTGAAAAAATTCGGCACTAGAATCCCTTGAGACAGCTTCAATCAGATCTAACTCATCATTAGGCACAAGCCTCAGTTTTACCCTACAAACTGCCCACCAATCTCTATTCTTGGACGATGAATAACTTGAATAATACACTTGCTGGGCTTGTGCAGCCAAAATGAACGGCTCATAGGTATTCAATTTTGATCTATGTTTGACATCGACAAGTCCATATATTGCGTGGTTTCGAACTGAATGAGGATCAAACCAATGACACTTAGAGAGGGGGATTCCTGCAGCCCACTCAAAGAGCAGACCCAACTAGGCCCAATAAGGCCCAACGAGGAAAGCTCGCCCAAGTGACAGCCCACAGGGCCCACTCGGAAAAGCCCAATAAAACAATGCTCGAGGAAACAACTCTCCTAGGCGGCCCCAAGGCTCGGAGAGCCCGAGCCTCGGTCAGGTCACAGGAAGACCCGCGCACGAGCTATCCCTCCGCTCGAAGGGGGGAAGCGCTAGCTGGTCTATCCGACCCATCTCCTCACCGAGCTAGCCCTATCACCCGATAGGGCCGGCCCCCCCTAAGCTCGGTACGACCGATAAAATGTTCATCACTGCAGCCGTTAGAGTCCACCGCGGGCCGAACGCTAAGAAGTCCAGGAGCTCCGGCTTCACCGCGAGGATAACGCCCCCACGATGAGGCCATAAAAGCCCACGACGAGGACGTAACCTCCGTCGGAGACCTCTCAGCTTGCAGGACTCCAGAGGGCAGCGCACTATTTAAACCTGGGATACCCTCCTGCGAAAGGTAAGTCAAAAAGGGCATTGTTCCACCCCCAACTCCTGAGCAAGGATCACTTCACCCCATTGGTGGAAAGGGATCTCGCGCCTTCATCTTCTCCTCCCTATCGCTGCTCCCACCATTGCTCTACTGACTTGAGCGTCGGAGGGTTTTGCCCCAGGGAATCCCCCTGGGCCCCCTGACCCGTTTCCCTGTCTTGCAGTTCAGTAACTTCGTGACTACCAGCCAGCTCAGGAACCACCGCGAGATTTCGCCTCTTCATCTGGCGCCGTCTGTGGGAAACGCACGAAGAGCCAACATGGTGAGAAGGAGCTCAGGGAGGAGGTCCGCCGGCGAAAAGGGTAAGGCTATGGCAGCAGCAGGGGATGGCCCTTCCAGGGCCTCACAGAACCCTCCCTCCAACGCCAGCATCCCCTCCGACGGACCACCCCCCCCCCCCCCCGCGGCGGCGGGGCTACCCCCCTACGGTGGCGCCGAAGCCTTCCAGACCCTCAACGCCAAACTGGATGTCCTCGTGGAGCTCATGAAGACCCAGGCGGCCAGGGATGCAAGGTTCCGCGCCCCGTCATGGAGCCCCCCCCGCAGTAGTACATCCCAGCACACAGCTGGGGGCTACTTCACCCTCCGCGGCCAGCATCTCATCCGTAACAGGGTCGGAGGACCCTCGCAAGCTCCACCCCCGGAGCAAGAGGCCTCCTCCATGCCGAGGAAAGGAAGGAGGGGGACGCAACGGCCAGATCCAGAAGCCGACGTTCCCGGAGACCGCCAACGCGCCCCCCCTAGCCTCCCGGCACGACAGCAACCGGAGTTATCCCTCCGGCTGCGAGATTTCGAAAGGCGCTTCACTGAGCAGGAGCGCGCCCTTCGCGCCCTACAGAAGGCCTCATCCCCAGAAGACGAGGAGAAATCCCCGTTCTCCGAGTATATCTTGAAGGCAGAGGTATCTCCCATAGCCCCCATACCAACCTTCAAGCTTTACGACGCCCAGGGCGACCCAGCCGACCATTACGATAGCTTCGACGCCCTGATGACTCTACACGGAGCGTCGGACCCCATCAAGTGCCGAGCCTTCGTGACCACTCTGGTCCAGGGTGCTCAAGCGTGGTTCCGGGCTCTCGCCCCCGGATCCATCCGAGACGTCAAGCAGTTCGGGCGAGTCTTCAAGGAGAGCTTCGCCGGAAGTGCCCCCCCAAGGTCAATAGCGGGGCTCTTGGCCCTCAAACAGGCGCAAGGGGAAAGGCTCCGGGCTTACGTCCACCGATTTAAATCGGAAGCCCTCCGAATCCCCCGCCTGGATGTGGCCTCGGCCACAACCACACTGACCGGGGGTACCCGGGACGAGAACCTCCGCCGCGAACTCATCCTCCACCCTCCCTCGACCCTTGCCGAGCTAGTGACTCTGGCTCTGCGCCACGCCGAGTGCGAAGAAGTGCTCAGTGCTTACTGAGACGCAACCGGCTCGGGTCGGGAGGGGGACAAGAAGCGGGGCCCCGAGCCAAATCTTAGCTCGGGAAAGAAGCGAGATCGGGATGGAGAGCGCAAGCGGAAGTACGAGCGGTACACCCCGTTAACCACCCCGGTCTACGAAATCTATGAAGACGTCAAAGACTCGGGACTTCTCCGTCGGCCCGAGCCGATGAGGTCGAAGAACCGCAAGCGAGACAAACATTGTCTATTCCATGGTGATCATGGGCATCACACCGGTGATTGCCACCAGCTCCAAGATGAAATCGAGCACCTCATCCACCTGGGGCACCTAGCTCGGTTCACTGCCGAGCGCAGAGAAGATCAAGGCACCGCAGAGGAGATTGACAACGCCCCCCGAAGGGTCCACATCAACGTCATCTCTGGAGGAATAGCATCTGGAGGCGACAGCAGCCGTGGAAGGAAGCGTCATGCCGAGAGGGCGAGCCGAGCCCCAGAGCCACCCAAGGCCCCGCCCCAGGTCATAGTCTTCTCCGATCAAGACCTGGAGGGGCTGAGCACCCCGCACGATGACGCCCTTGTAATCTCGGCCACTATAAACCATTGTAATGTAGATCGGATTCTTGTGGACAATGGAAGTGTCCATGATGTGTTGTCTTATGACTATTTCCTCAAAATGGGAGAGGGTCCATCCAAACTCCGCCCGATCTGGACGCCCCTCTGTGGGTTCAATGGCCTGGCCACTCTCCCCGAAGGAGCCCTAAGCCTGCCGGTTACCCTCGGCACCCCACCCAGAACTGTTACGGTCATGGTAGACTTCATGGTGATCAAAGGGATGATAGCGTACAACGCCATTTTCGGCCGGGGAATCCTCAGCCGGATCAAGGCAGTACCATCTACCTATCACCAAAAAATGAAGTTCCCCACCAAGAACGGAGTAGGGGAAATCTGAGGTAACCAGGCCACGGCCCGAAGGTGCTACAACATCTCGGTAAGGGCCACGAGGCCAGACGGGAATAATAAGGGCCCCCGGGAAGTCGAGGAAAAATCCGCAGCTAGTGAGCCAGGTGGCGAGTTGCTGATAATTTTCCTAAACGACGACCCGACCCTAGGAGTAAGGATCGGAGCCGACCTACCACCCGAGGAATAGCAGCAATATATGATATTTCTTTCTGAGTACATCCGAGTCTTCGCTTGGTCCGACGATCAGCTCCCTGGGATACCAGAGGAGACCGTGCTGCACCGACTCAACCTCAACCCCACCATAAAGCCCGTGCAGCAACGCCGAAGGAAGCACGCACCAGAGAAACAGACGATTATCAAGGCACAGGTCACCAAGGGGCAAGAGACTGGTCTTTTTAGACCGGTCCTGTACTCGACGTGGCTAGCCAATGTCGTCCTGGTACCAAAGGCTTCCGGCGAGTGGCGGATGTGCGTGGACTTCACCGACTTGAATAAGGCGACCCCTAAGGACTGCTATCCCTTGCCCAGCATCGACCAACTGGTCGACTCAACATCGGGCAACGAGATGCTCAGCTTCCTGGACGCCTATTCGGGTTACCATCAGATCAGAATGAATTCTGAAGACGTCGAGAAGACCGCCTTCATCACCGACTACGGCGTGTACTGCTATACCCGGATGCCTTTCGGGTTGAAGAACGCCGGAGCCACATACCAAAGACTGGTCAACCACATGTTCTATGAGCAGCTAGGTCGGAACGTCGAGGCCTACATTGACGACATGCTCATCAAGACCCCCAAGGCCCAGGACCACTTCACCGACCTCGCCGAAGCCTTCGGCGTCCTCCTGAAGTACAACATGAAGCTCAATCCTGCCAAGTGCGCCTTCGGAGTAAGATCCGGGAAGTTCCTGGGTTTTCTGGTCACTCAGCGTGGGATCGAAGCTAACCCCGACAAGGTCCAGGCCATCCTGGACATGCGCCCGCCCGCCTGCATCAAGGACGTCCAACGTCTGACAGGGCGTGTCGCCGCTCTCAGCCATTTCTTATCCCGTGCGGCCGAACGATGCTTGCCCTTTTTTAAACTGTTGAAGGGGCCCAAGTTGGCATCTGCTACGTTCACATGGGATGAGGAATGCCAGAAAGAGTTCGCTGAGCTTAAGGAGTTCCTGGCTTCGCCCCCGGTGCTCTCCAAGCCCGTGCCGGGTGAAGCTTTGCTACTCTATCTCTCGGTGACGTCATCAACGGTCAGCTCGGTCCTAGTCAGAAATGACTTGGGAATCGAAAGACCAGTCTACTACACCAGCAAGGTGCTTAGCAGGGCCGAGAGGAGGTACCCCGCAATCGAAAAGCTCGTGCTAGCGCTAGTTACCTCTGCAAAATGCCTTCGACCCTACTTCCAGGGGCACCCCATCACCGTGCTAACCGGCGAGCCATTGAAGAAGATTTTGGCCCACCCCGAGGCCTCGGGGCGACTCGTCAAATGGGCCATTATGCTTGGGGCCTACGACATCTCGTATCGCTCGCGCTCAGCTATAAAAGGTCAAGTGCTCGCCGACTTCATCGCCGAAAGCACCATCCCGACCAAAGAAAGACTACTGACCATGCCCGGGCCAACCTGGGAACTGTACGTCAACGGATCTTCCAACTCAGTCGGTAGTGGTGCTGGGATCCTCCTAAGATCCCCCGAAGGAGTGGAGCTACAGTACGCCTTGAAATTCAACTTTCAGGCGTCCAACAACGCTTCCGAGTACGAGGCCCTTATATCAGGAGCACGCATGGCCCGGCGGTTGGGGGCTGAGCGAGTCAGGATCCACACCGACTCTCAGCTGGTCGCAAGCCAGGTCAACGGCGAGTACGAAGCTCGAGAGGCACCCATGATCAAATACCTCCAGCTGGTCAGGAGCCTGGCCCAACAATTCGAGGGATTCGAGGTAGTCCGAATAGCCCGGGAAGAAAACTCCCGAGCGGACGCCCTCTCTCGGTTGGCCTCCTCCCTAGACCCAGAAGGTACCCGATCGGTCCTCCTCGAAGAGCTAGAACGCCCGAGCATTGACTCGGAGCTCCTCGCTATTGACTCGGCCGTCCCGAGCGACTGGCGCACCCCCTACCTGTCTTGACTTTGAGACTCCCAAGAGCCCTCCGACCCTCGGGAAGCACGTCGAATGAAGTACCAAGCCCGGCGCTTCGTCGTCCTGGATGACACACTCTATCGAAGGTCTTTCGCCGGCCCTCTCCTGAAGTGCCTCGGCCCCAACGAAGCCATCCGAGCCATTCGAGAGGTTCATGAAGGCCTGTGCGGAGCGCACTCAGGGGTAAGGTCACTGGCCAGAATCCTGTTACGATAGGGGTACTGGTGGCCCACCCTGCAGCGCGACTGCTCGGCCTATGCTCAACAGTGCGACCGATGCCAGCGGTTCGACCACTTGGTCCATCAGCCGGCTATAGAACTCGTCACCCTCGCCGAGCCCTATCCCTTCGCTCGGTGGGGGATCGACATTCTCGGACCATTCCCCACGGCTCAGTCCCAGAAAAATTTCATCGTCGTCGCCATCGACTACTTCACTAAATGGATCGAGGCCGAAGCCACTGCAAGGATCACCGAGACAGTCGTCTGGAGTTTCGTCTGGAAATCGATCATTTGTCGCTTCAGCATCCCTCGAGTGATAGTGAGCGATAACGGTAGGTAATTCGATTCTCGATATTTCCGAGACAGATGCGCCGACCTAAACATCCGCAACCACTTCACTTCGGTCGCCCACCCTCAGGCCAACGGGCTGGTCGAAAATGCCAATAAGACTATCTTGAAAGGCATAAAGACCAGACTCGGCAAAGCCAAGGGTAGTTGGCTCGAGGAATTGCCTAGCGTACTGTGGTCGCACCGAACGACTCCCAGGACGACAACCGGTGAAAGTCCTTTTCAGTTGGTGTACGGCACTGAGGCCGTCATTCCATTAGAGATCGCCAACCCGTCTCTCCGAGTCATCCGCTACTCGCCCGAGGAAAACAACCAAAAGTTACTCGAGAACCTCGACCTAGCCGATGAACTCCGGGATATTGCCAGCATCCGAGCAACGGAATACCAGCGACGCCTCACTCGATACTACAACGCCAGAGTCCGAAGCAGACACTTCCGACCCGGAGACTTCATCCTCAGAAAAGCCAAAGCCTCTCGACCACTAGAGGCGGTAGGCAAGCTGTCCCCTAACTGGGAAGGCCCCTACCGAGTGATCGAGATGCTCGGGAAAGGTACGTACAGGTTAGCAACAATGGAAGGGGATCCCATTCCTCAGATATGGAACGCAGCCGCACTACGCAAATTCTATTTTTGAAATTGTACAACAATAAGGAAGAAACAAATTCCTTTCCATTCAAAACTATTAATACATCAGAAAGGCAAAGGCCAGTACACTGCATGATAAAAAGTAAGAAAATTCGTCTAACACCGCTGCAAGGGGTCATCGCTCGGTTGACTCGATCTCGATCTCCTTGCGTCCAGCCACTGACTCTGCCTCGCGTAGAAACTGGCTCGGACAAGAGGGGGCCGATCCAGTTAGCTCAGATGACCCCCGACAAAGGTGACAGAGGGACTGCAGAGAAGGTACCCACCTTCTAAAGTCGGAGAACGCTACCTTCCAAGTTGATGGAGGCTAGGGAGAAGGAGCGCCGTGAAGACCCCTTCTTTCCCAACCTGCCAACTCCTTGGAAGGGAACAGAGAGCAAGCATCCTCCGAAGAGTGAAAGAAATGAAGAGCAGAAGATGGAAAAAGAGGCTACAGACGGAGGAAGGCTTCGGTGAGGAGGGAGCTTGATGCGCCTCCCCCCCCCACATGCAGAGGGGGAGTGGCGGCAGGCATCCCTGATACCCCCATCCGTCCTCCGCCTCGGTGCCCGCCCGGAAGCCACGCCAGAACTGAGAAAGAGCAAGAGCCATGCCCTCACACGTCGAAGCCCTCCCCAGATCCGCGCGGCGACCGTCGGACCCATCTCAAACCCGCGCGGCGACCGTGGGACCCGTAAAACAAGCCGGGACGGCAAAAGCTCTCTGCTCCTCATCGGCGGCGGCGTCACCCTCCGAAGGATCCTCCATGCTCCGAATGCAACGGCACAATGCAGAGTGAAGAAGAAGGAGTGAGGGAAGACTGTTAGAGAAAATCCCAAGCGGTAAAGAGGAAAGGGCACCTTTCGGTCCTTCTTATAGGCCGAAGGAGGCTATGCGCCTTAAATGACTCCCCCCTCTAAAACACGCCAAAGGATTTCTCCCATGAACAGTCACCCCCAACTCCTCGTTTCCCACCCTAGCGGGATTCACGAAGCGGCCTGGCATTCAAAGCGTGAGGGAACGGAAAGGCGCCCCGTCAGAAGCCTACCGAATCAGCATGCGAAAACCACGCAGGACATATCGGCACTTTTCAACTACTTCAGATACGCCAGCCAAATCACGGCAAGGATGGCGATCGAACAAGTAAGTCATTTATTATCTCATAAAGAGAAACTCTCTAAAGGAGGAAAGAGAGACAAGCAAGAGAAAGGGGCAAAATAAGGCAAAATACATCAGGCCTCGGGCCCACTTTGAAACTCGGAAGTGACGGAAGTAGGCGCGTCACCCCCATCACCTTCGGTGACGGCGGACCCGGGCACTGACCTCGCCTGTGCGAGAACTGTCTCGGTCGCGAGCCCTCCCGAGGCGTCCAGAGTTGGTGACCCCGCCGTAGGAGACCCCTCTGGATCTTCCCCGCTCGACGCAGAGGAGCTAGAAACCGACTCATCCGAGTCATAGACCTGGCCCAAAGGGAACTCGATCCCGGAGTCTCGATCGAAGGCATAGTCCACCGCCCGACGATAACCCTGCTTAAACCCCTTTCGGGCGCCACGGTGAAGCGCTACCTCGTAATATGGTAGGGCGGCTCTCTCTAGGTCGGCTGAGTAAGCGTCCGAGCTTCTATATCGCTCGATCACCTCCGCCTCGATCTGCTCCGTCCTTCCAACGAGCTCAACCCGAGCCCGCTCTGCCTCGGCCGCACGCTCCTCTGCTCCCGCCAGGCGTTCCTCTGCCGCGGCCATCCCTCGCTCGGCCTCGCTCGACCACCTCTCCGCCCGGACTCAGTCCGCCTCGGCCACGGAACAAAGGCGCTCCGCTACCTCCGCCTGGTCCAGTAACTCGGCCCGTTCGAGCTCCCAACGACCGTCCAGCTTGAGGTGACGCAGACGCTCCTCTTCCAAGAGTTTGCCCTTCCTCTCGAGCGACTCCTGGGCCTTAGCCAACTGCTCAGTCAGCGCCTCAGTTTCTAGCCGGCTCGCCCGTGCCAAGTCCCTGATCGCGGAGAACTCCCGTCGGAGCCCCTCATGCTCCTCGCTGAGGCGGGCCAGTTTCCTCTCGCACCCCCCGAGGGCCCAGGCGAGATTCGATCGCTCCACCTCCGTCCGAGCGTATGTCTCCGCCATCAAGGCCGCCGACCGAGCCATGACTAGGCCGCCCTCCATGAGGACGTCGAGGACACCGGAGGGGGAGTGGCGCTTGTCTCCCCCCCTCGTCTTTGCGACAACCTCTTGACAAACCCGGTACAGGTCGCCCGAAACGCCGAGCCTTTCCAAAGCCTCCGGCATGGAGATACGCTCCCCACCGGACGCCCCGCCAGAAGGTTCGGCCCGAGTGACGGGGCCGACCGCCCCGCGCGCCGCGGTCGGTTGGGGTTGCGACGCCTCTCCGGGTGAACCCCCAACCTCGACCGATGCCACAGGATGGACCGCACCAAGAACTTCGGGCACTTGGGGCTGCAACGCCCTTGCAGGCGAACCCCCATCCCTATCTATCTCGGCCCGCGCCTCTCCGCTCGAGACAGCGCCGACCTCGACCGGTCTCCCGGTCTTGACGTCGGTCGCTACAGCACCGGCCCCCTCCATCCGCGGGGAAGGGAGAACCGACCCATCTCCGCCCTCTGAGGGGCCCCTGGTCTCTTCGGCCCCCTCTCGCCTGGTAGGTGGGGGAGCTGGCCCGGAAGGGTCGGCCCCACCTTGCCCCCGAGAGGGGAGCGCCGCCGAGCCAGAATCGCCCCCGGCAGCGGCAGGATGGCCGGCCTTCTTGGCCCGTTTCTTGGCCTTCGCGGCTTCCCGCAATTTTTCCTCTAGGGGATCCTTGCGCTTCGCCCCGCTTGACCGCGAAGATCCCTCGGAGGCCACCCCCTTGCCCTTATCCCGGGCTTGGGAACGACCCGCGGGAGCGACAGGCTCATCGGCCGCCGAATCATCCCCAAGATCGACGACCTCGGTGACCTCTTCCAAGGGCTCCCGCCGGATGTCTGCAATGAAGAAGGAGGTTCGGTTAGGAAACGAAAAGTCGACCCTTCGACCCCGCAGGAGAATCCGAAGAATGGTACCTGATGGCTTGAGCTGTGTAAGCAGATACCGCTCCACGTTCTCCAGCGTCACCAGCTCCTCAGTCGACCGGTGATTTGTCAACAAGAGAGCAGCGTACTCTTCCACGTCGGTGGGGAACTCCTCCTGGCGCGGCGGAAGATTCGGATGGAAGTTGGGCATAACCTGGCATCTCCAGGACTCATCCACTGCTTCCGCCTTCACCCAAAAAAACTATCTCTTCCACCCTTTGTGCGAAGAATCCTTTGCCGCCAGCGGAATACAACTCCAATTCCTGCGCGCCTCGATAAATAGAAGCCTTTCCCCGCCGACGGATGTGCCTTCAGCTCGAAGAAATAATGAAAAAGATCCAGCGACGGGGGAACCCCCTACAGGCGGCAGAGGATCCGAAAGGCAGAAAGCAGGAGATATGAGTTGGCCACCAGCTGAACAGGCGCCAACACGAAAAAATTGAGAAGCTTCAAGATGAAAGGCTCGAAGGGGAGGCAGAATCCGCTCTTCCACGCCAGGAGAAAAGTATAAATATGGCTCGTACGGCTGTCCAAGCTCATCTCGTATGGGGCAGCAGCTACAAAGCTATATCCGAGAGGCAGGCGAAACCGATGCTCCAGTTTCTTCACATCAGCCTCCCTCAACTCGCTGCGATTCAGGACGGGCTCCCGCCTCACCTGCTCGATTTTCGAGCGCAGACCCGCCATCGAGCTGGAAGAAGAACCTTCACTAGAGCCCGAAGATTCTGGGGGAGAAGGAAGCTGTCGGATCACCTCGTGGTTACACGCGCCAGTTCCTCAAATGCCGCCGCAAGAGCTTGCTCCCCCGCTGTATCTTCACGGCGCATCAAGGGGCCCCAGAAGCAGAGAAATGGAGGAAAGGCCAAAAACCCTAAAAAGACTGGGAGGAACGAGCATCGCCCTATGCCTATAAACCCTCGCGGGAGGCGGCGCGCCGTTTCAACTTCCGAGAAAATGGGGGCCCCTTCATTTCAAATCCGTCAGGACCATTATTACTACAGGCCCAGGCGACCTCTACACGCGGCTTCATCACGCCAACAAGATTCCACCCACCCGAGCCGCGCCGGTCCAAAGCCTCGAAAAACTACTCAACCGAGCCTCCTTGGCTCGGGAGTAGGAGGGGGACAAGTGGAGAGGGGGATTCCTGCAGCCCACTCAAAGAGCAGACCCAACTAGGCCCAATAAGGCCCAACGAGGCAAGCTCGCCCAAGTGACAGCCCACAGGGCCCACTCGAAAAAGCCCAATAAAATAATGCTCGAGGAAACAACTCTCCTAGGCGGCCCCAAGGCTCGGAGAGCCTGAGCCTCGGTCAGGTCACAAGAAGACCCGCGCACGAGCTATCCCTCCGCTCGAAGGGGGGAAGCGCTAGCCGGTCTATCCGACCCATCTCCTCACCGAGCTAGGCCTATCGCCCGATAGGGCCAGCCCCCCTAAGCTCGGTACGACCGATAAAATGTTCATCACTGCAGCCGTTAGAGTCCACCGCGGGCCGAACGCTAAGAAGTCCAGGAGCTCCGGCTTCCCCGCGAGGATAACGCCCCCACGATGAGGCCATAAAAGCCCACGACGAGGACGTAACCTCCGCCGGAGACCTCTCAGCTTGCAGGACTCCAGAGGGCGGCGCACTATTTAAACCTGGGATACCCTCCTGCGAAAGGTAAGTCAAAAAGGGCATTGTTCCACCCCCAACTCCTGAGCAAGGATCACTTCACCCCATTGGTGGAGAGGGATCTCGCGCCTTCATCTTCTCCTCCCTATCGCTGCTCCCACCATTGCTCTACTGACTTGAGCGTCGGAGGGTTTTGCCCTAGGGAATCCCCCTGGGCCCCCTGACCCGTTTCCCTGTCTTGCAGTTCATTAACTTGGTGACTACCAGCCAGCTCAGGAACCACCGCGAGATTTCGCCTCTTCAACACTTAAAAAGGAATATATACTTGTCTTGTCCGAGATACTGTAATTCTATGACCTCCTTAAGAATACCATAGTAATCAAGATCATTTTCATTGTATGTATTACCTTTCACGCATACGTCGCTATTCATTGTAGACTTATTTCATCCATAATCTCTGGTGTGAAATCTATAACCATTCACAAAAAATCATGGATAGGCATGCGCGACCTTCGAAGGTCCATAACTTGTCACCCGGACTCTTTCATCAGTAACATAACCTTCTTCAACCTATGAATATAAACCACGCTACTTTTCTTTTGATACATGCATACACCTCAAGCTTTGTGGAATTGGTAGATTGACACTTACTTGACCTTTAAGCCATCTGGCAAAAGATCTCCCTTATTCATTTTGAACCTCCATGTCATTGAGGTGTGGACATTGAGTAATTAATTCTGAATCAAATTGCCTGCAATGATGAATGCAACATCACCGTAAATGGGAGGAAGAACGTCAAGATACTTATAAATTTTTGGGAGCTGCGGAGTTGACGACTCACTCAACATAAGGTTAAATCTCAGCATAGTTCAGGAGAGCATATATCTCTGCGGCCAACAACTCTCTATCGATCCTCTAATATGCGATTTGAACAACGTCCGAATGCACGTCCTGGATACTTAAATAGGAACAACCGGTCGGACGGACCCACCTCTCCTCCATCATCATTACGTGGAGGTCGATTGCGGCGAGTTTGAATTTCGAGTTCAAAGTACATCCAACAGAAGTTTAAAATTTCTTCAATAATATACGCCTCGGTAATCGAACCCTCTACTTTAGCCTTGTTACGAACCTTCATTTTCAGGTCATACATACACCTATGAAAATAATTCATATGACAATGACATACAATGACAATGACAGACACATGTAAGTACTGTCAAATAATCAGTAAATACATACTGATTACCTCTCAAATGGATACATCCATCGAAATTGTACCGGTCCTCCAACTTTGGCCTCATATGGCAAATGGATAATCAGGTGCTCCATGGAATCGAAGAACGCAGGGGAAAATATCTTCTCCAACTTGCATACCGTCGTGACCACATTCTGTTCCATAGTTTGCACGTCCCCAAGTTTGAGTTCTGATGCACATCGAATCCTGAAAAATTGACTCAACTCAGTCAATGCTCCCCATATTGGCTTTGGCAATATGTCATAGAATGCAATGGGCAGAAGTCTCTCCATGAACACATGGCAGTCATGACTTTTCAATCCATATATTTTTCCCTCATTGACATTCACACAACGGGCTATGTTAGACACATCCATCAGGGAATCTTAATTGTTCAGCCACTGGCACAGTTCATTGATCTGTGTGTCTTTCAACACGTAAGCTACTTTAGGTTGCACAACTTTGTCCCGTACCGGTCGCAATTCCAACTCTGGTCGTTTACAAAGTACCTTCGAGTCCGCTCACGCCTTGGCATTGTCCTTTGGTTTGGCTTTCACGTTCATGATGGTGTTGAACACATTATCAAAGACATTATTCTCAACATGCATGACGTCCAGGTTGTGCCGTATCCAAAGGGCTGACCAGTAAGGCAATTCCCAGAAGATAATTTTCTTTACCCAATTGTGTTCCTCTCTAAATCCATGAAGATGTCGTGTACTACCCGACAATTGCACTATATCTGGTATGTTTTGCACCTCTAATGCCATTTGTCGACCAGACATCCGTTCCAAGTCTGCTTCATATATTTCAACTATGTTCTTAATGAATGAGTCCTTTTGCCTTCGGAAAGGATGGTCATTTGGTAGAAACCGTTGATGACAATCGAACCATCATTATTTCTTACCATATTTCAGGACAAAGGATTTGGTATCAGCCATACAATAAGGACATGCCAACCTCCCGTGTGTGCTCCAGTCAGATAGCATTTCATATGCAGGGAAGTCACTTATTGTCTACATCAATGCAACCTTCATAGTGAAATTTTATTTTCTATACGCATCATAAGTAACAACTCCATCATTCCATAATCTTTTCAACTCATCAATCAGTGGCCTGAGATATATGTCCAAATTTTTTCCTAGATTTTTTGGACCTAGAATCACCAAGTTTAAGAAAAAGTTCTCTCGCTTCATGCACATGCCCGGCGGAAGGTTGTACGGCGTCATGAACACTGGCCAACATGAGTAAGACGCCACTGAACCTCCAAATGGGTTGAAGCCGTCTGTGCATAAACCTAACCTAACATTGCATGGCTCGTGAGCAAAAGCAGTATACATACGATTGAAATGAGCCCATGCTTCACCGTCGGCGGGATGACTGATTATATCATCTACCCGACCTACTCTCTCCGTGTGCCATATCATATGCCGAGCTATCTTTGACGGCATATACATCTGCTGCAATCTGGGCGTGAGAGGGAAGTATCGTAGTGACTTGTAAGGCACATCCTTTTGCTTTGAATTGTCCCCTCTCTTAGGTTTAAATCTATCATGCTGACAAATATCACATGATCTTTTATCTACATTATTTTCATAATATAGCATACAGTGATTAGGGCATGCATCTATTTTTTGGTATTCAAGCCCTAACTCATTGACCATCTTCTTTGCACAGTAAAAATTTTCAGGCAGCATCTCATCTCGAGGCAGCATACTCTTGATAACGAGGAGCATACAGTCAAAACAACTCTCACTAAGGTGAAATTCATATTTCAAATTCAACAACTGTGAGACAGCAGACAATCGAGTGTGATTTTCACAACCATCCCACAGTGGCTCATCAGCATCCCGAAGTAACTGATAAAATCCTTCAGCCGACTTGTTTGGTGGTTCTTCGTTGTACACGTGTTCTCCTTGTACATTAAAGTTAGGGCAAGCAGTATCGAGTACCATGTCTGCATAGGTACTTGTGCTTGCAACATTGCCGGGCTCATACGACCAGAACTCCTCACCATGACACACCCAATTCATATAACCTTTCGTGAACCCTTTCCTGTATAAATGAGCTTGCACATCCCACAGCGAATGAAATCTCTTGTTTTTACAACGTACACAAGGACATCGAATGTTACCACACTGGTCCACTGCTGTTGGATGCCCCAATACAAACTGAATAAAACTATCAACTCCATCCTTAAACTCCTCTGACACCACTCCGTCAACTACTCTGCGATTCATCCATGAATGATCAATTCTAGCCATATTTACCTAACATATTAAAAAAATCATATCAATATGTCTTATCACTACATCTAAGAAAATATCGTGTACATCTCCCCTAAATATTGACTATTTTCCACACTTGTACATCCTGTTTGGTGACATATACATCCATATCCACATCCACTTTCACTTTCATATTCACAGACCATGGTTGACATCGACATCATCTTCTGGAAAAAAAAATCGTTAACATACTCGCATTCACATTCACATTTTCTTACATATCGGCATCCACACTTGTCTACCAATTTAATTCACATCCAAGCATACTAATCACATATATCATAACAATAGTCTTGAAGGGGCAAAAATGAAAAAAGGGTCATATCCACATTTACGTACACACAATTATACCCACATCCCTCTTCCCACCCTCCTAATACTATTGTGGCTTGGAATTTCATCTGATGTTGTAAGAGTACAGCAGGTGATAAGGAGAAAAGGTTCATCTTGTAGATCAAGCATGAATGTTTAAATTCTCAAAGGAGCAGTTGGTTTACTTAAAAGTAATCTCTATGCAACTCTTGAGTACATATTACTTGGGGGATAATATGTACTCAAGAAGGGGGGCCAATGGGAGAGGAAGAGAGGGGAATACCTGCGGTGGGGGGGGGGTGTCCGCTGACCGGAGCTCACCTCCGGCCGCCCTCGCCACTCCGCCGCCCCCGGGTAAGAGATTGAGAGGCAGGTGCGATCGTGAGAGAGGAAAGGGATGCAATGGTTGAAGGAGGAGGAAGGAGGAAGGACTAAGGAGGTCAGGAGAGGGGTCATCTGCATGTTCTTGTCTCTTTTTATTTGGCGCCATATTTTCATTTGGCGTCATGTTTTCATTCATTCATTCGTGATTTTTTGTCAGTCATTCATTCATTTCTTCCTATAAAAGGATAAAATCTCCCTCAGTAAAAAATATCATTAGATCTACAAAAATTATTATTTAATATTTTGAGATCTGTAATTTAAAATTTTTCATCTTTTTTATGGCCTATAAGTCGATTCCTATAAAAAGAAGAGAGAGTGTGTTGAAAAGCCTAGCTACCTTGAAAGCAGGGTTTGTGGTCTCGACCGATCGGCCCATCCCGGTCACGGCCCGGGACGGGTCTGGTCGGTGCATATTCGCTCCGTGTTGGTCCATCTCATAAAATGTTATAATAAAAAAGACTCTTTATATATATAATACATATAAAATAATACAACAAAGTAAAAAAGACTCTTTATATATATAATATATATATATATATATATATAATATTAAAATAATGAAGCATCTCGGTCACGACCCACGACCCGAGCGTCCCGCCCACCACTTGGATGGGGTCGGGACGTGTGGGTCGAGGCATCCCGGAGCGGGACGTCAAACCCTGCTTGACCGATAAGTCGATTCCTATAAAAGGAAGAGACGGCGTGTTGAAAAGCCTAGCTACCATGAAAGGCCCACATCGGGGTGCGAAAAGGTACTCAGAGGTGTATCGGTCACATGTTGACCATTTCCTTATTGTTCCGTGCCCCCGCCAAACTCATGTGTTTTGAATTTACCGTCACAAAAATTATTCATTTTCGGGAGCTAGGGCTCCTCACGTGGAATGCCACGTGGAAGCACTCAGGTGCCATAATCAAATATCATTGTATCTTTTATCGATTTTACTCACGATAGGGCGTGCCAATCACTTGTGTGTGACAATGTGTTCAGGTTCCAAGACTGGAATGGTCTGGACTAACCGAAGGTGCGCTCCTTCTGATCACTAAGCAGACGATGGTGGGCATCGGGTTGGGACTGGCGACCCGCTGTGCCTTAAAGGTCGATCATGGCGATAAGAGGGGAAAATGTTTGATTAATCGCCAAGCAATGGGGCTGCATGGCCGATAAGTCGATTCCTATAAAAGGAAGAGATTGCGTGTTGAAAACCCTAGCTACCTTGAAAGGCCCACATCGGGGTGCGAAAAGGTACTCAGAGGCGTATCGGTCACATGTTGACCATTTCCTTATTGTTCCGTGCCCCCGCCAAACTCATGTGTTCTGAATTTACCGTCACAAAAATTATTCATTTTCGGGAGCTAGGGCTCCTCGCGGGGAATGCCACGTGGAAGCACTCAGGTGCCATAATAAAATATCATTGTATCTTTTATCAGTTTTACTCACGATAGGGCGTGCCAATCACTTGTGTGTGACAATGTGTTCAGGTTCCAAGACTGGAATGGTCTGGACTAACCGAAGGTGCGCTCCTTCTGATCACTAAGCAGACGATGGTGGGCACCGTGTCGGGACTGGCGACCCGCCGTGCCATAAAGGTCGATCACGGTGATAAGAGGGGAAAACGTTTGATTAATCGCCAAGCAATGGGGCTGCATGGCCGATAAGTCGATTCCTATAAAAGGAAGACACAACGTGTTGAAAAGCCTAGCTACCTTGAAAGGCCCACATCGGGGTGCGAAAAGGTACTCAGAGGCGTATCGGTCACATGTTGACCATTTTCTTATTGTTCCGTGCCCCCGCCAAACTCATGTGTTTTGAATTTACCGTCACGAAATTATTCTTTTTCGGGAGCTAGGGCTCCTCGCGGGGAATGCCACGTGGAAGCACTTAGGTGCCATAATCAAATATCATTGTATCTTTTATCGATTTTACTCACGATAAGGCGTGCCAATCACTTATGTGTGACAATGTGTTCAGGTTCCAAGACTGGAATGGTCTGGACTAACGGAGGGTGCGCTCCTTCTGATCACTAAGTAGATGATGGTGGGAATCGGGTCGGGACTGGCGACCCGCCATGCCATAAAGGTCAATCACGGCGATAAGAGGGGAAAATGTTTGATTAATCGCCAAGCAATGGGGCCGCATGGCTGATAAGTCGATTCTATAAAAGGAAGAGACAGTGTGTTGAAAAGCCTAGCTACCTTGAAAGGCCCACATCGGGGTGTGAAAAGGTACTCAGAGGCGTATCGGTAACATGTTGACCATTTCCTTATTTCTCCGTGCCCCCGTCAAACTCATGTGTTTTGAATTTACCGTCACGAAAATTATTCATTTTCAGGAGCTAGGGCTCCTCGCGGGGAATGTCACGTGGAAGCACTCAGGATAATAATCAACGTCGCCCTTGAGTCACGTGCACATCATTTAGGGCAGGTGTGGCCGTCCCTGCCGAACCGGTCGTCCCGGCCACGGCTTGAGACTGGATTGGACATTGCGTACCGATACGGAAAATTATAATATATATAAATATAATGGAATAAACAAATTGAAATGACATGTTGTATCATTTCATTTATTGTTCTGCCGTTTGAACGGGTTTCTCCGGGTTCGAATCTTAGCTTCAGCTTAAGGTTTCCTTAAGTTTTTTTAACATAACTTATTTAAAAAAGTAAATGAAAACACGGCAGAGCGTTGTTTCGAACCCGGCACCTAACGATTAATAGTGATACACTGATGTCCAGTTATTTGTTACTCCAGTTGAGCATTTGTCACCCACACTAACCTAATTGTCACCACTAAAGTCCACAAGACGTCGCCCTTACTCTTACACTGCCTTGAAAGTCGCACGTCAGCCTTGTCTCTATTAAGCCCTATTTGTCACCCTTAGCAGGGTATTTTTCACTCTCGCTAACACATTTGTCACCCGTGTAGACACATTTGTTGCCCTTAAGCTTTAAACTACCACGTGGAAAACGGGACATGTCAGCCACGCGTGGGTGTTGTTCTCGTATTGCCGTCGATCCAACGTCGCAGGCCACATCAACAAAAATGATGACGCCGAACTAGATACTCAAAATTAAAAATCCCTAATTACTTATTTACCCTTCCTGCCATGTCTTGGCTCTTACGCAACCTACCAGAAGCCGATTTGTCTCTCCATCATGCTCAGCGTCTCGTCTTCCTCGCGGTGCCATTTGCGACCTCTCCGTCATTTGCTATTCGAGCACTCCTGAATTACGAGCTCTCTTTCATCACTGATAGCCATGGAGCCGAAGGAGACACCCATGCAACGCTCCGTCCGCCATAAACTGGATGTCTCACCTGTATCTCAGGAAATTGTACCAGTTCCTACGGCCGAAGAAGAAATGGTGCGGACACCCGAGTAGTTGAGCGGCACGACACGCCGAGCCACCGGTACCGCACACGGAGCACGACTCGAGTCACCTCAGCGTCCATCTGGCTCGGAGACAGCCTGGAGACTTCTCCTTGAGCCTCCCCATTTATCATATTTAGTTAGCCTTTATGTGTGTGTAATTTGTGTTTATTTCATTGTATTCGGTATGTAATTATGAGTGTACGAGGGGCTTATTTGCAAAATGGGACCCCTGGGCCCCACGGGACCCCCAGGCCCCATCCCATTGAGCCACCTCAGCCATGGGCCCCATGTGGGGTCAGTCAACATGTCAAATGGAGGCATCTAGAAGTTTGAATGGTAAAAGGCACATGGGAGACAAGTGGACTTCAAAGTCCAAGGTGGCTACCAACTTGTCCCCCCCTTGCCACCATAGTCAATAGGCCGCCCCCTCCCCTTATTTTTTATTTATTTTTGTGTGTGTGTGTCTCATGCCATCCCAGCCCTTCATCTCCCACTCCTAGATCCTACGGTTGTGGATGGATGTGAGATGTAACATATTTAAGCTTGTATTTTTCATTTTGGAGGAATTAATGCCATTTGAATCAAACAAATTCCAAGAGCAAGGGCTGGTGCACCCCCCTCTTCTCTCCTCCCTCTCCCCCTTGAAGCTATGAAGGGTTCCATTCTGAGGTGTGACGCCTCGTGTATCGGTTCCGACGATCGCCGCCGCCGCCACGAGCCGCCACCGCACCGCCATCGCCATCAACGGAGTTCTGCCTGCGCAGTATCACAGCAGCTTGCTCGAAATTCACAGGTCTTCCCCGAGCTCATTTGGCCACCAAATTTGGAGGAGTTGTTCCGGGGATGTTCCTCTCCTTCCAAACAAATCAGGCCAGCATTCAGATCACGTTTGCTAATTTTTGATTTTCGTCCACTCCTTCATTTTAGTTCTGCCAGAATTCTGTCTAGGTTCACCTCCGTCCTGAGTTTTATGTCTTAGATCCACTTTTTGATTTCTGTTAGTTCGTCCTATTTTACTGGGGGTTCCACCCATCCACCCCTTCATCCACAATTTTTTTCAATTTTTGATTCACCCATCTCATATTTTCTAAAAATCGTTCTTAGACCCATCTACAGTTCTATCCACCTGTCCCCAGATCCGACCACCAGTCACCCCAAAAATCCTAACAAATCGCAGCCACCTCCAAATAAAATTCTAAAAATAGTCCCAGTTCCTTGGTTTGATTCCCTACAACTCCTAAGAAGAGCTCAAGAGCTGAATCGGAGGATTACTAGGTGGTCAATGGTGCTTCTCAGACAAGTGCCCTGCAGATCTGAGATTTCGGTTACTGTACAACAGGGACTTTTAAATTCAATAAAGTTCTGATCCGACTAGATCCAGCAGATCTCTCTGGGTCTAGATTGAATTACTTGAAGAGAGCTTTCCAACGATAGCTCATGCGTCCCGATCCGACGTCGGGATTGACCGCAGAGGCCGTTTTTGCCGGAGCGCGCGTCGGAAGACAGCAACCGAAATCCGTGGGTTATTAGTTCAAGAGTTGGGAATCGGGGCCGATCGACCCCCGATCGGTGTTCCCGGCCGACCGCCGTCCGTGGAGGCGCGCCACCAGGGGTCCCCATCACAGTGGGTCCCACCCCCGCAGATCCGGAGGACAGCGCCATCCGTGGGCCCGTAGAAGCCGCCGTTCGGAAAGCACGAAAACGCGGAGTTTGGCACCGCCGGGTGACATCAAGATCCTGCCCGTCAACCCGAGTTGCGTGATTCCCGGACCCCACATGTGACCTTTTACCTCCCTGCGTGGAGTGGGTCGACTTAGTGTATTGCTGTAATAATTGTTAACCGGGAGTCCGTGATTCAGCCGGGGTTGTCTTCGCCACGCCGGGTGCGTGGAGGTAAAGGTCTTAACCTCTTGGCGTTCATTTGCTTAGCTAGTATATGGTCTTTTGCCGCTGCCGAGAGTGTAGGTACTAGCCCGTGTGTCCATGTCAGTGCTGTGAGAGTGAGAGTGACCCGTCCCGCGACTCGATCCGAATCCAGAAGTTGAGTCGGACTACCCTTGACCTCCGCCGGTTCCTTAACCGTGCACGGTCCGCGCTTTCCCTCGCTTGGGACGACGAGTGAGCTTCCACTTGTGTTAGCGACGTTTCACCACTAGGAGCTCGTAGTGTCAGGCTTAGTGTCTCCCTGGTGTATGTTGCTGGTCGTGTCTTCATCTAGAGTCCGAGGGTGGCACCATATAGTGTCGTCTCCCGTGTCCGTCCCGCATCAGTTTAGTATTAGAGGGAGTCGAGTCTAGGGTAGTCTTTGCATATGTCTTGCATGCATCATGGTCTAAGTCGAGTCTAGGACCATCATTATTTTCACACAAAAAAATTATGTTTTAAATTGCATTTGCACCCTTTATTCGGTATCTTAAAAGGTGTTGTCCGAACGTTAGGCTACGCCTACCGGGAGGTCGCACACTTGCGGGAGTGATCTTCGGATCGATTAACTCTGCCCCATACCGGATATTGGTTTAGGTCTAAGTGCATCATTTAGTGTGTGTTTGCATTAGTTGGTGTCTTCTAGGTCGTGTGTCAGTTGCATGCCCACCCGTCGAGGTACCCAATACTCGCCACCACCACCTATGGCGGATTCCCGGGCCCGTAGCTCCGATGAGTCCTCGACGGCCGAGATGTTCCGAGCCATTATGGAACGTCTTGACACGCGTATGGATGGCCTTAGTACGCGTATGGATGGCATAGGAACGCGTCTGGAAGGGCGGATGAAAGCCCTCGAGGATCGGGCCGAGTCTTCGGATCAGTACATCCAGGGTCTAGTTGGGAGAATTGCCGTCCTAGAGAGAGGCCCAGTAGCGGCGCAACCCGCGCCGACGAACGGCCAACAAGTGCCGGTGCAGCAACCCGCTGTGCCAAGGGCTCAAGTGGAGAATGTTGGGGTTCAACAGGTGCATGTGGTGGATGATTATGCATCTGATAATGATCAAGGGGGTAACGGTCGTCGTCATCAACGACGGAATCGTGATGACGAGGAGGACGACCGCATTCTTAGGGGCGTGCGTGCGGACCCTCCCACTTTTAGCCAGTCCTTGGACCCTCGGGTGTATTTAGATTGGGAGGCCGACATGGACCGGTACTTCGAGTGGTTTGAGATGACGGACCACCGAAGAGTCCGATACGCAAAGATGAAGCTGTAAGGGCAGGCTCAAACTTATTGGATCAATGTGGAGAGCCTGCTCAACCAGCGACGTCAACCCCAGATCGGTACTTGGGATGATATGAAAACCAAGTTGAGGAGAAGTACCTTCCCACCTCATATAGCCAACGTCTTATAGACAAGTGGCAAAGCATCTCCCAAGGGAACCGATCCGTGACCGAGTACACCGCCGAGTTCGATGAGTATTACTTACGGTGTGGGGTCACGGAAGAGAGCACCATGACTATATCCCGCTTTCGAAGAGGTTTGCGGCCCAATTATCAATATGAACTCTTTCGCCGCAATGCAACCACTTTGGAGCAGGCATATCAGATAGCTCTTGAATTGGAGCAATTCGAGGCCGAGTTCGAGTCACCCCATCGGTTGGGCTCTTTTCCCCTTCGTAGTGTCGAGCCCCGTGGCTCATCTGGCACGTATCCGAGGGCCCCCATGACTCGACCTCAGGAGCCCGCTCGCCCCGAGCCCTTTGCTCCTAGGCCTCGTCCTCCACCCCCGAGGGACCTTCCTCATCCCCAGCATCTTACGGCCCCACCCACAGCCCGTCCACCGGCACCCGCACCTCCTGCACGTCCTTTGTTGCCTACGCCTCCTATCCGTCGGGAGGATAAAGGTAAAGGACCTATGATTGGGGAGCCTAGTGGATCACGGCAGCAGTGTTATCGCTGCAATGGGTTTGGCCATTTCGCCAACCAGTGTCCCACCCGCCCATCTCTTCACATTGGGGACACACAGGCCGAGGATACCACCCCTACGGGCCTCGAGTTAGTCAGCTATGAGGCCGATGAAGAGCTAGCTGACGAGTACTATGAGATGGGAGGTAAGGCCCAGGATGCCCAGCATTCGGATGATACCCACGTGGGGGTCGTCAGATGTATCCTCACCCAGCCACAGGTCAGTGATGACTGGCGACGGACTACTATCCTTCATGTATTCTGTAGGCTGGGAAAGTAAATTTGCAAGGTGTTCATCGATAGCGGGAGTTGTATCAATGCAATCTCCACGAACGCTGTCACTCGTCTTGGTCTCACACCCGTATTCCACCCTTGCCCCTATCAGGTATCATGGGTGGATACCACTTCCATTTCGGTCAGGCTGTGGTGCTTGGTCCCGCTGCAGCTCCACTCCTACCATGACGAGATCTGGTGTGATGTTCTCCCCATGGAAGTGGGCAGTATCATTCTTGGTAGGCCGTGGTTATTCGACCGGGATGCCACGCTCCATGGCCGGTCGAACACCTGTACCTTCAACCACGCTGGCCAGCGGGTCACCCTCCAACCCGTTCGGCCCAGGAGCCCATCAGTCAGGGGTCCTACTGGCCCTAGTACTCTAAAGCCTTCCATTCCCGGGCCTAGTACCCCATCCCCAGCTCGGGCTATGACCGTTACCTCTGGCCCAGGAGAGCCCTCGACGAGGAGATTGATGATGATTAGCTCCCGGGAGATGGAGCAGGAGCTTAGTCAGGGCTGTCCGGTGTTTGCCATTACGGTCCGAGAGGTGGAGCGGGACTCCGAGGGTGAGCTCCCACCCGAGGTTGTTCCCATCCTGCAGGAGTATGCTGATGTCTTTCCCGATGAGCTTCCTGAGGGACTCCCACCTATGCGGGATATTCAGCATGCCATCGACCTTGTTACGGGCTCTTCTTTTCCCAACCTTCCTCATTATCGCATGAGTCCCACAGAGCATGCCGAGCTTAAACGGCATGTCGATGAGTTAGTGCAGAGAGGGTCTGTTCGGGACAGCATGAGTCCATGTGCTGTACCTGCGTTACTCGCCCCGAAGAAGGATGGCACATGGAGAATGTGCATTGATAGTCGTGCCATCAATAAAATCACCATGAAATATAGGTTCCCTATTCCCCGCCTGGATGACATGCTAGGCATGATGGCAGGTGCCACTATCTTTTCAAAGATCAATCTTAAGAGTGGCTACCATCAGGTGAGGATTAGGCCAGGTGATGAGTGGAAGACCTCATTTAAGACCAAGGACGGTCTATATGAGTGGTTGGTCATGCCTTTTGGGTTGACCAATGCCCCTAGCACTTTCATACGGCTCATGACTCAGGTCCTTCGACCTTTCATTGGAGTCTTTGTAGTGGTGTATTTTGATGATATCCTTATCTATAGCCGCACCACATGGGACCACTTAGACCACCTTCGGCAGGTCTGTCTACTTCTTCGGCGAGAGCAGCTGTTTACGAACCCACAGAAGTGTGCCTTCATGACACCTCAGCTTACCTTCTTGGGCTTTATCGTGTCTAGTACTGGGGTCTCCGCCGATCCGGAGAAGGTCCGGGCCATTGTTGAGTGGCCGGAACCCTGTACGGTTCATGATGTCCGCAGCTTTCATGGCCTTGTGACGTTCTACCGTCGCTTCATCGCGGATTTAGCTCCGTCACCGCCCCGATCACGGATTGCATCCGAAAGGGCACATTTGTATGGACGAAGGCCGCATCTGCCGCCTTCAAGGACATCAAGGAGCGCATGACCCAGACACCTATCCTTCGATTACCTGATTTCTTGAAGGTGTTTGAGGTCTCTTGTGATGCGTCGGGTGTTGGGATTGGAGGAGTTTTGAGTCAGGAGTCCCACCCGATCGCATATTTCAGCGAGAAGCTGAATGATGCGAAACTGTGATATTCCACGTATGATAAAGAATTCTACGCAGTTGTTCAGGCTCTTAGGCATTGGAGGCACTATCTTTTACATCAAGAGTTTGTCCTATACTCCGACCACGAGGCATTGAGATACCTCCATTCACAAAAGAAGCTTAACTCACGTCATAGTCGTTGGGTCGAGTATCTCCAGCAGTTCACCTTTGTGCTGAAACATAAGGCTGGAGTGGAGAACAAGGTGGTTGATGCCTTGAGTCGACGAGCATGTTTGCTTACGACCATGAGTGCCGAGGTCATAGGGTTAGAGAAGATGAAGGAGGCCTATGTTGATTGTCCTGACTTCGGTCAGATTTTTACCACTCTCCAGGCAGGACCCTCGAGAGACCTTGATGAGTATGTGCTTCAGGAGGGTTACCTCTTTCGAGGTAGCAGGCTATGTGTTCCCCGAACTTCGGTTCGAGATTTCTTAGTGTGGGAACTACATGCAGGAGGTCTAGCCGGCCACTTTGGTCGGAACAAGACTATTGAGGCAGTGGAGCATCGATTTTATTGGCCGAGCTTGAAGCGCGATGTTGCTAACATCGTGGCTCAGTGCCGTACATGTGCTACAGCCAAGATGAAGAAGCAAAGCTCGGGCCTTTATACGCCTCTTCCCGTGCCTGATGTCCCGTGGCAGGATGTTAGCATGGACTTTGTTTTGGGACTGCCACGTACCTCCAGGAAGCATGATTCGGTCTATGTGGTGGTTGACCGTTTCTCGAAGATGGCCCTCTTTGTCCCTTGCTCGAAGACTTCGGATGCTTCTAGGGTAGCCCGTCTATTCCTTACTCATGTGGTGTGCAAGTTCGGGTTACCTCGCACTATAGTGTCTGACCGTGATGTTAGATTCACTTCCTACTTTTGGAAGACACTATGGCATATGATGGGTACTCACCTCAAGATTTCCACTGCATATCATCCCCAGACAGACGGTCAGACCGAGGTCGTCAATAGGAGTCTGGGTGATCTTTTGAGGTGTCTAGTTAAGGACCGCATTGGGGATTGGGATCTCATTCTACCCATGGCCGAGTTTGCATATAATGATTCGGTGAATAGGTCTACCGGCATGAGTCCATTTGAGATTGTCACAGGTCGTAGGCCTAGGAAACCCGTTGACCTTGTCCCCATGCCTATCCATGCTAGAGTGTCGGAGTCGGCCGAGTCGTTTGCTAGGCATGTTAGGAGTTTGCATGACGACATCCGTCGTCACATTGAGGCCAGCAATGCACGGTACAAGGAGTTAGCCGATGCCTACCGACACCACCGAGAGTTCCACGAGGGCGAATACGTCATGATCAGGGTAAGACCTGAACGGTTTCCCTCTGGAACCGTTAAGAAGTTGCAAGCTCGCGGAGCCGGTCCCTTTAGAGTGTTGAAACGCGTTGGATCCAATGCGTATGTTGTGGACCTGCCCGAGGAATATGGTATAAGCTCTACCTTCAATGTATCGGATCTTGTTGCATATAGGGACCCAGCGGTGATCCCTAGTGAGCCTTTTGAGCCATCTCCTCCCCTTGAGAGTGATCCCACACCTGAGTGTCCACTTCCACCTCCAGCCCCTTT
Source organism: Amorphophallus konjac (assembly GCA_022559845.1). Taxonomy (NCBI): domain Eukaryota; kingdom Viridiplantae; phylum Streptophyta; class Magnoliopsida; order Alismatales; family Araceae; genus Amorphophallus; species Amorphophallus konjac. The sequence goes on along the minus strand of CM040124.1, from coordinate 247,729,919 downwards.
TTCACAGCAGCGTGAGCATATAGATCGTATACTGGACGAGCAAGTGACAGTTACCAGGAGTGGATCTTACCCGCGCTACCTAGTGCGATGGAGAGGATGGCCCGCTACTGAGGACATATGGATCACACATGGCGAGTTGCAGCGGATCGATCCGGACCTTCTGGAGCGATACAGGAGCGATGCAGACTCTTACTCGACAGGGTCGAGTTTCTTCCACCCGGGGAGAATTGGTGCGGACACCCGAGCAGTTGAGCGGCGCGACACGCCGAGCCACCGGTACCGCACACGGAGCACGACTCGAGCCACCTCAGCGTCCATCTGGCTCGGAGACAGCTTGGAGACTCCGCCTTGAGCCTCCCCATTTATCATATTTAGTTAACCTTTATGTGTGTGTAATTTGTGTTTATTTCATTGTATTCGGTATGTAATTATGAGTGTACGAGGGGCTTATTTGCAAAATGGGACCCCTGGGCCCCACGGGACCCCCAGGCCCCATCCCATTGAGCCACCTCAGCCATCGGCCCCATGTGGGGTCAGTCAACATGTCAAATGGAGGCATCTAGAAGTTTGAATGGTAAAAGGCACATGGGAGACAAGTGGACTTCAAAGTCCAAGGTGGCTACCAACTTGTCCCCCCCTTGCCACCATAGTCAATAGGCCACCCCCTCCCCTTATTTTTTATTTATTTTTGTGTGTGTGTGTCTCATGCCATCCCAGCCCTTCATCTCCCACTCCTAGATCCTACGGTTGTGGATGGATGTGAGATGTAACCTATTTAAGCTTGTATTTTTCATTTTGGAGGAATTAATGCCATTTGAATCAAATAAATTCCAAGAGCAAGGGCTGGTGCGCCCCCCTCCTCTCTCCTCCCTCTCCCCCTTGAAGCTGTGAAGGGTTCCATTCTGAGGTGTGACGCCTCGTGTATCGGTTCCGACGATCGCCGCCGCCGCCACGAGCCGCCACCGCACCGCCATCGCCATCAACGGAGTTCTGCCTGCACAGTATCACAACAACTTGCTCAAAATTCACAGGTCTTCCCCGAGCTCATTTGGCTACCAAATTTGGAGGAGTTGTTCCTGGGATGTTCCTCTCCATCCACAAAAATCAGGCCAGCATTCAGATCACGTTTGCTAATTTTTGATTTTCGTCCACTCCTTCATTTTGGTTCTGCCAGAATTCTGTCCAGGTTCACCTCTGTCCTGAGTTTCATGTCTTAGATCCACTTTTTGATTTCTGTTAGTTCGCCCTATTTTACTGGGGGTTCCACCCATCCACCCCTTCATCCACAATGTTTCTCAATTTTTGATTCGCCCATCTCATATTTTCTAAAAATCGCTCTCAGACCCATCTACAGTTCTGTCCACCTGTTCCCAGATCCGACCACCAGTCACCCCAAAAATCCTAACAAATCGCAGCCACCTCCAAATCAAATTCTAAAAATAGTCGCCGTTCCGTGGTTCGATTCCCTACAACTCCTAAGAAGAGCTCAAGAGCTGAATTGGAGGTTTACTAGGTGGTCAACAGTGGTTCTCAGACAAGTGCCCTGCAGATCTGAGATTTCGGTTACTGTACAACAGGGACTTGTAAATTCAATAAAGTTCTGATCCGACTAGATCTAGCAGATCTCTCTAGGTCTAGATTGAAGCATTTGAAGAGAGCTTTCCAACGATAGCTCATGCGTCCCGATCCGACGTCAGGATTGACCGCAGCGGCCGTTTTCGCCGGAGCGCGCGCCGGAAGACAGCAACCAAAATCCGTGGGTTATTAGTTCAAGAGTTGGGAATCGGGGCCGATCGACCCCCGATCGATGTTCCCGGCCGACCGCCGTCCGTGGAGGCGCGCCACCAGGGGTCCCCATCACAGTGGGTCCCACCCCCGCAGATCCGGAGGACAGCGTCGTCCGTGGGCCCCGCGGGCCCATAGAAGCCGCCGTTCAGAAAGCACGAAAACGTGGAGTTCGGCACCGCCAGGCGACATCAAGATGCTGCCCGTCAACCCGAGTTGCGTGATTCCCGGACCCCACATTTGACCTTTTACCTCCCTGCGTGGAGTGGGTCGACTTAGTGTATTGCTGTAATAATTGTTAACCGGGAGTCCGTGATTTGGCCGGGGTTGTCTTCGCCACGCTGGGTGCGTGGAGGTAAAGGTCTTAACCTCTTGGCGTTCATTTGCTTAGCTAGTATATGGTATTTTGCCGCTGCCAAGAGTGTAGGTACTAGCCCGTGTGTCCATGTCACCGCTGTGAGAGTGAGAGTGACCCGTCCCGCGACTCGATCCGAGTCTGGAAGTTGAGTCGGACTACCCTTGACCTCCGCCGGTTCCTTAACCGCCCACGGTCCGCGCTTTCCCTCACTTGGGATGACGAGTGAGCTTCCACTTCTGTTAGCGATGTTTCGCCACTAGGAGCTCGTAGTGTCGGGCTTAGTGTCTCCCTGGTGTATGTTGCTGGTCGTGTCTTCATCTAGAGTCCGAAGGTGGCACCATATAGTGTCGTCTCCCGTGTCCGTCCCGCATCAAGAAACGTTTCACATACCTAGGGTTTCTAAGGCCTCTATTTCAGGACAACAAGTTAAAGGTAGTGTGGTTCCTTATCTCCCTTACATAGCTATTTGCCCCCCTTATCGACCTATTTATTTGTCACGCTTATATCTACCTATTTGTGTCAGATTTAGACCTACCTGTCTCCGAATTTCATACATTTGTCACCCTTAAGCACCTATTTGCCACACCTAAAGCCCCTTGTCTATACATTTGTCACCCTTATCTTACTCTTAATATTTTTTATATTTCTTGATCAGCCAACACATTTTTTTGAATCTAGTGAACACAAGGGTCATCTCCGCCCGGTGTTCTATGGACATTTACATGAAAGATAGGGATTAGATGGCATTTCAGTAATGCCACGAGTCATTGATGAGGACCACACCCTTTGGTCCATATGTTGACAATGCTCCTCCCGTCACCTTCACCATGACACTATTGGAGGAGATTATTTGCACCCATAGTGGAAGAAATTACTTCCGTATGGGTAGTAAGGAGGTCGCATTCAGTGTGGAAGATATGAGCATAATTTTAGGATTACCTTGCTCCAGTCAGCCGGTTCAACATTATGGATCCGTGAAACAGAAGTCGAAGTTACAGCATCGATTTGGATTTGCAGCAACATTTGACAGGAAGAAAGTGTACTCTCTCATCCAGCAAATTGTTGGGTCCGATGAAGAGCAGGATGTTGCCGACATTGTCCGGCTATGGATTGTACTCTTACTGTCCACCTACCTTTGCCCACGGTCGACGCATTCTTATCCACAACAGATGTTGTCATGCTTAGATGACATTGACAGAGTTTCATATTACAACTGGGCAGTCGCTGTGCAACAGGTAACGATGCATAACTTTGAGCAATTAGTGTTGGCGGTCCAGAAACGACGATCAGGTACAATTGACCGTGCTAAGAGAAGAGCAAGGGATGCATCCCAGGCCCATACATTTATATTTGGTTGTTCTGCCGCACTTGCTGTAAGTTTTTTTATTTTTGTTGTGTAATAATTAATGTGTCAATCATTAATTCTATTGCATTGTAAAATAACTTGATATATTTCATATTACAGGTCTGGTTTTTTGAGCACACGCGGGTGCGGCGGCCACTAAGGCAGGTGGCATTCTCCCAACTATTTAGGTGGGGGCCATTCCTCGATAGGAAATTAAAATTCTGCATTGGATCCCTGCGAGGCCAACAGGTATTATGAGTACTAAAAACTTCTTCTTTGTCATTCAACATTAATGAATAACCGAAGTGATGTGATTTGAAATGCAGGTTATCGAAGGGCTCCTTGTTGAGCCAAGTGAAAGGGACACGGGGTACGGTGGTCAGATGATGACCCGACCCAGTGCTCAGGAGACTCTTTCATCAGCTCCATGCATGCCTGTGCTACAGGATATTGCCGCTATATTGAAGATCCAGCAGCGGCTACTTGAGGAAATGAGGGCCTTCTTCCTGGCTAGGGTGCAAGAGGTTCACATTACCGCTGATGCAGCACCTCCTAGGCCCTTCGAACAAGTGACGGTTGATGTCATGCCACCTCCGGCAGCCGCTGTCAAGGAAGTGCAAGGGGCTGAAAATGTTGAGCAAAATATATGTCAAACCTCTGAAATGGACATTGCCGCCGATGTCCCACCTCCAAGGCCCCCTCAACAAAGTACGGATGATAATGTGTCATCTAAGGCAGCCCCTGAAGAGGATGTGCAAGGCGATATCCAAGCTCAGATGGAGCCGACCAATGGGCATGGTGACCGTCGTGAAGGTGTCTTTTCTCAGTCCCTTCATCAATAGGACGAGAAGCCCATGAGGAAAAGGCAGGCACCTACAAAGAAAACTGCAGGACGGGGGAAGAAGAAGGTGAGTCTACGTTGTTCCTACTTCTTACAGTATAGAATCTAAGATTGGTATATTGGCATCAATGTAGAAGAGAGATGAAGCCGACGCTTACAGAGAGCTCATACAGAGTACTGATTGGATCTGCAAAGGCCTGCTGAAGCCGACAGATAACACGATTGTGAATGAATTCATTGATGCTTGTGCCTCTGGGGATATTGAGTAAGTTGTCCTCTTATAGTTTCTTTAATTATCTTGATCCGCCTTACTCTGACTACCATGAAATTTTTTTTCCAATATAGTGGCCCCATATTTCAATTACAGAACGGGATTATTTTGAACCGTCGTCATGTCATTGATCTATTATACAACCAGATGATAGATGATACAGTAGTTTTTTTGGAAAATTGTGAAATTTTTTGTCACTCGCCCTACCCTGAACTTGTGTTTCTATTGCTAATAGAATCATGATTGTTAATTTGCAGGTGATCGAAGCCATGATGTACCTCCTCCACTCACGATTCAATGAATCTGACACCTTTCATCAGTGAGTTTGTTTTCCCACCACTTTAGTGAATCACATAAACGGCAGGACAGCGGCCAACTCCGAAAAATCCAACGAATTGTTGGAGTGCGCCTATGAGAATGTTGAATTATCAGAACTGCATAAGAACAAATATTTATTCTTCGTGTTACACTCTGGAGGTCACTGGCATCTATTTGCTATTGACACGGAGAATCGCCACTTTGTCTCATACAATTCCATGAGAGGCATGGCCATCTATGATGCCACTACACGAAATTGGGTACTTTTTCTTATCCATGTACCCGAAATCATAGATATTTATATTGTCTTTTAATTATTCCTTAATAATTTATAACCTTTCATTAGCAGGCTGTAGTTGTACGGGGGTCTCTGAAGCTCTATGGGACATTCAAGGGAGTTGAAAAATGGGATCTTGTATTCGACAACGAATGTCCCCAATAGGTAGCTAGAAGCCTCAACTGTGGCATTTATGTACTGAAATATGTTCAAGAATTGTCAAGGAAGGGGGAGACATCATGGACATTTAATGAGGGTGATTGTAATATGTTTAGAGCCCGGTTTGGGGCCGACCTTATTACCTTTGGAAATATAAGATCTTAAATATTTCACATCTCAAACCTCATAATGTGGCATACCTGCCTTCATTGATATTTCTTTTGTCATACATTTTGATCTTCAAAATTTTATATGTTTTAATGCTGTTAATGTGTGTGCATGATAATGTTAATTCATGAATATCAATGAATTTTCTGAAGACAGATTCAAGTTTGGTTAAGGAACTAGGCTGAAGTGTGAAAAGATGAAGGCTTTACTTGCACAAGTGTCGACTAGAGTCGACCGTGGAGCCAACTCCAGTTCAGACTGCTGAAGAAAAATACCCAAGTCACCCGCTGGATGAAAAGGGCTTTGGCTACGCTTTAAGGGTGACAAATAGGTGGTCAATGGTGAAAAATAGGCCTTACTGGTGTAAAAGAGGCGATAAAGGGTGAATAATAGATGATCAGGCTGAAATATGGAAATATCATTATCCCATGAGAGAGAATATACCTCTAACATGGTAGCCTCGGATCAAGTGTAAAGCCTGTGCCCCTGGCCTTCGAGTTGAGCGTGTGCCAGACACACCGAGCCTGTGATTCACCCATTCAGCCCATTTGTCAGCCTTACTGGCTAATTTACACGCTTATTGTCCATTTGTCAGTCATACGGGCTATTTGTCACCCTTATTGCATATTTATCACTCTTATCTTACCACATGACCAGCCGTTGCCTTCTTTTCTCTCCATTAGCTGCTTGTCTTTGACCTGGATCACTGTAGCTGACTAATCTATTCATTAACGTTTGACTTTGACTGGGACCTCATGACTGTAGTCAAGAAAAAGTTGAGTTTTCTGGAGTCCTCTTTGACTGGTGTTGACCTTGACGAGTTGACATTGACTATCTTGGCATTGACCAAGTCCCTTTGTTCTTCGATCTTCTGATTGCTCTATAAACTCTTGATACATTGTTCACATTTTTGTCCTCTTGTGAACTTGACACCTACTTTCAGCTCCTTCTGCTTTTCATTGGTTAGCTCTAGGATCTATTTTTCACCCTTACCAGTGTATTTGTCTACTCTGCAGATCTAATTGTCGCCACTGATAGGTATTTTTTACCCTTATCCAGTGTATTTGCCAACACCCTCTCTTGTCCAATCACCTCTGCAATATGCTCCGATCGAGCGACGATACTTCGGCTAGGGTTCCCGATGTTGTGACTCCTCTGTGTTAATGATGTTGACAATTGCTTTATTTCATTGGCAACACCTTGTTTTGATTGATTGGCAACTGTTTATGTTTTTGATGAAATTGCTTTTATCATATTGTCTGTGTGTTCTATGCATTTCACAAGTCTACACACTGCACACACACACAAGTCTTCACATTCAGCATAGTCTATACATTGTGTTGTGTTTGTGCATTGTTGAGAACGTAAGTCTATACATCCATGCACAGTATGGACAGTAGTGGGTCGACCTCCTTCTTAGATGGGTCGACTCCCTCAAAACATCCAAGTATATACACTATCCATCTTCTTAGTGTCTCATGCATTAACTAAGTCTGTACATTGTCCTTATGACTTAGCGTCTTTGTGCATTGGGCGAAGTCCATACATTGCAGCTCACTTAACTAGTAAGTCTATACATTGAATCGGTGCATTGCTTCCTCTGTGCATGTACTGCATTAGTGCATCACAAGTCTATACAGCCATTGCTTCAGTTCAATACCTGATATGTGCATGCATTGCATCGGTGCATTACTTCCTCTGTGTATATACTGCATCAGTGCATCCATCAGGCATACAGTCTATACACTAATGCATGTGAGGTACTGTCTGCACGATAATGTCTATACATTGCTGCATTGTTCGCACAGGCTAAGTCCATACATTAGTAAAGTCTGTACAGCGTCATGCATCATTCTTCAAAGTCCATACACTGCACTGTTGCTTGCTCGAGGTGAAGTCTGTACATCCGTCAGTGAACTTCGAAGTCTATACACTGGGATCTTTACCTACGTTCAGTTCTGCAAGTCTGTACATTGGGCTTTCACGTAAAGTCTATACATCCTTGAACTGTGCAAGTCTGTACATCGTTACTTTGCCAAAGTCTACACATTGTGAACCGTCAAGTCTGTACAAACTTTGCTTCGCTCAAGTCTGTACATCGTCCAGTTGTCTTTGGCAAGTCTTCACATCGTGAAGTCTATACACTCGATTGTCTTGCATTGCATCAAGTCTGTACAGCCTTTCCTTTGGCAAGTCTGTACATCGTTCATGAAGTCTGAACAATGAGCAAGTCTGTACATCAGACTAGTCTGCATCGGCTAAGTCCATACATTGTCCAGTGCATTGCATGCATCATTCATGAAGTCTATACATCGAGTTGAATACTGGCTAAGTCTGCACATCGTCTGTCTTACTTAGAGTCTCATGCATAACATGAAGTCTGTACATCGCACAGCATTCAAGTCTACACATTGTGCATCATTTTAGTTGAAGCATGTACATCGTGCATCTAGTGTTTCAAGTCTATACATTGTTGCACGTTGTGTCTGTCTAAGTCTTCACAGTGCTTCTTCATGCATTGAAGTTTGCACATTGCTGCACGCTCATCAAGCCCATACACTGGCATGTCTTTACATTGCCTAGTTTATACATTGGCTGCTGAATGTTCTTCAAAGTCTGCACATTGCATTACACTTCAGCAAGTCTGTACAGCGGTTGCCTTCATATAGGAAGTCTGTACATCGCACATCACTGCATATATGAAGTCTATACATTCCAGAGTATGTACATTGCATTCACGTTCACAAAGTCTATACAGCAAAGTCTATCCAATGCATTCGAGTTCACAAAGTCTATACAGTGAAGTCTATACAATGCATTGCATCCCACAAAGTCTGTACAGGGTTTATACTTAAACTGATAATTCTATTTCGTCTGTCTGACAGGGATTCTTTGCAGAGCCTAATGAAGGCACATGATCCAAGGAAGGACGAGGTGCCTAGATGGTGACACGTGGAAGCAGCTCAGTCAGGATGCTGCCAGGTGGTCGAAGTTCCTAGAACCTGGCAAAGGCATTGGGCGAGAAATGTGGAAGCCACACGCCCTTATCCAATCTATTGCTGGTATAAAAGAGAGTCTTCTTCTTCAGATGAAGGCTGATCGAAGTGGTGGCAAAGTCCATATAGTGAGTCTAAAAGTCTGAAGCAGTAGAGAGCCACCGATCCACAGAGAGAAGAAAAGCAGAGAAGAAGAAAAAGAGAGAAGAGAAGATTGAGAGAGAGGTGTTGAGAGAGTGAGATTGAGAGAGTTTGATTGAGAGGTTGTATCTCAGACTCTTGGTTCAGATACAAGAGCTGAGCTTTGCTCATTCGAGCTACATTCCAGTTGGGTTTTCTTAGTTTCGTTTGCTTCTGTTTTTGCTTTCGAACTCTTTTGTTTCTTCAAGCTATGAGGCAGCATTTGCAGTGGAGGTTTCCACTGGACAGGTGAAGCTGTAATCCTCAGTAGGCGAGACTTGGTCGCGGACGGCTAAGCTGTATTGCCCAGCAGTTGCAGAGGATCTATTCCTCTAGTCGGCAAGCTGTAAAGCCCAGCGAAGCTGTGTATCAGCGGTTTTAGGCCAAGCTGTACTGGCCAACGGACGCAAGCTGTGTTGCACAGCAGTAAGCCATACTCAGTTGAGTGTGGGGTGGACGTAGGTCTCCTGACCTAACCACCTAAAAATCTTGGGTGTCTTGTGTTTATGCGATTGTCTATGAACTGTGTGCGATTGGATTTCCTGTTTACCTTCACAGTTTGATTCACTTCTGTTCAAATCTAGTACTCGAGATAGTGATTCAGTAGATTTGCCTATATTCCGCTTTAGAGCCTCATACTGGTTTTAAATTAGGCAGTAGATCTATTCACCCCCCTCTAGATCCACACTTCGTGGAGATAGACTGTATCAGAGCCATACTCTTCTACAGGGACTCATCGCCCGAAGAGGAAAGGCAGAGATGGATGCTTGAGGGATGATAGCTGAAGGACACTCAACCACAAAGCCCCCATTCTTCGATGGATCTAACTATGCATACTGGAAGAATCGTATGTAAGTATTTTTGAGGGCTAAGGATTACGAGATATGGAAGGTAGTCAGCAAGGGGCCTTATGAGCTGTCCCCAAATGAGGAAGTTTGGACCAAGGAGGATGTAGCAACCCTGGTAAAAATAAAAAGAAATAAAAACCCCAATTGATCAAAATAAGATTAAAAGATTTAATGAATAAATGATAAGAGCCTGAAGAAGTAAATAATAAACCAAAAATGTAAATAACGCCTTGATTCAAGGTGCTACTTCAAAAAGAAACGCCCTTATACAAGGCGCGAATTCCAGAAAGGATAACAACAGCAGATGTCGTCAATTCTTAAACGGCCAAAATAATAAAAAAGGGCAAGTAAACGTGACGCCCTCCACATGGACGCGTTTTACATAAGAAATGACTTTAACAAAGGCGTCAATTTAAACTAACGCCCTTTGGCAAAGCGTTAATTCCGTTTGAGTTTCGTTCGACCCAGGAGACTATCTAGAGCAAGTTTCTGGATAACTACGTGGAAGATTGAATAGGGTAAGAACTCTATTAGGGAAATATTACTTCCAATACGATACTAACTCCATTAGGATCGTAAAAACCCTATAAATAACCCTTCCTGTCGAACCCTAATAAGCTATTTGGTCGAAGGAAAGCTCTGCTGCTGTCGTGCGTGAAGAATAGGTATTATTCTTCTTCCCTTGCCTTCAGTCATGATCATGAAGAATATTGATGTTCTTCATCGTTTTTGCTGCAGGAAGTCTGCCGTAAGTAGAAACTCTTCTGCCTAGTTGAAGCACGGGAGGTTCTTCATCAAGACGATCTCTTCCTCCAAGAAGGAAGCTGTTTCCATAAGCTTCGGAGGAACTCTGTTTAGAACAGAGTATCATTTTTCTTCACGTGTCTTAACCCAGAACATCATCAAGTAGGTTTTCTCAAGAATTGTAGCCCAAACCAACATAGTAATTATGATAAAGTCATCTGTCAATTCATGCATATAGATTCTCTGCGTTTTTCATAGTTTTCTGGAAAATAGTGTAAGTAGCGACCCTCCTTGGGGCGCTAATTTTAAAGGAAGCGACCCAGACTAGGGCGCTAATTCTTGTTTTGACGCCCTGCCCAGGAGTCGTCAACTTCACTTAATTATTAATTACCCATGTTTAAAATTCTATATCAAGTAAACCATGTATCTAATCTAATGCATGATCATACTTGTTGAATCCTGCTATTTTTCTCTTCCTGACCATGTGATCCTCTTCCTGAAAATTTATTATCTGGAAATTTATACTGTTCATGAATCCTATTTCAGATGTTAAGGAATTAACGACCTGGGATAGGTCGTCTCTTACATAACTGACGCCCTGCACCAGGGCGTGACTTTAAAATTAACGCCCCTCTGTGAGGCGCTTTTTCATGAAAATTCCAGAAATTGGCAATTTTGCAAAATATTAAAAATCTAATGGACGCCTGCTACTGTAGTCGTTAAAATCATAAAGAAACGCCCCTGTAGAAGGCGTTAATTTGATAAGTAATGACTTAGATTAAGTCGCTATTTTCCTGTGTTACTATTTTGAACTGTTTTCTGTTAACCGAGGGTTTTGATATATATATAGTTATATTATCTGGCACTATATTTCCATTCCGTGAATATAGTCCCATGTTTCACGATGATTTATCGCATTACCCCTCAATTCTCAGTGACATACAAGCTCTCCATTGGACATTCCGTTCCTGTGGACTAGCGAGTTAGTCATAGAGACCTCCATAAGACTCTTCGAGCCTTGGATTCCCTCAAGGCCGATTGAGCGGGTTGTACTATGAAAACCTATCACACTACTTTGCCATGTCCCTCTATAGAAACATGGTATACCGGCCCTCATGTCATGCTATGCGTATGATATGAGAATTATCTTAATGAACGGGCAAAGCATGCCATTATTGTGATGTTCTTGTGGACCCCAATTCTATATCAAACATTATTATGATGTTCTTGTGGACCTCAATTCTATATTAAAAGAGTGACCATCTACATATGGGCACTTACTTGTCATGGTACCCAAGTTAGGGAACCAATTCCGCCTAGTTTTATCGATACTCGTGATTACACTGTTATTATCGTCATTATTGTCATGTTCAAATCCTTGAAATGCTATCTACCTCTAAGTTCATACAAATCCTTGAAACTCCATATTGGCTATACACAAAGTGGATGTCAAAATACATGATCAATGCCTGCGCATATGGGGCCCGATCTGGTCTTGGGAGGAGCACCCAAAAGTACTAGTGCCCATGGGAGTTGTAATGATCACGGTATGGCATTGTACCGAAGTGCATGACTAGCTTGATTGGACATTCCACAAAAATCTCGTACTTGACTCGACTTGACATGACATGACTTGCGTGACCCGAAAAAGGGTAATTTATATACTTGCTTGCTTGAAACGTGATAGCCAAGTTCTCGACATGACTTGATGAAATTACTTGCTTGAACATCCTGACATCTATTACTTGAAAGTTCATGAATAGTTCACCTTGTTATCTTATTGATATACTCTCTATCTTGTCGTTTTATGCGAGCATGCATAGCTATAGTGCATTCATAAAAATGTAATTACTTAAACCCCTTGCTAGCTCTTGAGATATAATTTCCTACTGAGCGTTCGCTCACTCAGTGTTTCTCTACTTTTCAGGTAAGACCGACGATGAGGGAACTCAATCTGACGGGGAAAGTCAAGAGTGAAAGAGATAGAACTTCTCCAGTGTTATCTAGTCTTTTCCATATTTTTCTTAAGTCAACCATTGTACTTTTCCTTTTATTGGGTCATAGCACTTTCGTTAAGTGAATTCTAATAGAAGTACTTTGAGGTTGTGATTGAATAAAGGATTGGGTTATCTTTACTTTTGCGCATCTCTAATTTTTGGTGTCGAATACACTAATCCTCTGATTGACATGAATGATATAAACTCGTCACGCATCTCTGGGTATCTTCCGCGCTCGGGGCGTGACAGAGGAGATCAGAAGGTCTACTCTAAACTGGAGCGCCATAAATGCTATCCAGTGCTCTCTGCACCCCACCAAATTTTCTCGAGTATCTGCTTACAGTTCAGCTAAGGAGATGTGGGATGCACTGGAAGTGATCCATGAAGGGACTTCTCAAGTTAGGGAGACGAAGGCTAATTTCCTAGTGTCTGAATATGAGGCATTCAAGATGAAGCCCAACGAGACCATCAAAGAAATGTATGCTCGGTTGACAATCATTACCAATGGTCTTAGAGGTCTCGGGAAACCTCTGACAGAGTATGATCTAGTGAGGAAGATATTGCGTTCCCTGACTCATGCTTGGCATACTAAGGCTACAATTATGGAGGAGTCAAGGGATTTGCGAAATACAAGGGCTGATGAGCTAATAGGCTCGCTGATGGCATATGAGATTAATATGCCAAGGATAGAAGAAGCTGAGAGGAAGAAGAAGCCAATTGCTCTGAAAGCTGGTGCCGGCAAATCCAGCAAGTCCAGCAGATCAAGCTCTAGCAGTTCATCATCTGAGGAGAGCCTGAATGAAGAAGATATAACTCGTACTGAGATGGCAATGATGACCAGAGAGTTCAGGCGGTTCCTCAGGAAAGGAGCAGGATGATTCAGCCAAAAGAAGTATAGTGGCGGCCGAAGGGATAAAAGGTATAAACATAACCCTGCAAAGAAAATTGAATCTAATACTTGTTATCAATGCAGGAAGGCAGGCCATATGAAAGCTGACTATCCAGAGAATCAGAAATACAAGGACAAGTCAAAGAAGAAGAACACGAAAGGGAGAGCTATGGTTAGCACCTGGAGTGATGAAGATGAAGGCTCCCTGAGCAATACCTCTGACAGTGAAGCTGAATCTGAGAAGCCCATTTGCCTTATGGCAATAAGCTCTGAAGACAGAGAAGAGGACTCAGATGAGGTAATCACTAGATTCGATAACTTTACTATTGCTGATTGGGTAGATGCCTACCATGAAATAGCTGATAAAGCAGATGATATCAGTAACGAAAATAGGCATCTAAGACGAAAGATAAATTCCATGCAAAATAACACAACTCTATCTGATAAAATTGCATGTCTAGAATCTGAGAATAGTAGATTGAAACTCACATGTTCTGAATTAGAAGAAATCAAGAATGAGTCAAAAGCCTCTAAAGAAGAAAATGAGAGGTTAGAAAAAGAAACTGATGAACTAAAATTGAAAATTCAGAAATGTGAGAGTGAGATAAAAATAGTGAATGAAAAATATCAAGCTGTCCTGAGTGTGAACACAGAACTAAAAAAATCCATTGAAGAAATTCAAAAGGATAATGAGGACAAGCTTAAAACCATTGAGAAAATGACCCAAGGTACAGATAATCTAAATGCTCTGTTAGGGTCAAAGGTCAACTTCAGAAAAGAGGGCCTAGGATTTAATTCTAGTGCAACAAAAACTTTTGGAATGAAAACTATTTCATTTGTTGTACAAAAAGAGAAAGGACCTCTAATTAGCATGAATTCAAACATTTCAATGAACAAAACTGCTAATCTGAAAAAGCCCAGTGCTGAGGACAAGGGCAAACAAAAATTGAGTGAGACTAGTAGAGCTAGCACATCAAAGTAAAATCCCAAAGCTCAGTCTCAGGTTAGGGGTAAACCTACACAGGCTTATAAACCCCATGCTAAGGTCACCAAGTCTCCACCATCACCACCACCTATGAAGAAGACCCAACACACAGCTGTGAATAGGTCAGCAGGGTCCAAGGTGCAAGGGAGGCAGAATGCTTTTAGAGCTCAACCCAAACACTTCTACCAACCTGGAGCCCAGTCCCACTTCTTTGCACAGTCAACCTATCCAAATAGGTCAGGATGGACTAGGACTCGAGGAAGGTTTACAGGTCATGGACATTAGGCTACACAGTCTTATAGACCTTACCCTAGAAATTGGGTTAGTGGGTATGGCAAGTGGACACCTAGGAACCAATATTTCTACAGCCAGCCCAATGATCACTATGGCCAAAATTTCGTGAATACATCCTGGCCAAGGCACTAGCACAGAAATAATCAATCTGTAAATAATCATGCTAGTGTCAACAAGAAGAAGCAAAACAAAAAGAAATCTAGAAAATTTGGAAAATCCACTAAACAGAACTGTTTCAAACAAATGTGGATTTCAAAAGGTCTGCTTTCTTGTTTTAACTGCTTTCCATCTTCTCTGTAGCCCAATCAGTCTTGGGTTCCAAACTTCTCTACCTGATTATGTGTGCAGGTATGCCTGACAGCCAAGAACAACTTGTGGTACTTGGATAGTGGCTGCTCCAGGCATATGATAGGGGATAAGGCCAAGTTTTACATGCTGACAGAGAAACAAGCAGGCCTTGTCACCTTTGGTAGCAACACAAAGGGTAAGATTGTTGGAACATGTAAGGTAGGTAAGTGTACTAGTTGCTACATTGAGGATGTTATGTTGGTTGAGGGTTTAGCTTATAACTTACTTAGCATCAGCCAACTATGTGATAAATGATGCAAAGTACTTTTTGATTCTCAATGTTGCAAAGTTTTTGAACCTGATTCTGAAACTGTTAAATTTTTTGGTAAGAGGATAAATAACACTTACATGATACATTTAGATGATATTCAACATTCTAACCTATGCCTTACTGCTAGTAGAGAAGACTTAGCATTTTTATGGCATCGTAGGTTAGGTCATGCTAGTTACACTGTTTTGCATAAACTGAATAAGCATAGCATGGTTAGAGGACTTCCTGAAGTTTCCTTTAAGAAAGAAAATAAAATCTGTGATGCATGCACTCAATAAAAGTTAACTAGAAAGTCATTTAAATCTAGAACAGAAAATCTGTCTTCTAAACCCTATGAGCTGATACACATGGACCTTTTTGGGCCAACCAGGTCTGTCAGCTTATCAGGGAGGAAGTATGGGTTTGTCATGGTAGATGACTTCTCTAGGTATACTTGGGTATATTTCTTATCACATAAAAGTGATGCATTCTCAGAATTTCAGGAGTTCTGTCTTAAGAAAAACCAGAAAATTGAAAATATTTTGACTGATCATGGAGGTGAGTTTGAAAACTCACAGTTTGATGAATTCTGCAGGTCAAATAGAATTAACCACAGGTTCTCCTCACCAAGGACACCTGAGCAGAATGGAGTTGTGGAGAGAAGGAACAGAACCCTAGTGGAGATGGGTCGTACACTCTTGGTTGAAGGTGGTCTACCAAGGAAGTTTTGGGCTGAAGCAGTAAATATTGCCTGTTATATAATTAACAGAGCCATGGTAAGACCTTCTACTCAGAAAACACCATATGAGATCTTAAAGGGTAAGACACCTTCTATTGCTCATTTCAAGGTTTTTGGTTGTAATAGTTTCATTCATATAAATGATAAAAGAGACCTTGATAAATTTGAACCTAAAGTTGAACCAGGAATTTTTCTTAGTTATTCTGAAAACACCCGAGCATATAGAGTGTACAATCTGAATTCCAAAGCTGTTGAAGAATCTCCACACATAGTGTTTGATGAATCCATATTAAAGACTAACATTGGTCAATGCAGGATTGAAGACATTGGTGAAATTCTGAAAGAAGGAAATCCTGCAGACCAATCCGAAAATGAGGAAGGAAATGAAGAGCCTAATGAAGAAGAGCCTACAGCTCAGGGGGAGGTAAATGAAAATCATGACAATCCAATTGTTAACATTAGATATCTTAAAGATCATCCAGTAGATAATGTGATCAGAAATCTGCATGATACCCCTAGGACTAGAGGTCACTTAAGAATTCAAAATGAATTGAATGCATATGCGTTTGTTTCAAATGTAGAACCCAAGTCCATTGACTGTGCTCTCAAAGATGTGCATTGGATTAATGCCATGCATGAGGAGCTCAATCAATTTGACAGGAATAAGGTGTGGCATTTGGTTCCACCTCCTGATCATGAAACAGTCATAGGGACTAAATGGGTGTTCAGAAATAAAACTGATGAATCAGGGAATGTCATTAAAAATAAGGCCAGACTTGTAGCTCAGGGGTATAATCAGGAATTTGGAATAGACTTTGAAGAGTCTTTTGTCCCAGTAGTCAGGTTAGAAGCAATCAGAATATTATTGGCTTATGCATGTTCCCTAGGAATAAATCTTTAGCAGATGGATGTAAAATCTGCATTTTTGAATGGGGAAATCAGTGAGGATGTCTATGTGAGACAGCCTCCTGGATTTGAATGCTTAGATTTCCCTAATCATGTCTATAAACTCAAAAAGGCTCTCTATGGTTTAAAGCAAGCTCCTAGAGCTTGGTATGACAGGTTGAGCAAATTCCTCACTGAAAAGAACTTCACAAGAGGTGTAGTTGATCAAACATTGTTCACCAAGGTGAGTCATTCAGATATTCTTATCATTCAAATTTATGTGGATAACATTATCTTTGAGTCAACTAACCCCAAATTGTGTGAGGAATTCTCTCAAATTATGACTAATGAGTTTGAAATGAGCTCAATGGGTGAGCTCAAACTATTTCTTGGACTGCATGTTACACAATCAAAGGATGGTACTTTCATCTCTCAGTCCAAGTATATAAAGAATTTATTGAAGAAGTACAAAATGGACAACCTCAAGAAAATAGCTGCTCCAATGGGTACCTCAACCAGATTGGATGAAGATCCTCAAGGTAAACCAGTGGACCAAAGGCTATATAGAGGTATGATCGGATCTCTTCTATATCTTACAGCATCTAGGCCTGACATTCAATTTTTAGTGTGTTTATGCTCTAGATTTCATGCTAGTCCTAAAGAAATACATCTTAAGGCTGTGAAAAGGATTTTTAGGTATTTACTAGGCACCCAAGAGCTAGGTCTATGGTATCCTGCTAAGTGTGAGTTAGAACTTCTAGCCTACACTGATGCAGACTATGCTGGGTGTCAAGTAGATAGAAAGAGCACTAGTGGCTATTGTCAATTCCTTAGTGGCTGTCTAGTATCTTGGGCATCTAAGAAGCAACACACTGTAGCCTTGTCTACAGCTAAGGCTGAATATGTTACAGCAGGTAATTGTGTTGCCCAAGTACTTTGGATCAAGCACCAACTAGATGATTATCAGATAAAATTAGAATGTATTCCAATCTTGTGTGATAATACTAGTGCTATATGCCTTGCTAAAAATCCTGTTCATCATTCTAGGACTAAACATATAGAGATAAAACATCATTTTCTTAGAGATGTTGCAAATAAAAAGGAAATTGAAATGAACTTCATTGAAACTGAAAAATAAATTGCTGATATCTTTACTAAGCCTCTTGGGAATGAAAGGTTTAAATTTCTTAGAAGAGAACTTGGCTTGTGTAAATTTTAGCATAATGAATAAATTCTCTGATGGCTTGAATAAAATGTGTGAATGTTGAATGTCGCAACAGACTCATGATCATGCATGAAACTCATATTTTTTTTACACTCATGATCATCACTGCATATCATTTAGTCATGAATGTGTCTAAAACCACATGCATATCATTCATAATTTTTATGACATAGTTTTCATTGCATATCATTCATCCATGACCTATGTCGAAGCTCTCTCTCATTTAATTCTTGCCATTCATTTACAAAACTGCATGCATATAGACAGGGGGAGTCTTGTCAGAAATTCAGAGCGAACTGCTGCGTCGACGCTATCACGCTGTAGCGTTGACGCACTGGGGTATTCCAGTGAACTATTAACTCTGCATTTTTAACTGCTGCGTCGACGCTGCTCTACTATGGCGTTGACGTAGTGAACTAGATCTGTGAATGCCTCTGCTTCTTATTATGATGAGTTGACGCTGTAATAGCGTGGAGTCGACGCACTGATATTATCTCAGTGTGTTATGATGTTGCCTCTTCAACTGATGCGTGGACGCCTTGAACTCCCAGCGTCGACCCTGTTCATTCATCCTTTGACTCTGAATGATTGAGTCTGACAATATGGCAATCTGTTAGTCAGTTCTGATTCCTAAGCAATAGAAAATAGACTTCTTCTCTTATAAGAATTTTAATTGCTTAAAGATTGACTTTGATGGTTTAAATTTTATAAACTTTAAAGTTTAAAGATTGCAATCAGTAAATAAGAAAGCTGCAAATTGATAAAGCTCTCAACCCTTATCTTATTTCATGTCAGACAAAGCTAATCATATCTGAAATCTGAAAACTCTTCTGAAATCATGTTAGAGAAGCTAAGTATGTGTATTGTTCTTAAACAAGTCATTCTGAAACAAATAAAGGACAGCTAAGAAAGATATTGAAAAATATTGAAAATTAATTGAAAATAACATTGGCAGAGCAATGACTGGTAAAATACTGAGAAACTAAGTGATCCATCAAAGAAATGGACAATACTTAAGTCATGAGGTGTATCAGTTATCTCTGTATAAAATGATCAAAACAGTAGGGTGGTTTCACTGAGTACCTGGGGGTAACTGGCATCTGATAAACGTGTACCCTCACACAAAAAAGGTGTAAATCAGTCTACTGCATTTGATCATGGCAGAATGGTCCACCATGTTGAGTATCTAGGGGTATTGACGTCTGATAAACGTATACTCTTACGCAGAAAGACAAATGGCACCTGAATGCCCTTAATGAAATACAATGAAAAATATTGTTCCTTCAAAAGAAATTTCATGGATCTCAATTTGTTTAATCTCAATACATGACTTGGTATCTCTTAATCATTTTTTTCTGAGTCTATGAAAGTAAGATATTTTGAAACTGAATCTCTCATGCAAATGTGATTCTGGTTTATTATTTTATCATGCACAGAAAACTTATCCATTGATTGTAGTGCATGAACTCAAAATTTATAACCTTTAAACCAGAATTCTATCTGAAAGTAGTTTCTAAATTCATATGACTGAAGACTCTGTGCTTTAGAATGCTTATTCCTGAACTGCTTGTTCAGAATGCCAGTCAGATGATCTCTCTTGTTCCTTCCCTTGTAATCACTTTCCCTCCTCTTTGTTGATGGCAAAGGGGGAGAATATTGTCTTGTTTGATGAATTCTGAATTCATTCCAGGGGAAGTGTATGCATCATGTTATGACAAAGGGGGAGATTTTGTTAGCAGGGAGTTGCTTACATTTCTAGCATGCATTCATAGCATCTGCATGACAAATCTGAATAACAATTAATGTCTTTCATCAAAAATTCATCTGTATGACAGGTTGTTGCTATTCTATATGATAGGGGGTTGCCATCATCAAAAAGGGGGAGATTCTTGTGACTCCTCTGTGTTGATGATGTTGACAATTATTTTATTTCATTGGCAACACCTTGTTTTGATTGATTGGCAACTGTTCGTGTTTTTGATGAAATTGCTTTTATTAGATTGTCTATGTGTTCTATGCATTTCACAAGTCTACACACTGCACACACACACAAGTCTTCACATTCAGCATAGTCTATACATTGTGTTGTGTTTGTGCATTGTTGAGAACGTAAGTCTATACATCCATGCACAGTCTGGATAGTAGTGGGTCGACCTCCTTCTTAGATGGGTCGACTCCCTCAGAACATCCAAGTCTATACACTGTCCATCTTCTTAGTGTCTCATGCATTAACTAAGTCTGTACACTGTCCGTATGACTTAGCGTCTTTGTGCATTGGGCGAAGTCCATACATTGCAGCTCACTTAACTAGTAAGTCTATACATTGAATCGGTGCATTGCTTCCTCTGTGCATGTACTACATCAGTGCATCACAAGTCTATACAGCCATTGCTTCAGTTCAATACCTGATATGTGCATGCATTGCATCGGTGCATTACTTCCTCTGTGTATATACTGCATCAGTGCATCCATCAGGCATACAGTCTATACACTAATGCATGTGAGGTACCGTCTGCACGATAATGTCTATACATTGCTGCATTGTTCGCACAGGCTAAGTCCATACATTAGTAAAGTCTGTACAGCGTCATGCATCATTCTTCAAAGTCCATACACTGCACTGTTGCTTGCTCGAGGTGAAGTCTGTACATCCATCAGTGAACTTCAAAGTCTATACACTGGGATCTTTACCTACGTTCAGTTCTGCAAGTCTGTACATTGGGCTTTCACGTAAAGTCTATACATCCTTGAACTTTGCAAGTCTGTACATCGTTGATTTGCCAAAGTCTACACATTGTGAACCGTCAAGTCTGTACAGACTTTGCTTCGCTCAAGTCTGTACATCGTCCAGTTGTCTTTGGCAAGTCTTCACATCATGAAGTCTATACACTCGATTGTCTTGCATTGCATCAAGTCTGTACAGCCTTTCCTTTGGCAAGTCTGTACATCGTTCATGAAGTCTGAACAATGAGCAAGTCTGTACATCGGACTAGTCTACATCGGCTAAGTCCATACATTGTCCAGTGCATTGCATGCATCATTCATGAAGTCTATACATCGAGTTGAATGCTGGCTAAGTCTGCACATCGTCTGTCTTACTTAGAGTCTCATGCATAACATGAAGTCTGTACATCGCACAGCATTCAAGTCTACACATTGTGCATCATTTTAGTTGAAGTCTGTACATCATGCATCTAGTGTTTCAAGTCTATACATTGTTGCACGTTGTGTCTGTCTAAGTCTTCACAGTGCTTCTTCATGCATTGAAGTCTGCACATTGCTGCACGCTCATCAAGCCCATACACTGGCATGTCTTTACATTGCCTAGTCTATACATTGGCTGCTGAATGTTCTTCAAAGTCTGCACATTGCATTACACTTCAGCAAGTCTGTACAGCGGTTGCCTTCATATAGGAAGTCTGTACATCGCACAGCACTGCATATATGAAGTCTATACATTCCAGAGTCTATACATTGCATTCACGTTCACAAAGTCTATACAGCAAAGTCTATACAATGCATTCGAGTTCACAAAGTCTATACAGTGAAGTCTATACAATGCATTGCATCCCACAAAGTCTGTACAGGGTTTATACTTAAACTGATAATTCTATTTCGTCTGTCTGACAGGGATTCTTTGCAGAGCCTAATGAGGGCACATGATCCAAGGAAGGATGAGGTGCCCAGATGGTGACACGTGGAAGCAGCTCAGTCAGGATGCTGCCAGGTGGTCGAAGTTCCTAGAACCTGGCAAAAGCATTGGGCGGGAAATGTGGAAGCCACACGCCCTTATCCAATCTGCTGCTGGTATAAAAGAGAGTCTTCTTCTTCGGATGAAGGCTGATCGAAGTGGTGGTAAAGTCCATACAGTGAGTCTAAAAGTCTGAAGCAGCAGAGAGCCACCGATCCACAGAGAGAAGAAAAGCAGAGAAGAAGAAAAAGAGAGAAGAGAAGATTGAGAGAGAGGTGTTGAGAGAGTGAGATTGAGAGAGTTTGATTGAGATGTTGTATCTCAAACTCTTGTTTCAGATACCAGAGCTGAGTTTTTCTCATTCGAGCTACATTCCCAGTTGGGTTTTCTTAGTTTCGTTTGCTTCTATTTTTGCTTTCGAACTCTTTTGTTTCTTCAAGCTGTGAGGCAGCATTTGTAGTGGAGGTTTCCACTAGACAGGTGAAGCTGTAATCCTCAGCAGGCGAGACTTGGTCTCAGACGTCTAAGCTGTATTGCCCAGCAGTTGCAGAGGATCTGTTCCTCTGGTCGGCAAGCTGTAAAGCCCAGCGAAGCTGTGTATCAGCGGTTGTAGGCCAAGATGTACTGCCCAGCGGACGCAAGCTGTGTTGCGCAGCAGTAAGCCATACTCAGTTGAGTGTGGGGTGGATGTAGGTCTCCTGACCGAACCACCTAAAAATCTTGGGTGTCTTGTGTTTGTGCGATTATCTATGAACTGTGTGCGATTGGATTTCCTGTTTACCTTCACAGTTTGATTCGCTTCTGTTCAAATCTAGTACTCGAGATAGTGATTCAGTAGATTTGCCTATATTCCGCTTTAGAGCCTTATACTGGTTTTAAATTAGGCAGTAGATCTATTCACCCCCCTCTAGATCCACACTTCGTGGAGATAGACTGCGTCCATCTAACATAACACCCGACGTTCCCCTTTTTTCTACTCCCGAGGGGCTGTGTTACCACCTCCATTGCAGCGATGTGTTAAATCGACACATCGATCCCGCTCGTGACCCTACATTGACACCCGCTCTTCTATTTTAAGTTATTAAGGCTCCTCCGCAATGTCATCCCCTTCATCAGTGCGCGTAGCTGTGGCTTCCCCAGCAGAACAGCCCATCTCCTCTGCGTCCTCCTCGGTCCCTTGTCGTCACTGGTTCCTATTGCGCCCTCTTCCTTTTTTTTAATCCTCTTCCATGTTTATGCATTTTACAGGCCTTTCATATGTTCGTATATGATATGCTCTGGGTAGTTTCATATTAAACGGATGCAGTGGTAGTTTCACTTTACATGCTTTCTGATCTACAAATTTGCTCTTATGGATTGGACTTCATATTAAATTTGCTGCAATTATTATGTCTGTCATATCTATTGTCTTTTATAACACCTTATATGCAGAGAATTGAGGTTCAGAAAATGGGAATGTATAAATGCTATGTAGTGTGGGTTGGTCGCGAACCCGGTGTATATTATAGTTGGCCCGAATGCTTTGTCCAAGTGAATGGATACCCTGGAGCTCGTTATAAGGATTTTCACTCGGTAGAGGAAGCACATGCTGCTATAAATGGGGTTGGCAATAGCAGGCATACGTATGTTGATCATCCTCAACTACAGGAAAGGCCCATACCTACATATCATGCAAGTCTCGGGCCTGACTATGATTCAAGGAACCATGCACTACGCCAACAGACTACACAAATGTTAAATGTGCCTTGTATTGTTGTTGTTCTATTATTTACTCTAGTAGTGTTGCTCCTCTTCATATTAGTTGCTTTGTTATTACTGTTGTTGTAGGTAAGGAAGTGTACTACGCTTGGTCTGCATAGGGAAATAATGTACTGGATATTTTACTCGTTGACACTGTTAAATCCTTCAAACGAACTTGAATTTCTTCAAGTTTCACTGCCATGAGCTATTTGTCACCGTTACAGAGCTATTTGTCACTTCTAATGGCTATTTGTCACTCATAACGAGCTATTTGTCACCCTTATTGATCGCTAGGCGTCGCCTTTGTTTCGCTTTATCAGATATTATGACTTCTATTATCGATTTATCACCCTTACGAGACATTTCTCAGCCTTGAAGCCTATTTGTCACCACTAATGACTATTTGTCACCACTATGCGGTGTTAGCCATTGCAGTATCTCTCTCCGGTCTCTCGTCTACTATGTAGCTAATGTATCCGAACGAAAGGAACCTCGGTCCAAGCGATCTCATGATCGACAGAAAGGAAGGACCGAGAGTCAGAAAAGTTGGGGGAGATGGAATGATCTTCGCGGTCCCGTCGCTTCGTTTTCCACAAAGTTTGGAAGGCACGAAGACTCTTTTTCCCTCTGGGGGTTTCATCTCCTTCCTATAAATAGAGACTCTGTGGGGAACCCTAAGGACATCCTGAGTTCCTTTGACTCTTGTGAAGATGTCATCGTCTAAGAAGTCAGATTCTTTGTCAGAGCAGGTTCCCGCCAAAAGGCTGTGCTTCTGAAAGGAAGCACTGCCGGTGCCAGACCAGCCATCAGGTGAAAGTAGCTGCGGTGACTTTTCGGAGGAATACAAGCAGGGGTACCTACAAGGGTGGCAAGACGCCTTAGCGAAGGTGGACTGCCTGTTTTGTAACAAGGGGGTGTTGAGCCTCCAACCTGACAGGTTCTATCCCAAAGAGGACAAGTAACCGCTTGTACCCTCTTCCCCTATCAATATAATTTCTTTTTCTGTAACCTTTCTTTGCATGATGGATGCTTGATCTTTGTGTGATGTGGTTACCGTCAAATGAAGGATACCATCCATCGCAGGTAGGGGTTACCTTTACGAAGGGGAGTTCTTCCCCTATAAGTAGCAGGGTTTGTCGATTGTTCTAATATTAGTAGGGCTTATCTTCATGCTCATAGTTCATCGTTAGGATCCATTTGTCACCCTTCATACGCATTTGTCCCCCCTGTTGATCTATTTGTCACCACTAATAGGCATCCTTCACTCTTATAGCATGCAGGAGCCGTCCGCCTTTACCCCTGGGAGTCATCGCCTTTGTGCATTTTTTCACTGTTAAGAGCCTTTTGTCACCCCTCATGCGCATTTGTCGCCCCTGTCAACCTATTTGTCACCACTAATGTGCATTTGTTACCTCTGTCAACTTATTTGTCACCAATAATATGCATTCATCACCCTTATCATTCATTTTAATCGCTGCTCTCACATACGGAAGGTGAACCCAAAAGAGAAAATAAATATAACAATTAAAAAATCTATAAAAATTGATAATCAATAAATAAAATAATTTGTCACATAGTCAAGAAAATAACAAACAAACCATGAATCATTCCGACGTATTTCCGACGAAAACTTTTTAGTCGGATAATAACGTTGGTATTTCCCATTTTTCTGAGCTATTTGTCACCGTTATAGAGTTATTTGTCACTGCTAACGGCTATTTGTCACTCACAACATCTATTTGTCACCCTTATCGCTAGCCAGCCGTCGCCTATGTTTCGCTTCAAAATATATCTTTTACTTCTGTTATCCATTTATCACCCTTAGGAGACATTTGTCAGCCCTGAAACCTATTTCTCACCATTGATAACTATTTGTCACCACTATGCGGTGTTAGTCGTCGCGCTTGATTTTGGCTTATCTGACTTACTGGCTCCAAAACTTCAAAACTTGTTCTGCTTTCTGTCTAACAGTGATAATTAATAAATATAATATTATAATTATAATAAAATAAATAAAAATGTCAAAAAACCATACAAATTGAAAATTTCTAAATATAACAGAATAATAATAATAAAATTATTATGAAAAAGATAAAAACCATATAAAATAATAATTAATAAATGAAACATCATAATAATAGTTAAATAATTATGAAAATGACAAAAACCCAAAAAATTGAAAATGATAATTAATAAATGTAACGGTAAAATAATAATGAAATAACTGAAAATGAGAAAAAACATAAAAATGATAATTAATAAATGTAACAGCATAATAATAGTAAAATAATTATGAAAATTACAAAGACCATAAAAATGATAATTAATAAATGTACCAGTAGTATAATAAATTAATTATAAAATCGACAAAAAATATAAAATCGATAATTAATAAATGTAACACTATAATAATAATATAAAATCATCTAATTATGAAAAATGATAGAAAAATAATATAAACGTTTCGCTTCATTTAATCAGTGTCGTTTGATGACTAGGAAAGCTCCAGATCCGTGTTGGTAGAGTTAGGAAACACATACACGGTTAAACCCTTCAAACGAACTTGAGTTTCTTCAAGTTTCACTGCCATGAGATATTTGTCATCGTTACAGAGTTATTTGTCACATGCTAGCGGCTATTTGTCACTCACAACATCTATTTGTCACCCTTATCGCTAGCCAGCCGTCGCCTATGTTTCGCTTCAAAATATATCTTTTACTTCTATTATCCATTTATCACCCTTAGGAGACATTTGTCAGCCCTGAAACCTATTTCTCACCACTGATGACTATTTGTCACCACTATGCGGTGTTAGCCGTCGCGCTTGATTTTGGCTTATCTGACTTACTGGCTCCAAAACTTCAAAACTTGTTCTTCTTTCTGTCTAATAGTGATAATTAATAAATATAAGATTATAATTATAATAAAATAAATAAAAATATCAAAAATCATACAAATTAAAAAATTATAAATATAATAGAATAATAATAATAAAATAATTATGAAAAAGATAAAAATCATATAAATAGATAATTAATAAATGTAACATCATAATAATAGTTAAATAATTATGAAAATGACAAAAATTGAAAATGGTAGTTAATAAATGTAACGATAAAATAATGATGAAATAACTGAAAATGAGAAAAAACATAAAAATGATCATTAATAAATGTAACAGCATAATAATAGTAAAATAATTATGAAAATGATAAAGACCATAAAAATGATAATTAATAAATGTACTAATATAATAATAGATTAATTATAAATTTGATAAAAAATATATAATTGATAATTAATAAATATAACACTATAATAATATTATAAAATCACCAAATTATGAAAAATGATAGAAAAATAATATAAACATTTCGCTTCATTTAATCAGTGTCGTTTGATGACTAGGAAAGCTTCAGATCCATGTTGGTAGAGTTAGGAAACCCATACACGGTTAAACCCTTCAAACGAACTTGAGTTTCTTCAAGTTTCACTACCATGAGATATTTGTCACCGTTGCAGAGTTATTTATCACTGCTAACAGCTATTTGTCACTCACAACATCTATTTGTCACCCTTATCGCTAGCCAGCCGTCGCCTATGTTTCGTTTCAAAATATATCTTTTACTTCTGTTATCCATTTATCACCCTTTAAAACTATAATTATACACACAACCTACACAACTCAACAAAAAACACACATCCCCCGATAAAATTCACACAACATATAATTCAATGAATAAAATAAATTATAATTATATTAATTCAAATGTGTCATTTTTTACAATTACAATTACAAATCAAAAGATATCCGTTGGATCATCTGTTGTGCCCCTGCGGTCATTTGGCAATTTGTAGTTTTGATAATGCCTAACATTATGAGTCATTTAACTCCATGCCACTATGAGTTCAATTCTAAGTCTCATTCTCAGATGGTTGATGTGTTCTCTTGACAGATAAATCCAAAGGAGCAAGCCATCCAAGGTTGAAAGTCACTCAAGATGTAAGTGCACGGAAAATAAGGCAAAAGTCACTCAAGATGTAAGTGCACGAAAAATAAGGCAAAAGTCACTCTAGATGTAAGTGCACGGAAAACAAGGCAAAAGTCACTCAAAATGTAAGTGCATGGAAATCAAGGCAAAAGTCACTCTAGATGTAAGTGCACGGAAAACAAGGCAAAAGTCACTCAAAATGTAAGTGCATGGAAAACAAGGCAAAAGTCACTCAAGATGCAAGTGAGCAGAAAATAAGGCAATGATGAAAATCCCTTCAAATCGCTTCTTTCATATGTGAAGAGTCACAGCTATTAGAACAACAAGCTGGCTTCACGAAGTGCTGACACTTCTCACAGAAGTGCTGACACTTCGCACAAAAGTGTTGACACTTCGCACAGAAGAGCTGACACTTTAGACACCCTGGCACCCAGTGTTGTGTAGGTGGAACGGCAGTCTAGAGGGGGGGTGAATAGATCCGCCCCTAAATTCAAAAACTATTGCAGACTTATGTGAACAATTTAAACTATGCAGCTTATGCTGAAATCTAAGTGAATACTCGAAGCAAAATATAGACGATCCGAGGCATGCTTTTAGCGGAGATCTCAAGCAAATATAGGCAATCACAAAAAGGAGAAAGGGATTTTTAGGTGGTTCGGCCAGACACCCAGTCTGCCTACGTCCACCCCTCACCAAACCCGGTGAGGCTTCCTTCCACTAACTTACAGCTTGAATACACCGCTGACTCACAGCTTGAACACTCCGCTGACTCACAGCTTGAACAACCTCAGATCCGAGCAACCCAGCTCAATCTGAGCATTCCGCTGATGAACAGCTTGATTAACAGAATAGAAAAGTAAAATGAAGGATTGAATAACAACATAAATATTGATCAAGTGTAGAATTCTCCTGACAGCCGAATGACTTGATCTGCAAATGGAGTTTGCTTGACTTCCAGAGAACTCCTCCAGATCTGGATCTGCAGCTCCCACGATCTGGATCTCTTCAGGTCTTCTTCCTGGAGAGAATCTTCACCTTGATTGGTTGCAGCTACCTCTTTTATGATTCTAGACCTAGTTGAGCTAGTGCTGCTATAGGCGCTTCTCCTGCTCGTACTTCTCTTACTGCTGCTCTTATTTTCTTCTTCTCCTTCTTCTTCTTGATCTAGGTCGCACAGCCCTTTCTATATTTTCTGCCCACGTGATGCAGCCCCCTTCTCTCTAGATGCAGCGTAGCTCTTTTTCCAGCAACCCTATCTCTTTTGTTCGCTGCTCCTCTTCTATTTCAGCCTTCCCGCCATCTCCCTTTTTTTTAATTTTTGAATAACTCCACGATATCTGCAGTTTTGTTGGAGAAGCCGATGGGAAATCTCCTATATTCCAGCTAGGAAGTTGAAGACCAAGTCATATCCATGATAGGAACCAAAACCTGATAAAGACCCATGTTTCTTGGCTTATTTGGACCCTCTATATGCATGCCATAAAGGATCCACGACTTGGGTATCGGATCTGGAGCAAGCTGGGTTCGTTTTAGGGTTTACAATTCGTATCTCCGGCGTTGGTCGACTCTCACCACCTGCTAGCAAAACCCAGTTTCTGTTGTGAACCAGGATTCGACTCTCAGCCACCTTTTGGTCGACTTTCAGCACCCCTTGAACATGCTTTGTCCTGTTTTGGAGATATTGAAGTCTGACCT
The DNA here is from genome assembly GCA_022559845.1 of Amorphophallus konjac. NCBI lineage: Eukaryota > Viridiplantae > Streptophyta > Magnoliopsida > Alismatales > Araceae > Amorphophallus > Amorphophallus konjac. Next base: position 247,700,899 of record CM040124.1, on the reverse strand, counting down.
TCATGATTCTTTTTGGTCCATTCTTCTTGTCTGGATGGTTCATCTAGTCATAAAAGTACCTACTTTAGACATTGAGATATCAACCAAGTTACCTATTAGTTATAGTGCTATAGAGCCTCTTTATTTGATAGTCAACTTGAGTTCAATGCAACATTTGGTGTGTGCTCATGGTAAAGACAATGAGATACAACTTGTCATCATCAAAACAAGGGATGTACAACATTCTCCCCCTTTTTGATGATGCCAACTATAGATCATTGTGAACTATGAATGAAAAGAATTCATGATAGATAAGTCATTATGATGAATAAGTCATTTGACACTACATTACTCACAATGACTTGACACTCTCTCCCCCTTAAATCAATCTCTCCTAACTTGACGCTATTTACACTCTCTCCCTCTTCATATCTCCCCCTTACATCAATCTCTCCCCTTGTATGCAATATAATGATTTATCACTCTCTCACAATGACTTGACACTCTCTCCCCCTTTGACATCATCAAAACAAGACTGGGGAGTTAAGAGAGGTAGAGATAAGATCAATGCCATGTATTGAGAAAAAGAAATGAATGAAGCTGTTAGGGATGTGAGGAAGCATTGTCATGAGCAAAGCTGTTCAACATGGTTCACATGAGAGATTTCACTTGAGGGTTGAAATTGAGAAACACTCATCAATTTTCTTAAAGGCTAAGGTAAATGACCTTATTGTTGCCAATGGTTCAAGACATATAAGTCTCAAATCTGAAGATAAAAACCAAGAGCAATTTCATTCTAGCACATATAACAGTGTTAAAGCAACCTCTTCAAACTAGTTCTCGTCCAAACTCTTTTGATCGTCAAAATGATTTCATTGGACACCTCTAGGAAGGGTTTTCACTAGTATTGAAGTTAAACCTGCGTAAGTTTTGATATTTGCCTTGGGTCAACCATTTTTAGAATTTGCCCCTCTCCTTTTTTTTACTTTAATGAGCAATCAAGTTCAGCATGGCTTTTCAGTGCGAGGAAACATGTTATCAGACACTAGAGTCCCCGATTACTTCGCACAACTGACCATTTTGCCTCCCTTTGGACAGAGTTAGCATTTCATATCATGACACTGTCCTCAGCACTTCATTGGTGCAGGGACTTGGTTTCTCAATGAAATATGCCATTGCTCTGCATTTTCCCCTCCTTTTTTTCATTTAGAGTATCTTGCATAAATTTAATGACGTATTCCCTTTTGGCTTTTCAAGATACATGTTTAAAAACAATACTAAGTTAAAACCTTTGAACTAGAGTGGCCTCACTACTATCAAAAATTCAATCTCAAGAGAAGGTGAGGACATAGTTCTCTTAGGCTGATTTAAATAATTATATGAACACATGACGAAATTTTCATAGGCATTTAATTTCAAATTTCAGAAGTTTATAGACCCCAAACCATTAACTTATTTCTATGTGTCAATTTCAATAACTCTCTAAGAAACTAGAAGAGTGTTTACCCATCGCTCCCCCTGAAATTATGAACCTATGTTGAAATCAGGTGGGTTGGAAATATTGTAATAAAGATGTAAGAATGATGATACCAATTGTTGACGGTGGAATAAGAAGATTTTTCAAGACTTCTTGACATGATGAGAATGAATGCATGAGTAATGTTCAGACCAATAGGAACAAGAGGATAGGGGGTGGAGCTTTGAGCAATTAAGTCAACTTTTAGTTAAGAACAATGTAAAATCAGTAAAGGATGATGGTCTGAGCTCCTCCTCAATCAAATCAGGTGACTCTATATGCATTCATGAAATGTAATGCACTTATTGACCTATCCAAAGCTCTTGCCTACATGAATTTTGGACCTTTGGTACTTGGTAGAGATAAGTCCTCTACGCATAGTATGACTTTCAGACAAGCTTAACCTGCCCTTCCACCAATCACCATTTGATATACCACAAGTGTCCATGGTATGAATGCATGACTACTGGACAAGCAAACTCAGATATAAAAATGGATGCATGACTCATGTGTTGACACCCGTTTTATGACCAATAAGTCGGGTCATCTCCTTGTTCATTCCATATGATGCTCCGGGTTTTTCACCTTTGTTGAGCCTTCTTGGTCAATTTGAGGTTTATTTCATGGGTCATGTCTCCTTGGTCGGGTCTGGTTCCTTACCTCTTTCCGCTGGACGAAGCTTAGCAAACTTTCATTTCATTTGTGTTCTATTTATCTCTAACGGTCCTTCGAGGGTGCGTTACAATCCTCTAATGCATCTACCTTGGTCCGTTACATCATCCCAGAGTTCTTAAGCTTATGGCTTCTTTCAAGCTTATCTTTTTAGCTTATCCATTGAGTGTGATGGCTTATCGTGCGGCCGTTACATTCATTGTAACGCGTCTACCCTTGACCGTTACATCCATCTATAGTCCTATGATCGTAAACTTCGCCTGTTGATCTTATCTTTTAATGGATAGGGTTGTATGACAGTCCATCCTTGGAGCGTTACATCCTTGTGGCGGTCTATCGTGCAGCCGTTACATCAAACAGAGAGTTCTGGTAGAACTGCTCTTTCTCTGCTACTCCGAGGCCGAATTAAAAGTTTGATTCTTTGATTTCTCTTCCAAATCTGATCCTTAGAACCTTCTGTTTGTTTCTATGGACTCTTGGGAGTATTATCTTCAAGAGTTTGCTATGAAACGTCCTACTTTCTAGCTGGATTATCCTCAACTTGAACCTAGACTTTGAGGGTCTATAAATAGAACCCTTGACTTCTTGGCTTGAAGGGGAGACATCTGGAGTTCGCGTCGAAGTGCTGCCGCATCCTGGAGCTAGAACCAACCAAAGAGAGCTGCTTCCCACGTCCATCTGCTTCCAAAGTCCAGGGAGTATTGATTCCAAGGGTTTAGTTCAGTCAAGTTGTCATCTTAGTGTCTTTTCCCTCATCCAAGCATCATAGTATTGTCCCTCTTCTTCTACCACATTCTTCCATCTTTCTACATCCATTTAAAACATCCTCCCATCTTTTAAAAAGCCCCAGAGGGGTTTAAAAAAACCAACCTCCCCGGTATTTCCCTTTCCTTTTGCATGTTCTTAAGTTTCTTTGATTTATTGATACTACTTTGTCTAAGGGCTAATCTGGGTTATTTTTCTTGTGTTCTATGCTCTTTTACAGGTTTACAGAGTCCATAGCACGAGGCCCAAGCTCTCTGGCCGACTGGAAAGCTTGGAGATCAAAAGATTCCCAACTTCTATTCTGCAGAAGTTCTGACGGTCTGTTACAGGCGCATTAGAGTCTTGTAGCGGTCTATCGTGGGACTGTCACACTTACTGTGGCGCATCTGTCTTCGGCCGTTACATATTGCAGAGCTGCAGTTTCCTGGTTGCTTTCTCTCTCCCATGGGAGGGTGCGTCATCCACCTATTCTAAGGTACTTATCAGGTCTTTGGCTTGTTTTTACCTTAGTGGCGATCACATCTTTCCTTAGTTTGGGTATTTGCTTTCTCTTTCATCATATCTCCTCTTTACTTTGCTTGTTCCACCTATACGTGTGTTTTTCTTTATTCCTTATTCCACGCCCCGGCGTGTGTTGTTTTTCTTTATTTGCTTAGCTTAGTCTTGATTGAGATAGCATGCCCATGCTAGAGCTTGTGCTGGTTGCCTAGGTTCATGATTCACGTGTTCATAGGTTGAGTGATTTCATTACTTGGCTCATACTTTCATCATAGTTGGCATCATAGCCCATCTTGCAAAAGAAGGGACACATTAAAACCAACAAATTTTTTTGGCAATCGTGATGGGACATCTAGTGCCAATCGCGCTTTGAACCTCTGTTAAACCTGCACCCCTTCGTTTGCCCTTGTTACCCTGGTTTTCCCCGGATTTTCCCTTTATTTCTCTGCTGTTTCTGGTTCTCTGGCTACTCTGACGGTCCTGCGTCCATGCGTTACATTACTCTGATGGTCTGGTCTTTGACCGTCACACTACTCTGACGCAGGTATTCTAGACCATCACATACTCCAGACAGGTACACATCCCGAGGTACAGTTTATTTTCGCAGTTTTTTTATGTGATCTTCATGCTTGGGCGCTAGTTGGTCTCCTCCTTGGTTGGTTCACATATTCATGTCATGGTGTGCATATTTGATTGCTAGATTTTAGGCTAGAATTTGCAAGCACTTCGGTGCACATAGGTTCGTTCATATCTTCATATTCTAGAGTGCATCTTCCTACCTTGGTGCGTGGACCTCTCGTCTCCATATTCCTTGGGGCCGACCAAGAAAACACATCAGGGATCTCCATAAGTCCCCGTGATCCGTGGATTCTCACATGGACACCGGGCCGGTTGTACCTTTCCTACCCCGTGTCTAGGATTGAATAAGTGAAGGAGTGATTACATTTAGAGTCGACCAAGCCACACATCCTTTCCTATTAGGAACCTATTGTGGAGAGCACATCTTAATCAAATCACTAAGGTTCTAAAGGAGGAAATCATAAAAGTCTTGTTGCATCATCTAAGTAACTTGGTTGAATTTGAGTGTTGTCATCTCATTTTCGCTTGCATCTTTGTTAAAATCATCTAAGTTTAATCTCTCATTGGGTGTTTGTTGTGTGTTGTTTTCATTTTGCTAAGGTCTTCTGTTGCATGTGGAGTTGTCTTTGTCCATTAGAGTCATCTTCTAGGGTCAATTCCTTCCCTAAACTCTATTCCAATCCGCTCTTCGAACCCGTCATGGCTTCTTTCAATCCTCCCCGTTGCCAAGAGGATTCTCTTCCTCAAGGGCTTCTTGAAAACCCTTCTAGGGTTATCTCATTCCCGTCTGGAGAGGGGTCTACCCCTCTTCCGTCCTCCGTCCCTATGGAGGGCGGCCAAACCACTCCTTCCTTTTCTTCTCCTTCTGCTGGCTCCATTCTCCAAATGATGGCCCAGTTGGATCCGGCCCAACTCCAGGCTGTCTATCAGGCCAAGCAGGGGTCCAATACCCCACATCCCATGATTGTGCAAGGCCAATCTAATCTTTCCATCGACCAATCTAGAGTTGGTGGGCCCTCCATCCAGCCCGCTCTAATTGATCTTACTCCGGTCCAACCTCGGACCATCACCTTTTCTGGTATGGAGACGAGCCAATCTTCTGCTTCGGCCCAACAACCTTCTGACAAGGGAAAGTCTATTCTCCCTTCTTTCATTCAGGCGGATCATCACATGTCCAGCCCATCGGCGCCACAAGTCCTTGTTAGCCCTTCAGATTTCTTACGCCCTCAACAAGGGGTTGCCCAGGTCCACTCTAATCTGGGTCAGTCTTCGGCCCAATATCCTTCTTATGGGCTCCCTACCTTGTCCGTTTATCCTTCTGCCCCTTCTTATGGGCTTCCACCTCCTACAACAGTCTATCATGCTGCTCCTCAATTTCAACCTTCGTCTTTCACTACCCCTACTCCATCCAGGGAGCAGGAACTACTTGATAAGTGGGCCACCATGCAACAACAGCTTGATTTCCTCCAAAAATGGGTTGGCCCACAATCCTTGACAGATGTTCTAGTCCCCAGCTTCCAAAACATCTGATTCCCTCTGTAATCCGAGCTCCCTAATTACCGCAAGTATGATGGGAACGGCAATCCCTTTATTCATGTGAGGGACTTTTTATATGAATCTGCCCAATTTCAGTATGATGATTGCCTCATGGCGTATTTGTTCCGCCGATCATTGGATGGTGTTGCACTGGAATGGTTCTATTCTCTGCCGCTAGAGGATGCCGAGAGCTTCAAAATAGTGAAAGACAAGTTCATCCAACGATTTCAAGAATGGGTCGGTCCAGAATATTCTTTCACAGACTTGGTGGCCGAGAAAATGAAGCCCGATGAGGAGTTTGCAACTTATGCTGATAGATGGAGGCAGATGGCCGCCAGGGTGCCAGGCCATATTCCGGAGTAAGAGAAGGTCAAGCTACTCATCTCCAATGCTACTCCGACCTTCCGTAACATCCTTGCTATGAATGATATAGCCAACATGCACCAACTATATAGTCGGGCACGGTTCATCCAAACACAGTTCAAAGACTCCCCCATCCACTCGCTCTTTGAGAACCAAAAGCCAAAATACCACAAGAAACCTCAAGGGCCTGTCACCGAGGGCGTCTAGACCAACGAACAAGTTCAAGCCGTTACCTTCCCCTTCCAAGCTACTCCATTCCGCTTTCCGCAAAACCCCCGCACTCCTCAGAACCCCGCTCCACAAAACTTCCCACACATTCCACAAAACCCTACGCCTACCTTCGCCCCTCCACAAAAGACCTTTTCCGCTCCGCAACAACCTCCACAGCCTCCGCCATACCATAATGTCCCTCCACCTAACGGCTACAATAACAACAACAAGCGCCCGGGACCTAAAAGAGCACAATACCCACCTCTGCCAGAAACCCTCACGGATATCTTCTCGACTCTCATGTCAGTTAGTGCAATCCAACTTCCTCCGAAACAGCCCGTCTGGAACCCGGCCGTTGATCAGACAAAGTATTGTATGTTCCACAAGCAGCCGGGACATACTATTGAAGGGTGTTTTCAGTTCAGAGATTTGATCTATGACCTCCATGAAGGACAAAGGATTGATTGGGCCGAAATGCATAGGGCCATTATGGAAATTAAAGAGAAGAGAAGGCAGCCACCGAGGCAGCAAGTGCAGCAACAACAGGCACCGCAGCCACAACAGCAACAGCAACAGCAGCCGGTTCAAGACTTGGGGATCCATCAGAACCCAATGCCGAACCATCCTCCCGCTCCACAGCCTCAGCCGCCGGTGCCGGCTCAAGTCAATGTAGTTCAACCCCCGGCCCCTAATGCCGGGTGGTCCTTTGATGATGACAGCTCTACGCCGCAAGTCATGGCCCTTCACCATAACTTCCGCACTCCTTCCGCTCCCACCATCCTTACGCCCACATACCAAAACCCTCCCCCGCCTGCTACACCGTTTGTCCTTTCACCTATTCCTACTCCACCGCCCGTCTCTCGCACATTACTCACCCCCGCTATCACCACACCTCCATCTAACCCTCCGCTCATTACACCTCCGACTACCTTTATACCCCCACTTCCGCTCACACCCGCTACCACCAACCCCTCACCCATCATCCTTTCCACCACACCCTCTTCCGCACCACTCATCCACCCCACCGGGCCTACTAAGTCACTTATCTTGAGCCCATCCAAGGCCGCGGCAGCCTATAACTTCTCCCTAAGGAGCGGCCGCATGTTTCACCGTAATTATCCTTCTACCTCCAATCCCCAGTCTTCCCAACCGGCTGCTGAGCAGGAAGAAGCCAAGCCGTTACCAGGAACCCAATACGATCTGTTGCATCACTTAGATTGGGTGCCCGCTAAGATATCCGTACTATAGCTTATCAAAAGATCTACCCTTCACCAAGATGCTCTCAGGAACTTTCTTCAGAAGGTGTTGGTTAGTGAAGATGTGGCAGCCGATAGTTTACCTACGGCACTGGCGACTATTTCCAAAGGACTGGCAATTACGTTCTCTGAAACTGAGCTAGCACCACCAGAAGCTCGGCAAATGCCGCTTTGCATCACCATTATCTTGAATAAAGTTAGCATCGATGCGGCATTAGTTGACACAGGGGCATCTATCAATGTGTGCCTGCTCAGCACCCTCAGGGCATGTAATCTGTCAGAAGAACTTCTACGCCCGACCCCCACTACTATAGCTGCTTATGACAATTCTCGGAGGGCATGTCACGGGATTGTTACTATTCAAGCTGAGCTTGGGCCTCTCACCATGCCCATTGAATTCTATGTGCTGGACATCGACCCGATGTTCAAAGCTATCTTGGGTCGTCCGTGGATCGATACTCTCAGTGCCGTGCCCTCCACCGTGCATCAATGTCTCAAGTTCCCTTTTCAAGGGAGGGTGGTTAAGGTCAAAAGCTTATCCACGGTCCAGTCTGTAAAAATAATTTCAGAGAAGATTCTGCCTACATTATGGCCCTGCAGCCGGCCCGTTATCTCTGTGCTGGATTTGAACTTTCCTTGGGCTTATGCACCTCGCAAGTCCGTCACTACACCCGTCAACATTAAAGTAAAACCCCAGATCCGAGATTCCAAGGGCTGGGATATTATATTGAAATTTGGCTATCAACCGGGGAGAGGCCTCGGTGCACAGTTACAAGGGCGAACAAAGCCGGTGCCCAAAGGTAGAAAAATGAGTCGACGGGGTCTCGGCTACCGAGAGTCTGCACTCTCAATGATGGAAGATTCAGGGCCACTTACTTGGGACTATTGCCAACACTTTGTTAAAGGTCCTCTCCAGCCAGGGACGCTTCAGCCGCAGTCAGCACAGTCAGAGAAGGAAGATACAGCTTGCACAATTGCCGATCCGCCTCTACTGCCAAAGGGGCCTGTTGATGATATGCTGGATTTCAGTCAGTCATTTGCCAGAATGTTCAGTGAGCCAGATAGTTATGGTCAGAAGAAGAAATAGGAGGTATGGCTTGTTCAGTGGAAACCGAAGCCAGCATGCCGTCTGCGGGAAGCAGTGAGCTCTCTAATTGTTATTTCTTCATCTCCTTCCCACCTGCGCACATTGTTCCATACACTAGACTTTATTCCTGTCCTCCTTCAATTATGATTGATCCACTTGGTCCAATATCTCCGTTCCGGTATGACCTGCCGACGGAATTCTCAATAAGTCACTCTCCTTGTGGGTATTCCCCACCTCTTAATTCCCTCTCTTCTATCTTCTCCTCATCTGATTCTCCCCTCAACCTTCTCTATTCCTCTCTCTTCTTTCTCCCTCCACCATCTCCTCCATCCTGCTATGTGATCTCCACTGATCTCCAAAAAAAATGTCAAAATTGAAACGGAGATTTCGATGGAAGATTACACTATCTTGTCTCCATCCTCCTCTCAGGGGCACGAGTCCCCTGCTCCTTCCTTTCCACTAGATTTCCTTTCTTCTACGTTAGGCGTAGGGTCCGTCGAGTCTAGGGAAGTAGGGTCAATTAGAACTAGAGAAGTAGGGTCCTGTTCTGGGTGGTCCAACCCTTCCTCTTCTGAGCCGCGCCCGCTTGCGCGTCATTCCAAATCCATTCCTGATAGGTTCTTGCAGGATCTGGCTCAGCGATGTCATGCTCTTTTGAAGTGTCCAGAGTTTGTCGCTACTGCGATTGTGATAGAAGATGAAGAGGAAATAGAATGGGTGTGGAGCGACGACGGACTAGGTGTATATGAAGTCTTGGATGAGAAAGACCCGATTGATGATGAGGACAGCAATGCAGATGGTACTGTCGATCTGTATGCGCAAGGATTAAAGAGATTCGAAGAGCCATCGTCGGCGGTGGATGAACCTACAAAGGAAATAAATTTGGGAACTGAAAAGGACCCAAGGCCCATTATTATTGCTGCTAATCTCCCTCCGCAAGTGGAAGAAGATCTGATCAAGGTTCCGAGAGAGTATAGCGATTCTTTCACCTGGTCTTATGAGGACATGTTGGGTCTTAACCCCTCCTTAGTGGAACACCGACTCGTACTTAAACCAGGGGCAACACCCGTTAAACAGAGCTCAAGAAGATTTCACCCCCACATGGCCTTAAATATTAAAGAAGAATTGGATAAATTATACAAGGCCAGGTTCATTAGAGTTGTTCTATATCCCCAGTGGGTGGCGAACATAGTCCCTGTCATCAAGAAGGATGGAAAAGTGCGTATTTGCATCGATTTCAGGGATCTTAACAAAGCATGTCCCAAAGTTGATTTCCTGCTGTTGATTGTTGTGCTCATGCATGTGGTTTTGGTTTTGATGATGGTTTTAATGATGGCTTTGATGATTGGTTGTTGATGTGAGTTAATCAAATGTTCAGTCATCTTGCTGCTCAGTTTAGATTAACATATTTGATGTTCAGTCCTATTACATGTTAAACTGATGCATAAAGCATTCATTGCTGTGGTTTTGATGATTGATATTGTATTTTGATGATAGCAATGATATAGTGTTTTCATGACATTGTGCCTTGATGATTGCATCATGACTGTGACTGGTACAACTGATATATTGTTTATATTAGACTTATGTTATGTGCATAGTCTATACAGTGCATCGTGGGGTTTATGCCCTAAGTCTATTCACTGCACATGCATCATTCGTCCAAGTCCATACATTGAACTGTAGTGTGCATTTGGCGAACACATCGCAAGTCTAGACATTGCACTGTAGCATGCATTTCCTTAAAGTCTATACATCGGACTGGTTTGCATTGGCTAAGTATATACAACGTCAGCTCATGCCTTGTCTTAGACAAAGTCAACACAATGGCTTTGGGTCTCCAAGTCTATACAGCCTTTTGCTTCGCCAAAGTCTGTACATTGATCTGCATAGGCTAAGTGTTCACATCGTCAAGTACAATCATGCACTGGTCATGTAGTCTGTACAACGTGAAGTCTATACTTTGGCACTGTAGCTTGCTCGTGCAAGTCTATACCTTGGACTGTTCTTCATGTCTGTACATCAGATTGTACATCATCTTCGTGCTGTTTCTGAACTTGAGTTCTCGTGTTGTTTCTCCTCACTAACACGAAAAGATCTCGTGTTGAATGAGCATACAACACTTCGTGTTGATTTCCATACGTGACAGGAAAGCTTGTATGAGGTTAGACTTCGTGTCGTTTCCCTTGTCTTCATCTTCGTGTTGTTTTAGTGTCTACGTCTCCGTGTCGATCACTGTTTTTACTTCGTGTCGTTCCTGTTACACTTCGTGTCGTTTCTCCGTCTCAGGTCTTCGTGTCGTGTTTTCCACACCGCGTGTCGTTGTCGCTTTAGTAACCTCACCTCGTGTCGGTTACTGTTGTTTTCATGACTTCGTGTGGTTTTTCCTCTCATGTACTTCATGTCGGTTACTGTTGTTTTCACTTCGTGTCAACTTCACTTCGTGTCGTCTCTTTGTACTTCGTCTTCATGTTGTTTTCACTCCGTGTCGATTTCAGTTTTTGACTTCGTGTTGATTTCAACCCATGTCAATTCTGTTTTGTCTTTGTGTCGTTTTCACTCCGTGTCGAAACCTGTGTTTCGTCTTCGTGTTGTCTTCACCCCGTGTCATTTTTTTAGACTTCGTCTCCGTGTTGTTTTCATAACTTCGTGTCGTGTTTGTTACACCTCGTATCGTTTTCCATTTTGTGTCTTCGTGTCGTTTTTGTTCTTCCTAGACCTTGTGTCTTTCTTGTGTTGAAACCACACTTCGTGTTGGTTTCTGTTTTGTCTCCATGTATCTCGTGTCGTTCTTCTTTTTACCTCGTGTTGTTTTATAACTTCACTTCGTGTCGTTCTCGCTTTAACCACACTTCGTGTTGCTTTACGTAGACCTTGTGTCTTACTTTGTTTGCAAACACTTCGTGTCGGTTTCTGCTGTCACCCCGTGTTGTTCTCGTGTTATCGTTTATGTCTGTGTGGTCTTACTTCGTGTTACTTACTGTTGTACATCGAGTCCTTACTGACTTCGTGTCGTTTTCCCTATTGTGTCCTCGAGTTGTCTCCGTGTCGTTGCTATTTGTCACTTCGTGTTGTTTCGTTTTAACCTCGTTCAAGTTTCTTCTAAAACGATGTTCTTCTGATAAGTCTATACAGAGTTGTTCTTTAAACTGATGACTTATCCGATACCCTGTTTTACAGGTGCTTTGATCGTGAAGCTTAAGGAGGGCACGTGATCCGAGGCTGGAATAAAGCCTGCTGAAAGACTGCCACGTGGTCTGAATTCTTAGGGCTGGAAATGTGGAGGTCACACGTCATGGCTGATGATGCTGCTGCTGCTATATATATGAGACCTTCATCCACAGATGAAGGTGATCGAATTGGCAAGAAGAGAAGCCAATACAGAGAGCCACGATCCAGAGAAGAAGAAAAAGAAAAGAAGAAGAGAAAGAGAGAGAGGAAGAGAAAGAAAGAGAGATTGAGTAAGAGATCGAGATAGCAGAGTGTGAAGAAAGGAAGAGGAAGAAGAATAGAGAAGAAGAGAGAGCTAGAGTGATAGAAGCTTCAACAGAAGATCTGTTCCTGCTGTACCGTGGATCAAATCCAGGCCAGCCAGCTCCTGCGAGAGCCACATTTGTTTTTATCTTTTCAGCCTTCTGTTGCTGGTTTCGTTTTTGTTTTTATCCATTTACTGTATTTCCGATCCTCTGTAGAGAGGTCGGGGTTCCTCCTGTGGGTTCAGGAGAAGGGAGACTTTGTGTCTTCGGTTTGCAAGTAGCTGGGTGCTACTTGTGGTTGGTGCCCTCCGGTGTGGAGGAAGAGAGACTTGCGTCTCTGGTTGCCTTTGACAGGGTGTCATCGGTTGTTTCCCTCCGGGTTGGAGGAAGGGAGATTTATCTCCGGTTGTGCTTCCCTCTAGAGTTCAGAGGAAGAGAGACTTGGGTCTCTAGGTTCCCCTCCAGGTTGGAGGAAGGGAGGCTTGTTCCTCCAGCTCTGGGCTTGTGAGTAGCAAGCCCGGTGGTTCCCTCCGTGTGTGGAGGAAGAGAGACCGTGTGTCTCTGGTTTCCAAGTGGCTGAAGTCACTTGTGGGTTCCTCCTGTTTGTTCAGGAGAAGGGAGATTGCTATCTCCGGTTGCAAGTAGCTGGGTGCTACTTGTTGATTCCCTCCGGTTTGGAGGAAGGGAGACTTGTCTCCGGTTCTGGGCTTGTGGATTCAAGTCTAGGGGTTCCCTCCAGGTCTGGAGGAAGAGAGACCTTGTGTCTCTGGTTTGCTAGTGACTGGTGTCACTAGTGGTTCCCTCCGGTTGGGAGGAAGAGGGGAGGTTGTTCCCCTGGTCAAGCTGTTTGGCAGCGTTTGTTGCAGACTGAGTCTGCTGTTTCTAGCGTGAGCTAGTGGAAGCCACACTCGGTTTGAGTGTGGGGTGGATGTAGGTCTGAAGGACCGAACCACCTAAAAACCCCTTGTGCATTGTGGTTTGATTTGTTCATTTGTGCTTCCGCTAGATGAATGCATAGGGGCACTCCATGTGTTTGCTAACTGGTAGAACTGAATAGTTGATTAGCTTTCAGATTTGGTAAATCTGTCTAGTTAGCATCATAGTTCTAGTTTGGGCGAAATTTTATATTGAGTGAAAGTCTTGTTAGTATTCTAGTTTTAAATTGGGTGAAAGTTTTTAAAGGGTTATATTCATTCACCCCCCCCTCTGAATACTGCATCGAACCTAACAATTGGTATCAGAGCGAGTCTCTGGTTGATCAGATCCAACGATCTGCAGAGGATCCTGTTGTCCCTTCGTGCGTCTCTGTTTCTACCATTTGCTGCATTAATCTAGTTGTCGAGTCATTCAATGGGTTCTCCACCGATTTTCAATGGCTCTAACTTCAACTCATGGATTAGCAGTCTTCACAATTATGTGAAAATGATTAATCCGGATCTGTGGAAGATAATTTCACAAGGTCCCCACAGATTGCCAAAGGAAAAGTCCAAATGGACTAAAAGTCACAAGTCAAAATATGAAGAAAATCAGAAGGCCTTTAACCTGATGAGAGCTGCTATTGACAGAGCCTTATGGTCTTGTACTCATGATTGCAGGTCTGCCAAGGACATTATGGATGAGCTGAAGCTTGCTCAGAAGGGAAATGTCGACAACGGTCTGATGGCTGACGAGAGCAACCATGGTAGTGATCAAGATGAATCCGAAGAACGTGATGATGAGGAGGTAAACCCTTTCGAGAATTTTTCATTAGACGATTGGGAAGATGCCTATGCAAATCTGTTAAGATCCCGTAAGAAACTAGGGAAGAAATATAAAAGTCTGAAAAAGAAGCTGGAAAATCTAGGAGGTGAAAATCTTGAAACTCTGAAAACTGAAAATGAAATCTTAAGAAGACAACTACAAGACTTTGACTCTATTACTACAGATCTAGATCATTTGAAATCTGAAAAACAAACTTTTATGAAACAAATTGGTCTACACAAAGAGGAGAGTCAAAAGCTTGTTTGTGAAATTGTTGAACTAAAGGAAAGGCTTAGCTTCGTTGATCAGACTCATAACAATGACGCTGTTCAAAATGAAAGATTGGTGAGAGATTTAGAATGTATCAATTCTGAATTGAAAGAATTGAAATCTGAGAATGAAAAGCTCAAAAACCAATCCAAAGAATTTGAACATAAATCAATGAACCTTGAAAAAGAAAATTGTTTAATCTCTGAGAAATTGGAGGCTGAAAGAACAATGAATTCAGAGATTCAGAAAAATCTTGACAAAGTTCAATCTGAAGAACTAAGAGAAATGTTTTATGAATGTCAGTCTTCAACAGATAAATGGGTGTTTGATGATGAAATCCTAGAGCAGAACAGTAAACTGAAAGAGGAAATCAATGAGTTGAAACATCTAAACACCCAGCTGACAAATAGGCTAATGACAATGGAAAAAGGCAAGTGTGTGAGTGTGGATAATTCTGATAGGTTGATGAATGCTGAACAAGAAATTGAGAGTCTAAAAACCATCAACCTAATGTTAAATGGAAATGTCAGTTGCAGTGAACAGAAAATAGCTGGATATGAGCTTAGTATCACATCCCTTCAACAAGAAGTTGATGATCTTTACAAGTCTCTATCTGAAGCTGACAAGGAAATAGAATTAAAACAAGAAGTAGAAAAACTCAAAAGCCTGAATGATGCTTTGCATCAACAAGTAATTTCCTGTGAAACAGACTTGTCCACATATGAGGCTAAAATTGCTGATTTGAACTCTGAGATTAAAGATTTGAAAAATTCTCTATCAAAATTTGTCAAAGGAAAGGACAATCTGAATAAGCTTCTTGGAAAGAGTGATAACTTTGAGAGACAAGGACTGGGCTATAGTCCGACAAATAAAAGGAGTAATGGGAATAAAACATCCACTATTTTTGTTAAAGCTTCCAATCAGAACACAACCTCTGCTCCTCCTGTCTTCCAATTCACTGCACAAAAATCCACTGTGAAACCCAAAACTGTGGAACAAACTCCAAAACAGAAAAAGGGTGAAAACTCACAGAAAAAGGAAAAGGCACTCCTGTTGCTATAAAAAGGGCTACACACAATTCACATGATCTCACATACACTCATGTTACAAAGGGGTCATGTTATTATTGTGGGAAAGGAGGTCACATAATGGAGGACTGTGGATTGATGTTAAAGGATGAGCATGCTAGTGGAACTTTACATTCTAGAAATTCTTTTGATAGAAACCATGTTGCTAGGAAGCCTGATGCCTCATGTTATTATTGTGGGAAGCATGGTCATCTCATGAATGAATGTTTTATCATGAAAGAAGACAATAAACTACATGCCAAGTCTTCCATGCACTTTTATGATCCATATGGATCTAAACACAATTCTAGTCAGCACATCGTGTGCTTCAACTGTAATAAGCCTGGGCACAAGGCTGCTGAGTGCTGGTTTAGATCTACTTGGGGTAAAAATGGTTTTCATAGAAGAAATTCTTTTGCATGCTCCCACTGTGGGAAAAATGGGCATACAGTCAAGGACTGTTGGTATGTTCAAAAGAACTATGTTAAACCCCATTTTGTCAAATTCCCTGCAAAAACTTTTGTGAAAATTTCATGCTATAACTGTGGGAAGCCAGGCCATAAATCTGCTGAATGTTGGATGGTTAAGAACAAGCATCAAACTGTTCATGCATATAACAGAAAATCTTATGAACATGCTTATAAACATCACCCTGCTGTTAACATGTATCATAAGAACCAAAAACCAGCCAGTTCATGTAGATACTGTGGAAAATTTGGACATTCTATGGATGACTGTTCACTGATGAAATTTGATGATAATGTTGCTATGAAAATGTTTAGAAAACCTGTTAGGGCTAACGCAGGACCCAAAGCTACTTGGGTCCCTGCAGGATCAAGATGATCAAATATCTTGCAGGTGTGCCTTGGAGGGAGAAATAAAAGGGGGTTAACCAAGGCGCTCAAGAATGAAAACCCCATGATTGAACTTTTCAGGTCAGTTCTGAAATGTGTTTTAAATTCCATTATCTGAAACTGTGAGCATGAAAAATGTGTGCTTCATGTTGATTTGCTTGATTGATTGTTGATGATCTCTCCATGTCTAGCTGAT
Source organism: Amorphophallus konjac (assembly GCA_022559845.1). Taxonomy (NCBI): domain Eukaryota; kingdom Viridiplantae; phylum Streptophyta; class Magnoliopsida; order Alismatales; family Araceae; genus Amorphophallus; species Amorphophallus konjac. The sequence continues at coordinate 247,684,835 of CM040124.1, read as the reverse complement.
CAGTCTGTATTCCAGACTCAGCTATTGAATTCATTTTTGCATATATCTGATGCTCTTCTCTTGCTATATGATTGAACTGAAATTGAATGCTTCGTTAAGCATATTCAGTTGATGCACTATATAGACTCTGTGTCCATGCATGTGTCTTGTGTTAATGCATTGCATACTTGTTATTGAATGCATACTTGGACTGATTGTGTATAGACTGATTATCATTGCATGTGTCAATGATGCTGTTCAATGCATGAAGGACTGCCTTATGGTGCATTGTCCTTGTTAACCCTGGTATATCAAATGGTATGTTACTAAAAGGCAGGGAAATCTGCCCGGAGGTTCCTACCATGTGTGAGATGGTCTTTGAGACCAGGTCCTCCGCCTAGTACCATGGGTTTAGTTTTCATGAAGAACAGTGTACTGCATCATTTGTTAAAAAAAAATTTGAAAATTTAAAAGGAAGATGATGCATTTGATAAATTCTCTCTCTGATTGAACAAAGCATGAATTCTTCTTGAGCATATTCTAAAATTATGAGCAGTTCATTAATTCTATTTCATGCACTTTGTCAGGGGGAGTTTGACTAATGTTGCATAGTCTGCATGTAGAACAGTCTAATGCATAGCATATTTTTGCATCATGGTGTCAGGGGGAGCTGAGAGTTCTATTCAATTCATTGAATCCTATTCACTTCTCAGTATTCTCATTCAAATGATTCATATCTTTTGACATCAGATGTCATTGAACCATATTGCCACTTGCTATCTTTTCCTCATCATTTTCACTAAACAACAGCTTTGCATCTGGTTTAGTACATTGAATGATGATTATTGCAATTGTTCACTTATAAGAATCACTCTTACAAATTGAAGAGAACTAAAGGTTTAACCTTTATAAATTGGAGAGTTAAGTGTCTGCACTTCAGAAATTGAGATAAAAGAAAACTTTTATAGCTCTTAATCTTTGTCTCATGGCTAAAATAGAAAAAGTTTTTTTTTAATGCCTAAATGTGTTAATCTGGAAATGTCTAGAACAGGTGAACAAGAGTGTGTAATGTCTTTCAATCAATCACTCTAAAAGAATTAAGGGCAGCAGTATATAAGATCATTAATGTTAAGAACTAAACATAGTGACAGAGCAATGGCTGATTGCACTGAGAAACTGTGAACTCCTCCAAAAAGACAGGAGATCTCACATGTCATGAAGTGCCTTAGACTATCTCTGTTCATAGGGTCAAATCTATAAGGGGAGTCCTCACCAAGTAACTGAGGGTACTGGACTCTAATCAAGGTGTACCCTTAATGTCAAAAGTGAAGACTATTCCTCGTGGGTTTTGATCTGAAGTAGATCATGTAGTTTATGCCTAGTAACTGGGGGTACCTGCCTCTTATCAAGGTGTACACCTAATGTCAACAGCATAAATGCCATAGGTCTATTCACTTAGTTCAGTCTCAGAAATTGAAAAAATGAAAATCAAACTGCTGTAACCCCTCGAAAAATCAAAAGTCAATGAGTGAATTTTTTTTTAATACATATTCAAGTTGCCTCTTTCGAATTTCCTTGTTCAAACACAAAAGGGTATTATTTCAGACTTATCTATTAATACCATGTGCTCTAGATTCATTGCTATAAATGGAATCTAAAACTCTTTTTCAGGGGTCAGGTGTTTTACTCTAGATTTATCACTGTTAAACCTGAATTTTTGAAAAATTGTATGTTGATGATTCTTATACTTTAACAGTTGTTTATAATCATGCTTCCTTTCTGAACCTATGATTCAGCTGTTATCAAGTGATCCTCCTACCTTTTCTACCTGTGTTATCTGTTCATATTCCTCTCAAAGGGGGAGCTTTTATTTAGGGGGAGAAATTGACTGAACTTTTATACATGCTATAATTTCTCAAATTATTTTTCTTTTTGATGAAGTCAAAGGGGGAGAATAATTTGAGTCTTCAGATTACCTCAGATTGCCTCACATCATCAGAATGACTCAATGTATTGAATGTGTTGCCATCATCAAAAAGGGGGAGATTATTGATTGTTGTGCTCATGCATGTGGTTTTGGTTTTGATGATGGTTTTAATGATGGCTTTGATGATTGGTTGTTGATGTGAGTTAATCAAATGTTCAGTCATCTTGCTGCTCAGTTTAGATTAACATATTTGATGTTCAGTCCTGTTACATGTTAAACTGATGCATAAAGCATTCATTGCTGTGGTTTTGATGATTGATATTGTATTTTGATGATAGCAATGATATAGTGTTTTCATGACATTGTGCCTTGATGATTGCATCATGACTGTGACTAGTACAACTGATATATTGTTTATATTAGACTTATGTTATGTGCATAGTCTATACAGTGCATCGTGGGGTTTATGCCCTAAGTCTATTCACTGCACATGCATCATTCGTCCAAGTCCATACATTGAACTGTAGTGTGCATTTGGCGAACACATCGCAAGTCTAGACATTGCACTGTAGCATGCATTTCCTTAAAGTCTATACATCGGACTGGTTTGCATTGGCTAAGTATATACAACGTCAGCTCATGCCTTGTCTTAGACAAAGTCAACACAATGGCTTTGGGTCTCCAAGTCTATACAGCCTTTTGCTTCGCCAAAGTCTGTACATTGGTCTGCATAGGCTAAGTGTTCACATCGTCAAGTACAATCATGCACTGGTCATGTAGTCTGTACAGCGTGAAGTCTATACTTTGGCACTGTAGCTTGCTCGTGCAAGTCTATACCTTGGACTGTTCTTCATGTCTGTACATCAGATTGTACATCATCTTCGTGCCGTTTCTGAACTTGAGTTCTCGTGTTGTTTCCCCTCACTAACACGAAAAGATCTCGTGTTGAATGAGCATACAACACTTCGTGTTGATTTCCATACGTGACAGGAAAGCTTGTATGAGGTTAGACTTCGTGTCGTTTCCCTTGTCTTCATCTTCGTGTTGTTTTAGTGTCTACGTCTCCGTGTCGATCACTGTTTTTACTTCGTGTCGTTCCTGTTACACTTCGTGTCGTTTCTCCGTCTCAGGTCTTCGTGTCGTGTTTTCCACACCGCGTGTCGTTGTCGCTTTAGTAACCTCACCTCGTGTCGGTTACTGTTGTTTTCATGACTTCGTGTGGTTTTTCCTCTCATGTACTTCGTGTCGGTTACTGTTGTTTTCACTTCGTGTCAACTTCACTTCGTGTCGTCTCTTTGTACTTCGTCTTCATGTTGTTTTCACTCCGTGTCGATTTCAGTTTTTGACTTCGTGTTGATTTCAACCCATGTCAATTCTGTTTTGTCTTTGTGTCGTTTTCACTCCGTGTCGAAACCTGTGTTTCGTCTTCGTGTTGTCTTCACCCCGTGTCATTTTTTTTGACTTCGTCTCCGTGTTGTTTTCATAACTTCGTGTCGTGTTTGTTACACCTCGTATCGTTTTCCGTTTTGTGTCTTCGTGTCGTTTTTGTTCTTCCTAGACCTTGTGTCTTTCTTGTGTTGAAACCACACTTCGTGTTGGTTTCTGTTTTGTCTCCATGTATCTCGTGTCGTTCTTCTTTTTACCTCGTGTTGTTTTATAACTTCACTTCGTGTCGTTCTCGCTTTAACCACACTTCGTGCTGCTTTACGTAGACCTTGTGTCTTACTTTGTTTGCAAACACTTCGTGTCGGTTTCTGCTGTCACCCCGTGTTGTTCTCGTGTTATCATTTATGTCTGTGTGGTCTTACTTCGTGTTACTTACTGTTGTACATCGAGTCCTTACTGACTTCGTGTCGTTTTCCCTATTGTGTCCTCGAGTTGTCTCCGTGTCGTTGCTATTTGTCACTTCGTGTTGTTTCGTTTTAACCTCGTTCAAGTTTCTTCTAAAACGATGTTCTTCTGATAAGTCTATACAGAGTTGTTCTTTAAACTGATGACTTATCCGATACCCTGTTTTACAGGTGCTTTGATCGTGAAGCTTAAGGAGGGCACGTGATCCGAGGCTGGAATAAAGCCTGCTGAAAGACTGCCACGTGGTCTGAATTCTTAGGGCTGGAAATGTGGAGGTCACACGTCATGGCTGATGCTGCTGCTGCTGCTATATATATGAGACCTTCATCCACAGATGAAGGTGATCGAATTGGCAAGAAGAGAAGCCAATACAGAGAGCCACGATCCAGAGAAGAAGAAAAAGAAAAGAAGAAGAGAAAGAGAGAGAGGAAGAGAAAGAAAGAGAGATTGAGTAAGAGATCGAGATAGCAGAGTGTGAAGAAAGGAAGAGGAAGAAGAATAGAGAAGAAGAGAGAGCTAGAGTGATAGAAGCTTCAACAGAAGATTTGTTCCTGCTGTACCGTGGATCAAATCCAGGCCAGCCAGCTCCTGCGAGAGCCACATTTATTTTTATCTTTTCAGCCTTCTGTTGCTGGTTTCGTTTTTGTTTTTATCCATTTACTGTATTTCTGATCCTCTGTAGAGAGGTCGGGGTTTCTCCTGTGGGTTCAGGAGAAGGGAGACTTTGTGTCTTCGGTTTGCAAGTAGCTGGGTGCTACTTGTGGTTGGTGCCCTCCGGTGTGGAGGAAGAGAGACTTGCGTCTCTGGTTGCCTTTGACAGGGTGTCATCGGTTGTTTCCCTCCGGGTTGGAGGAAGGGAGATTTATCTCCGGTTGTGCTTCCCTCTGGAGTTCAGAGGAAGAGAGACTTGGGTCTCTAGGTTCCCCTCCGGGTTGGAGGAAGGGAGGCTTGTTCCTCCAGCTCTGGGCTTGTGAGTAGCAAGCCCGGTGGTTCCCTCCGTGTGTGGAGGAAGAGAGACCGTGTGTCTCTGGTTTCCAAGTGGCTGAAGTCACTTGTGGGTTCCTCCTGTTTGTTCAGAGAAGGGAGATTGCTATCTCCGGTTGCAAGTAGCTGGGTGCTACTTGTTGATTCCCTCCGGTTTGGAGGAAGGGAGACTTGTCTCCGGTTCTGGGCTTGTGGATTCAAGTCCAGGGGTTCCCTCCAGGTCTGGAGGAAGAGAGACCTTGTGTCTCTGGTTTGCTAGTGACTGGTGTCACTAGTGGCTCCCTCCGGTTGGGAGGAAGAGGGGAGGTTGTTCCCCTGGTCAAGCTGTTTGGCAGCATTTGTTGCAGACTGAGTCTGCTGTTTCTAGCGTGAGCTAGTGGAAGCCACACTCGGTTTGAGTGTGGGGTGGATGTAGGTCTGAAGGACCGAACCACCTAAAAACCCCTTGTGCATTGTGGTTTGATTTGTTCATTTGTGCTTCCGCTAGATGAATGCATAGGGGCACTCCATGTGTTTGCTAACTGGTAGAACTGAATAGTTGATTAGCTTTCAGATTTGGTAAATCTGTCTAGTTAGCATCATAGTTCTAGTTTGGGCGAAATTTTATATTGAGTGAAAGTCTTGTTAGTATTCTAGTTTTAAATTGGGTGAAAGTTTTTAAAGGGTTATATTCATTCACCCCCCCTCTGAATACTGCATCGAACCTAACACCTGCTGCCTCACATAGACGTCTTAGTCGATAATACTGCTGCGTACGAAGCTTTATCATTCATGGATGGTTACTCAGGTTATAATTAGATCCGTCTCGCTCCAGAAGATCAAGAGAAAACCTCCTTTGTTGTGTCTCTATGGTTTTGATGATGTCAATATTCATAAGTCATTCTTTGTTAATGGTATTAATGACTTGCTGTTGTGTTTAATCAAATGAACATTTGACTTGCTGTTGTGTTTAATCAAATGAACATTTCTGATGGTGATTGCTCTGGAAAAAGCCTTGAAGCATTCTGTTCATCATGGATTAAGGTCTTGGCTTCATTTGCTTTATGTGTTCATCTGTCATGGTTTATGTGTTCAGAGTCTGCACTGCACACTGGTTTATAGCATGTTCGTGAATTCAGCAAGTCTATACATTGCTTCTAGCATGCACACACACACCCAAGTCTATACATTATTTGTTCAGCACACACACGAAGTCAGTACAGCCAGTTCTTCATACAAGTCTGTACATGCATTAACTGTGAGCATGGCATAGTCTATACATTGTTATATGTAGAGTCTGTACATTCATTTGGCATGTCTATACATCACCCTAGGTTGCATTATCAAGTCTGTACATCCGACCGTCTTACTTAGCGTCTTTGTGCATGTCACACACTCGCAAGTCTGCACATTGTGGCACACAGAGTCTGCACAACGCTTTGTCAGCAATTCTGCACATTGCTATAGCACGCATGTAGAGTCTAGACAGTCATGAGTAAGTCTATATAGCATCTTATGCTGTGTCTCAATCAAGTCTGTACATTGTGCATCTATTAATTCAAAGTCCATACATTGCCTTGCTTAATGCAAAGTCTGTACATCGGACTAAGTCTGCATCGGTTGAGTCTATGCATCGGCTGAGTCTATACATCGTCGTCTCACTTAGCGTCTTCTCGCTTTCACGCTAAGTCCATACATTGCATTTGGGCATCAAAGTCTTTACACGCTGTCAAAGTCTATACAGCCTGTGCATGCATTCGAGTCCATACATTGTCTCGCACAGCTCATCCTAAGTCTGAACATTGTCTTTGCTGCATGCATGACTAAGTCTGTACATAGTCTGCACATCAAGTCTGTACAGCCCGTGGTCGCAAGACCAAGTCTGTACATCGTCTGCTGCATGCATTACTTCAAGTGTGTACAGCCAGTGCATTCCTTGATATCAAGTCTATACATTGCAGGCTACAAAGTCTGCACATCCCGTTTGCACTAAGTCTGTACATTATCTGTGCATTCACTTGTCTGGTTGCATGAGACACTAAGTCTGTACATGGTCTTGGCATATGCATTCATAAAGTCTATACATCCATCAGTCGATAGTTGGCCAAGTCTATACATTGTAAGACCAAGTCTGTACAACCTTATGCATGCATCGTCTCATTCATCATCTCTCTCGAAGTCTGTACAGCGTTGGCCTACAATGCATCGTCTCTTAAAGTCTGTACATTCTCCAGCGTCTCACTCAGTGTCTAAGTGAGTGTGAACATTGCATTGCTAAGTCTATACAATGAATCGTCTCATGCATTGTCTCATGCAGCGTCTCTATGTGCAAGTCTATACATTGTCTAGCTTGGCATCACACAAAGTCTATACATCGCTGCATCACTCACGTACAAAGTCTGTACACTGGTGTCATCGTCTGCATGATCAAGTCTATACAGACTTAGCGAAAGCTTAGCAAGTCTGTACACTGGCATCGTTCTGCATGCACGCATACACTAAGTCTACACACTGCTCGCACACAGAAGTCTACACATTCCTTTCTCATATGCATTCAGAACTTCACGCCATCAAGTCTGTACATTGCATCGTTTGTTCATGCATTGTCTCAACAAGTCTGTACACTCGTCCATTGCTTCACTCGACCAACTCTGTACAGCCATGCACTGCCTTGCTTGCATGAATGAAGCCTGTACATGGTCTTACTAACTTAAGCTGATATTGTCTTCTACTGATTATCTGACAGGACTACTGGACGAGGGAATTAAGACTGGCACGTGATCCGAGGTTGGCACCTGGCACGTGATTCGAGGTGTAATCCGGACAAAGAGGGCACAAGCCCTACACACGCCCTAGCTGCTGCTGATATAAATAGAAGCGATCGAGCAAGAGAGATCAAGTGAGAAGAGATCGAGACAGAAGGAGAGAGCAGCAGAGAGTGATAGAATAAGAGAGCAGCAGAGAGGCAGAGAGCAGAAGAAGAAGAAGAGTGAAGATAGACTGAGAGCTCGTGAAGAAGAAGAAAAAGAGAAAGAGAGATAGAGAGTTAGAGGAGAAGAAGGGAAGCTACTTGAAGATATGTTCCTGCTGGACCATGGATCAAATCCAGGCCAGTCAGCTCCGTTGAGAGCCACATTTGTGCTTCATTGTTTACAGCTTGTAGTCGCTGTGTTTTTCTTGTGTTTGTTTTTTATTTTGTTCTTTCCATCTGTTCACCTTGCCCTTCCGATTCCCTTGTTTGGGATTGGGGTTCCTCTTGGGTTTCAGGAGAAGGGAGACTTGTTCTCCGGTTTGCTAGTGACTGTGTGTCACTAGTGGTTCCCTCTGGTGTGGAGGAAGAGAGGTCCGCGATCTCTGGTTTGCAAGTGACTGGGAGTCACTTGTGGGTTCCCTTTGGGCTTTAGAGGAAGAGAGATCTGTGATCTCTGGTTTGCCAGTGACGGGCTGTCACTAGCAGGGTCCCTCCAGTTTGGAGGAAGGGAGATTCGTCTCCGGTTCTGATCTTGTGGGTAGCAAGATCAGGTGTCAAGCTTCTGTGGGTTGCATAGCTTGGGTTGAGGGATTTGTTTCCCTTGGTTTGTCAAGCTGTTAGGCAGCACTTGTTGCAGACTGAGTCTGCAGTTCTAGCGTTAGCTAGTGGAAGCCTCACTCTGGTTTGGAGTGAGGGGTGGATGTAGGTCTGTGGACCGAACCACCTAAAAAATTATCTGTGCCGTGGTTTGGATTGTGCGTTTGCTCCTTGTCTTCTATCTCCCCTTCACAGGTTATGCATGGTTGATTTGTTGTGATTACCTTGGGAGCTTATATGATTGTGAAGTGTTTGTTCTTTCGCTCAGAAGAATTAGAACTCATTTGTGAGTCTGAGTTTCTCTATCCACGGTTGTGATAAGAGAGCTGTTCAGTTGATTTCTATCTAATTATCTCTGATTGGTTTTAAACTGGGCATTTTTGAAGAGGGATACATTCACCCCCCCTCTGTATCCATCGCACCGATCCTATCATTTGGTATCAGAGCGGGTGTCTGCAAAGTAGGTCTAGCGACCTGTAGATCCGACCCTGCAGTTTTCAGTGCTATTTCGCTTTTGGTGCATTCTTATCGATTGCTTTGTGCGTTGAATCTATTTGCTATCTGTTTCAATGGCTCATCCACCCGTCTTTAGTGGTTCTGATTTCAACCAGTGGCACAGTGCTTTCCGTGCTCATGTTAAATCTGTTGATCCAGACCTGTGGAAAGTGATTTCACATGGTCCACATAGGCTACCAAAAGATCAGTCCAAATGGACTAACAAGCATCGATCTATGTGTGCAGAAAATCAGAAAGCACTGGAGTTAATGAAGGCCATGACTAATCGAGCTCTTCATTCATGTTTCCTTGGTTGCAGATCTGCAAGGGATATATTGGATATGATAAAGAAAGTCGGGAAAGAAAATCAAACGAGCTGCATGATGGCTAACGGAAGTAATCAAAGCAGCAGCCAAAATGAAGAAGAGGATGATGATGAGGTAAACCTCTTCGAGAATTTTTCTTTAGATGATTGGGAGAATGCATATGCTGAGTTGCTTGAATCTCATGAACATTTAAGAAAACAATACAAAAAATTGAAGAAGAGTAGTAGGTCAGACAGTTTGAATTCTAATTGTAAAAATTGTGCTGAACTGAAAAATGTTCATGATGCTTGTATGTCTGATATTCAAATGTTGAAAAAACAAATTTCGTTGCTGAAGATTGAGAATCAAGATCATGTGAAAGAAATCTCTGAACTTGAGAAAAAACTTAGCCTAACTTGTTATGATTCTATTCAGAGTAAGGATTTGCTGAAAAAGTTTGAATGTGCTAAGTCTGATTTAAACAAACTGAAAAGTGAGAATGACTCTCTCAGAAAGTTCTCCAAAGAAAATGAAGAAAGTTTAGAGAAACTTAAAAAGGAGAACACGTTGCTGACCGAGAAATTTGAAGCCATCAAATCTGTGAATGAGGAATTACAGAAAAGTATTGAAAAGCAGGAAAAAGATTTGAATGAATTTGCGGCTGGAAGAAAACTTGGAATTAACTCTGACGATCAGATTTTGAAAAATGAATTAATTCAGAGTGACAGACTAAAGGAAGAAATTGAGAAACTAAAATAGTTGAACACCATCATGTCAGAGAGATTGCTGACATTTGAAAAAGGTACATGTGTGGTGTCCGATAATTCAGAAGAAGTGGAAAAGCTCAAAGCTGAAATAGAAAATCTTAAAAATGTCAATGCCACTTTAAGTGAAACACTCAACAGGAGTAAGGAAGAAAATGCTAACTCTGAATTGCTCATCGTTACTCTTGAAAGTGAAATCAAGGATCTGAAAGAATCCTTGTCAAAATTTGTAAGTGGGCAGAAAAACCTAGATAAGCTACTAGGTGTAAAAATCAACCCTAGGAAGGAAGGGCTGGGCTACAATAATGTTAACAAGAAAGAGCTTCAGAGCAAGTTGATGACTTCATTTGTAAAAGCTTCGAGTGTAGCTACCACATCTCAGAACAAGCAGCCCATTGTGCAGAAATCCCAAAAATAAATTAAGAAATCCAAAAGGGTTGAAAACATCAAGAAAAAGACTGATTTTAAGTATGTTGAGAAAGTTCAATCTGTGCTTGACACGAATACACATACACATGCACATAAAAATAAGAATTCATGTCATTACTGTGGTAGGGTCGGCCACATTATGAATAATTATTTTATTCTGAAACAAGACAACAGAAAGCATGCTAGGAAATATGTTCCTGCTCAGAACAAAAAGATTCAATGTTTTTATTGTGGAAAATTGGGCCATCTAGCTTCGAATTGCTGGTTCAGGAAGGTATCTAGAGATAATCAGATTGCATGTTTTCATTGTGGAAAGCATGGCCACACAGTCAAGGACTGTTGGCATGCTCAAGGGAAAAGTTTCATTTCTGAAGGGTTTAAATTCCCTGCAAATACAAATGCTCTCAGAAAGAACAAAGTTGTTTTTAAAAAGAAAAACTTATAATGTTTTGATTATGGAAAATAGTTTGGTCATGCAAATAACAGAAATTTCCATGCCAATGCACATAAAATTCATGTTCATAATGATGTGCATAAAAAGAACCTAAAATCTATTTTTTCATGCTATAACTGTGGGAAGCCAGGTCACAGGGCTGCAACTTGTTGGCTGGCAGGATACCAAAGCAAGACTGGTTTTGGTAAACAGAATTTTAATTCTGTTAACAAAAATATTCATGCACATGCATATAGAATTCATGCTAATAAGAATGTGCATAAGTCAAATCTGAAATCTGCTGCATCTTGCTATCATTATGGTAAATCTGGACATTTAAAGGATGGTTATTCTCTGATAAAATTTGATGATCATCAAGCTAAAAATTTACTTAGAACACCTGTCAAAGGTGTCACTATTAATCCAGGACCCAAGGTCTCTTGGGTACCTGTTGCATCAAAATGATGTGTTGGTTGCAGGTGTGCCTTGGGACTGAGAAAATAAGAGGGGTAAATAAGCCAAGGCACTCAAAAGAAAACCCCTTTCTGAACTTTTCAGGTAAATTCTCTGCATTTCCTGTTCTGAAATTTATTGCATATCTTGTTTGATGTGTTCATGCATATTTGTCATTCTCTGCACACTGAGTATTCATGTCTCTCAATGCTCATACTGAATTGTCTGTTTAGATATTAGAATGAGAATGAACTTGCATTTTTGAAAATCTGAATAGACTGAATTTTCATATTGCTTAGTAGGGCAGTCTGAATGAGCATGAGTCACAAAATCATATGTTCAGTCTTCATGGCAAACATTGCATATTTTTGCATACATATAGTTAATTGCATTGCATATCATCTAAATTGAAAAATCCAAAAAGGGAAAAATCATTGCATCTGCTAAAAGGAGTCAGTGCGTTTGCATACTTGTGTTGATCACATTTGAACCATTTTGAAAACTCCAAAAGGATGATTCTGTAGATTTAGGCAGGGGGAGTGTGTTGCCTCTGCACCATAATTGTGTCCATGCATTGTGCTTTAGAAGTGGTCACTACATATGCATGCATATAGTTAACTGCACTGGATTTATTTTGGAAAATTCAAAAATAAGTGATTTTCAATGCATTTAGTCAGGGGGAGTCAATGCATTGCATGCATGTTGTTAAATGCATACACTTGTCAGAATTCATTGCATGTTATCCTTGAAAATCCTGAAGCATGCCTGACCTCCTGATATCTTGCTTGGTGTGCATATTCTTTTCTTCATTGATTTTAATTGACAAACCTTCATCATATTTGAAATTAATGGACTTCAAAATCACTTATCCTTGCTGAATCTCTTCTATCAGTCATTCATGAAGATTTCAATGAGGCATGTCTCGATCATAAACCTGAAAACACTTGAACTAAGAATCTTCTATTATACGATTTTATGAATGTCTGAAATAACTCAGGTGGTTTAAGTTTAATGTATTCATTGAGTTTGACTTTAAAATCTCTTAAAAATATCTGAATCATGTTTAATAAACTTTAACCAACTGTTTCATGCTGTGTCTTGTAAAAATTTCTGAAATCTGCACTATTGATTACATGGCTTTATTTGGTTAAGTACATGAAATTAGTATTGATTTGAAGTAAATGAGCTTTCTGAATTGTCTAAAGGGTAATTAATTGTCAGAGCAATGACTTTGGTCACTGAGAAACAATGTCCAAAAGACTGTGTCATGAGGTGCCATAGTAAACTCTACTTTAGAATGATTGATAATCTGGCAGAGCAATGACATGCACACTGAGAAATACATCTCACTCATCAAGAAATGAGTTGAGGTATGTCATGAGGTGTAAATGTTAACTCTGTTAATATAAAGCATGACTGTTAGTCACACTAAGTGCTTAGGGATATTGGCGTCTGATCAATGTATATCCTCTAGTTATAAGGTGTGCACTGAACTAGAGTGCTCGTAAAATTTGTAGTATGAAAATTTGTTGAACAAATTATAATATTTGAATATTGATGCAAAAAATCAAATTGCTATAACCCTAGATAAAATCACATGACTTCATAATTGCTTGATCTCAATACTAGTGATTATTATTCTGAAAGAAGTCAATAAATTTGATGGTGTAAGAGAAAGGGAGGCTAATCAAGATATAACTATGAGGGCTTGGTTCATTTTTATTAAACCGTGACTTTAGATATAAATACAGAATTTTATTGACAAACTTAGCATACATCATGTTTAAACCCTGCTGATCAATAAAGTTCATTCATAAGCCCTTATAATGGAAGACTTTGAAAACTTATGTTTTGGATTTATGAGATTGATATCTCCTTGAAAATCATGTTGAATTCCTTGTGTTTGGAGCTTAGTTGAAATTCTTTTTCTCACTGTCCTTGATTCATCATGACCAGAACTTGTCCTTAATTGCCACTATGGTCTCCTTCTCATCCATCTCATAAGATTCCATTTATTCAGGGGGAGCTTCCTTGTCATATGAATCATGCTGCATAGTCATTCTTGAAGAGGGAGAATTGTGGGCTTGCATTCATACATTTAGGGGGAGTTCTTGCATTTCTTGTTACATCTGCATCTCTGCATTCATACCTCTCCATGATTCTTAATCAGATTTCCTGCTCAACCTCCTTTTTGCTGTTGGCAAAGGGGGAGAAGTTGCATGAGTCAGTCATTGGGGGAGGAGTTTGAAAACTTGTGCATTCGAGCATATGGGGTACTTTGATTTCTTGAGTCTCACAATTATATTAATGCAATGACTCATAATATTTCCATCATCAAAAAGGGGGAGATTGTTGTGTCTCTATAGTTTTGATGATGTCAATATTCATAAGTCATTCTTTGTTAATGGTATTAATGACTTGCTGTTGTGTTTAATCAAATGAACATTTGACTTGCTGTTGTGTTTAATCAAATGAACATTTCTGATGGTGATTGCTCTGGAAAAAGCATTGAAGCATTCTGTTCATCATGGATTAAGGTCTTTGCTTAATTTGCTTTATGTGTTCATCTATCATGGTTTATGTGTTCAGAGTCTGCACTGCACACTGGTTTATAGCATGTTCGTGAATTCAGTAAGTCTATACATTTCTTCTAGCATGCACACACACACCCAAGTCTATACATTATTTGTTCAGCACACACATGAAGTCAGTACAGCTAGTTCTTCATACAAGTCTGTACATGCATTAGCTGTGAGCATGACATAGTCTATACATTGTAATATGTAGAGTCTGTACATTCATTTGGCATGTCTATACATCGCCCTAGGTTGCATTATCAAGTCTGTACATCCGACCGTCTTACTTAGCATCTTTGTGCATGTCACACACTCGCAAGCCTGCACATTGTGGCACGCATAGTCTGCACAACGCTTTGTCAGCAAGTCTGCACATTGCTATAGCACGCATGCAGCGTCTAGACAGTCATGAGTAAGTCTATATAGCGTCTTATGCTGTGTCTCAGTCAAGTCTGTACATCGTACATCTATTGATTCGATGTCCATACATTGCCTTGCTTAATGCAAAGTCTGTACATCAGACTAAGTCTACATCGGCTGAGTCTATACATCGTCCGTCTCACTTAGCGTCTTCTCGCTTTCACGCTAAGTCCATACATTGCATTTGGGCATCAAAGTCTTTACACGCTGTCAAAGTCTATACAGCCTGTGCACGCATTCAAGTCCATACATTGTCTCGCACAGTTCATCCTAAGTCTGAACATTGTCTTTGCTGCACGCATGACTAAGTCTGTACATAGTCTGCACATCAAGTCTATACAGCCCGTGGTCACAAGACCAAGTCTGTACATCGTCGGCTGCATGCATTACTTCAAGTGTGTACAACCAGTGCATTCCTTGATATCAAGTCTATACATTGCATGCTACAAAGTCTACACATCCCGTTTGCACTAAGTCTGTACATTATCTATGCATTCACTTGTCTGGTTGCATGAGACACTAAGTCTGTACATGGTCTTGGCATTTGCATTCATAAAGTCTATGCATCCATCAGTTGATAGTTGGCCAAGTCTATACATTGTAAGACCAAGTCTGTACAACCTTGTGCATGCATCGTCTCATGCATCATCTCTCTCGAAGTCTGTACAGCGTTGGCCTACAGTGCATCGTCTCTTAAAGTCTGTACATTGTCCAGCGTCTCACTCAGCATCTAAGTGAGTGTGAACATTGCATTGCTAAGTCTATACAATGCATCGTCTCATGCATCATCTCATGCAGTGTCTCTATGTGCAAGTCTATACATTGTCTAGCTTGGCATCACACAAAGTCTATACATCGCTGCATCACTCACGTACAAAGTCTGTACACTGGTGTCGTCGTCTGCATGATCAAGTCTATACAGACTTAGCGAAAGCTTAGCAAGTCTGTACACTGGCATCGTTCTGCATGCACGCATACACTAAGTCTACACACTGCTCGCACACAGAAGTCTGCACATTCCTTTCTCATATGCATTCAGAACTTCACGCCATCAAGTCTGTACATTGCATCATTTGTTCATGCATTGTCTCAACAAGTCTGTACACTCATCCATTGCTTCACTCGACCAACTCTGTACAGCCATGCACTGCCTTGCTTGCATGAATGAAGCCTGTATAGGGTCTTACTGACTTTAGCTGATATTTTCTTCTACTGATTATCTGACAGGACTACTGGACGAGGGAATTAAGATCGGCACGTGATCCGAGGTTGGCACCTGGCACATGATCCGAGGTGTACTCCAGACAAAGAGGGCACACGCCTTAGCTGCTGCTGATATAAATAGAAGCGATCGAGCAAGAGAGATCAAGTGAGAAGAGATCGAGACAGAAGGAGAGAGCAGCAAAGAGTGATAGAAGAAGAGAGCAGCAGAGAGGCAGAGAGCATAAGAAGAAGAAGAGTGAAGATAGACTGAGAGCTCGTGAAGAAGAAGAAAAAGAGAAAGAGAGATAGAGAGTTAGAGGAGAAGAAGGGAAGCTGCTTGAAGATCTGTTCCTACTGGACCGTGGATCAAATCCAGGCCAGTCAGCTCTGTTGAGAGCCACATTTGTGCTTCATTGTTTACAGCTTGTAGTCGCTGTGTTTTTCTTGTGTTTGTTTTTTATTTTGTTCTTTCCATCTGTTCACCTTGTCCTTCCGATTCCCTTGTTTAGGATCGGGGTTCCTCCTGAGTTTCAAGAGAAGGGAGACTTGTTCTCCGATTTGCTAGTGACTGTGTGTCACTAGTGGTTCCCTCTGGTGTGGAGGAAGAGAGGTCCACGATCTCTGGTTTGCAAGTGACTGGGAGTCACTTGTGGGTTCCCTCTGGGCTTCAGAGGAAGAGAGATCTGTGATCTCTGGTTTGCCAGTGACGGGCTGTCACTAGCAGGGTCCCTCCGGTTTGGAGGAAGGGAGATTCGTCTCCGGTTCTGATCTTGTGGGTAGCAAGATCAGGTGTCAAGCTTCTGTGGGTTGCAGAGCTTGGGTTGAGGGATTTGTTTCCCTTGGTTTGTCAAGCTGTTAGGCAGCACTTGTTGCAGACTGAGTCTGCGGTTCTGGCGTTAGCTAGTGGAAGCCTCACTCTGGTTTGGAGTGAGGGGTGGATGTAGGTCTGTGGACCGAACCACCTAAAAAATTATCTGTGCCGTGGTTTGGATTGTGCGTTTGCTCCTTGTCTTCTATCTCCCCTTCACAGGTTATGCATGGTTGATTTGTTGTGATTACCTTGGGAGCTTATATGATTGTGAAGTGTTTGTTCTTTCGCTCAGAAGAATTAGAACTCATTTGTGAGTCTGAGTTTCTCTGTCCACGGTTGTGATAAGAGAGTTGTTCAGTTGATTTCTATCTAATTGTCTCTGATTGGTTTTAGTCTGGGCATTTTTGAAGAGGGATACATTCACCCCCCCTCTGTATCCATCGCACCGATCCTATCATCCTTCACCACGCCCTGGGGCACATATTGTTATGTGGTTATGACGTTCAGTTTAAAGAATGCAGGTGCCACCTATCAGAGGGCAATGATGGCCATTTTCCACGACATGATGCATATCTACATGGAAGCCTACGTGAATGACATCTTGGTGAAGTCAAGAACCAAAGAAGAACATCCCTCTATTCTGGATAAGGTGCTGCAGAGAGCTAGGGAGTACAAGCTGAAAATGAATCCGAAGAAGTGCATTTTCGGAGTCTCTTCAGGGAAGCTGCTAGGCTTTATAGTTAGCAAACGGGGGATCCAGATTGATCCTAATAAAGTAAAGGCCGTCATGGACATGCCCCCGCCAAAGAACATTACGGAACTTCGAGGACTGATTGGTAGATTGCAATTCATCAGAAGATTCATATCCCAACATTCTCAGAGGTGCCGCCCGTTTTATGAATTGCTAAAGGCGGGGGTCAAATTCGAATGGAATCAAGATTGTCAAAAGGCCAATGAGGACCTAAAGGAATATTTATCCAATCCCCCAGTTTTGCAACCTCCTGTCCTGGGAAACCGCTAATCCTATACATCTCGGTCATTGAGGACTCCCTAGGGGCGGTTTTAGCACAAGTAGATGATGAAGGGAAAGAGCGGGCAGCTTATTACCTCTCTAGGTTGTTTAACCCGACTGAGGCTAAATATACCGCTATGGAGAAGACTTGTGCCGCCTTAGTGTGGGTAGCTCAGAAGCTCAAACACTATTTTCTAGCCCACCCAGTTAGGTTGATCTCTAGAATAGACCCGATTCGCTATCTCTTAGAAAATCCTATCCTCTCTAGTAGGTTGGCTCGCTGGCAAAGCTTCCTCTCTCAGATCGATATCACATTTGTCGTTTAGAAGGTGGTCAAAGGATACGCCATCGCTGAGCATCTTGCCCATCTTCCTATCCCCTGCACGGACTCTATTCAGGATGATTTCCCTGACGAGCATCTCTCTCTCCTTACTCATCATCCCTTCTAGTCTCTGCACTTCGACGGTGCGCTCAATTCTCAGGGCCGAGGGATAGGGGTTGTCCTGATCACTCCGGAAGGAGTGATGATTCCTTTTGCTTATCAACTTTGATTTCCTGCTACCAACAACATCATCGAGTATGAGGCTCTCCTAGCTGGATTGAAGCACGCCTACCTTCTAGGTGCGCGTTACTTAAATATCATAGGGGAATCTCAGCTCGTCCTGCGGCAAGTTCTGTCTACTTACCGCACCCGTGACTCTAAGCTCAAACCATATCAAGATTTGGTCACGCTCCTTGCTAGGCAATTCCGCAAGCTAATCTAAGTCCACACTCCCCAATCTCAGAACATCCTAGCCGATGCTTTAGCATCCCTCGCTTCCTCTCTATCTTTCCCTCTCAGTCGGAGTACTGAGACTATCATCGTTTAGAGATTGGACCCACCCTCTCTTCAGGATCCTTGGTATGCTAACCTTAGGAAGACTATAGAGGTGAGGGCTGAGAAGGAAGAGTTGAAGGAAGTATCTTTGATGGAGTTAGAAGAGATCCTGGGGGAGGAAGAGTTGCCTTGGTATCATGAAATTGAGATGTTTTACAAAGATGGATCGTTCCCGGAAGGGGCAAATGTCGAGCAGCTCAAGTCAATAAGAAGAGGCACCTTAAAGTACACTATCGTTGCTGGAGATCTGTACAGGCGCGCTACCAATGGGATGCTCATGAGATGTTTAGACGATGATGAAGCTTGGAAGGTATCCGAAGCGGCCCATTCTAGTGAGTGTGGAGGTCATTTTAATGGCCAGGCTCTAGCGAAGAAGATCCTTAGGCAGGGCTCTATTGGCCCACTCTAGAGGAAGATTGCTCCCTCTATGTCCGGAGGTGTCTTAAATGCCAACTCCATGCTGATAAAATTCATGCTCCAGCTTCATCTCTTCATCCTCTTTCTGCTCCTTGGCCGTTCTCTATGTGGGCTTTCGACGTTGTCATCCCGCTCGGTGATCCCAACTCTCAGATCAAGCAAAAATCCTTCATTCTTTCCGCCACTGAGTACTTCACCAAGTGGGGTGAAGTCGAAGCGTACACGGATATTAAAGCTACCACGGTGTGCCGCTTCATCATGAAGAACATTATCTCGTGGTTCGGAGTGCCAAGTAGCATCGTCACCGACAACGGACCCCAGTTTGTCTCTCAAGAGCTCAAGGACCTATGTAAGAAGTTTAATATTGCATTGCATCATTCATCTCCATATTACCCACAAGGTAACGGCCAGGCTGAAGCCACTAATAAAACCCTTCTCAAAATCATAAAGAAAACATACGAATCTCATAAGTTTTCTGATTGGCCAGAAAGATTAGTGGAGGCTCTATGGGCTTACCGCACCTCCGTTCGTACTCCTACGGGGTAAACTCCCTATGCTCTCACTTACGGGATGGAGGCGGTGCTCCCATATGAGATCTTGACCCCTTCCTTAAGGGTACAGCTCGATAAGGAACTTAATCTCGATGAGGGTCGAGAGGCGTTACTCTTCCAGCTGGAACTCTTAGACGAGAAGAGGATGAATGCGGCCGATCACGTATCCGTTTATCAAAAGTGAGTTTCGCGTTATTTTCAAAAGAAGGTAATTGAGCGTAAATTTTAAAAAGGTGATATGGTTTTGAAACGTAAATTCATACGATCTGCAGGTCCTCGGTCTAAATTACAACCTAACTGGAAAGGGTCGTTCGTTGTAAAAGAGACTTATCCAGGGAATGCTTATCGCTTAGTGAATGCAGAAGGTGAGGAGCTCGCTCACGCTTGGAATGGGTTATACCTTAAGTGTTTCTTTCCTTAGAGCCTAAACCAGTGCCACCCCGGTAGCAAGGTGTCATTTCCCTTCTTTACGTGAAAGAGGACCCTGCGCGCGGTAATCACACACTACACGACGTCCCTGGTCGGGTTTCCCCACTCTATAGACACCGTTTTTCTCCTTGGCCATGCTTGGGGGAAAGTCAAAAGTCCCGGTTCGTTTCTTTCTTCGGCTGAATCTAGGGGCAAGAGGTGAATAAGGAGGCGACGACCAATCTAGGCGCCTTGACGAGAGGAGGTCTCAAATAGGGGCAGTCCATTATGACCTGACGCCACAAGAAAATAAAAAGGTAAAGAAAAGGAGCAATTTTCTTGACAAAAGCAAAAGTCTATCTCGAAAGTCCATCAGTTATAAATTCCAAAGCTCCAAGGAAAGAAAATCTAGCCATGGCAAGAGTGACAGTATAGTTTCCCTGTAGGACGTATGAGCCCGGTCGTATGCGTGCCTAGAGTGGACAAAGGTTCGATGACGGACGCAAAGCCCTGGCACAACAAACCAAGTCTCTGAATGGGTTGTCTGGAGAGGAACTCAAGCCCTAAAAACTTCTATATCTGGCCTAAGCTTACCCCCGTATTCTATTTTCTTTTTCAGGACTAAGACAAGTACCCTGGGTATGACCTTGGTAGAGCCACCGTCGCGTAAGTTGGCCCTGGCCAGGGATTGTCACCTCTATTGCACGCCGACCTTGGGAACTCTCAATGGAATAAGGAGGACCCACGTTGCTAGGGGAGGCACTGATATTTTAAAACCTAAAAAAAATCATATATTTCAAAACCCAAAAAAATCATATATTTCAAAACCAAAAAATATCATATATTTCAAAACCCAAAAAAATCATATATTTCAAAAGAAAAAATCATATAATTCAAAATCCAAAAAAATCATATATTTCAAAATCCAAAAAAATTATATATTTAAAATGCAAAAAAACATCAGATATTTTCAAAATCTCACAGAAAACCAAATATTTGATCATGTGCATCGCATGCATTGCATCCTTTTTCATTCTATTTTTCCGCCTATTTGATAGGGCTCCACCCCTTGACCAAATATCAAGAAATGGTCATTCTCTAACTTGCTTAAGGCAAGGGGTTGAGTCTAAGATCAGATCTAACTTGTTTCTTGTCTAAAGTGTGTGTAGAACGCAGGTTCAAGACCAAAATTCAGATTGCAAGTTCACAAGTCTGAGGTCTGTAACGCTCTAACTTTAGACCGCCACAATACCGTAACGGTGCAGGGTTTGACTGTCACCTTCTCCCAAAGGTTAAAACCCTTTGCCTCTCAGCAAACTCTCTCTGGCGTGTTCACGATGGACCGTTATATAACTCTAACGGCTACTATTAGACCGTTATATTCTCCCGAGAACAGAAACTCAGTTTTCTGAGTTCACTCCTTCTGACGGCTCATCGTAAGACCGTCAGACTGTTGTGGCGGCCCTATGTAGGACCGTTACAGGTTCCAGAATCTCTGCTTTCAGGCCAAGTCAAACAACAAACTCGTGATTCCATCAACTAAGGCACTTCTATATCATTCCATTGAATTTAATGATACATAAAATTCATTGATAAACTTCAAGTTCAGAAATGTCATGAAGAAAAAGCTCAAGCTACATTCAATTTTCTATCCGCAAGAGGGTAGGTCTTGCATAATTCCTTCACATAGTCACGGCATTCTTCATCATCTTCTTCCACCTCTTCTTGCCACGGGCGCACTTTGCTGATCTCCCACATGGTCAGTGCGTTCCAGATCGCTCTCTCATCCTCCTCGGTCCACATCTTCCTAGCTAGAAGGGGAGGGTAGTGTGATAGTGCGGGAACTTCGGTTTGAGGTAGCCCAATCTAAAGGTAGCACCGGTGCGGGTTGTAGATCGCCAGGGTAGTGTTCCCCACCAGCTATAGATCCAGGCCTAACCTTCGTGGTACCTTGAACAAGGTGCTCCGCAGAACTCTTGGATGTATCATGAACTTCTCTATTGGCAAGGTGTTGAGGAAGAGGCGCCAATCATCCCGCGTTTTCTTGACCGCCATCCGGCATTCAACCTGTGAGGAGAATCCAAAGGCACCTCCGATATAGAACAAAGGGTGGCTCCCAAAGATCCGGCTAGCGGAAGGTATGTCTTCCTTGGGTTGGAACTTGATTCTCACGCCCATCCAACACTCAAGGAGTATCATGGAACCGAATAGAGGTCCTCCTAAGCAAGTTGAACTAAGTCCTTCATAAAGGTATGAAAGGACCACTTGGGAAATGGATAAGCCTTGCCACAACCCGCTGATGATGCTAAGATTTTGGATATCTAGGAGGTGGTCGGTGGTGGTGAAAAGGAAGACCCCGCATAAGCAAACCGACACGGCTTTGGCAATGGCTTCATATCTCTCCCACTTGTTCTTGTAATGAGAGACTATCCATTGAGCCATGGGTATCAAGTGAATGTGGCTTGGGCTGATCATGGTCCTCACATCCTTTGGGTTGTCTATGAAATCACTTAGAATTAAGGATGGGTCAATAGGTTCAACCGTATGGCACACTAGGTCTTCATCCTTCACCTTAGTCTTAGCAAGGGCTAGGTAGGTCTCTACCTCCTCCAATAGGACTGTTGCTTCAAAGGGAGGGAAGAGGAAGGTGTGTGTTTGTGGATGCCATAACTCTATAAGGGCTGAAATGCTTGCCCAATCTAAGGACAATTTCTGGAAATTCTTGGCCCAAACTAACAAAGGTTGGAGGTGCCATGCCCTAAGGATGGATAAGACTTCTAATGAGAGTTCTTTGACCATGGGAGCCACCCACTTTAAGTTGGAGTAACACCTTGGACCAGGGAGAGGCTAGAGAAAAGAGGAGGAAGAAGAAGGAAAGAGAAGAATCATGAGAAGCATAGAAAGTGCAGAAATTGATGAACTTTTGAAGTCAATTGGAACTTACCACTCTTTGGGCACTTGAGCTCAGATGCTTGGGGATGGATGTCAACCTTTGCAGCTCCCCATGCTCCTTCTTGGCTACTTTGGGCCCAGTATAGACCCTCTCTTCCATGCCCATCTCTCCAAAGCTTCTCTTCATGATGTTCCTTGCTCTTTGATGGAGTTTTCAACCCTTGTAGCAAAGAATCAATGAAAGATACAATTTTTGGGCTTGTTCCTATCTTTTAAGGGCTTGATTTTGGTTCTAGAGTGATAAGATTTGGGTTAGAAATCCTTATACTAAGCCTAGGAGAGTTCTAGTAGCAATTAAGGTCTCCTTGCCTCGAGTTTGGGCTCTCACGGTAGAATCCGTCTCGGAGTATAGTTTGTTCTCTGACGGTCTATCATAAGACCGTCACATCTCTCTGACGCTCCATCAGTGGACCGTCACATTTCCTGCTACACGTTGTTAGCTCAATCTCGCTCTGTCATGTCTGACGGTCTAATGTTGGACCGTTACAGATGTCTGACGCTCCATCATTGGATCATCACCTTTTCTGCAAGTTATTCAGTCCAATTTCATTCTGTCATCTTTGACGGCCTAACCTTGATGCGTTACATGTCCCTGACACTCCACCACTGGACCGTTACACCTTCTGCTGCTGGGTTTTGTCCCTCCTTTTCAGCCCTCTTTGGTCTGACCTGCCAGACTTACACCCTGTCTCTGCTTAACATGTCCATTCACACATCTATTCACATGTCCATTCATGCATTCACACATTTATTGCATTTCATTTGCACCCACATTCACATCCATTCCACCCATACATTCATATCCATCCATTCCATCCACACATTTATTTTCACATCATTTCACTTATCACATTCATTCATTCATCCACATAAAAAAAATGAAACACAAAAAGAATTTCATTCATTCCATTTCATTCACATGAGTCATGTACAAGTGTGGGTGTCAAAGAAGCAAAAGAAGATACAAAATCACTCGACCGGCTTATCTCCCGGACTGCCACTATCATCACCACCCTCGGGTCTCCTTGCTGGTGGCGCTATGGAGGCACTCTCCTCCTCTCGCTGTGTCCCTGCTCTGCCCTCTCGTTCCTCCACTGGCCAGAGGAGCTGACAAGGAAATCTGCTACTGACCCACTCGGGGCGACGCTCCTCCGTGCTCCACTCTGTGAAGCACTCCGCTCCGGTCCGCGGCCTATCATCCTCACCGTCCGCTCCATCATCCGCAGCTCGATATTCAACTCGAAGATCTGACGCCGCATCTCACGGGCCTCATTCCGGTAACGCTCCAGATCCACTGTCCCGGTGCGGAGTCTCTCCACCTCGGCTAGTGCCTGAGCCAGCTCTGTCCGGAGTCGCTCTGCCTCCGATCGTCCTCGCTCCACCTCCGCTCAAGCGCGTTCTGCCTCGACCACCACTGCGGTCAGCTCTCTTGCCTGCATTTTGCATAGTAAGTCCGTTAGACATTTGCATAGTTAGAAGCATTTTAAGTCTAAAGAAGCATTTAGGTTTAGATTCTTACCCGTTCCGCAAGGGTGGCCTCCGCCTCCTCGGCCCGAGCTATCGCTCGAGCGAATTCCACATCTCGCTCAACTCTGCCCCGGGCAGGCTGTGACGACGAGGATGGAGCATCCGGTCCTGCTCTTTGGGCTCCCTCCGCCCGCTGCATTTAGAAGTCAAGGTCAGTCGAATTTGCATCATAAGCATGAGCATTTAAGTCTTAAGTTTTAGTTTCTCACCAAGAGCTCCAAAGCGGTCCGGTACTCATCCCTCTACTGGATGGTAGCATGGAGGAGTCCCTCGAGCTCGGCTATGCGTCCCTGTGGGTCTAGCTGCATTTAAAAGGCATGACTCAGTGCATATAGAAATATTAATTGAAATAGACAAGGGTTTGAGTTTATAAGTTCATACCGGTCGTCGGGTGCCTCTGAACACCTGGTCGTCGTACCGATGGGAGTAAGCCTTGAGGTAGGCCTCGTCACTGTCCGCCCGATCTTTCACCGCCTGACCTCTCTTGTTCCAATCATGAACGTACTTTGCCTTCCGGGCGCACCAATCGACGTCTCCACTAATGCCCTTTGAAGATTTGCCCAGGCGCTCATCATCTCGGCGGGGGAATGTCACCTCTGGCTGATGGAGTCCCCGTGTCCTCAGGATCAGGCGGTAGTGCAGCAGCTCAATCACATTGATGCAATGTAGCCAAACATCTCGCCCGCTGTATGCCAGGGATGCCTTGACCCATGGCTGTCCCTCGTAGCCCTCATCCCGGTATGGTGTCCAGCGCACCTGAAAAGGCAATTAAGTCCATGTCAGCATATAGAAGCACTTAGAAAGCATTTAGAAAGAGTTAAGAGCATTTAGAGAAGTTTAAGTTTGGAGCTTACCGCCGTATGTGGGAATGAGTCCAGATCATCCTGGATGGCCCGGGTCAACCTGCTGATCGACCCCGTGTCCCTTGTGACTATCCATTGCCTCGCGATGGGGATCCGCTCCGGATACATCTGCGTGCCTCGCCCAATTCCCGAGAGATAGACGAAGCTCCAGATCTGCATTTTAGAAGTCAAGTGTCAGTAAATTACATCATTTGCATTCATAATCATAATCATATAGAAAGCATTTAAAGATCAACATTTACCTGTAGGAAAGGCGAGAAGTCGCCCAGCATCGTCTGCTGGTCGGTCGTGCTCAGTGACTCGAAGAGGAAGGCCAGTGCTGCCGCTCCCCATGCATACTTTCCCACTCTGCCCAGATCCTCCAGCAACGGCAGCAGCCTGCAACTGATCACATCTGCTCGGGTCAGGAATAGCAGCTTCCCGAACAACAAAATGAGGAACCGCCTCAGCACTCTATCTCCCTCTAGTCCCGCCTCCGCTGCTACCCTCGGGCGGACCTGATCAATCACTCTGTCCAAGTGCTACTCCGGGAGCTCCCCAACTGCTATAGCTACTCCCCTAAACCCAAGCTCTCCTGGAGTCTCGATCGTGATAGCTGGGACGACGGATGCCCCGGTCTCACCAAGTCTAGCCCTAGCAGCTCCTGGGCTATCTCTCTATAGTCGCCAAACGTCCAGCCAGTCACCGCTGCTCCGTGAACTCTCAGCCCTGTAATTCTGGCCATGTCTTCCAATGTTGGGATCATATGACCCCAAGGGAAGATGAATGCTCGGCTGATCGGGTCCCATCTCTCGTGCAATGCGTATAGTAGCAGTGTGTCCATCCTCGTCACCTCGATGCTGAGGACTTCCCCGAAGCCCATGGTAGCTAGCCTCTCTCTGGGGTAATCGGGCAGTGCCTGGTACACCACCCTGATCTGTAGCCAAGAGATTATGGTTCTTCTTTTCCCCTGCACACATGTAGAGCATCAGTTAGTCATTTCATTAGTTTAAATCCATTGCATTTTATATGAACAAAAAGAAAAAAAAATTGAACAAACAAAAACCTAAAAAAATGAATGATGGCTCTGGTTCCTCTGACGGTCGTGCCCTGGCGCGTCAGAGTTCTCTGACACACTAAGGGTGGCGCGTCAGGAGCTGTAACGGTCACTGCAAGGACCATTACGCTGCCAGCGAGTGGGCATCATCCCCTTTGTTTCTCCAGCCCATGGGAATGGCCCAATGGCCTACATATTGATTTCAATGGGTCCCCAGACCCATTTTTCTCCCCCCAATCACACATGCACGCACAAAAAAAATTAAAATTGGGAATTTTATGGCAAAAGACCTACCTCACGATCTTGCCCTCATTTTCTCTTCTTTGGCGCCATGGCTTCTTCTTCGCCGCCGATGGCCTCTTCCCCTTCTTCCTCGGCCGTGGGAGGATCCTCCTTCGCCATTTCTTCCGCCATCGCCGCCGGTTGCTCGATCGCCGCCGGGGGAACTTCTTCTCGGTCCACTCGAGCTCGGAACCGTTTGATCGCCATTGTCTTCTTCCCTTTCTCCCTCCTCATGGGTGGCCGGGGGAGCTCGTCGCCGATCATGCTCGGTGGTGTTTTGTGTTCTTTGGTGTTTTGGCGTTTGAACGAATGAGGGGGAACGAGCGTTCGGTTTATTTTTTTTTTGAACGCTCAGGAAATGTGACGGTCTATCGTACGACCGTTATAGACTCTGACGCGTTATGCTTGGGCCGTCAGGTTGTTCAGTCATCTATTTTTGAAAAATGTGAACCGACGTTGTGTGACGCGCCTATTTTAGACCGTTACAGTGTTCTGACACAGCTTCCTTGGACCGTCAGAGTCTTTGAAACATTTTAATGTGATAATGCCCTATTTTATGCTTAAATGATCCTTATGCTTCCAATGCCTTATCTTATTAATGGAAATTCATGCTTATGAATGGTTATGTCTCATTTTTATGAATAATTGTTGTTGGCTAACCTCTCTTTCCATGAATGTAAATCATGAACACCATAAGTCATCATGTTTGTCCGCCGCATAGGTAAGTCATGTATTGTATCTCGATTCCCTATCCCTTTATGCATTACTATATGGTATCTATATTATTATATTATCTCAAGAACCGGCTGGTCATTCAGCTGTTCTGGGATCTGATGTTCCCCTTAAACAAAAATGATGATGATCTAAGTGCACATGTTTAATCGTTGGATAGGCCATTATGTTGAAAAAGCTTGGGGACGATGGTTCTGTCTTGCACGCCGTGGTTGCAGATGGTGTCCTGACCCTAGTTTCTCTGGTCTCGCAATATTATTCTCGAGTATCTTGCTATTTTATTCTTTCTTTGCATTCGTTTTAATGATTTCTTTTTCCTTTAGCCTAGCATGCATCATACGCATCTTTGAGCATTCATGAGCCTCATCCATCCAGGTGTCTCAATAATGGTGAATAGCTGTGTTTAATGATCTCGAATAAGGAGAGTCATTTCACTCTGAATTGGAAGGTTTTTCTTTGGTCTGCTTGCTTGATCTAGTTAGCTGGAGATTCCTGTCTGGAGGTTAGTTAATCGTCTCTTTCCTTTCCATTGCTCCGACCGCTGGCCGTGTTTTCCTTTTCTTATTTGTTTGTTCCTCCAGACATGCGTCATTTGGTTGGCTATTTCCTTGTGATTGGTTCAAAGTTTTCGAGAAAATTCCTATTGCTCGTTGGTTGAGAACGGGTGTTGTTTGCCTTAACGCCCACTTTTCAGTCCGCTCCGCTTCATCTCCGCTTCATCTCCATGTGTTGTGCCCCTGTGATCATTTGAGTCTTCCTGCGGTTTGGGTCATTCGACATCGTCTTGTGGTCATTTGAGTTATTGGATATTCTTGGTTTTGATAATAGCTAAACACTATAAGTCATTATTGTCTTAACTCTCATATGACTAACATACGTGATGTTTTGTTCATAACAGATATGCCAATGAATTGCCAAGGAATGAAGTGGAGATGGCAAATGTGAAAGCTCAATGTTGTGCCCTCGCACGCGGATCGACCTGTGCGGTCAGGTTGCGGGGATCGACCTGCCCGGTCAGGTCGAGAGGGTCAAGGGGGCAGCGCCCCTTGCGGGGGTTTCCGGGGGCTCCGCCCCCAGAACAAAATTTTGATTATAGGAGCGATATAATCAATAGAAATCTTCAAGACTGTGAAGGGTGATGCCACAGACATGAACGGGCTGCTAAAGGAGTCAAGCGATGGAGCTAAAGTAGTTAACGGACCGACCCGAGAAAGCCCGGGGTTTGCCCAGCTGGCGGTCGACCACCAGCACAGGGGCGGTCAACCGCCCCAGCCAGCAACCCCCAGATTGCAACTCTTTCAGTAGCGGTCGACCGCCAGCCCAGTAGCGGTCGACCGGAATTTCCAGGAACCGCCCGTTTGCAGGTTTCTCAGTAGCGGTCGACCGCCAGAAGCCACAGGTCGACCGCCAGCCCCGAGCCTTCAATGTTGACTTTGTTTTTCACTTCGAGAAAGGTCATTCCCCATGGATTTCTTTAATCCAAAAGTCACCTAATCACCCACAAAATGTGGATCTGGTCTGGGGGATGTCCAAGGACCATTCAAAGTCTATAAAACCAATACAAGAGTGTTGGAAACCCTAAGACTAAGAAGGGAGATCAAAGGAGGCTGCAAGGGTGTGTTCAAGGGAGAGGAGTTCGAGTACTATAGCTGTGAACAGTACTCCGGGAAGAAGTTCTTCATCAAATCCTCAAGTGATTGAAGCTACTTCAAGAGGAGATCAACCCCAAGTCAATTGAAGATAAAGCTGCAACCATCATCCTCTTCCTCATCTCAAGGTGATCCATAGAATCTCATTCTCAAGAGAGATCAAATTTGCATCCTTCATCTTCTTCATCAACTCAAGGTGATCCAAGGAAGACCATGTCAAAAGGAAGAAGATACCATTGAAGAATCAGATTCAAGCTTCAGCAATCTCAGACAAGATCTTTTCTCTTTGAGCATATTCTATATCTTGTTTGAGTGTTTTCATATCCTGTTCTTTTTCTTTTCATTCAAACATTTGAAACTGAAGATTGTCCCTACCGGTGGTTGGTAGGAAGGCAATCAGAGGTCTTTCCGATTTGCGGTTCAGTGCGTGACACTAGTGGAGCCTCACCGGATTTGGTGAGGGGTGGACATAGGACTGGGGATTCAGTCCGAACCACCTTAAAATCCTTTGTGTTGTGGTTTGTTTATGTGATTGCTTCGTTCTAGATGCATGCTTAGGTTCAAATCGATATATTAGTTGCTCATCTTGCCTAGCGAATCATATTGTTCTTCGATAAGCTAGTTATATTCCGCTGTGATTTATTTTATCTAGCTATATAGAGGGTTGCATTGTGAAAAGAGGGGCAGATCTATTCACCCCTCCCCTCTAGATCCGATGTCCACTACTCAACACCATATTCCATTTCACTTTCGCTTCACCTCCGCTCGCTCCCCTGCAAAGAGGATGTTAAGGAGGGGCATCTGTTGACACCCGTTTTATGACCAATAAGTCGGGTCATCTCCTTGTTCATTCCATATGATGCTCCGAGCTGTTCACCTTTGTTGAGCCTTCTTGGTCAATTTGAGGTTTATTCTCCTTGGTCGGGTCTGGTTCCTTACCTCTTTCTGCTGGACGAAGCTTAGCAAACTTTCATTTCATTTGTGTTCTATTTATCTCTAACGGTCCTTCGAGGGTGCGTTACAATCCTCTAACGCATCTACCTTGGTCCGTTACATCATCCCAGAGTTCTTAAGCTTATGGCTTCTTTCAAGCTTATCTTTTTAGCTTATCCATTGAGTGTGACGGCTTATCGTGCGGCCGTTACATTCATTGTAACGCGTCTACCCTTGACCGTTACATCCATCTATAGTCCTATGATCGTAAACTTCTCCCGTTGATCTTATCTTTTAATGGATAGGGTTGTATGACAGTCCATCCTTGGAGCGTTACATCCTTGTGGCGGTCTATCGTGCAGCCGTTACACCAAACAGAGAGTTCTAGTAGAACTGCTCTTTCTCTGCTACTCCGAGGCCGAATTAAAAGTTTGATTCTTTGATTTCTCTTCCAAATCTGATCCTTAGAACCTTCTGTTTGTTTCTATGGACTCTTGGGAGTATTATCTTCAAGAGTTTGCTATGAAACGTCCTACTTTCTAGCTGGATTATCCTCAACTTGAACCTAGACTTTGAGGGTCTATAAATAGAACCCTTGACTTCTTGGCTTGAAGGGGAGACATCTGGAGTTCGCGTCGAAGTGCTGCCGCATCCTGGAGCTAGAACCAAC
This sequence comes from Amorphophallus konjac, assembly GCA_022559845.1. Classification (NCBI taxonomy): domain Eukaryota; kingdom Viridiplantae; phylum Streptophyta; class Magnoliopsida; order Alismatales; family Araceae; genus Amorphophallus; species Amorphophallus konjac. The sequence goes on along the minus strand of CM040124.1, from coordinate 247,654,749 downwards.
CAAAGAGAGCTGCTTCCCACGTCCATCTGCTTCCAAAGTCCAGGGAGTATTTATTCCAAGGGTTTAGTTCAGTCAAGTTGTCATCTTAGTGTCTTTTCCCTCATCCAAGCATCATAGCATTGTCCCTCTTCTTCTACCACGTTCTTCCATCTTTCTGCATCCATTTAAAACATCATCCCATCTTTTAAAAAGCCCCAGAGGGGTTTAAAAAAACCAAATTCCCCGGTATTTCCCTTTCCTTTTCCATGTTCTTAAGTTTCTTTGATTTATTGATACTACTTTGTCTAAGGGCTAATCTGGGTTATTTTTCTTATGTTCTATGCTCTTTTGCAGGTTTACAGAGTCCATAGCATGAGACCCAAGCTCTCTGGCCGGCTGGAAAGCTTGGAGATCAAAAGATTCCCAACTTCTATTATGTAGAAGTTCTGACGGTCTATCACAGGCGCGTTAGAGTCTTGTAGCGGTCTATCGTGGGACTGTCACACTTACTGTGACGCATCTGTCTTCGGCCGTTACATATTGCAGAGCTGCAGTTTCCTGGTTGCTTTCTCTCTCCCATGGGAGGGTGCATCATCCTCCTATTCTAAGGTACTTATCAGGTCTTTGGCTTATTTTTACCTTAGTGGCGATCACATATTTCCTTAGTTTGGGCATTAGCTTTCTCTTTCATCATATCTCCTCTTTACTTTGCTTGTTCCACCTATATGGTGTGTTTTTCTTTATTCCTTATTCCACGCCCCGGCGTGTGTTGTTTTTCTTTATTTGCTTAGGTTAGTCTTGATTGAGATAGCATGCCCATGCTAGAGCTTGTGCTGGTTGCCTAGGTTCATGATTCACATGTTCACAGGTTGACTGATTTCATTACTTGGCTCATACTTTCATCATAGTTGGCATCATAGCCCATCTTGCAATAGAAGGGACACATTAAAACCAACATCATGCAGAGTACCTATACCATATGTGTAGCTCCCCCTCACTGTGATATACATTTAACAATTAAAGTCAAGATAGTTGCAGCAAGATCATAGAATCTGTCAATAGACAAATGCAGCAGTCTTCAAAATTTCACAAAGCAATTCATCATGTAGATTTTATCAACTATTTTAGCAGCATCACAACTTCTCCAACAATGCAGTTTTCAGCAGCAATATTAAAATTTCCAACAGTCCAATACAGCAGAATATAAGTTTCAATTTTGAATGATTACTTGATTCCACGTGTTATGTAGGCTAGTTAAGAAGGCAAAAACTTACTTTTCAATCATAAAAGGGGTTTGCATTTGTTCCTCCTTTGACATGCCTTGGACAGCCATTTTCATGAAGCCATTTGATATGTATGGCTGCAAGGCTTAGCTGCAAGCAAATTAAACTGCCAATTTGGGAACCCAAGTAGCTTTGGGTCCCTTTTGAATGTTTAACTCTTCAAGACATGTCAATATGTCTTTTGGTATCCACAACTGCCTTGCTTGCATTGGATTCTCATTATGCCTGCATGAAGATTTCTTAACAATAGAGGTAAAAGCATTAGAATGGTTCACAAACTTTTACTTCTTTACAAAATTCTTATTTCTATCTTTCCAGTAAGCAGAGGGTGATTTGAACTGACCATTCAGCTGGGTGACCTGGTCATTGCTGCAGCATTTATTACTAAAAAAACTCTTCAAAGCAAACAACTCATTATTTTGATTCACCAATTTTAAGCTTCTCTTAGAATTCTTACTTTCCTACCTAAAGAGCCAATGATCTTGGTTCTCCCAGATGGATCTTATAGCCTGTGACTTCTTCCCTGACCTCCACTCTCTTTCTCTGTTCATTAAAGCATGGTATTTATTTCTGTCAGCTTTCTTGGTCGACTCAGAGGGGTGTTTTGGTCGACTCCTGTGATCCCAGAATTTATCTGGGTTTCTGTTTCCACTTCTGGTCGACTCATAGCATGGTCTTGGTCGACCCCTGTTCTATCAGATTTCAAAGGACCTTCTGGATCTACCCATGGTCGACTCCTGATGGGGTCTAGGTTGACTCTTGAATTTCCAGAACTCTGGTTTTCTTACTTGATGATGTGTGGTTGACTTTGTGATCCTGTTTGGTGGTGTGTTCCTTTTTGTTGAGAACTTTTGAAAAACTTGAGCTTTGGATTTCAACTCTTGTAGGTTATCCCTATGAACCTCACTTTTCCTCGAATCCTTTTCATTAGTTTTGCTGCAACCAGTTTGTTTCATGTGATTTTCACCCGAACTCTTAGCAATTGTTCCCATTGTTTGTTGGTGTTCAGAAGAGCCACCAGCCTTGTTCATTTCTCTGGTTCATACATTTCAATGAGGGGTTTCTTTCCTTTTGGGTCTGTTTCAGCCGTGAAAGTGACTGTTTTCAACTGAAATTCATTTTTGGCCGTGGGATTGTACCCTAACCCTTCTTTTTGGTAGTTTACTCTTGATCCCAGAATAGCATTTAGGTTTTCTCTTCCTCTTACCATTTTTTCCAAGGTTTCTTGTTTACCTTTCAATTCTTCTTGAATCTTTTCAATTTCCTTCTGAAGTTGACAGTTAACCTCCTTGATGGCATTGTGTTTTTCATTGGTCAGTCTAGTTTCCTTTTCATAGTCTTGTAATTTCATGTTCAAACCATCAATGATGCTTTTCAGATTTCATTTTCTTCTAATAATTCATTTGTTTCTGATTTTTGCATTCTCATTCTCAGTTCATCAATTTCATCTCTCAGATTTTCATTTTCATCTTTCAGTTCTCTTAGCTCAGATTTATAAATCTCTAAGTCATGAATTTGTTTCTTCAGATTTGAAACTTCAATTTGCAAGCATGCATTCTTATCAATTGAGGTTGTATCATGAATCATGGCATTCATTTTCTTTTTCAAGGCTTTGTTTTCCTTTCTAATAATATCACATTTATCAACCAATTCACCATATGCTTCTTGCCAATCATCTATAGTGAAATGCTCAAATGGAGAGGAGTCTTCACTTACCTCATACTGACCTATTGCCATAAGACCTAAGTCTTCATTGGTCTCACTGGATGAACTCTTCCCTTCAATTTCCTCTTCGTCACTCCAGGTGCATATCATAGCTTTCTTCTTATCTTTCCTCTTGGAGTGCATTTTCTTCTCATTTTGTGGACATTCAGTTTTGATATGTCCGGGCTTGCTGCAATTGTAACAAATAAGTTTGTTAGAATTTTTCCCAAATGATTCAGATTTAAACTTCGATGACTTTCTTACCTGAGTCTTGGAATTCTTAGGATTCTTACCTTCTTTCCTTAAGAATTTTATGAACTTTCTTGTTATTGAGGAGACTTCATCTGAATCTATCTCTGAGCTTGATGACTCACAGTCCTCAGAAGATTCAGAGCTATCTAAATTAGCCTTCAGTCCCAGTGGCTTCTTCTTTTGCTCTTCTTTTTCTGTTCTTTGCAAATTAAGCTCATAAGCCATAAGAGAACCTATCAATTCATCAACAGTCAAAATTGAAAAATCTTTGGAATCCTCTATGACTATAGCTTTAGTATGCCATGAAGGAGTTAATGACCTAAGAACTTTTCTAGCAAGTTCTTGATCTGAGTAACTTTTCCCTAGGCTCTTCAAACTATTTGTCAACTGAGATAGCCTGGCATACATATCTGAGATGGATTCATGTGGTTTCATTTTGAAAAGTTCATATTCTGAAATTCGCATATTTGCTTTTGTTTCTCTTACCTGAGATGTGTCTCCATAAATTACCTCAAGTTTGTCCCACATCTCTTTGGCACTGGCACAGGATGAAATTCTGGAAGATTCTGTAGGGTGGAGTGCGCACTGCATCATATTCATTGCTCCCCAATTGAGATTGGACTTCCTGATCTGCTCTTTTGTCCATGTGTCTTAATCATCGGGAAGCTCAAACGGGCCTTTGCTCACCACTCTCCAGATTTCATGATTTTGTGCTCGGAGGAAAACCTGCATACGATTTTTCCAATAATAATAGTCAGAACCATCAAAATATGGTGGCCTAGTCACCGAATGACCTTCAGCAACCTATCCCCAAGTAGCCATTCCCCTATTAAGCTCTTGGTCATTTGACCAATTGAATTGAGCACCTGCTCTGATACCACGTGTTGTGTAGGTGGAACGGCGGTCTAGAGGGGGGTGAATAGATCCACCCCCAAATTCAAAAACTATTACAGACTTATGTCAACAATTTAAACTATGCAGCTTATGCGGAAATCTAAGTGAATACTCGAAGTAAAATATAGATGATCCTAGGCATGCATCTAGTGGAGATCTCAAGCAAATACAAGCAATCACAAAAAGGAGACAGGGATTTTTAGGTGGTTCGGCCAGACACCTAGTCTACCTACGTCCACCCCTCACCAAACCCGGTGAGGCTTCCTTCCGCTGACTCACAGCTTGAATACACCGCTGACTCACAGCTTGAACACTCCGCTAACTCACAGCTTGAACAACCTTAGATCCGAGCAACCCAGCTCGATCTGAGCATTCCGCTGACGAACAGCTTGATTAACAAAATAGAAAAGTAAAATGAAGGATTGAATAACAACATAAATACAGATCAAGTGTAGAATTCTCCTAACAGCTGAATGACTTGATCTGCAAATGGAGTTCGCTTGACTTCCAGAGAACTCCTCCAGATCTGGATCTGCAGCTCCCACGATCTGGATCTCTTCAGGTCTTCTTCCTGGAGAGAATCTTCACCTTGATTGGTTGCAGATGCCTCTTCTCTGATTCTAGACCTAGTTGAGCAAGTGTTTCTATAGGCGCTTCTCCTGCTGGCACTTCTCTTGCTGCTGCCCTTATTTTCTTCTTCTCCTTCTTCTTCCTGATCTAGGTCGCACAGCCCTTTCTATCTTTTCTGCCCACGTGATGCAGCCCCCCTCTCTCTAGATGCAGTGCAGCTCTTTTTCCAGCAACCCTATCTCTTTTGTTCACTGCTCCTCTTCTATTTCAGCCTTCCCGCCATCTCCCTTTTTTTTAATTTGTGAATAACTCCATGATATCTGTAGTTTTGTTGGAGAAGCCGATGGGAAATCTCCTATATTTCAGCTAGGAAGTTGAAGACCAAGTCACATCCATGATAGGAACCAAAACATGATAAATACCCATGTTTCTTGGCTTATATGGACCCTCTATATGCGTGCCATAAAGGATCCACAGCTTGGGTATCGGATCTGGAGTAAGCTGGGTTCGTTTTAGGGTTTACAATTCGCATATCTGGTGTTGGTCGACTCACAGCCTCTTTTGGTCGACTCTCACCACCTGCCAGCAAAACCCAGTTTCTGTTGTGAACCAGGAGTCGACTCTCAGCCACCTTTTGGTCGACTCTCAGCACCCCTTGAACATGTTTTGTCCTGTTTTGGAGATATTGAAGTCTGACCTTCTGGATTCTTTTTCGTCCATTCTTCTTGTCTGGCTGGTTCATGTAGTCATAAAAGTACCTGCTTTAGACATTGAGATATCAACCAAGTTACCTATTAGTTATAGTGCTATAGAGCCTCTTTATTTGATAGTCAACTTGAATTCAATGCAACATTTGGTGTGTGCTCATGGTAAAGACAATGAGATACAACTTGTCATCATAAAAACAAGGGATGCACAACACCCGCTGAGAAGTGTCGACACTTCATCTCGAAGTGTCGACATGTCTGCCAAATAGAAGCAGTCATAAAGGAGAGCTCAACAGAAGTGTCGACCTCTCTCTCCAGAAGTGTCGACACTTCAGTCTTCCAGAAGCCGTTATAAAGGAACCAGTCAATAGAAGTGTCGACCTCTCTCTCCAGAAGTGTCGACACTTCAGTCTTCCAGAAGCAGCTATTGTTGACTTCGGGTTTCTCAACGTGGGCAGCCCCTTTTCTTGGATTTGTTTAATCCTAAAGTCACCCAATCCCCCATGATTTGTGGATCTGGTCTGGGGCTTGTCTATGGACCATTCAAAGAGATATAAAAACAACACAAAGAGGGTTAGAAACCCTAATGAACAAAAGGGAGATCAAGAGAGGCTAGAGGAGGTTGTCCAAGGGAAGAAGAAAAGGGCACTGTAGCCATGAACCGTACTTCGTGCAGAAGTTCTTCATCCATTCCAAGGTGTTTCAAGCTCATATCCAAGCTAGTAACTTCAAGGCAGTGTACAAGCAAGCAAGGCTATCAAGGGGATCCACGGAAGCTGATTTCACAAGGAAGAAGAAGTCATTGCTGCTGAATCAGGAGGAGAGCTTTGCGAAGAACAAGAAGCCTTTGTTGGTGATCTACATCGTGTGAAGACAAGAAGAAAAAGAGGCAGCCCTTGCTGAAGCATCAGATTCACCTCCTTCATTTCAGACAAGATCTTTTCAATTCTAGCATATCTCCATATCTTGTTTGACTATTTTCATCTTGTTCTCTTTTCATTTTGTTCAAGTTATTGAAACTATGAATCATCCCTACCATGGTTAGTAGGAAGGCAGTTGGAAGGTGATCCAATCTGCGGTGTTGTCGTCCCTACTGTTGTGCCCCTTAGGCACAAGCATGTGCTATGTCGCCTTGATGATAGCAATGCTATTTGGTTTTGATGATAGCAAGACAGTGAGTGCATTTGAGTGCATTTGATATTGTATTTTGATGATAGCAATGTTATGGTGCATTGATGATTGCAATAAACAAAGTGCATTTCTATGCATTCTTATTCTTGAGCATTCTGCATATTGATAGCAACATGAATGATGATGTCAGATATCATGTCTCTGCATATATCATGTCTGGATAGCAAAGTCTATACATTGGACTCTCGTTCAAGCCCATGCATTGTCTTAGGCTAAGTGTGTACAGCGTCTTAGGCGAAGTCTGTACAGCCGTGTCATATGCTCCTAAGTCTATACATTGGACTCTCGTTCAAGCCCATGCATTGTCTTAGGCTAAGTGTGTACAGCGTCTTAGGCGAAGTCTGTACAGCCGTGTCATATGCTCCTAAGTCTATACATTGGTGTTGGGCATCAAAGTCTGTACATCGCCTTTAATCTTCAAGTCTACACATTGGTCTTTACTTGAAGTCTATACACTGTTTCACTGTTCATGGCTGAGAGTCTATACACTGGGCTTGAAGTGTATTCATTGAGCGTCTCAATGAGCATCTCATGTAAGTCCATACATTGATAGTGCACTGCATTGGCTAAGTAATGTAAGTCCATACATTCATAGTGCACTGCATTGGCTGAGTAATGTAAGTCCATACATTCATGAAAGTCTATACAACGCTTCAGCATTTAGAAGTCTGTACACCGGCCTTTGCATTAAGCCTCAAAGTCTGTACAGCGTGAAGTCTACACTTTGGCACTGTAGCTCGCTCGTGCAAGTCTGCACATTGGACTCTTGATCAAGTCTACACATTCATTGTCAAGGCAAAGTCTATACAAGGGATTTAGGTTCTCCAAGTCTATACATTTGCTGCAAAGCTCAAATCTTCAAGTCTGTACAGCCGTTTACATTGGATTTCATGTCTAGACATTGCACTGTAGCATCCATAGTCTTCGTGTTGTTTTAGTGTTTGTCTTCGTGTTGTGTTTACGTTTTCGTGTTAAATTTGTGTTTTAAGTCTTCATGATGTTTCTGCATTTGTGTCTTCTGTCCTCGTGTTGACTTAACACACTTCGTGTTAGTCTTACGTCGTGTACTTCTTCTTCTAATCAAGTCGAGTCTGTCTGTGTAACCCGTGTCATTTTCTATGTGAGCTTCGTGTCGCTTCTCTCTGTCTTCTAGTTGTATATCGTGTCATCCTCTTTATGTTCGCTTTCGTGTCTCCGTGTTGTTTACTGTAGCAGCTCGATTTGTTCTGATGAACTTCGAGTCGTTTCCCAGTGAACCCCGTGTCGCTTCACCTCGTGCTGTTCTCATCGTCTTAGTGTTGTTTTCACTTTGTGTTATTTTCAACCCATGTCAATTACTGTTCTGTCTTCGTGTTGTTTTCACTACGTGTCGATTTCTGTTCTCATCGTATTAGTGTTGTTTTCACTTCGTGTCGTTGACAGTCCGTGTTGTTTCACCTCGTGTCTTTCTTGTGTTGAAACCATACTTCGTGTTGGTTTCTGTTCTCGTCTTCGTGTCTGTTGTCAGCACGTGTCGTTCTCTTTACTGTGTGTTGTGTCGTGTTTTCTAGACTTCGTGTCTTTCTTGTGCTAAGACCACACTTCGTGTTGCTTTACGTAGACCTCGTGTCTTGCTTGTTTGCAACCACTTCGTGTCGGTTTCCGTTGCCAGTCCATGTTGTTCTCGTGCCGGTCTCTTTGCTGTTTATTACGTCGTGTCATTTTCTTTACTTCGTGCTGTAGTCATCGTATGTATCTCGTGTCGTTCTTCTTATTACCTCGTGTTGTTTTATAACCTCACTTCGTGTCGTTCTCTTTGTTGTGTCTGTTCTGTCACAGTGTATCTCGTGTCATTCTTTCCTTACTTCGTACTGTATTCACCTTGTGTATCTCGTGTCGTTCTCAGTGCATCTAGTATTGCTACTACATACTTCGTGCAGATCTAGTTATTGTGGCCCTCAGTTTTAATGGCTTTTCATCTCTTTGCAGGTCCGAGGAAGAAATATTCCCCAGAGACTGGCAGCACGTGATCCGAGGCTGGAATGAAGCCTACTGAGAGACTGCCACGTGGTCCGAATTCTTAGAGCTGGAAATGTGGAGGTCACACGTCGGGGCTGATGATGCTGCTGCTGCTATATATATGAGCCTTCTTCCACAGAAGAAGATTGATTGAGTTGGCGAGAAGAAAAGTCCATATAGAGAGCCACGATCCAGAGAAAAAGAAGAGAGAAAGAAGAAGAGTAGAAGGAGAAGAAGAGAGGCAGAGAGCTCGAGAAGAGTGGGAAGAGAAGACGAAGCAGAGAGTGAGAGGAGAGCAGAAGAAAGAGAAAGAAAGATAGAGAGTGAGCGAGAGAGCTCGTGGAGAAGAAGGAAGAACTTACCTGAAGATCTGTCTACTGGACCGTGGATCAAATCCAGGCCAGTCAGCTCCGTTGAGAGCCATATTGTGCATTTCGTGTTTCAGCTTTCTGTTTGCTGAAGTTATTTTCGTTTATTGTTTTTCCCTTGTTTTCTGGTTTGCTGTTCTTTCTGATACTCTGTAGAGAGGTCGGGGTTCCTCCTGTGGATCAGGAGAAGGGAGATCTGATCTCCGGTTGCAAGTAGCTGGGAGCTACTTGTGGGTTCCCTCCGGTTTGGAGGAAGGGAGACTTGTCTCCGGTTCTGGGCTTGTGGATTCAAGTCCAGGGGTTCCCTCCGGGTCTGGAGGAAGAGAGACCGTGTGTCTCTAGTTTCCAAGTGACTGGGTGTCACTTGGGGTGTCCCTCCGGTTGGGAGGAAGAGGGGAGGTTGTTCCCCTGGTCAAGCTGTGAGGCAGCACTTGTTGCAGACTGAGTCTGCGGTTTCTAGCGTGAGCTAGTGGAAGCCACACTCGGGTTGAGTGGGGTGGATGTAGGTCTGCTGGACCGAACCACCTAAAAACCCCTTTTGCACTGTGGTTTGATTTGTCTATTTGTGCTTCCGCTAGGTGATTGCATAGGGGCGCTCCTTGTGTTTGGCGTCTGGTTGAGCAGAAGTTTTATTAGTTTATAGATTGACTAAATCTATCTTGTTAGCTCTCCAGTGATCTCACTGTGTGTTTGGTTAGTTCCACAACTGCCATCTAGCCTTTTAACTTTGTTTAGTTTGCAAACTAGCATTTCAGTGAGCGAAATTTTAATTGGGCAAAAGGTTTTTTAAAGGGTTATATTCATTCACCCCCCCCCCTCTGAATACTGCACCGAACCCAACAATTGGTATCAGAGCGGTTCCCTAGCTCAACAGATCCAACGATCTGAAGGGGATCCTGCCATCTTGTGAGGTGTTCTTCTGCTCGACTGTTGCTTGGATTTTTAATCGAACGCTTACTGATCGCTTGATCAAATGGCTCCATCCGTGATATTTGATGGTTCTAATTTCTGTGATTGGCTAGGCGGCCTTGTTGTCTACTTAGATTCCATTGATCCAAATCTATGGAAGCTTGTGTCTAGAGGCCCACATAAATTGTCTCACGATCAGACTAAATGGTCCAAGGAGGACAGACTGAAGAACCGTGAGAATCTCATGGCTCTTAATATTTTGACAGCTGCAGTCGATACTGACCTATTTCCATTTGTATTCGAGTGCACATCTAGAGAAGAAATTTTTAACAAAGTGGCTGCCGTTCATGAAGAGCAAAATGATCAGTGTTTGATGGCCAACCGAAGCTATCACAGTGAAGATCAAAGGGATGACTCATCATCTCAGGTAAGCTCCGAACCTGAAGATTTATCTTATGATGAGCTATCAGATTCTTATGATGTCTGCATGATAGACGTTAACAATGTTAAAGAACAAAATGTTGCTTTAAAAGTTGAGAATCAAAACTGTCTAAACAAGATTATTGAATTAAAAGACAATCTGGATGAGAAAGATATTGATCTCCTTAAGAGCATGCAAGATGTAACTGTGCTTAAATCCATGATGGATAATCTGAAACGTGACAGTGCTGAATGTCGAAAAGAAAATGGAAGATTAAAAGTTGAAAATAAAAAACTGATGGTCTTGAACACAGTGATGGGACATCAATGGTTAACCATTGAAAAAGAAAAAGGCATTCAGAAGGAAGACTCATGCAATCAATGTACAATCTTAGAGGATCTGGTTAAGGAAATCAAATTTGATGATAATTTTCAAAAGAATACAATCAGATCCTTAAGAGAAACGAATGAGTCATTAAAAAGTTTGAATGAAGCCCTACAAAAACAGATTGTCATATGTGAGGAAGAGTTAACAAAATCTGAGTTGAAAATATCCTCCATACAATCTGAAATAGCCTCTCTATCAAAAACTGTGAAAGGGAAAGAGAAAATGACTGTCACCCTGAATGAGAAAAAATCAAATCAGAATTCTGTGTGTTCATGCTCAACTTCATCCATGAATATCTCTGCCGAAACTGTGCATGACAATCATAGCCTTCATTCATATTCACATGCACATATCTTTAAAGGATTGCCTGCTGAAAATTCTCAGGTCAAGAATTTCTCTGATAAAAGGAAAAGTGTTAAATGCTTTTACTGTCATAGAATTGGTCATGTCATGCATAAATGTGATTTAATGAGACAAGATGACATAAAAGCCAAAAATTCTCATGCTAACAATCATGCTCATCTGAATAAAAGAACTAATTGCTTTGAATGTGGAAAAGTAGGTCATGCTGCTGTACAATGCTGGTGTGCTAGAAGTAAGAAAACATCACAGTCTTATCATGCTAATTTGAATGCTAAAATAAGAAATTCAATTGTCTGCTCTCACTGCTTGAGGCATGGCCATACAGTAGGAAACTGTTGGCATGTAAAGGGAAAGGTTTTTCATTCCAAATCTGTAAAATTCCCTGCTCCCCATATTGCTGCTAGAAATAACTATGGCTTTAAAAGAAAAACACTTCCATGTTTTAACTATGGAACGCCAGGTCATAAAGCTAATCAAGGATGGTTGGCTGGAAATAAAAAACAAAATGTTCATATGGATAATAAAAACCTTCATGTGAATAGATTTCATGATCATACTAACATGCATGCTCAAAGGAACAAAAACTCTGTTGTCTCTTGCTATTATTGTGGTCAGTATGGACATTCCATGTCCAACTGCAAATTGATGACATCTGATGACCTTCATGCACAAAATATGTCTAGAACACATGTTGGGGGTAATACAGGACCCAAGACTGCTTGGGTTCCTGCAGGATCAAAATGATTAATCTTTGCAGGTGTGCCTTGGTAAGAGATATAAAAGGGGTAATTTAGCCAAGGCACTCAAAAAGGAAGCCCAGGATTCTATATCTCAGGTTAGTTCTGAACGTTGTTTTAAATTCATTATCTGAAATTGTGAGCATGAAAATTGTGAGTTTCATGTTGATTTGCTTGGTTGATTTTTTTTTGAACTCTTCATGTCTAGCTGATCAGTCTGCATTCCAGACTCAGCTATTGAATTCAATTCTGCATATCTGATGCTCTTCTCTTGCTATATGTTGAACTGAATTTGAATGCTTCTTTAGTGTATACAGTTGATGCACTATATAGACTCTGTGTCCATGCATGTGTTTTGTGTTAATGCATTGCATGCTTGTTATTGAATGCATACTTGGACTGATTGTGTATAGACTGATTGTCATTGCATGTGTCAATGATGCTGTTCAATGCATGAAGGACTGCTTTATGTTGCATTGTCATTGTTAACCCTGGTATATCAAATGGTATGTTACTAAAAGGCAGGGAAATCTGCCCGGAGGTTCCTACCATGTGTGAGATGGTCTTTGAGACCAGGTCCTCCGCCTAGTACCATGGGTCTAGTTTTCATGTAGAACAGTGTACTGCATCATATGTTGAAAAAAAAAATCTGAAAATTTAAAATGAAGATGATGCATTTGATAAATTCTCTCTCTGATTGAACAAAGCATGAATTCTTCTTGAGCATATTCTAAAATTATGAGCAGTTCATTAATTCTATTTCATGCACTTTGTCAGGGGGAGTTTGACTAATGTTGCATAGTCTGCACGTAGAACTGTCTAATGCATAGCATATTTTTTGCATCATGGTGTCAGGGGGAGCTGAGAGTTCTATTCAATTCATTGAATCCTTGGTACTTCTCATTGTCCCCTTTCAACTCATTCATATTCACTGTCATCAGATGCTATGGATCATACTGCTTATTGCTACCCTTTCCCCATTTTTTTTTCACTAAACAACAGCTTTGCATCTGGTTTAGCACATTGAATGGTGATTATTGCAACTGTTCACTTATAAGAATCACATTTACAAATTGAAAGGAACTAAAGGTTTAACCTTTATAAACTGAAGAGCTAAGTGTCTGCACTTCAGAATCTGAGATAAAAGGAAACTTTTATAGCTCTTAATCTTTGTCTCATAGCTAAAATAGAAAAAGTTTTTGTAATGCCTAAATGTGTTGAACTGGATATGTCTAGAACAGGCTAATAAGAGTGTGTACTGATTTTTTCAAATAATCACTCTAAAAGAATTAAGGGCAGTAGTAAATAAGTTCATTAATGTTAAGAACTGCACATAGTGAAAGAGCAATGGCTGATTGCACTGAGAAACTGTGAACTCCTCCAAAGAAGTAGGAAAATTCACATGTCATGAAGTGCTTTAGACTATCTCTGTTCATAGGGTCAAATCTATAGGGGGAGTCCTCACCAAGTAACTGAGGGTACTGGCCTCTGATCAAGGTATACCCTTAATGTCAAAAGTGAAGACTATTCTTTGTGGGTTTTGATCTGAAATAGGTCTAGTAGTTTATGCCTAGTAACTAGGGGTACTTGCCTCTGATCAAGGTGTACACCTAATGTCAACAGCATAAATGCCACAGGTCTATTCACTTAGCTCAGGTTCAGAAATTGAAAAATGAAAATCAAACTGTTGTAACCCTTTGAAAATCAAAAGTCTATGAGTGAAAATTATTTTTATTAATACATATTCAAGTTGCCTCTCTTGAATTTCCTTGTTTAATCACAAAAGGGTATTATTTCATACTTATCTATTAATACCATGTGCCCTAGATTCATTGCTATAAATGGAATCAATAAACTCTTTTTCAGAGGTAAGATCTTTTACTCTAGGTTTATCACCGTTAAACCTGATTTTTTGTCAAAAGTGTATGTTGCTGATTCTTATACTTTAACATTTGTTTATAATCATGCTTCCTTTCTGAACCTATGATTCAGCTATTATCAAGTGACCCTCCTACCTTCTCTACCTTGTTATCTGTTCATATTCCTTCTCAAAGGGGGAGCATTTATTTAGGGGGAGAAATAAATCAGGGGAGTCTTACATTCAGGGGGAGAATGTTCTAGAGGAATTTGCATGCATATTGCACTTTGCACTCTTGTTTTTACTATTTTTCTCTTTTTGATCATGTCAAAGGGGGAGAAAATCTTGTGTGTGACTCACTGTCACTGTTTATTGCCATCATCAAAAAGGGGGAGAATGTTGTGCCCCGTACGCACAAGCATGTGCTATGTCGCCTTGATGATAGCAATGCTATTTGGTTTTGATGATAGCAAGACAGTGAGTGCATTTGAGTGCATTTGATATTGTATTTTGATGATAGCAATGTTATGGTGCATTGATGATTGCAATAAACAAAGTGCATTTCTATGCATTCTTATTCTTGAGCATTCTGCATATTGATAGCAACATGAATGATGATGTCAGATATCATGTCTCTGCATATATCATGTCTGGATAGCAAAGTCTATACATTGGACTCTCGTTCAAGCCCATGCATTGTCTTAGGCTAAGTGTGTACAGCGTCTTAGGCGAAGTCTGTACAGCCGTGTCATATGCTCCTAAGTCTATACATTGGACTCTCGTTCAAGCCCATGCATTGTCTTAGGCTAAGTGTGTGCAGCGTCTTAGGCGAAGTCTGTACAGCCGTGTCATATGCTCCTAAGTCTATACATTGGTGTTGGGCATCAAAGTCTGTACATCGCCTTCAATCTTCAAGTCTACACATTGGTCTTTACTTGAAGTCTATACACTGTTTCACTGTTCATGGCTGAGAGTCTATACACTGGGCTTGAAGTGTATTCATTGAGCGTCTCAATGAGCATCTCATGTAAGTCCATACATTCATAGTGCACTGCATTGGCTGAGTAATGTAAGTCCATACATTCATAGTGCACTGCATTGGCTGAGTAATGTAAGTCCATACATTCATGAAAGTCTATACAATGCTTCAGCATTTAGAAGTCTGTACACCGGCCTTTGCATTAAGCCTCAAAGTCTGTATAGTGTGAAGTCTACACTTTGGCACTGTAGCTCGCTCGTGCAAGTCTGCACATTGGACTCTTGATCAAGTCTACACATTCATTGTCAAGGCAAAGTCTATACAAGGGATTTAGGTTCTCCAAGTCTATACATTTGCTGCAAAGCTCAAATCTTCAAGTCTGTACAGCCGTTTGCATTGGATTTCATGTCTAGACATTGCACTGTAGCATCCATCGTCTTCGTGTTGTTTTAGTGTTTATGTCTTCGTGTTGTGTTTACGTTTTCGTGTTAAATTTGTGTTTTAAGTCTTCATGATGTTTCTGCATTTGTGTCTTCTGTCCTCGTGTTGACTTAACACACTTCGTGTTAGTCTTACGTCGTGTACTTCTTCTTCTAATCAAGTCGAGTCTGTCTGTGTAACCCGTGTCGTTTTCTGTGTGAGCTTCGTGTCGCTTCTCTCTGTCTTCTAGTTGTATATCGTGTCATCCTCTTTATGTTCGCTTTCGTGTCTCCGTGTTGTTTACTGTAGCAGCTCGATTTGTTCTGATGAACTTCGAGTCGTTTCCCAGTGAACCCCGTGTCGCTTCACCTCGTGCTGTTCTCATCGTCTTAGTGTTGTTTTCACTTCGTGTTGTTTTCAACCCATGTCAATTACTGTTCTGTCTTCGTGTTGTTTTCACTACGTGTCGATTTCTGTTCTCATCGTATTAGTGTTGTTTTCACTTCGTGTCAACTTCACTTCGTGTCGTTGACAGTCCGTGTTGTTTCACCTCGTGTCTTTCTTGTGTTGAAACCATACTTCGTGTTGGTTTCTGTTCTCGTCTTCGTGTCTGTTGTCAGCACGTGTCGTTCTCTTCACTGTGTGTTGTGTCGTGTTTTCTAGACTTCGTGTCTTTCTTGTGCTAAGACCACACTTTGTGTTACTTTACATAGACCTCGTGTCTTGCTTGTTTGCAACCACTTCGTGTCGGTTTCCGTTGCCAGTCCATGTTGTTCTCGTGCTGGTCTCTTTGCTGTTTATTACGTCGTGTCGTTTTCTTTACTTCGTGCTGTAGTCATCGTATGTATCTCGTGTCCTTCTTCTTATTACCTCGTGTTGTTTTATAACCTCACTTCGTGTCGTTCTCTTTGTTGTGTCTGTTCTGTCACAGTGTATCTCGTGTCATTCTTTCCTTACTTCGTGCTGTATTCACCTTGTGTATCTCGTGTCGTTCTCAGTGCATCTAGTATTGCTACTACATACTTCGTGCAGATCTAGTTATTGTGGCCCTCAGTTTTAATGGCTTTTCATCTCTTTGCAGGTCCGAGGAAGAAATATTCCCCAGAGACTGGCAGCACGTGATCCGAGGCTGGAATGAAGCCTGCTGAGAGACTGCCACGTGGTCCGAATTCTTAGGGCTGGAAATGTGGAGGTCACACGTCGGGGCTGATGCTGCTGCTGCTGCTATATATATGAGCCTTCTTCCACAGAAGAAGATTGATTGAGTTGGCGAGAAGAAAAGTCCATATAGAGAGCCACGATCCAGAGAAAAAGAAGAGAGAAAGAAGAAGAGTAGAAGGAGAAGAAGAGAGGCAGAGAGCTCGAGAAGAGTGGGAAGAGAAGAAGAAGCAGAGAGTGAGAGAAGAGCAGAAGAAAGAGAAAGAAAGATAGAGAGTGAGCGAGAGAGCTCGTGGAGAAGAAGGAAGAACTTACCTGAAGATCTGTCTACTGGACCGTGGATCAAATCCAGGCCAGTCAGCTCCGTTGAGAGCCATATTGTGCATTTCGTGTTTCAGCTTTCTGTTTGCTGAAGTTATTTTCGTTTATTGTTTTTCCCTTGTTTTCTGGTTTGCTGTTCTTTCCGATACTCTGTAGAGAGGTCGGGGTTCCTCCTGTGGATCAGGAGAAGGGAGATCTGATCTCCGGTTGCAAGTAGCTGGGAGCTACTTGTGGGTTCCCTCCGGTTTGGAGGAAGGGAGACTTGTCTCCGGTTCTGGGCTTGTGGATTCAAGTCCAGGGGTTCCCTCCGGGTCTGGAGGAAGAGAGACCGTGTGTCTCTAGTTTCCAAGTGACTGGGTGTCACTTGGGGTGTCCCTCCGGTTGGGAGGAAGAGGGGAGGTTGTTCCCCTGGTCAAGCTGTGAGGCAGCACTTGTTGCAGACTGAGTCTGCGGTTTCTAGCGTGAGCTAGTGGAAGCCACACTCGAGTTGAGTGTGGGGTGAATGTAGGTCTGCTGGACCGAACCACCTAAAAACCCCTTTTGCACTGTGGTTTGATTTGTCTATTTGTGCTTCCGCTAGGTGATTGCATAGGGGCGCTCCTTGTGTTTGGCGTCTGGTTGAGCAGAAGTTTTATTAGTTTATAGATTGACTAAATCTGTCTTGTTAGCTCTCCAGTGATCTCACTGTGTGTTTGGTTAGTTCCACAACTGCCATCTAGCCTTTTAAGTTTGTTTAGTTTGCAAACTAGCATTTCAGTGAGCGAAATTTTAATTGGGCAAAAGGTTTTTTAAAGGGTTATATTCATTCACCCCCCCCCTTTGAATACTGCATCGAACCCAACACCTACGGGTGGTTAGTAGGAAGGCAATCGGAAGTTCTCTGATTTGCGATTTGGTATGCTACACTAGTGAAGCCTCACCGGGTTTAGTGAGGGGTGGACGTAGGACTGGGGATTCAGTCCGAACCACCCTAAAATCTCATGTGTTATGGTTTGATTGTGCGATTGCTTTGTGCTAGTTGCATGCTTAAGTTCAATCTTTATTTTACTTGTGCATTCTGCTAAGCCAATCGTTATGTGCTACGCTAAGCTAGTTGTATTCTACTGCTATACTTTTTATCTAGCTTTAAAGAGGGGTGTTCAGTAAAAAGAGGGGCAGATCTATTCATCCCTCTCCTCTAGATCCGCCATCCACTACTCAACAAGTGGTATCATAGCCTAATCTCACATTATGGGGTCCAACGATCTCGAGAAAAATGGTGAATTGTCGTCCAAGGGTTTATTACCTGAAGGACATTCTGTGAATAGGCCTCCTTATTTCACTGGAACTAATTATCCTTATTGGAAACAACGTATGCAGGTGTTCATTCACGCCCAAGATTATGAACTCTGGCGAGTGATCAGCAAAGGTCTGTATGAGCTTACGAATGATGAGGAATTGTAGACCAAAGAACAAATAAGAAAATCCACTGTCAACTGGAGTGCTAGACACTTCATGCAATGCTCACTCCATCCAGTAGAATTCTCAAGAGTAGCTACATGCGCAATTGCAAAAGAAATGTGGGACATGTTGTTGTGCCCCTGTGGTTTTGATGATGGTTTTGATGATTGGTTGTTGATATGAGTTAATCAAATGTTCAGTCATCTTGTTGCTCAGTTTAGATTAACATATTTGATGCTCAGTCTTGTTACATGTTAAACTGATGCATAAAGCATTCATTCATTGCTGTGGTTTTGATGATTGATATTGTATTTTGATGATAGCAATGATATAGTGTTTTCATGCCATTGTGCCTTGATGATTGCATCATGACTGTGACTGGTACAACTGATATATTGTTTATGTTAGACTTATGTTATGTGCATAGTCTATACAGTGCTTCGTGGGGTTTATGCCCTAAGTCTATTCACTGCACAGCAAGCTCAAAGTCGATACATTGAGCGTCTCATGCATCATTCGTCTAAGTCCATACATTGGACTGTAGTGTGCATTTGGCGAACACATCGCAAGTCTAGACATTGCACTGTAGCATGCATTTCCTTAAAGTCTATACATAGGATTGGTCTGCATAGGCTAAGTGTCTACATCGTCTGCTGTGAGGACAACAAGTCTGTATACTGGCCTTCTTTCATGATAAACTACAAGTCTACACATTCAACACTGGTCTTCCAAATCTGTACAGCGTGAAGTCTATACTTTGGACTGTTCTTCAAAGTCTGTACATCAGACTGTACATCTTCTTCGTGTTGTTTCTGTACTTGAGCTTTCGTGTTGTTTCCCCTCACTAACACGAAAAGATCTCGTGTCGTATGAGCTTACAACACCTCGTGTTGATTTCCATGCGTAACAGGAAAGCTTGTATGAGGTTAGACTTCGTGTCGTTTCCCTTGTCTTCATCTTCGTGTTGTTTTAGTGTCTTCATCTTCGTGTTATTTTAGTGTTTACGTCTTCGTGTTATTTCTGCGTTTGAGTCTTCGTGCTGTTTCTGTCCCTCTCGCCTTGGTCATACTCCGTGTCAATTCCTGTTGTCATCTTCGAGTTGTTGTCACCCAGTGTCGTCCTTGTCTTCGAGTCGTTCGGATGTTCGAGCAACTTTGTACTCAAAGTTGTCTTCGTGTTTCCCGTGTACTCGTGTCTCCGTGTTGCCTTAGTGTCTCTATCTTCGTGTTGAGTTTACTTCGTGAACTCTTCTCAAAGTCAAGCACGTGTCTGTGCTGTCTCCATGTCATTCTTACTTCGTGTCGGTTTCTATGTTTCATCATGTGTTGTGGTCAGCCCGTGTCGTTTTCACCTCGTGCTGTTCTCATGACTTCGTGTCGTTTTCCTTTTCAGGTCTTCGTGTCGTGTTTTCCACACCGCGTGTCGTTGTCGCTTTAGTAACCTCACCTCGTGTCGGTTACTGTTGTCTCCATGTCTTCGTGTCATTTTTGTTCCACTGCGTGCAGAACATTGCAGCACCTCGTGTTGCTTTCTGTGTGCCACCTTGTGTCGTTTCACAGTGAACCTCGTGTCGTTTCTGTGTGAACCTCGTGTCATTTCTGTGTAAACCTCGTGACACTTCTCTCTGTCCTCTAGTTGAATCTCATGTCATTTTTTATGTCTACTTGTTCAACTCCGTGTCAATTTCTGTGTTTGTCTTCGTGTTGTTTTCAACTCGTGACGGTTTCTGTTGTTTCACTTCGTGTCGTTTTCGCTATCTGTCTTCGTGTTGTTCTTCCTAGACCTTGTGTCTTTCGTATGTTGAAACCATACTTCGTGTTGGTTTCTATTTTGTCTTCGTATGTACCTCGTGTCGTTCTTTCTGTAGTGCTTGTTTTATTACAGTGACTTCGTGTCGTTTCCCTATTGTGTCTTCGTGTTGTCTCCGTGTCGTTGCCGTTTGTTAGTTCGTGTTGTTTCATTCTAACCTCGTTCAGGTTTCTTCTAAACGTTGTTCTTTTGATAAGTCTATACAGATTTGTTCTTTAAAGTGATGACTTATCCCATACTCTGTTTTACAGGTGCTTTGATCGTGAAGCTTAAGGCAGCACGTGATTCGAGGCTGGAATGAAGTCTGCTGAGAGATTGCCACGTGATCCGAATTTTTAAGGCGGGAGCTGTGGAAGCCACACGCGCCCTAGCTGCTGCTGCTGCTATAAATATGAGCCTTCTTCCATAGAAGAAGGTTGATCGAGTTGGCGAGAAGAAAAGCTCATACAGAGAGCCACGATCCAGATAGAAAAAGAAAAGAGAAAGGAGAAGAGCAGAAGAAGAAAGAAGAAAGAATGAAGAAGAAGAAGTGCAGCAAGAGAGTGAGAGATTAGGAGAGTAGAAGAAAGAGAGAGAGAGAGAGAGATAGAAGTGTGAGCCGAAGAGAATAGAAGAGCAGAGATTGAGAGAGTGAAAGAGAAGAAGAAGAAGAGAAGAGAAGAGGAAGAAGAACTTACCTGAAGATCTGTCTACTAGACCGTGGATCAAATCCAGGCCAGTCAGCTCCGTTGAGAGCCACATTGTGTATTTCGTGTTTCAACTTTTGTGTGCTGAAGTTATTTTTGTTTATTGCTTTTTCCTTTGTGTTCTGGCTTGCTGTGCTTTCCGATACTCTGTAGAGAGGTCGGGGTTCCTCCTGTGGATCAGGAGAAGGGAGATCTGAACTCCGGTTGCAAGTAGCTGGGAGCTACTTGTGGGTTCCCTCCGGTTTGGAGGAAGGGAGACTTGTCTCCGGTTCTGGGCTTGTGGATTCAAGTCCAGGGGTTCCCTCCAGGTCTGGAGGAAGAGAGACCGTGTGTCTCTGGTTTGCTAGTGACTGGTGTCACTAGTGATTCCCTCCGGTTGGGAGGAAGAGGGGAGGTTGTTCCCCTGGTCAAGCTGTGTGGCAGCACTTATTGCAGACTGAGTCTGCGGTTTCTAGCATGAGCTAGTGGAAGCCACACTCGGATTGAGTGTGGGGTGGATGTAGGTCTGCTGGACCGAACCACCTAAAAACCTCTGTGCAGTGGTTTGATTTCTCGATATGTTTTTGCTTCCACTAGATGTTTGCATAGGGGCGCTCCAAGTGTTTGATCACAGGTTCATTAAATGATTTAATCAGATCTTGTTCTGAGTGTATAATCTGTTGAGTGAGCGAAAGTTTATTTGAGTGAAAGAATGGTTTGAATGAATACTTAGGTGCGCTTTGCTTTGGTTGCTCACTGTCTGTTTGTTGAATTCCGCTATTGCTAATTAGTCTTTCAGATTTGATATATCTGTCTAGTTAGCATTCTAGATAGTTAGTGAGCATCATATTTTTAATTGGGTGAAGGCTTTTAAATAGGTTATATTCATTCACCCCCCCCCTCTGAATACTGCACCTAACCTATCAATTGGTATCAGAGCGGTTCCCTAGCTCAACAGATCCAACGATCTGAAGGGGATCCTGCCATCTTGTGAGGTGTTTTTCTGCTCGACTGTTGCTTGGATTTTTAATCGAACGCTTACTGATCGCTTGATCAAATGGCTCCATCCGTGATATTTGATGGTTCTAATTTCTGTGATTGGCTAGGCGGCCTTGTTGTCTACTTAAATTCCGTTGATCCAAATCTATGGAAGCTTGTGTCTAGAGGCCCACATAAATTGTCTTACGATCAGACTAAATGGTCCAAGGAGGACAGACTGAAGAACCATGAGAATCTCATGGCTCTTAATATTTTGTCAGCGGCAGTCAATACTGACCTATTTCCATTTGTCTTCGAGTGCACATCTGGAGAGGAAATTTTTAATAAAGTGGCTGCCGTTCATGAAGAGCAAGATGATCAGTGTTTGTTGGCCCATCGAAGCAATCACAGTGAAGATCAAAGGGATGACTCATCATCTCAGGTAAGCCCCGAACCTGAAGATTTATCTTATGATGAGCTATCAGATTTGTATGATGTCTGCATGATAGACGTTAACAATGTTAAAGAACAAAATGTTGGTTTAAAAGCTGAGAATCAAAACTGTCTAAACAAGATTATTGAATTAAAAGACAGTCTGAATGAGAAAGATATTGATCTCCATAAGATCATGCAAGATGTAACTGTGCTTAAATCCATGATGGATAATCTGAAATGTGACATTGCTGAATGTCGAAAAGAAAATGAAAGATTAAAAGATGAAAATAAAAAACTGATGGTCTTGAACACAGTGATGGGACAACAATGGTTAACCATTGAAAAAGAAAAAGGTATTCAGAAGGAAGACTCATGCAATCAATGTACAATCTTAGAGGATCTGGTTAAGGAAATCAAATTTGATGATAATTTTCAAAAGAATACAATCAGATCCTTAAGAGAAACGAATGAGTCATTAAAAAATTTGAATGATGCCCTACAAAAACAGATTGTCATATGTGAGGAAGAGTTAACAAAATCTGAATTGAAAATATCCTCCATACAATCTGAAATAGCCTCTCTATCAAAAACTGTGAAAGGGAAAGAGAAAATGAATGTCACCCTGAATGATAAAAAATCAAATTAGAATTCTGTGTGTTCATGCTCAACTTCATCCATGAATATCTCTGCTGAAACTGTGCATGACAATCATAGCCTTCATTCATATTCACATGCACATATCTTTAAAGGATTGCTTGCTGAAAATTCTCAGGTCAAGAATTTTTCTGATAAAAGGAAAAGTGTTAAATGCTTTTACTGTCATAGAATTGGTCATGTCATGCATAAATGTGATTTAATGAGACAAGATGACATAAATGCCAAAAATTCTCATGCTAACAATCATGCTCATCTGAATAAAAGAACTAATTGCCTTGAATGTGGTAAAGTAGGTCATACTGCTGCACAATGCTGGTGTGCTAGAAGTAAGAAAACATCACAGTCTTATCATGTTGATTTGAATGCTAAAATAAGAAATTCAATTGTCTGCTCTCACTGCTTGAGGCATGGCCATACAGTAGAAAACTGTTGGCATGTAAAGGGAAAGGATTTTCATTCCAAATCTATAAAATTCTCTGCTCCCCATGTTGCTGCTAGAAATGACTATGGCTTTAAAAGAAAAACACTTCCATGTCTTAACTATGGAAAGCCAGGTCATAAAGCTAATCAAGGATGGTTGGCTGGAAATAAAAGACAACATGTTCATATGGATAACAAAAACCTTCATGTGAATAGATTTCATGATCATATTAACATGCATGCTCAAAGGAACAAAAACTCTGTTGTCTCTTGCTATTATTGTGGTCAGTATGGACATTCCATGTCCAACTGCAAATTAATGACATCTGATGACCTTCATGCACAAAGTTTGTTTAGAACACATGTTGGGGGTAATACAGGACCCAAGACTGCTTGGGTCTCTGCAGGATCAACTTGATTGACTTGCTGTAGGTGTGCCTTGGAAGGAGAAATAAAAGGGGTCAACCAAGGCACTCAAAAAGAAAACCCCATGATTCAATTCAGGTCAGTTCTGAAATCTATTTTAAATTCATTATCTGAACTTGTGAGTATGAAAAATGAGAATTCCATGTTGATTTACTTGTTTGTTGTATGATCTTCTCTTGTCTAGTTGATCAGTCTGCATTCCAGACTCAACTATTGAATTCAACTCTGCATATCTGATGCTCTTCTCGTACTATACGTTGAACTGAATTTGAATGCTTCTTTAGTATATACGGTTGATGCACTATACAGACTCTGTGTCCATGCATGTGTTTTGTGTTAATGCATTGCATGCTTGTTATTGAACGCACACTTGGACTGATTGTGTATAGACTGATTGTCATTACATGTGTCAATGATGCCGATTCAATGCATGAAGGACTGCTTTATGTTGCATTGTCATACATGATCATCATGGTATATTAAATGGGACAAGTTAAAGGGCATATGGAGTATGTCTGGATGCTACTGACATGTGTGAGGTGGTCCTTGGACCAAGTCCTCCGCCTAGTACCATGGGTCCAGTCTTCATGTAAAATAGTGAACTGCATCATATGTTGAAAAATCTGAAAAAGGATAAAAATGCTCATGAATTGGATGCATAAACCTGAATTGATTGCATACTTGTTTAATGTATCCTTGGTGCATAGTCTGCATGTAGGACAGTATGTTGCATAGCAAGTTAATTCTGTGTTTGCATAATCATTCCTCATCAGCATTGTCTGAATTGATACCTCTGAACTCTACTCATCTGAAGTGCATATATGTGATTTGCATGTATGTTTAAATGCATATTGTAAGGGGGAGTCAATGCATTGCATATAGGTTGTCAAATGCATACATTTGTCAGATTTCATAGCATATCCTTTCTTATTGATTTTGTTGACAAACCTTGATCATATTCTGAAAACTTTATGCTTCAAAATCTCTCTTAACAATTGGTAATTCTCCTATCAATGGGTCTCATTTGGCTTCAGAATTCTATCAGTCTTTCATGAAGATTTCAATGGGCTATCTCGATCATAAATCTGAAAATCTTGAACTAGAAATCTTCTATTATACGTTTTTATGAATGACTGAAATAACTCATGTGGTTTAAGTTTAATGTATTCAATGAGTTTGGCTTTAAAATCTCTTAAAAAATATCTGAAGCATGTTTAATAAACCTTAACCATCTGTTTCATGCGATGTCTTGTGAAAACTCCTGAAATCTGCACTTTTGAATACATAACTTTAATTGGTTAAGTACATAAGATTAATATTATTTTGAAGCAAATGAATGTTTCTGAAATGTCTAAAGGGTAATATCTGTCAGAGCAATGACATTGGTCACTGAGAAACACAAGTCCAAAGGACTGTGTCATGAGGTGCCTTAGTTAACTCTGTAAAATGAGAATTCATTGAAAATCAGACAGAGTAATGGCATGCACACTGAGAAATACAACTCACTCATCCAGAAATGATTTCAAGTGTGTCATGATGTGTAAATGCTATCTCTGTTCATATATATATAGCATGACAGTCAGTCACACTAAGTGCTTTGGGATATTGGCCTCTGATCAAGGCATATCCTCTAGTTACAAGGTGTGAACTGAACTAGAGTGCTCGTAAAATTTGTAGCATGGAAAATTGTTGAACAAATTGAAATATCTGAATATTAATGCTAAAATCAATTTGCTACCACCCTAGACAAAATCATATGACTTCATAATTGCTTGATTTCAATACTAGTACATGTAATTCTGAAAGAAGTCAATAGATTTGATTGTGTAAGACAAAGGGAGGATAATCAAGATAAATATGAGGGCTTGGTTCATTTTTATTAAACCATGGTTTTAGATATCATTATAGAATTTTATTGATAAACACTGCATACATCATGTTTAAACCATGATGTTCAATAAATATCATTCATAAGCCCTTATGATAGAAGACTTTGAAAACTTATGCTTTAGAATTATGAGATTGATATCTCTTTGAAAATCTGGCAGAATTTCTTATGTTTGGAGCATCCTTGAAAAATCTGTTAACTGAATTTCTTCTGCTCATGTCCTTGGCTCAATGACCTGAACTTCTCCTATCTCATAAGATTCCACTGATTGAGGGGGAGCTTCCATGTTATACATCACTTGCATATCAATTGGCATCTCTTCAGGGGGAGCATTCCTCGTCATGCTGAATCATGTTCATATTCCTTCTCCAAGGGGGAGAACTTGACTGAACTCTTATACATGCTATAATTTCTCAAATTATTTTTCTTTTTGATGAAGTCAAAGGGGGAGAATAATTTGAGTCTTCAGAATGCCTCAGAATGCCTCACATCATCAGAATGACTCAATGTATTGAAAGTGTTGCCATCATCAAAAAGGGGGAGATTGTTGTGCCCCTGTGGTTTTGATGATGGTTTTGATGATTGGTTGTTGATGTGAGTTAATCAAATGTTCAGTCATCTTGTTGCTCAGTTTAGATTAACATATTTGATGCTCAGTCTTGTTACATGTTAAACTGATGCATAAAGCATTCATTCATTGCTGTGGTTTTGATGATTGATATTGTATTTTGATGATAGCAATGATATAGTGTTTTCATGCCATTGTGCCTTGATGATTGCATCATGACTGTGACTGGTACAACTGATATATTGTTTATGTTAGACTTATGTTATGTGCATAGTCTATACAGTGCTTCGTGGGGTTTATGCCCTAAGTCTATTCACTGCACAGCAAGCTCAAAGTCGATACATTGAGCGTCTCATGCATCATTCGTCTAAGTCCATACATTGGACTGTAGTGTGCATTTGGCGAACACATCGCAAGTCTAGACATTGCACTGTAGCATGCATTTCCTTAAAGTCTATACATAGGATTGGTCTGCATAGGCTAAGTGTCTACATCGTCTGCTGTGAGGACAGCAAGTCTGTACACTGGCCTTCTTTCATGATAAACTACAAGTCTACACATTCAACACTGGTCTTCCAAGTCTGTACAGCGTGAAGTCTATACTTTGGACTGTTCTTCAAAGTCTGTACATCAGACTGTACATCTTCTTCGTGTTGTTTCTGTACTTGAGTTTTCGTGTTGTTTCCCCTCACTAACACGAAAAGATCTCGTGTCGTATGAGCTTACAACACCTCGTGTTGATTTCCATGCGTAACAGGAAAGCTTGTATGAGGTTAGACTTCGTGTCGTTTCCCTTGTCTTCATCTTCGTGTTGTTTTAGTGTCTTCATCTTCGTGTTATTTTAGTGTTTACGTCTTCGTGTTATTTCTGCGTTTGAGTCTTCGTGCTGTTTCTGTCCCTCTCGCCTTGGTCATACTCCGTGTCAATTCCTGTTGTCATCTTCGAGTTGTTGTCACCCCGTGTCGTCCTTGTCTTCGAGTCGTTCGGATGTTCGAGCAGCTTTGTACTCAAAGTTGTCTTCGTGTTTCCCGTGTACTCGTGTCTCCGTGTTGCCTTAGTGTCTCTATCTTCGTGTTGAGTTTACTTCGTGAACTCTTCTCAAAGTCAAGCACGTGTCTGTGCTGTCTCCATGTCGTTCTTACTTCGTGTCGGTTTCTATGTTTCATCACGTGTTGTGGTCAGCCCGTGTCATTTTCACCTCGTGCTGTTGTCATGACTTCGTGTCGTTTTCCTTTTCAGGTCTTCGTGTCGTGTTTTCCACACCGCGTGTCATTGTCGCTTTAGTAACCTCACCTCATGTCGGTTACTGTTGTCTCCATGTCTTCGTGTCGTTTTTGTTCCACTGCGTGCAGAACATTGCAGCACCTCGTGTTACTTTCTGTGTGCCACCTCGTGTCGTTTCACAGTGAACCTCGTGTCGTTTCTGTGTGAACCTCGTGTCATTTCTGTGTAAACCTCGTGACACTTCTCTCTGTCCTCTAGTTGAATCTCGTGTCATTTTTTATGTCTACTTGTTCAACTCCGTGTCAATTTCTGTGTTCGTCTTCGTGTTGTTTTCAACTCGTGACGGTTTCTGTTGTTTCACTTCGTGTCGTTTCCGCTATCTGTCTTCGTGTTGTTCTTCCTAGACCTTGTGTCTTTCGTATGTTGAAACCATACTTCGTGTTGGTTTCTATTTTGTCTTCGTATGTACCTCGTGTCGTTCTTTCTGTAGTGCTTGTTTTATTACAGTGACTTCGTGTCGTTTCCCTATTGTGTCTTCGTGTTGTCTCCGTGTCGTTGCCGTTTGTTAGTTCGTGTTGTTTCATTCTAACCTCGTTCAGGTTTCTTCTAAACGTTGTTCTTTTGATAAGTCTATACAGAGTTGTTCTTTAAAGTGATGACTTATCCCATACTCTGTTTTACAGGTGCTTTGATCATGAAGCTTAAGGCAACACGTGATCCGAGGCTGGAATGAAGTATGCTGAGAGACTGCCACGTGATCCGAATTTTTAGGGCGGGAGCTGTGGAAGCCACACGCGCCCTAGCTGCTGCTGCTGCTATATATATGAGCCTTCTTCCATAGAAGAAGGTTGATCGAGTTGGCGAGAAGAAAAGCTCATACAGAGAGACACGATCCAGATAGAAAAAGAAAAGAGAAAGGAGAAGAGCAGAAGAAGAAAGAAGAAAGAATGAAGAAGAAGAAGTGCAGCAAGAGAGTGAGAGATTAGGAGAGTAGAAGAAAGAGAGAGAGAGAGAGATAGAAGTGTGAGCCGAAGAGAATAGAAGAGCAGAGATTGAGAGAGTGAAAGAGAAGAAGAAGAAGAGAAGAGAAGAGGAAGAAGAACTTACCTGAAGATCTGTCTACTGGACCGTGGATCAAATCCAGGCCAGTCAGCTCCGTTGAGAGCCACATTGTCTATTTCGTGTTTCAGCTTTTGTGTGCTGAAGTTATTTTCGTTTATTGCTTTTTCCTTTGTGTTCTGGCTTGCTGTGCTTTCCGATACTCTGTAGAGAGGTCGGGGTTCCTCCTGTGGATCAGGAGAAGGGAGATCTGAACTCCGGTTGCAAGTAGCTGGGAGCTACTTGTGGGTTCCCTCCGGTTTGGAGGAAGGGAGACTTGTCTCCGGTTCTGGGCTTGTGGATTCAAGTCCAGGGGTTCCCTCTAGGTCTGGAGGAAGAGAGACCGTGTGTCTCTGGTTTGCTAGTGACTGGTGTCACTAGTGGTTCCCTCCGGTTGGGAGGAAGAGGGGAGGTTGTTCCCCTAGTCAAGCTGTGTGGCAGCACTTGTTGCAGACTGAGTCTGCGGTTTCTAGCATGAGCTAGTGGAAGCCACACTCGGATTGAGTGTGGGGTGGATGTAGGTCTGCTGGACCGAACCACCTAAAAACCTCTGTGCAGTGGTTTGATTTCTCTATATGTTTTTGCTTCCGCTAGATGTTTGCATAGGGGCGCTCCAAGTGTTTGATCACAGGTTCATTAAATGATTTAATCAGATCTTGTTCTGAGTGTTTAATCTGTTGAGTGAGCGAAAGTTTATTTGAGTGAAAGAATGGTTTGAATGAATACTTAGGTGCGCTTTGCTTTGGTTGCTCACTGTCTGTTTGTTGAATTCCGCTATTGCTAATTAGTCTTTCAGATTTGATATATCTGTCTAGTTAGCATTCTAGATAGTTAGTGAGCATCATATTTTTAATTGGGTGAAGGCTTTTAAATAGGTTATATTCATTCACCCCCCCCTCTGAATACTGCACCTAACCTATCACATGTTAGAAGTAATTTATGAAGGAACCTCTCAGGTACGAGAAACAAAAGCCAACATTTTAGTTTCTGAATATGAAATGTTCAGGATGAGGCCTGATGAGTCAATTCAAGACATGTATGCTCGCTTAACTGTGCTTACTAATAGTTTAACTGATCTTGGAAAGAAATATTCAGAGCAGAAAATTGTAAGGAAGATTCTCATATCACTAACCCCAGCATGGCACACGAAGGCTACCGTGGTTGAAGAATCAAGAGATCTCGCAACTACTAAGGTAGATGAACTCATCGGGTCATTGATGACCTATGAGATCAACCTAAAGAACAAAGAGGCTGTGGTACCTAAGAAAAAATCCCTAGCTCTTAAAGCAGGACCCAGTGGTCAAAGCACTTCTGATGAAGGTGAGGCTTCTGCAAGTGAGCGAGATGAAAATGGCGTAGCCATGCTCACACGTAAGTTCAAAAAATTTCTGAGAAAGGAAGATAAGAGCTTCATGAGAGGAAGGTCATAGGTAAGGAAAGGTTTCAAATCTAATTCTAAAAACTTTAAGAAATCTGACAAGATCATTTGTTATTCTTGCAACAAACCAGGGCATTTCAAGACTGAATGTCCGAAAAAATTCATAAAAGCTGACAAATGGAAAGGCAAGAGGAAGAACAAGGCCATGGTGTCCACATGGAGCGACGAAGAAGAAAGTGATGATGGAACCAGCTCCTCAGAAAAAGAAAAAGAAGATCTTTGCCTCATGGCCAGAGGTGATGAAGAAACTGAGGTACACTCTCCATTTGAAAATTTCACAATTGATGATTGGGAGGAAGCATATATACAGCTCATGGAGAAATATGACATGTATAAAAAGGAGAATAAATCTTTGAAAAAGATAATTAACTCATTTGTGCATGATCATGATATGAATCATAAAATTGCTTCACTTGAAACTGAAATTGAAGACCTTAAGAAAATGATTGAGAACTTGGAAGAAGGAAGAAAAGAAATGGCTGACTTGGACACTGAAAATGAAGACTTAAGAAATGAGATTGATAGCATGAAGCTAAAAATGTAAACCTATGAAAAGGATAGCAAATTGAGTAGTGAGAAATATGAAGCTGTCAAACAAGTCAACACTCAACTCCTCCAAAACATTGAAAACCTACAAAAAGAGTTGAAGGATAAACAACAATCATTAGAAAAGTTTGTAGATGGAAGAGAAAACCTAGATGCATTGCTAGGTACTAGAATGAATTTTAGCAAGGAAGGGTTGGGTTTTAATCCCACAAACAAAAGGTCAATTGGGTTAAAAACTGTCACATTTGTTTCCTCTTCTGATGCCTCTACCTCAAACACAACACCCAAAGGAAAAGAAAAGGTTGAAGAGGAAGCCACTGAAATTCCCAAAAAGATTGCTCAAAAACCTAAGAAAAGTCAACCTTCCCTACAGTACAGGTCAACACTTCCTTTGCCATCGCCCGCTCAGCCTTCTAGATGCCACTATAACTAGGTTGCACGTAGGACAGGTCGACACTCCCATTCATAAAGGTCGACACCACCTTGCTTTTTGGGCAATTGTGATTCCTTTGTGCATCAATCCTATAAGCCTCAATCCCCTAGGTGGCAAAACAATCACTTTCAACCCAAAACCAACTAGTGGCCTCAATGGTTTAAGAAGCAAACTTCCTCAAACATCCACAAAATCCAACAAAGAGCCTCTAAATAGAAAGTGAATGTCAAAGCTGAAAAGAAAAATCAAATCCCTGCACTAAGCAAAGAAAACATGAATACAAGGAAGGTTTGGATTCCAAAAGAGATGGTATCATGTTTTGAAAATCTGAAGAAGTTGGTGGGACCCAAGTTTTGCTAGGTTCCAAACCCTATTGCTTAATTCCTTGTGTAGGAGTGTCTTGCAGCCATACATAACCGGTGGTACCTTGATGGCGGCTGTTTAAGACACATGACTGGAGATAAAATAAAATTTTGTCTATTGGAAAAAAAGGAAGGAGGACACGTCACATTTGGAGGGGACAACAAAGGAAGAATCACTGAAATAGGTAATGTAGATAAGAACCTCTCCAACTCCATTGGAAACGTGTTGCTAGTTGAAGGCTTGAAATACAACTTGCTCAGTATAAGTCAATTATGTGATAAAGGTCACAAAGTGTTGTTTGACTCTCATGAATGTAGAATCCTTGAACCAAAATCTGACAAGGTAAAATTTTCTGATAAAAGAGTCAACAATGTTTACATGATTGACTTAGATGATCCTGCTCACATAAACCTCTGTCTTGCTGTACCAAAGTCTGAGCTTGCATGGTTATGGCATCGTAGACTAGGACATCCTAGCTACAATGTCTTACATAAACTTTTGAAGCATTCAATGGTGAAAGGTTTGCCTGAACTATCTTTTAAACATGAAAACAAATTGTGTGATGCATGTGCCCCAGGTAAAAAAACAAGAAAATCCTTCAAAGCTAGATCTGGAAACATGTCATCCAAACCACTCGAGCTGATTCATATGGACTTGTTTGGTCCAACCAGAACTGCTAGTTTAAGTGATAGAAAATATGGATATGCTTTGGTGGATGATTTCTCTAGGTTCACATGAGTTTTCTTTCTCACACATAAAAATGATGCTTTTGATGAGTTTCAAGCACTCTATATGAAGATAAAGCGAGATGGTGAGTTTAAAATCTCCAACCTTCAATCTGATCATGGTGGTGAATTTGAAAATACTGAATTCTATAATCTTTGCAAGGCTGAAGGCATTTCACATCAATTTTCATCACCAAGAACCCCTGAGCAAAATGGTGTAGTTGAAAGAAGGAATCGAACACTCATAGAGATGGCGAGGACAATGCTTGCCGAACGGAAACTCCCAAGGAAGTTTTGGGCTGAGGCGGTAAACACAGTTTGTTACATTATCAACCGATCTATGGTAAGGCCACACACCAAAAAGACTCCTTATGAGTTGCTGAAAGGTAATAAGCCCTCTCTCTCACACATGAAAGTGTTTGGGTCTAAATACTTCATCCATAATAATGACAAAAGAGAATTAGATAAATTCAAGCCCAAGAGCGATGAATGTATATTTCTTGGATATTCTGATAGATCTAGGGCTTATAGAATTTACAACATTAAGAGTCAAACTGTGGAAGAATCACCCCATGTTTCCTTTGATGAATATCATGATGATTCTAAAAATGATAACTATTGCAGAAAAAATGATGAAGACGGGGAATTCCTAAGCATGAAGGAAAAGAATGATCCTCCACAAGAAGAAACAAGAGAAGATGGTGACCTAGCTGAATCAAGCAATGCAAGGGATCAAGCTCCAGAAGAAGGTAATGATTCTACAGACATCAGAATTCTTAAGGATCATCATTTAGAAAATGTCATTGGAAGCTTGAATGATCCACCTAGAACTTGGTCACATTTTAGAATTGTGGAAGAATTAGATCATCCTGCTCTTGTCTCCCAGATTGAACCCAAGAATATTGATGAAGCATTAAAAGATGAAAATTGGATAAACTCAATGCAATACGAATTAAACCAGTTTAAAAGAAATAAAGTTTAACATCTTGTTCCTAGACCATCATCACAATCTGTCATAGACACTAAATGGGTCTTTAGGAACAAACTCAGTGAGGATGTCAAGATAATAAGAAACAAGTCTAGATTGGTGTCTCAAGGGTAAAATCAAGAGTTTGGGGTAAACTTTGAAGAATCTTATGTCCCAATAGCCAGACTTGAGGCCATCAGAATTTTACTTACCTTTACATGCTCCCTTAGAATAAAGTTGTATCAAATAGATGTAAAACGTGTTTTCTTAAATAGTTTGATCAAAGAAGAAGTCTATGTGGAGCAGCCCCCTGGCTTTGAGAACTCTAACCATGAAGATTTTGTATACAAGTTAGACATGGTACTTTATGGCTTGAAGTAAGCACCAAGAGCTTGGTATGAGAGACTAAGCTCGTTCCTCATTGAGAAAGGGTACACACGAGGTATGGTAGACCAAACACTTTTCACCAAGAAGTAAGGTAAGAACATATTGATTGTTCAAATTTATGTTGATGATATTGTGTTTGGTTCTACTAAATCTGAAATGTGTGAGGAATTTGCTAACCTCATGACTAGCGAATTCGAAATGAGCCTAATGGGAGAACTCCAATTTTTTATCGATTTACAGGTCAACCAAGGAGAAGATGGGTGCTTCATAAGTCTAGCCAAATACATCAAGGAGTTGCTGAAAAGATTCAACATGACAAGCTGTAAAATAATTGTAACTCCTATGAGCACCACAACATCACTGGATTCGGATGAAAATGGTAAATTAGTGGATGTAAAAATCTATAGAGATATGATCGGCTCCTTACTTTATTTGACTGCATCTCGACCAGATATCGAGTTTAGTGTTTGCCTCTATGCTAGATTTCAAGCTAGTCCTAGAGAATCACACTTGACTGCTGTCAAACGTATCCTTAGATATCTTGCCAGAACTCAAGATTTGGGATTGTAGCATCCGTCATCATGTGATTTATCTCTTATTTCTTATTCTGATGCGGACTACGCTGGATGCAAGCTGGATCACAAGAGTACTAGTGGCTACTGCCAGTTCCTGGGAGAGTGTTTAATTTCTTGGGCCTCCAAGAAACAACACTCGGTTGTCCTCTCAACTGCAAAAGCAGAATACGTTGCTGTGGGGAGCTGTGGTACCCAAGTGTTGTGGATTAAACACCAACTCCAAGACTACTTAGTGGATCTTGGTTGTGTCCCAATTCTGTGTGATAACACCAGTGCTATCAACCTTGTAAAAAATCCAGTCCAGCACTCTAGGACCAAGCATATTGAGATTAGGCATTACTTCATTAGAGATGAGGTCTTTAAGAAAAACTTTGAACTGCATTTTGTTGATACACTAAATCAGATTGCTAATATCTTCACCAAGCCCTTGTGTAATGACAGGTTTACAACACTCAGAAGGGAGCTTGGTCTTTGCAGACCTCAGGCTAATAAAAATTGAAATAATGATCTCCTTCAATTTGGTTGTGTGTTTTTGCTGATTGGTATCCATGCATTGTTCATCTGTAAATATGTCATTCTGCATGTGGTGTAGCATTGCATGTAGTTGCCTAATAAAGTTGAATTCATGTTCACGATGCATTGCATGTGGTGTAGCATCATTCTTGCTTGGCCATGGTATATTAAATGATGAAGTGTGGAAAGGCAGGTTATGCTTGTCTAGAAACACTCACCATGTGTGAGGATACACCTCTGCCAAGTACCATGCGTCACTGTCGCATGTAGGCCATACAGTAAGGGGGAGCTATTTTTTGAAGCATTCATGCATATGTTTCATCTTTATTCTGTGACAATCCTTGAATGCATCCACTGCATATCCTTAGGGGGAGTCTTGCTGCTACTATTACTCTCTTGCATCTGAACTTCAATGGCTTCCAGTCTGAAACTGAGATCATGAAACAGACAAAACTATGGCGTAAGAGCTTTCTATTATATGAACTGATGATTGTCTATCCCATAAAAATGGTTCAGATTTAATGATATTCTTGAAGCTCTGATATATATATTTTTAAATCATCTATGTTCCGTGGTGTTAATAGATTTTAACTAGAGATTGCATGTTGTGCCTTGAATGACTATCCTGAAATCTGAAAATTCAAACGTCATAGCAACGTTGGTTGAGATGCAAAAGCTTAGTATTGTTGTTAAACACCTTGATGAGCTGGAATTCCTGAAAATCAATTAGCCAGAGCAATGATATTGTTGCACGGAGAAATATATCACGTCCTCTAAACAAGTGACGAATGATATGTCATGATGTGCCCCTGTTATCTCTGTCTTAATTAAATTGGACTCTAGGCAGAGCAATGGCATAATTGCTGAGAAATATATCTCCTCATCAAAGAAATGAGGTAAGATATGTCATGACGTGACTTTGCTATCTCTGTTCACACTGAAGCATAATAGTCAGTCTTACCAAATACCTAGGAATACTGGCGTCTAAACAACGTGTATTTTTATGGATAAGAGGCATGTACTAGACTCGATTGCTCGTAAAATATGAGTCATGTGCATACAAATGCAAAACATCATGAAAAATAGTGCTCAAATCATAAATTTCCATGCTTTAGTCATGGTTGTTTAACCTCAATACTAGTTTGTGCTATTCCCGATGAAGTTATTGAATATGGATGTATAAGCCAAAGGAAGGCTAACCATTGCCATGATATGCACTTCTGGTTCATTTCTATTAAAACATGGATGTAGATGCTTTTCAAACTATATTGTTGATCTCAGATTTCATTAGCTTTGAACCATGTATATTGCTCAAGGCATGTTTCAGATCTACATATAATGACTTTCTCTAAACTCCTATTCAGCTCTGATCTCTAAGACATTTGTCACCGTCTCTACCTTTTCCCTCCTTTTTACTGTTGTCAAAGGGGGAGACTAACTTTGTGAGACGGGGTTGTGAGACGGGGGAGAATAACTTTGTGAGACGGGGGAACCCTCATCATGCATACACTCACGGGGGAGAGCAGCATCCAAAGGAGGAACTTGAATAGCATTCACATGCTCTGATCATCCATGCATACATATCCGCCGTCACATGCTCTGATCATCACTATGTATCTTGAGCTGCATATGTTATAAAATTTGCCATCTTGGACATTACTGCCAGATAATGACTCACAGTGTTTGATGGGGACATCGGAGCAAGCCACTTCATTTACTTGTGTTTAGCTATTTTTCCTTATTCTTTTGGGGTGTATTTGAGTGTGTAATTGTATTTGTGAGCATTTATGAGTGTTAAGTGGGTCAAGAGTATAATATGGGCTAAGTGTCTTGACAAGGGGTCCAAATTCCACAATTGGGCCTCTACACCTTTAGAGCCCAATTGGGCCTCTCTCTCACATATGGGCCACTCTACATAGGGGCCCAAATGTTGGCCCATGGTCAAAGGGACAATGTAGGTGTAATGGTTGAAATTGGAAAAAAAAGAAGCCAAATTCATTTTGACTTCTTCAAGGGCTGCCCTCTCCATTGTCCCTTTGTGGGATTTTTTTATTCCCATTATTTCCCCATGTGTCCATCGACCAAGGGAATTATTGGTCTTTTTTAGTTTCATATATAAGCTTGTATTTTCACCTTTTATGTAATTAATGATCATTTGAACAAGAAATTGCAAGCAAGCTTGAAGGGTGCGCCCCTATCCTCTCTCCTCCCCTCTGGTTCTTCTTCTTCCCAGGGCTGAGACCCTTTCTATCTCCTCCTCCTCCCATCTATCTTCTATCTTTGTTGCCGCCGCTGCCGATCATGCCGCCAACGAGCCGCCGTCGCACCGCCACCATCGTCGTCGGAGTTCTGTCCACTCAGGACAGCCAGCTGATCTGGGAATTTTAGCTCCCAACTCTGACCTCATCTTGAGCTGAGATTTTCAGAGTTAGCTCCCCTCTTGAATCCCCATCTCTACAAAAACAATCACGTCAAATTCCTTTCGTTTGTTATTTTTCCATTTTCATGTTTTTATGTCTTCCAGATCTGTCCCTTTTCAGATCTGTGTAGCAGAA
Source organism: Amorphophallus konjac (assembly GCA_022559845.1). Taxonomy (NCBI): domain Eukaryota; kingdom Viridiplantae; phylum Streptophyta; class Magnoliopsida; order Alismatales; family Araceae; genus Amorphophallus; species Amorphophallus konjac. The sequence continues at coordinate 247,618,140 of CM040124.1, read as the reverse complement.
GTTTAGTTCTTCCACCTTTCGACCCCCTTCTTGATTTTTGTTTGAATCCCCAAATTTATTGGAGATTCTTCCCACCATCTCTATCTTCCATAAATTTTCTTCGAATTTCTGAAGCCTCTACAAATTTTTTAAAATTCGGTCTTTCTCCCAAAATCTGTTCAGTCCTTGCTGTCCAGATCCGACCCCCAGTCAGTATAAAATTCCAAACAAATCAAAACTTTCACCAAACCTTTCATAAGATATATCTCCGTTTTCCTCTCTTCGTCCTCCACAACTTTTATGAAGGACTCAAAGTCTGAATCGAAGGTCTACAATGCGGTCAATACCAACTCTCAGGAAAAAGTACTTCTGCCATGAGTTTTCAGGTCCTGTCAACCAGCAGATTGAATATTCAACAAAGGCCATCAACGAGAAATTCAATTTTCTTTCTCTGGCCGTAAGTCGAAGGATTTCGAGCTAGCTTTCCAACGGTACCTCTTGTGCGTCGATCTGACGTCGGGAGTGACCGTAGTAGAGGATTTTGTCGGGACGCGCGGGTCTGAAATAGCAGTTCAGATCTGTGGGCAGCAACTCCGACGAGTGAAGATCGGAGCCGCCCGGCCTCCGACCGGCGAACCAGTGTACCGCCGTCCCAGGGAGCGCCCCTCCAGGCGTCCCCACCACAGTGGTGTCACCCCGGTCCCACATGGCCCCTCGGACCAACACGTGGGCCCCACGGTCGTGAGTACGTGTACAGCCCAAGCTACGCAAGAAGCTGCCCGTCAACCCGAACCCGCTACTCCCGGGTCCCATTGTGTTGCCCTTTACCTCCCTGCGTAGAGTGGGCATTCATATTCATTGCTGTACTATTTGTGTAATAATTGTTCCGGGAGTATCAGTTCGGCCGGGGTCGTCTTCCCCATGCCAGGCGCGTGGAGATATCGTGTTCGCTCCTTTACCCGGCATTTGCTTTATTCGTATATACTTGTTTATGCCGCTGCTAGAGAGCATGTGTTAGGTCCGTTAGCTCGATATATTTATTTCGCCGCTGCTGCGAGAGTGAGCGAGATCGTCCCGTGACTCGATCCGGGCACGAATTTGTGAGTTGACCACCCTATCTCTTTGCCGGTTTCTCAACCGCGCACGTCCGATGCTTCCCTCGATAAGGGACGATCGCGAGCTCGTTTAGAGTCCGAGGGTTGCATTCCCAATTGGAGTCGAGTCCGTGGTCCGTCCCACATCAGTTTGGTATCAGAGCGACTTTGAGTCTAGGGTGTCTAAAATCAAAATAAAAAAAAGTGTCATTTACGTCTAGTCATCATCTAAGTCGGTCTAGGTTGCATTTACATCCCTTTACTCGGTATATCAAAAGGTGTTGTCCGAACGTTAGGCTACGCCTATCGGGAAGGCCGCACACTTGCGCGAGTGATCTTCGGATCGATTATCTCTGTCACGTACCGAGTATTGGTTAAGTTTAAGTGCATCATCTTTGCTTTAGTCCGTGTTTGCATTAGTCGGTGTCTCCGTGTGTCTTTGCATGCCCACTCGTAGAGGTACACAGTACTCACCACCACCACCACCTATGGTGGATCCCCAAGCTCCTAGTCTCGATGCATCGTCGTTGGCCGAAATGTTCCAAGCTAATATGGGACAAATGCAAGGGTTGAGTACACGCATGGATGCGTTGACTACACGGGTAGATCGGATGGATGGGTTGAGTACGCGGATGAATGGCTTAGGCACACGCCTAGAAGAAAGGATGAAGGCCGTAGAGGATAAGGCCGTCGAGTCGGACCAGTCCGTTCAGGGCTTGGTAGAGAGAGTTGCCACACTAGAGGGAGCCCCAGCCGAGGCACCCCCGAGGGCCCCAGTAGAGGCACCCCTCCCACCTACTCATGGTCAACAAGACCCGGTTCAGCAACCCGTTGCTCCACGGGTTCAAGGGATAGAGGTTAGGAGGCATCACATTCCCGAGGTGCATGACTACGAGTCTGATATCGAGCATAGGGGATATGGTCGTGATCGTCGTCCCACACGGCGGACCCACGATCAAGTTGTGGATGAACGGGCCCTTAGGACCGTTCGTGCAGATCCTCCCACTTTTGACTGGTCCTTAGACCCGAAGGTCTATCTTGACTGGGAGGCCGGCATGGACCGATATTTTGAGTGGTTCGAGATGTCAGACCAACGGAAGGTCAAATTTGCCCGGATGAAGCTCTTAGGACAGGTACAAACCTATTGGAGGAACATGGAGAACCTATTGTTTCATCGTCAGGAGCCCCCGATAGAGACTTGGACCGAGATGAGGGACAAACTTAGGAAGAAGTATCTCCCTACCACTTACCGCCAGTGTCTCATAAACAGGTGGCATAGTCTTATCCAAGGAGATCGGTCCGTCTCCGAGTACATAGCCGAGTTCGATGAATACTATTTACGATGTAACGCCACGGAGGAGAGCTCCTTTACTGTTTCCCGATTTCGGCGTGGTTTACAACCGCACCTATAGTATGAGCTTCTCCGCCGCAAGGTGGACAAGTTGGAGGATGCATACCAAGTTGCTCTCGAGATGGAGCAATTTGAGGGAGAGTTCGAGTCTATCCAACGGTTGGGCTCCGTCCCTCAACGTAGTGCCGAGTCATGTAGTTCCTTAGGTCCATACCCGAGGGGCCCCATGGCTCGACCTCATGAGTCCGCCCGTCAGGAGCACTTCACTCCTAGACTTTGTCCTCCCCCACCATGGGATCTACCTCCACCCCAACCAGCGGCACCCATTGCTCGCCCTCCGGCACCCATTGTCCGCCCTCTGTCACCGACACCCCCACCCTTGTTGCCCACGGCACCTACACCTCCACCCCTATTGCCTACACCCCCTACCCGTCGGGAGGATAAGGGTAAGGGCCCTCTTATCGGAGAGACCAGTAGGTCATGGCTACAGTGTTTCCACTGTCATGGATTTAGCCACATCGCCAGCCAATGCCCCACTTGTGCCACACTAGCCTTAGGGGTTGGCGAAGCTACGCCTTCTGGACTTGTGACTGTCGGCTATGAGGCCGATCCAGAACTAGCTGGTGAGTACTATGCAACGGAAGGTCTAGAGGAGCATACCGATGCTCAGGATGTGGCTCTCGAATGACGGCCACTTGGTGGGTGATGTCATTGCATGTCATGCATGAGTCAGTATTGTCTCTTCTTTGTGTGGTTTGTTTGCGTGGCTTGTTTGTGTGGTTTGTGTGTGGTTTGTTAGGAGTCTGCATGTGTCTTGTGCAAGCTAGTTGATGTCAGCCCCTTAAGAGGCGAGCAGATTCGCTCGAGGAGTATGGGATCGGTTCTATATCTATACCCGGATCTAGTCACCTATAGGGACCTAGCGGTGATTCCTAGTGAGTCTTCGAGCCGTCTCCTCCCATTTGAGAGTGTCCCACCCGGAGTGTCCACCTCTAGCCTCGTTCCTACAGCAACTTGTGCATATCGAGTATATACGGAATGAGCAGGTGACGGTCACGTGGAGTGGAGCGTACCCGCGTTACTTGGCACGGTGACGGATCCGCCGGAGCGACTCGAGCAGCCGTACCCTTACTCGACGGGGTCGAGTTTTTCCCACCCGGGGAGAATTGATGGGGACATCGGAGCAAGCCACTTCATTTACTTGTGTTTAGCTATTTTTCCTTATTCTTTTGGGGTGTATTTGAGTGTGTAATTGTATTTGTGAGCATTTATGAGTGTTAAGTGGGTCAAGAGTATAATATGGGCTAAGTGTCTTGACAAGAGATCCAAATTCCACAATTGGGCCTCTACACCTTTAGAGCCCAATTGGGCCTCTTTCTCACATATGGGCCACTTCACATAGGGGCCCAAATGTTGGCCCATGGTCAAGGGGACAAGGTAGGTGTAATGGTTGAAATTGGAAAAAAAAGAAGCCAAATTCATTTTGACTTCTTCAAGGGCCGCCCTCTCCATTGTCCCTTTGTGGGATTTTTTTTATTCCCATTATTACCCCATGTGTCCATCGACCAAGGGAATTATTGGTCTTTTTTAGTTTCATATATAAGCTTGTATTTTCACCTTTTATGTAATTAATGATCATTTGAACAAGAAATTACAAGCAAGCTTGAAGGGTGCGCCCCTATCCTCTCTCCTCCCCTCTGGTTCTTCTTCTTCCTAGGGTTGAGACCCTTTCTATCTCCTCCTCCTCCCATCTATCTTCTATCTCTGTTGCCGCCACTGCCGATCGTGTCGCCAACGAGCCGCCGTCGCACCGCCACCATCGTCACCGGAGTTCAGTCCACTCAGGATAGCCAGCTGATCCGGGAATTTTAGCTCCCCACTCCGACCTCATATGGAGCTGAGATTTTCAGGGTTGGTTCCTCTCTTGAATACCCACCTCCACAAAAAAAAATCACATCAAATTCTTTCGTTTGTTATTTTTCCATTTTCATGTTTTTTTGTCTTCTAGATCTGTCCCTTTTCAGATCTGTGTAGCAGAAGCTTAGTTCTTCTATCTTTCGACCCCCTTCTTGATTTGTTTTTGAATCCCTTCTTCTATCTCTATCTTCCATAAATTTTCTTCGAATTTCTAAAGCTCTTTACATATTTTTTAAAATTTGGTCTTTCTCCCAAAATCTGTTCAGTCCCTGCTGTCCAGATCCGACCCCCAGTCAGTATAAAATCTCCAAAACATCGAAATTTTCACCAAACCTTTCATAAGGTATATCTCCATTTTCCTCTCTTCGGCCTCCACAACTTTTATGAAGGACTCAAAGGCTGAAGCGAAGATCTACAATGCGGTCAACACCAACTCTCCGGAAAAAGTACTTCTGCCCTGAGTTTTCAGGTCCTGTCAACCAGCAGATTGAATATTCGACAAAGGCCATCAACGGGAAATTCATTTTTCTTTCTCTGGCCATAGATTGAAGGATTTAGAGCTAGCTTTCCAACGGTACCACTTGTGCGTCGATCTGATGTTGGGAGTGACCGCAGCAGTGGATTTCGTTGGGACGCGCAGGTCTAAAACAGCAGTTCAGATCCGTGGGCAGTAACTCCGACGAGTGATGATCGGAGCCGCCCAGCCTCCGACCGGCGAACCAACATACCGCCGACCTAGGGAGTGCCCCTCCAGGCGTCCCCCCCATAGTGGTGCCACCCCGGTCCCACACGGCCCCTCGGACCATCATGTGGGCCCCACGGTCGTGAGTACGCGTGCAGCCGAAGCTACGCAAGAAGCTGCCCGTCAACCCGAACCCGCTACTCCCGGGTCCCATTGTGTCGCCCTTTACCTCCCTGCGTGAAGTGGGCATTCATATTCATTGCTGTACTATTTGTGTAATAATTGTTCCAGGAGTATCAGTTCGGCTGGGGTCGTCTTCCCCACGCCAGGCGCGTGGAGGTATCGTGTTCACTCCTTTACCCGGCATTTACTTTATTCGTATATACTTGTTTATGCCGCTGCTAGAGAGCATGTGTTAAGTCCGTTAGCTTGATATATTTATTTCACCGCTGCTGCGAGAGTGAGCGAGACCGTCCTGTGACCCGATCCGAGCACGAATTTGTGAGTTGACCACCCTAACTCTTTGCCGGTTTCTCAATCGCGCACGTCTGACGCTTCCCTCGATAAGGGACGATCACGAGCTCGTTTAGAGTCTGAGGGTTGCATTCCCAATTGGAGTCGAGTCCGTGGTCCGTCCCGCATCAGTGTTGTCATCATCAAAAAGGGGGAGAATGTTGTGCCCCTACGGTCATTTGGCAATTTGTAGTTTTGATACTGCCTAACATTATGAGTCATTTAACTCCATGACACTAAGTTCAATTCTAAGTCTCATTCTAAGATGGTTGATGTGTTCTCTTGACAGATAAATCCAAAGGAGCAAGCCATCCAAGGTTGAAAGTCACTCAAGATGTAAGTGCATGGAAAACAAGGCAAAAGTCACTCAAGATGTAAGTACATAGAAAATAAGGCAAAAGTCACTCTAGATGTAAGTGCATGGAAAACAAGGCAAAAGTTACTCAAGATGTAAGTGCACGGAAAATAAGGCAAAAGTCACTCAAGATGCAAGTGCACGAAAAACAAGGCAATGCTGAAAATCGCTTCTTTCATATGTGAAGAGTCACGGCTATCAGAACAACATGCTGGCTTCAAGAAGTGCTGACACTTCTCACAGAAGTGTTGACACTTCGCACAGAAGAGCTGACACTTTAGACACCCTGGCACCCAGAAGTGTCGACACTTCATCTTGAAGTGTCGACCTGTCTGCCAAACAGAATGCATTGTAAACACAGTGAAGCTGAGAAGTGTCGACACTTCATCTCGAAGTGTCGACCTGTCTACCAAACAGAAGCAGTCATAAAGGAGAGCTCAACAGAAGTGTCGACCTCTCTCTCCATAAGTGTCAACACTTCAGTCTTCCAGAAGCTGTTATAAAGAAACCAGTCAATAGAAGTGTCGACCTCTCTCTCCAGAAGTGTCGACACTTCAGTCTTCCAGAAGCAGCTATTGTTGACTTCATGTTTCTCAATGTGGGCAGCCCCTTTTCTTGGATTTGTTTAATCCTAAAGTCACCCAATCCCCCATGATTTGTGGATCTGGTCTGGGGATTGTCTATGGACCATTCAAAGAGATATAAAAACAACACAAAGAGGGTTAGAAACCCTAATGAACAAAAGGGAGATCAAGAGAGGCTAGAGGAGGTTGTCCAAGGGAAGAAGAAAAGGGTACTGTAGCCATGAACAGTACTTCGTGCAGAAGTTCTTCATCCATTCCAAGGTGTTTCAAGCTCATATCCAAGCTAGCAACTTTCAAGGCAGTGTACAAGCAAGCAAGGCTATCAAGGGGATCCAAGGAAGATGATTTCACAAGGAAGAAGAAGCCATTGATGCTGAATCAAGTGGAGAGCTTTGCGAAGAAGAAGAAGCCTTTGTTGGTGATCTACATCGTGTGAAGACAAGAAGAAAAAGAGGCAGCCCTTGCTGAAGCATCAGATTCACCTCCTTCATTTCAGACAAGATCTTTTCGATTCTAGCATATTTCCATATCTTGTTTGAATATTTTTATCTTGTTCTCTTTTCATTTTTTTCAAGTTATTGAAACTGTGAATCGTCCCTACCGCGGTTAGTAGGAAGGCAGTTGGAAGGTGATCCAATCTGCGGTGTTGTCGTCCCTACCGGTGGTTAGTAGGAAGGCAATCGGAAGTTCTCCGATCTGCGGTTTGGTGCGCTGCACTAATGAAGCCTCACCAGGTTTGGTGAGGGGTGGACGTAGGACTGGAGATTCAGTCCGAACCACCTTAAAATCTCGTGTGTTATGGTTTGATTGTGCGATTACTTTGTGATAGATGCATGCTTAGGTTCAATCTTTATTTTACTTGTGCATTATGCTAAGCCAATCGTTGTGTGCTACTCTAAGCTAGTTGTATTCCACTGCTATCCTTTTTATCTAGCTTTAAAGAGGGGTGTTCTGTGAAAAGAGGGGCAGATCTATTCACCCCTCCCCTCTAGATCCGCAATCCACTACTCAACATCATCCTCCACCATCACCAGTTGCAGAAGAATCCCCTCTCTTAGACGACTCCTCCGGCCCAACAATTGCTTTATTTAGCTTAGTTGGATCAACTTCTTCCACTTCGTCCTCTATGCACAACCGAAGTGGCTCGGCAGATTCGATCAGACGAAGATTAGAAGCAGCCAACTCTGCAGTGTCACCCTCGTCTGATTGAAAAGTTTCGGTACTATAATCCTCTGAGACACCAATTTTTTAGAATACTCGCTCCATTCAAACCACAATTTTGAAAGAAGCTCTTTTTTGAAGCCGGTATCATGATCTCTCTCTTCTGGAGAATCAGCATCGACCAGCCTGTATGTGTAAACCTTCCTCATCTGTCCTGGTCTAAAAGCACGAACAATAGCTTTGGTATCTCGCCAAGCCATTGGTCCTGCTTTTAGACCAGGACAGACGAGGAAGGTTTACACATACAGGCTGGTCACTGCTGATTCTCCAGAAGTGAGAGATCATGATACCTGCTTCAGAAAAGTGCTTATTTCAAAATTATGGTTTGAATGGAGCGAGTATTCTAAAAAAGTTCGACAGCATCGCCCTTAAAAATTGATAATTTTCCACTTTTGTACATCCTGAAAAATTATATTAAACAAAATAAAAATACATCCAACATGTGAACTGGGAGATTAAATTAGGAATCATGACATGAGGGATTAAACCATGGTGTTGGGTCCCGTGAGGTGTAAATGGATCTAGAAGGGGGGGTTGAATAGATCCTATCAGAAACTTTGGCCTATTTAAAACTCTTAGCTAACAGAAACTTAAACCACTCTTTTTAAGTGAATGAATCACTTAGGCACGATGCACAGCGGAATTAAGTAGAGTGGCTCAAATGAAAAGACTTGAATTGTAAGCTATGAAACGTCCACACTTCTTTAAGTGAATTACAAAGCATAGCACATAGATGAACATGCAATAGCTTGCAACAACCGTGTGTGTGTGTGTGTATGCTATGTTGATCACTCAAAGTGCATATGTGTGTGAGCAATATAACCAAGTGTGGAAGCACACGAACCTGCGAATGGGGTTAGAAGATATAGATCAATCACACACAATAAACAACCCACAACACAGGGGTTTTTAAGGTGGTTCAGTTGCAACCCCGCAACCTACGTCCACCCCTCATCAAAACCCGGTGAGGCTTCCTTGCTGACTCACAGCTTGACCCAGGGACACGCCCCAAACCACAGAACAGAGAAAACTCTCTTTCTATCTTCCTACACACAAAGCCGGCAGGGACGGCTACACCGCAGATCGGAGAACTCCCGATTACCTTCCTACTAACCACCGGTAGGGACGTCAATCGCAAATTGGAACACCCTCCAATTGCCTTCCTACTAACCACCGATAGGGACGAATCACAACTTCAATGTTTAACAATATTGAAAGTAAAACAGATGTGAAGGAATTAAAACAAGAGATTGAGTAAGAAGGAATTGGCCCTTGTATCGATATGCTTTGTTGATCAGCAGCAGGGATCTCTTCTTCTTGTAAATCAATCTTCTTGTAATCACCCTTGAATGGATGATTGTTCTTCACGGAGTACTGTTCATGTGAACAGTAACTGTTCTTCCAATCCTCCTCTTTTGATCTTCCTTTTGATCTCTTTGAATGGATGAAGAAGTGAATAGATGCTACCTTGATCCTTGCTTCCTTCTTCACAGATCTTGGAAGATGATCTCTTTGATATGAGCTTGAATACCTTGGATTGGATGAAGATGTTCTTCACGGAGTACTGTTCACGTGAACAGTAACTCGAACTCCTCTTGCTTTGAACACCCCTTTGAAGCCTCCTTTGATCTTCCCTCTTAGCCTTACTTGCTTCTACTCTTTCTTGGAGGATGCTGGATTGAGATATGAGCTTGAATCACCTTGAGTTGATGGAGAGGATATTGGATGTAGCTTTGATCTTCTCTTGATCCTCTTGAGTTGATGAAGCGGTTTTTGGATGCAGCTTTGATCACCTTTGAGAGCCTTGAATGCTTCTTGCTTCCTTGGAGATTGAGATAGCTTCAGATCTAGGCTTGAATCTCTTGGAAGGATGAAGATGTTCTGCTCGAAACACTGTTCACGGAGGTGCTATAGTGCTCTCGAAATGGCCTCCCTTGATTCACTTCATCAACTCCATCAACTAGGGTTTCTAACCCTCTTGTAATGGTTTTATAGACTTTGAATGGTCTATAAACAAGCCCCAGACCAGATCCACAAATCATGGGAAGTTAGGTGAGGTTTGATTAAACAAAACCATGGAAAGGGGCTGGCCACGAGGTGGATTTCGAAGTCAAATAAGGTTGGCTCGGGGCTGGCGGTCGACCTAAGGTTCCTGGCGGTCGACCGCTACTGTAAAACTTTCATTCGGGTGATCCCTGGGAATTTCGATCGACCGCCACTGGCTGGCGGTTGACCGCTACTGAAAAAGCCTGTAGACGGTGAGGCTCTGGCTGGGGCGGTCGACTGCCCCTGTGCTGGCGGTCGACCGCCAGCTGGGCAGAACCCGGCCCATCCCGGGTTGGTCCGTTATCCGCGTCAGCTCCGTCGTTCAACTTCTTTAGCAGCCCGGTCATGTCCGTGGCATCTTCCGTCGATCCCCGCGACCTGACCGCGCAGGTCGATCCGCGTGCGAGGGCGCAACATTGAGCTTTCACATTTGTATTGAGCTTTGACATTTGCATTGAGCTTTCACGTTTGCCTTGAGCTTTCACATTTGCCATGAGCTTTCACATTTGCCAATTCCACTTCATTCCTTGGATTATCTTGTAGCATGCTTATGTGTGATGCTATTCAGCTTGATTTCTGTGCTTGAAACATGCTATATTTTCGTGCATCCAATATTGTCATATGCCTTGACATCTGTCAATTCAGTTGTCTAGATTGGTGTGCCATTCTTGAGCTTTGTCTAGATTGGTGTGCCATTCTTGAGCTTTTACACTGGAAGTATAATGACATGGTTCTCACCCCCTTTGACACACAGAGTGCATTCTGATTAATGACCTGAAATGTATGAATATTAACATTATCAAATGCAGGTATAGTTCATTAATGACTAAAGAGGAAGACATCATCAAAACCAACTAAAGAGGCAGACATCATCAAAACCATAAAATGATTTAATCATGTTGCACACATGTTCAACACATGGCAGTGACACCTTGGATGTGATGTTATAGTGGCCCTGCGCGGGCGGCGGTGGTAGAATGGCAATGGGCGGCCGAGGAAGACGGCTGCAGCGGTGCTGGACGGTAGCCGGTGGGTGGGTCCGGCTGGAACAGCGGCGGGCTGCCACGGCACGGCACCGGAGGAGCAACGGTGCTCTGCCGGAGTGGCTGCAAGGGGGAGCGCCACAGTGGGCTGGCCGACACTCACGGTGGTGCTGGTTCGCGGAGGAGGGGGAGGGTACGCAGGGCACCCTTGGGCACACGGGGACAAGGTGGCGATGGTCTGCGGCGAGGGGGGGAAAGCAAGGGATGGGTGAAAAACAAATGGCTTCTAAGGGTAAGAAATACATCGTAAGGGTGACAAATAGGCCGTAAGGGTGACAAATACTTCTAAGGGTAACAAATGGGTCATAAGGGTGACAAATAGCTTCTAAGGGTAACAAATGGGTGTCTAAACGTGAAAAATAGTTGTAGTGGTGACAAATGAAAGAGAGAGAGAGAGAGAGAGAGAGAGAGAGAGAGAGAGAGAGAGAGGCATTAACAAATAGAAAAAATAGTGGCTCCTGTCACACATCTCTCTCTCTCCTGCAGTCCTACTGTCCTGCACTCCTGTTGCTGGTAAAGTATTCGTATTTGTTTACCAAAGACTTAAAGTCGGTGGAAGACGAAGGGTCTCTCCCAACTTATGCCAACTACTCATGACTCATGAGTTGAGGTTTTAAAAGACGAAGGGTCTCACTACGGCTAGTTTTAATTTTAGAAGTCAAATAGTTAAAATGGGGTAGTTATTATAATTTCGGGAAGTGTAACAATCTTCCATCTTATCATATTTTTTATATTTTATATTTTATATTTTATATTTTATAATATATTATTTACATAAATATATATATTATATGATATAATTTATTACGAACAGATATTTAATGAAACGAATATTATAATATCCGTATCCGATCCGATTCAAATTCTAATATTATCCATATCCAAAATAATAAATACGATTTAGAATATTATCCGCTAATTAATACGGATTCGAATTCGAATATTATCTAGCTAAATTATTGATATATTTATATTTATTTTTGTTATTTATTACATATACGTATTACGGTTAAACATAAACTATTCCAGGAGTTTTCGATGAAATCTTAATCAGTCAGAAATAAGTCAGAATTTACACACATATTTCTGTTCATTTATGATAATTATTACATAAATATATGTAAATATTAGTGACAGGAACTTTCTTGTCGAAAATCAGTGAGTAATTACCAACGTAATTCCGACGAAATTTAAGTTGTCTCAAAGTTGTCTCTTTTTAGAGACAGATTTCCGCCCGAAATAATAGGTCGAAAATCAATCTGTATTTACCGATGGATTTGCGATAAAATATTTTCCATTGGAAAGTTATAATAGTTCTGATGTCTTTCCGACGGATATATTGCCGTCGAAAAATTATGTCGGTATTTCCCATTTTTCTTGTAGTGAGCTTTTTCACAATTCTCAAGGATATTCCGGGTTACCTTATCTCCCAATCAAAGAATTTTGGTGTACTTTATGCAATATCTTATCTACAGTTTAGCTTATCTACTTAACTTATTCCGCAATCAAACAGGGCTTAAGGGCGTGTTTGTTCACTGAGCCCGATTAACGCAAGCGACTCTCGGGGGTCGCTCGCACTAACCAAGCCCAGTTAAGGGTATTATATATGAGGGAGAGGCGGGGCTCACCGCTCTCTCTCTCATCCGCTCCCTTATTCTGTCAGCTCTCACAACTTATTTTTACCTCCCAGGTCATGTTGGAACGATCGGCATGCCGATCATACCTGTATTTTAGATTTTGGACTCCCGAATCCAACTTCTTTAATTTTAAACTAAGTGCATTTAGAGAATGCACTTCTGAGCGCCGGGCCCAAACCGGGTATCCGATTTGGATTCCGTCAGTTCTCACAAGTCACTTTAACCTCCCAACTCATGTTAGAATAATCGACACGCCGATCAGATCGGTATTTTAGATTTTGGACCACCTAGCCCAATTTCTTATCTGCATTTTAAACTAAGTACATTTAGAGAATGCTCTTTTGAGCGTCGGGACCAAACCGGGTATCCAATTTAGATTCTATCAGCTCTCACAAGTCACTTTTATCTCCCAGATCATGTTAGAACGATCGTCATGTCGATCAGACTGGTATTTTAGATTTTGGACTCCTAAACCCAAGTTCTTTAATTATAAACTAAGTGCATTTAGAGAATGCACTTCTGAGCGTCGGGCCCAAATCGGGTATCCGATTTGAATTCTGTCAGCTCTCACAAGTCACTTTTACCTCCCAGGTCGTGTTGGAATGATCGGCATGTCGATCAGACTGGTATTTTAGATTTTGGACCCCCAAACTCAACTTCTTTAATTTTAAACTAAGTGCATTTAGAGAATGCACTTCTGAGCGCCGGGCCCAAATCGGGTATCCGGTTTAGATTCTGTCAGCTCTCACAAGTCACTTTTACCTTCCATGTCGTGTTGGAATGATCGGCATGACGATCAGACTGGTATTTTAGATCTTGGATCCCCGAACCCAACTTCTTTAATTTTAAACTACGTACATTTAGATAATGCACTTTTGAGCGTCGGGCCCAAACTGAGTATCCGATTTAGATTCCGTCTGCTCTCCCAAGTCACTTTTACCTCCCAGGTCGTGTTGGAATGATCGGCACATCGATCAGACCTGTATTTTAGATTTTGGACCCCCAACACAATTTCTTATATGAATTGTTTTAAACAAAGTTAGCTTTAAAAACTAACTTAGTTTTAAATTGAGTAATTTCAGCGTCGAGCCAAAATCGGGTATCCGATTTGGATTCTGTCAGCTCTCCCAGGTCACTCTCACCACCCAGGTTGCGCTGGAATGATCAGCACGCCGATCAGGCTAGTATTTTACATTTTGAACCATCGAACCCCTAGTTATCTGAATTGTTTTAAACAAAGTTAGCTTTGAAAACTAACTTAGTTCTAAATTAAGTAATTTGAGCGCCGAACCCAAACCAGATATCTAATTTGGATTCCGTCAGCTCTCCCAAGTCACTCTCACCACCCAGGTCGCGTTGGAATGATCGGCACGCCGATCAGACCAATATTTTACATTTTGGATCCCCGAACCCCTAGTTATCTGAATTATTTTAAACAAAGTTAGCTTTGAAAACTAACTTAGTTCTGAATTGAGTAATTTGAGCGCCGATGTGATGTCCCGGGTTTTTTGGATATTTTTTGGATCTGGATCCGTGAGGCCCGGATCACTTTCGGGGGTCCCGAAGCTTGTTTTGTGGTTTACACGTGTTTTTCTGTGACGAACCTGCGGAACGCCATAGCGGGCGAACCATTATGTTCTCCTCCTTCGGGACTGTACCAGTGCGTCGAGCGTGTTCCGAGGATCGAGGAAATGATTTTTCCTAATTGTTCATATTTTTAGCATTTTTCAGATTTTCTATATAACCCCCCCTTTTTATTTTAATTTTTCTTTTCCCCTTTTTCTTCTTTCTTCTTCTCCATCTTCTTCCTCCTTCCCGTGAGCGCACCGCGGCACCCCCTCTCTCCCGTTCGGAGCTCGCGGCCCCTTCCTGCTCCGACGACAGGCTGTGGACGTTGGCTGCGGCGCGGTGACGACGGTGGCGGCGAGAGGAACGGGCCAGTACCTTCCTTGGGGCGTGGGAGAGGAGTTCTTGCTCGGCCAATGTTTTGAGATCAGGCCGCCATCCGGCGACTTCTGAGCTTCTTTGAGGTAGGGGGACGGATCCTTACCCTCTTTACTGCTTTCCCCTTGATTTGTAGGCCGTGGGGAGGTCGAGGGGGGCGTTTTTGAGCCGGGTAAGGTAAATTCCATGATTTGGGGTTGAGCGTCGGATCTCTCGTTCCGTGAAGTTTTTGGCCGATCTGAGGGTTTAGATGCATGCTAGGAGGCTTGAGGATAGATTCCCCTTCGTTTCCCCATCATCGGGCGATGATCGGGGCGTGGTTCGGGGTTTTTGGGGTTTCCTGCCGGTTTTGTGCTCGGGTGAGCCATGCAGCCCTTCCAGGGACCGCTAGGCTCCCCATGCGGTCTCAGGGAGACCGCTAAGCAATTTGAATGTCGGTAGACCTTAGTGGTCCTCCTGGGACCGCTAGGGTCAGGGTGGCGGTCATGAGATAGACCGCTACCCCTGGGCTGGTGGTCGTCAGACGACTGTTTTCCCTGTTTGACCGTGATTCCGACTGTTGGGGGTTCACGTGCTGCCTAACGGTCATGGGATGACCGTTTTTGGCTGCCTTGCGGTCCAAAGAAGGACCACTAGATTGGAGTTAGCGGTCTGGCGATAGACCATTTGGCATCTCGTGGCCCATTTCCTTGCGGTCACCAGGTGACCGCTTGGCTTCGCCTTGCGGTCTAGAGGAGGACCGCTAGGCGTCCCTTACGGTCCAAGGGAGGACCACTAGGCTCGGGGGTTGTTTTGAGAGGATCGCCACCTTGTTTCTTTCCGTTCGATGGTTTCCATGAGTCGAGTCTTACCTCCAGTGACACGTCCACTAGTCATAGCCTTCTTACGGCACGCGTGTGCTAGCCCACCCGGAGTGGTGGAGTGGCTTACCCGAGAGAGACTATTTTTAGACTGGTTTCCGTAGGGCCCCTTGCCTTTGTAGCCTGAGTCCGGCTGGGGGGAAACCGGCTAGAGGACCCGACCTAGAGCAGTTGGTCTGTGTGTGCACACGTAGTTGGGGGTAGAAGACCCGCACTGACGAGCGTGACCCCAGCTAGTCCTTGTTCTGAGTTCCTGGTTACTTGTATGGTGTCTCAGTCTCCGCCTGGGGCGTGGTAGCGAGATACCTGAGGCGCGGTGTAAGACATCAAGGGACGCATCCGGTTTTGCTTCTAGTGGGTGGTGCTCCTGTCTCCTGGTAGGTACGGACTTGTTTTTTGCCGGTTCGAGGTCGGTTTGTTAGGTGCGGTTAGTTGTAGAGAGTTTTTTCATTTATTTATTATTGCATGTTGATTCTACCGTACTTTCGTTAGGTAGCATTACCTTCCGTGCTTGTTCGTGTCTTTTCGCCTTGTTTTCCTCGTTGTGCAGTGGGGGTCCGAGGGATCCCTACTGGGCCAATGAAATGAGACTCACCCCTGTATTTTCAGGTGAGGCGGGGTCGTCGAGAGGCACATCGGAGTTTCAACGCGGTCCCCGTAGCCAGGGTTAGTCGCCAGTTTGCCAGAGCCGGGGTATGCCCCGTGTACTTGTACTTTTCTTTCTATTGACTGTACTTATTTTGGACATGAGATACACTGGACCTTGTAGCAGTTTAGTTATTTATTTAATTTCCTACTTTATTATTTAATTGTATATTGTGCTATTTCTGTAGTTATTTCAGCATCTCTTGTATCCCCACACCGTCCTTCAACCCTTCCGAGTCTTCGGGCTCGTGAGTGGCGGGCCGAGGTTCGAGTCGCGCCGGTTCCTTTCCGGTACTCGGATCCCGGGTCGTTACAGCCGAGCCCAAGCTGGATATCCGATTTGGATTCCGTCAGCTCTCCCAAGTCACTTTCACCACCCAGGTCACGTTGGAATGACCGGTACACCGATCAGGCCAGTATTTTACATTTTGGACCCCCTGAAGCCCTAGTTATTTGAATTATTTTAAACAAAGTTAGCTTTGAAAACTAATTTAGTTCTAAATTGAGTAATTTGAGCGTCGAGCCCAAACCTGGTATTTGATTTGGATTTTGTCAACTCTCCCAAGTCACTCTCACCACCCAAGTCGTGTTGGAATGATCACCACCTTCGCCTTGTTGTGAACTTTAATTTTTAGTTCATGCATGCACCTACAACAACAGTTCATATGACAATGACATACATATCATACACATGTAGCAGCCAAAAGGAAAAAAAATTCTCACATACCTCTCAAATGGATACATCCATCAAAATTATACTGGCCCTCCTACTATAGCCTCGTATGGCAAATGGATAATCAGGTGCTCCATCGAATCGAAGAATGCTGGAGGAAATATCTTATCTAGCTTGCAAACGGTCGTGACCACATTTTCTTCGATAGTTTGTACATCCGAAGTCTGAGTTTTGATGCACATAAAATCTTGAAAAACTGACTCAGCTCGGTCAGTGCTTCCCATACAAGCTTTGGCAACAAGTCACGGAATGCAATGGGCTCCAACCTCTCCATGAACACATGGCAGTCATGACTTTTCAATCCATCTATTTTCCCCTCATTAACATTCACACAACGGGCTATGTTGGACACATATCCATCTGGGAATCTCAGCTGTTTCAATCACTGGCACACTTCCTTGATCTGTGTATCACTAAGCACTTAAGTTGCTTTAGGCTGTACAATTTTTCTATGTACGTTCTACAGTTCCAGTTCTAGATGTTTACAAAGCATCTTTAAGTCCATACGCGCTTTGGCGTTGTCCTTTGTTTTGCATTTTATGTTCATGATCGTGTTGAACACATTATCAAAAATATTCTTCTCGATATGCATGACATCCAGATTATGACGTACAAGAAGAGTTGACCAATAAGGTAATTCCCAAAAAATATTTTTCTTGTTCCAGTCGTGATCCTTTCCAAATCTAGGGAGTTGTCGTGTGCTACCGGACAGTTGTACTACATCTAGTAAATTTTGCACCCATGTCATCATATGTCGACCAGACACCCGTTATAACTCTGCTTCATGTGTTTTTTTTTAAATGAGTCCTTTTACCTTCGGAAATGATGGACACTTAGTAGAAACCACCGATGGCAATCAAACCAGCATGCTTTCCCACCATGTTTCAATACAAATGATTTAGTATCTTCCATACAGTAAGGACATGCTAACCTCCCATGTGTGTTTCAACCAGATAGCATTCCATATGCAGGGAAGTCACTTATTGCAACATCAGTGCAACCTTCATAATAAAATTTTACTTCCTAGATACATCATAAGTAATAACTCCATCAGTCCATAAAAATTTCAATTCATCAATCAACAGTCCGAGATATATGTCCAATTTTTCTCGGACTTTTTGGACCAGGAATTACTAAGGATAAAAATATATTTTCTCACTTCATGCACATGTCCGGCGGAAGGCTATACGGTGTCATGAACACTGGCCAACAAGAATAAGACGCCGCTGAACCACCAAATGGATTAAAACCATCTGTGCATAAACCCAACCTAATATTACGTGGCTCCCTTAAGAAAGCAAAATGAGTACAGCTGAAGTGAGTCCAAGCTTCACCATCGACAGGATGACTGATTATATCATCAGCACGACATACTCTTTCGATGTGCCATGTCATATGTCGAGCCGTCTTTGAGGACATATACAGCCGTTGTAGTCTAGGTATAAGAGGGAAGTATCGTAATGTCTTGTAAGGTACATCTTTTTACTTTGAATTGTCCTCTCTCTTAGGTTTGAATATGTCATGATGACAAATAGAACATGATATCTTACCTACATCCTCTTTGTAATATAACATATAGTAATTCGGGCATGTATCTATTTTCACATATCCAAGCCCTAACTCATTGACCATCTTTTTTGCATGGTAAAAAAATTCAAGTAACTTCTCATCTCGAGACAACATACTCTTGATCAAGAGGAGGAGACGATCAAAATAAGTCTCACTGATGTGAAATTCAGATTTCAAGTTCAACAACTGTGAGACCGCAGACAACCGAGTGTGCTTTTCACAACCATCCCACAGCGGCACATCAGCATCCCTAAGTAGTTGATAAAATCTTTTGGATGTCTTATTCGGCACTTCTTCCATGTATGCATGTTTCTCATGAACATTAAAACTAGGACCAGCAGCATCTACAACCATATCCATGTATCCACTTGTGCTTACAACATTGTCGGGCTCATACGACAAGACATCCTCACCATGACACGTCCAATTCATATAACCGTCCATGAACCCTTTCTTGTACAAATGATGTTGCACATCCCATGGTGAATGCAGTAACCCAAATTAAAATAAAAATATAATTAAATGAATATAATTTTATGAACAAATAAGGGGTAATTTCAATTAGTGAAATAAAAATTTTGATTAGGAAATGGGCTAGTAAATTAAATTTTGATGGGAATTAATCTCTTAAAATTTAAACCTCTAAAATCCCAAATTCTAATTTGGATAAGTGAGTTAAATTCTAAATAATCAAGTTAAATAATTAAGATCTTTGTATATATAAAATACGTAAAAGGATTAAATAGATAAAAAGATTGAAAATTTTGATTTAGAAATGAAATTGAGTTTTAAAGATCTAAAATAGATTGAGTAATTACAAATGTGATAATCCCTTAATGTTAAACATATCAAATAACTAAAAGATTTTTGATTTAATAATAGAGACAATTAATTTAATATTATATTTCTCAAACAATAATAATATCTTAAATTAATGATGATATTATATTTTTTCAAGCATAAACATATTTAATAATTAAATTATCTTGAAATAAATTGAAATTAATTTTTTAAATTATAGAAAAATTTTAAGGGACCTATTTAAAATCCCTAGAATTGATTATGATTAACAGTTGGGCCATTGGATAACCCTTAATGGGTTGGATTATGGGTTAATGGGCCAAATAGGGTTAAAATTCGTAGCACATGTTAAACACCATTTTATATGATTAAATTAGTCCAAATTCTAGAATATTGTCACAAAATTCAAACCTTACATCACAGCCCACCTTAGTTTTCGCCTTTTGTCCACGTTTCTCCACCCTATTAAAGCTAGGTTAGTAGAAAAGTTTGAATTTTGTGCCAAGAATAATAAATTCAGAGGTGGAGAATTTTGATTTTTGGGGAAAGGAATCTTGACTTTTTGTGCCAGATTTTTCCTATAAATAGGCCCCTCTAATCACCCTCTAGGCCTTTGCTACGTTGAGGAAGAGATTGGGGTCGATTTGGGGGCGAGATTGAAGAAGAAATGGAGCTCGTCGGCATTTCGTACCATTTTTTTCTTCTTCCTCTTTGATTCGGTCTAAGGTAGGTATTCTCTCGGGCTAAACTCAAATTGATGCATGAATTAGATATAGATATTGTTGGGCATGTGTGGAACATGCTTGATTCTATTATTTTGATGATGTCTGACCATGAGTCATTGATGAGTCTTATATGGATTTAATATTGCCAACATGTATTAGTTTCAGGTCAAAGTCAGTGCACGGTGTTATATGATATGGTGCATTGAAGTTGAGCCATGTGAAGAGTCATGCAACAGCAAGCAAACAAAGCTAGCAGCAGTACAAGTCAACATCTCTTGAGCAGAAATGGCAGTGCAAATGAGAAGCCTTGTATGTACTCAGTCTAAAGTGAAAAGGGGTTCTCCTCACATTGAAATGAAAGTTGAAAATGATTGGGAAGAACTTTAAAGAGAAAAAGCTATGGTGTTTGATCAATTTCAGTTGCCAAAGGTTTAGCAGAAAATCAAAAGAACCATACTGATGGGGACATCACCACCCATGCCCACGTTCACAGCTCGTCTCCTTGCCCCGGTTGCATCCGGCATGGTCAAGTTATTTAATTTTGAGTCCTATGTAATTTTTATTTGAGTCATTTGATGTATTTTCCCTTTTATTTGAGTCATGTACATAGGTTAATGAGTCATCTACCTAGGTTAAGTGTCATTAGATTGTTTACAATGGTTATTGGGCCCAATTCTTTGGGCTAGGCCCAGGGGCGCCCCTACCCCCTTGGTCTTTGGTCATTGTAGTAAGAGTCAGGGACTTTTGTAGAAATGTGGGTTGCCTATATATAGGACCCCATTTCCTCCATTTGAACTAATGAATCAATGAATGAAAATTACCATTTGAGAGTTCAAATTTCCTATTGGAGAGATTCCATTAGTTGGGTGAGAAACCCTTGGGAGTGATTCCCCCTATCCCCCCTCTCTCTCTACCTCTCTCTCTAATAAGTCATTTTCTCTCTCCTCCACTTTCTCTCTCTAAAACTTGCCCCCCTTTCTCTCTCCTCCTCTCCCAACCTCCTTTCTCTCTCTTTCCCCCCTCCAATAACTCATCCCCAACTCCTCACCAACCCACCTTAACTCCACCCCAGCCCCAAGGGAGATTCCACCACTCCCCACTCCACCCTCCAACCATCAACCACCCACTCCCCTTCCCCAAGCACCCTCTCATCTCCCAAGGGAGAATTCCCACTCCCCAAGCCCCCTTTTACCTTCCCCACACACCTCTTCCCATCTCCCAAGACCAAAATTTCATCCCACCCTTAAACCCATTTTCAAATACCCTTTCCCTCTCACCCACCTTCCCAAATTCGTAGCTCCTCCTCCCACCACCTGTTAGACCCCCTTCCAGACCCCATTCTTTCCTTCACCCACCTTGGAACACACCCTCCTAGACCCCCTCACAGCCCGGGCTTTCCCCACACTAATCCACCCCCATTTCCCCTCCCATATACCCCATTCCCCCCCATCATCTTCAACCTACAGTTCCCAGTTGCAGATCTGCAGAAGAGTAGCAGCTTGCAGAGGCGACCACGGTTTCCTCCGGACGTTTCTGAAGGATCAAGAGGCATCGTTGGAAGCGTCTCCCAGTCCTCTTCGCAATGGCGGTAGTCCCATCCCATTCTAAGTTCGTGATCGCCCAGGGGAGTCATTCTTCCCCGACTGCACAAAGCCTCCCTGGCAGGAGACCAGATCCGGAGTGGAAGCCCGACTACGATGATCCTTTTTGGAATCTGATTGAGAGTTCTTCTTCAAAAATCTTCTACTATGAGTCTTATTTCTTCTCCAAAAAGCAGAGCTCAGTTTGGCATCCGGAACTAGGAGGTATCAATTTTCTCCCCCGAGTGCGCGGTTCTACTTCCCCACAGTCTGCATCGACCTCTCATCAGAGTTCAGAGCCCACTGGTCTTCTCCGACAACGTTTGTCTTTCCCGCCAGTTTTGCTTCGAAGAGGACCCGTCAACGGTTCCAACGGCTTTGGAGGCACCTGATTCTAAGTTCGGGAGCGGTCGTGGCATCCTCTTCTTCCTGCTGTTGGAAACCTGAAGCTGTCAGAACCGAGGGTCTGCCACCCTGTTCAAGCCCCTACCCGACCACCAGCGGTGCCCAAAGAAATCAAAAAAATTCAAGCATCATCCCGATCCAGCTAATAAGAATCTCCAAGTGGTCTCATCATCGGAAAAATTCTGGAGTGGCCACAGAATCGTGATAACCATCAGTCAGTCCTGAAGCACAGACAGCGGACAGAACCGCGCCGGCTTCCTTGTTGATCGCTAGTTCGTTGTCACCCCTCCCCGCTTGGCCGGCGGAAGGCCCCTCCCTGTGTGGAGGTAGTTTTGGATGTAATATCAGTTGACCCCAACCCCTAGATCCCCCCCCTTGCATGGGGTGTAGTGTTGTAACAATTTGAGCATGTCAAGCTACCCCGGCGCGGTGTGTGGGGAACCCACGCTTCCCCGCTCGCCAACGTCTCCGAGCGGGACCGATTTCTTCAAATTGGTCGAGTAAGTGCTCCACTCCTAGCTCCATTTAGTGCTTTTTCTTTCTAATATTAGTTCATAAACTCCGCTAGCCGTGAGAGCGAGAGCCCGATCCTTGAGCTCCTTACTTCAAGAGATCACCGTGGGGTGAGGAGTGTAACCCGTGCCTTGGCACCTCGTCGGCTCCCTTGAATTGGGCTGCCATTACCCTTGGGAATTAACCTAGGCCTTGCTGGCCCTCTACCAGCAAGGGCCCAGCCCTCACAACCTCTCCTTGGCATTTCCAAGTTACCCCGGGTCTTGGGTGAGCATCGGGTGAGCGGTCGCCATTATCGGTCCGTTTGAATTGCAAATTGTGCTTGTTCTTTTTTGTCCAAGGGTGTGTCACATCAATTGGTATCAGAGCAAGTCATTGACTTGTCTCTACAAGTCAAGTCCTAGGGCATGCTTGCATTGGAGTCATCATCACTCCGACCCTTGCATTGATCCCCCCGATCATCATGGCCACCTCCTACTTAGCCTACTCACCACCCATGGACTTCATCCTAGATAGGGATATTACCTTTGACGGATCACGTTTTAGTGACTATCTTAGGTGGGAGGCTACCATAGAAAAGTACTTTGAAAAGACTTGGGTATATGGATCCGCGAGAGTCCGAAAGGCCAAGGGACGGTTTCGGGGTCAAGCCAAGAGTAAGTGGGAACACATAGAGGGATTAAGAAGGGTTAGGAGGCAAGAGCCCATTTCCACATGGGATGATATGAAAGTAAAACTTAGAAAGATCTACATCCCCAAACATTCCCATCCCTCCTACTCAATCACCCCTAACCCGAGGAGCACTACCACTCCTCCATCCCCACCCGGCCAACTTGAGACCGACCTTTGGTCCCCACCCCCACCAACCCAAACAAATCACCTCTCAACCATCATAACTACACTTCGCAACCAAGTCCTCTCCCTTAAGACCCAAATAAACCAAGCATCCACCTCTCCACAATTCCCCTTGGTCCCCACCACTATCCCTCCATCGTTCCTTAAAAAGGGTACACCCCCCAATCAACCCAAACTGAACCAACCCACCTTCCACTTCCAACCCCAACCCTACCCCAACCTAGGCCACCACTACTTCCACTCCCAACCCAAGTTCGACCTCACTCACCACCCCGGGTACACCATGCCCCAACCATCATCACCCCATCTCCAAAAGACCTTCCCATTCCCTTGAGAAAGAAGGCCACACCCACTCACATAGGAATAGTTGATAGCCCAGGCCCTCTCCCCACCCATAAGGAAGTCCGAGTTCACACCAATGGTGAGGAAGAGCCTCAACCCTTCACCACTTCAAATAATCTTGATCTTCAAGAGCCACAAACCATCACAAAAGGCACTATAATCATAGATGGGCCCCTAGCAAGATGGCTAAAGGAGAGACCAATTCACCCCATCATGTCCTATGTTTACCCTCCCATAGAGCAAAACCTTCCCATTATACCCTTTTTATCCTATCACACCATAATCCAAACATCCTACCAAGTGGAAACCTTAGAGGACCTTCTTAAGGGCTTAGCATGGCAATTAGAGTCGACTGGCATGTTGACTCCCACGACCCAACAACCTAGGAGCCTAGACCTCCTACACCTATGTATTGGGTCCATCACCTCAATGTGCACCATGGGTTGCTACACTAGTGACCTCCTATTATTCCTCCCTATACCCGATGAGCCCGATGCTATCCACGAATTAGAGTTGCTTATCTCGGGTAGAACGTCGAGCCCTCCTCTCATGGCCGACCCACTCACAAAGAACTTCGGCCCAATTGTCTCATTAGAGGAGGATGACCCACCACCACTTGAGGATCTTGAGGACATAGGGACCCTTCCCCTCGATAACCCTTTTTATGATCCCTTTGATCCCTTCCAATGGGGGCCAAAGAACCCATGGGGCCCAACCACCTTATCCACCACCAACCTTTCCCTATCCCAACCCACCATGTTTGACCCAATCCACCCCATCCTAGACCCGGGTTACACCTTGGGAGCCATGACCTTGGGCCACATATCCCTAGGTAATAAGGTTGTGCCCCACCCCATGATGACCACCTTCTTAGATCCATTCGATCCTTTCCAATGGGAGTTCAAAGGTTGTCCCACACCTATACACATGGAAGTCACTTTTGGAAAAAGTATGCATATGTCTAGGCTTTCCACACCCCTTGGCATGAACACTATGTTGGGTCCATTCATTCATATCACCCACATGTCAAGTAGAAAGCATGAGTGGTCTAAATTCAGATGTAGTGGTCCACCTTCACTCATCATGAGTCGTAGGCATGATAGGAGTATTCATGGATGTCTGGGTCTCCCAGCATTTGTCACCCCCATGCATGACCGGATCACCTATGGATGCCCCGGTCCTCCCCATTCTATCAAAGTCTTCTTGGCGTCAAAGCATGATTGGTCTACTTTTGGTTACCCAAGTCCACCCATCACCCCTAGAATGTCAACATTCACAAAACTGCATGAAAGCCTTTGCAAGCACATAAGCAAGGAAAATGAGATCTATAAGAGGCAGGCTGACCCCATTCGGCGTCACCAAGAATTCCACGTGGGTGACTTTGTGATGGTGAGGAAGGAGAGGCTCTCCCCGGGAGTCATCTCCAAATTGAGGCCATGTGGGGCTGGTCCCTTCCAGGTCCTGAGGCGCATTGGTGCTAATGCCTATGAGTTAGATCTCCCCGAGGAGTATGGAGTGAGTCCCACATTCAATGTAGCCAACCTAGTGCCATATAAGGGACCCACGGTGGTACCCAGTGAGGGTATTGAGCCTATTCCCTCCGTTGAGAGAGCACCCACCCGTGAGGAGAGACCACCAGCCAAGAGAGCCCAGCGTAAGCGCATTGAACGAATATTGGATGGATCGGTCTCGTTCGGAAGACTTGTGGGCAGTACCACTCTACACCCTCCGAGGAGGGAAGGACACTTACTCGACGGAGTCGAGTTTTCCGCACCCCGGGAGTATGATGGGGACATCACCTCCCATGCCCACGTTCACATCTCGTCTCCTCGCCCCGGTTGCATCCGGCATGGTCTAGTTATTTAATTTTGAGTTCTATGTAATTTTTATTTGAGTCATTTGATGTATTTTCCCTTTTATTTGAGTCATGTACCTAGGTTAATGAGTCATCTACCTAGGTTAAGTGTCATTAGATTATTTAGAATGGTTATTGGGCCCAATTCTTTGGGCTAGGCCCAGGGGCGCCCCTACCCCCTTGGTCTTTGGTCATTGTAGTAAGAGTCAGGGACTTTTGTAGAAATGTGGGTTGCCTATATATAGGACCCCATTTCCTCCATTTGAACTAATGAATCAATGAATGAAAATTACCATTTGAGAGTTCAAATTTCCTATTGGAGAGATTCCATTAGTTGGGTGAGAAACCCTTGGGAGTGATTCCCCCTATGCCCCCTCTCTCTCTCTACCTCTCTCTCTCTAATAAGTCATTTTCTCTCTCCTCCACTTTCTCTCTCTAAAACCAGCGCCCCTTTCTTTCTCCTCCCCTCCCAACCACCTTTCTCTCTCTTCTCCCCCTCCAATAACTCATCCCCAACTCCCCACCAACCCACCTTAACTCCACCCCAGCCCCAAGGGAGATTCCACCACTCCCCACTCCACCCTCCAACCACCAACCACCCACTCCCCTTCCCCAAGCACCCTCTCATCTCCCAAGGGAGAATTCCCACTCCCCAAGCCCCCTTTTACCTTCCCCACACACCTCTTCCAATCCCCCAAGACCAAAATTTAATCCCACCCTTAAACCCATTTTCAAATACCCTTTCCCTCTCACCCACCTTCCCAAATTCGTAACTCCTCCTCCCACCACCTGTTAGACCCCCTTCCAGACCCCATTCTTCCCTTCCCCCACCTTGGAACACCCCCTCCTAGACCCCCTCACAGCCCGGGCTTTCCCCACACTAATCCACCCCCATTTCCCCTCCCATATACCCCATTCCCCCCCGTCATCTTCAACCTACAGTTCCCAGTTGCAGATCTGCATAAGAGTAGCAGCTTGCAGAGGCGACCATAGTTTCCTCCGGACGTTTCTGAAAGATCAAGAGCCATTGTTGGAAGCGTCTCCCAGTCCTCTTCGCAACGGCGGTGGTCCCATCCCGTTCTGAGTTCGTGATCGCCCAGGGGAGTCATTCTTCCCCGACTGCACAAAGCCTCCCTGGCAGGAGACCAGATCTGGAGTGGAAGCCCGACTACGACGGTCCTTCTTGGAATATGATTGAGAGTTCTTCTTTAAAACGCTTCTACTACGAGTCTTCTTTCTTGTCCAAAAAGCAGAGCTCAGTTTGGCATCCGGAACCAGGACTTATCAATTTTCTCCCCCGGGTGCGCAGTTCTACTTCCCCACAGTCTGCACCGACCTCTCATCAGAGTTCAGAGGCCACTGGTCTTCTCCGACAACGTTTGTCTTTCCCGCCAATTTTGCTTTGAAGAGGACCCGTCAACGGTTCCAACGGCTCTGGAGGCACCTGATTCTAAGTTCGGGAGAGGTCGTGGCATCCTCTTCTTCCTGCTGTTGGAAACCTGAAGCTGTCAGAACCGAGGGTCTGCCACCCTGTTCAAGCCCCTACCCCAACCATCAGCGGTGCCCAAAGAAATCAAAAAAATTCAAGCATCATCCCGATCCAGCTACGAAGAATCTCCAAGTGGTCTCGTCATCGGAAAAATTTTGGAGTGGCCACAGAATTGTGATAACCATCAGTTAGTCCTGAAGCACAGACAGCGGACAGAACCGCGTCGGCTTCCTTGTTGATCGCTAGTTCGGTGTCACCCCTCCCCGCTTGGCCGGCTGAAGGCCCCTCCCTGTGTGGAGGTAGTTTTGGATGTAATATCAGTTGACCCCCACCCCTAGATCCCCCCCCCCCTTGCATGGGGTGTAGTGTTGTAACAATTTGAGCAGGTCAAGCTACCCCGGCGCGGCGTGTGGGGAACCCACGCTTCCCCGCTCGCCCACGTCTCCGAGCGGGACCGGTTTCTTCAAATCGGTCGAGTAAGTGCTCCACTCCTAGCTCCATTTAGTGTTTTTTCTTTCTAATATTAGTTCATAAACTCCGCTGGCCGTGAGAGTGAGAGCCCGATCCTTGAGCTCCTTGCTTCAAGAGATCACCATGGGGTGAGGAGTGTAACCCGTGCCTTGGCACCTCGTTGGCTCCCTTGAATTGGGCTGCCATTACCCTTGGGAATTAACCTAGGCCTTGCTGGCCCTCTACCAGCAAGGGCCCAGCCCTCACAACCTCTCATTGGCATTTCCAAGCTACCCCGGGTCTTGGGTGAGCATCGGGTGAGCGGTCGCCATTATCGGTCCGTTTGAATTGCAAATTGTGCTTGTTCATTTTGGTCCAAGGGTGTGTCACATCACATACGCTGCGTCGACCTCACCATCGACCTGCGTTGATGCAACCAAGCTCGCTACACGGCCAAGTCAGAAGAGTCGACTCCAAGTGTCGACCCCTTCATGCGGACGTTCTGCCGAACAAGGCTGTGTCGACCCCTTGGTGTCGCTGCATCGACCCCTTTGCTCACAATTGAAAGAAAAGACCAAGCAGCCTTAGTCTACATTGACGCCACCTCACAGATGCGTCGACACCATCAAAGCTCAAGCAGAAGGCAGAAAACAGAAGGCGATGGCTATCAAGTGATAAGGGTGACAAATAGCTCATCTTGGGTGGCAAATAGCCTTTAGCGGTAATAAATAGATATACAAGGGTGAAAAATGGGTAGCGTAGCTGAAATGAGCAAAACCAACAAAGGTTGTGTCAACGCAATGCCCTCACTGCGTCGACGCCATCCACGCCACTTTGTTAGCATCTCAAGAACCCATGAAGCTGCGTCAACGCACCCAGGTCAGGGCGTCGACGCAAGGACCTCTCCCAGGAAGCGTTGTAAATGCCTTTCACAAAGGTTGTGTCAATGCAGGCCATCAGATGCATCAACGCAGTGGGTCTTCCAGAAGCGATCCTAAAGACCACCTTCAATAGCTGCGTCGACGCATGGGCAAAGCTGCGTCAACACACCAGAAGTTTTTCAAGCAAATCTGTATCTCCTCCAACATGATTTGAAGCTCATCTAGAGAATATAAAATGCAGATGTAAACCTTCATAAGCACATATTTCACGGTCTGGAGGAGGCTCCTGTTGTAGGTGCCGGAAGATGGGTCCGCGTACGGCGTGCGTGTGCGTGTGTCCTCCGAACTTGTGCTACTACCTACAGTGCACAGGTTAGAAAGAAAGAAATGATGTGATTGCCAGAGGTGTTTACCTGAACCTCACAGGGGTAGAGTGATAGTGAACGCCTTAGGAATGGGAGAATGTGGGGTTCATGTCCTCGCTCTCGGCCGGCCAAGAGCAAGGAGCCCTCCGAGTCGATGACGAAGTCCCTGCAAATTAACCAGCAAACAAAGAAACTCTTAGACTGTGGAAGTGCAAAATATGCTCAGAAAAGTAAAGAAAGCATGCAATAGGGTCTATCATACCGGGAAGGGGGGTGGAAAGGGGGACGGTCGAGACTTTCGACCATCAGCCTTCCCTATGTTTTGGGTTGAAAAACCTCTTTAAAATAGGGAACTAGAATATCTAGCATGTATGAATGCAGTGAAACAAGAAGGAATGCAGCAATATAGGGAACAAGGGAAAGAAGGGCGGGGTTTGCCTGTCGACCATGCAGAGGGCGGCCAGCTATGTGGCCATTCAAAAGAGGTGGGCGGCCATGTCAATGGCCGCCCCTTGTAACCTGGACTCTCCGGTCGTGGAGCTCTTCAATGGCAGGTTCTGCTGCTAGGGGAAGGACGGGGAAGGCGCTCTCAGCTCTCTCTGAACTCTCCGAATTGGCAGAACCTCCTTCTCTCACCAAATGTCCAACCCCTCCTCATCGAAAGATCTCCTCCCTCTTGAGATAGATCCGAATGGGCTTTTGTATGTGGGGGCGATTTCCCTCCATCAAAAACCATTCGAAAATGGGTGTGTGTGAGGCTACGTGGCTCTCGAACCCCCCCCCCCCCCCCGGAGTGGGGATGGTTGTAAAGGACATGCCCGAAGTGGGCGGAAACGTGGGTTTGACTGCAGTTATTAGGAGGCGGCCAAGTAGAGGGCCGTTCAAAGGGAGTTGGGCGGCCATGGTAGTGGACTTCTCGGGGGTCTAGGCGGCCAGGTCGATGGCCGTCCAGAAGAGGTGGGCGGCCAACTGTGTGGCCGCCCTGGAGTGGGCTGGGCGGCCAGGTGTCTGGCCGCCCTGGGTTGTGGGTCAGAGAATGCATGTAAAGCCTCTGAAAATTCATGAAGGGACATGGTGGAGCCTACCTAAACAAGGATGAGACTCCACACTCTCAATCAACCAAGAAGAAAGATCACTTCAATGGTGGCTAGACAAAGGGTCCGCGGGATGTCCGAAGTTAGGCATCTACACCTATGACTGACACTGTCCCTGTCATCATAAGTGAACAAGAGTAACCTTTTGGACAAAGTATCTGTCAGTACATCACCTTGGAAAAGTCTCCCTCTCTGCCAGTCATGTCCCCTACAGCCTGCCAGTAAAGCTTGTGTCTGAAGGGAATATATGGTGAGGACACGCGCCGCATTACTCGACGGAGCACACGGAGCACGCCGACATCCCTTTGGCTCGGCGATCACTTGGCAGACTAGCAGAGTTACCTGCACTTATTCTTTACTTTAGGCCATGTTGGGCCTTGGATTAGTCCCTGCGTGGACACTTTTTATCATTTGTGTGGACCTTTGTAGGCCAATTGGGGCCAATTAGGCTTTAGTTGGGTCTTTTTATGCTTATTAGGTAGGAGATAGGGCTATTGGGCCACTTTCTTGGTTCAAGCCTTGGCCCATTTGGCATGGCTGCCCAACCAGGGCTTGGCCCACCTAGGGACTTGCGCCCCCCTCCCTAGGGTTAGGGTTTTGGGCGCCCACCCCCCTTTCCTCTCCTCTTGGAAGGTGGCAGCCACCCCTCTCCTAGATTATAGGAAGAGGGGTGCGCCCCCCCCCCCTTTCCCTTCCCCATCCGATCACCCCTCCCTCCTTTGGCCGCCCCCATCCCCCAATCTCCTCCTAGATTCTAGGAGTGGTGCGCACCCCCTTTCCCCCCTTGCACCTTGCGCACCCCCCCTTTCCCCCTTGGCTAGGGTTTCAACCCTAGCGTTCCCCCTCCCCATATAAAAGGTTTGTATTTTTCTTTTGAGCATTATTATGAATGAAAGAAATTACTGATTCTCCTTGAAGGTGGCTGCGCCCCCCTCCTTGTTCCTCTTAGCTCCTGCGACGGGAGCGAGCTTGGGGTGTGACTCCCCATCCCCTCGGTGCGACGCCGAGGTTCTCCCTCTCTTCTATCTCTTCACAAGTTCAAGTTCGGTGCAACCAGATCTTGCCTCCAAGAGCCGTGACGACCTCCTCTGTTCCTGGCGGCTTTGGGCGACCAGTCCATTTTTTGGTGATTCTACTACGAGTCGCCAACGCGTGCGAAGTGGTCTCGCCTCATTTGGAGTTCGGCATCACCCGTGGTGGTTTTCTTCGTGAGATCGCGCAGGACCTCCTCTCCCTGCGAGTCAGATCCTGCCCGCCCTCTTGCGAAACTTCCACAGGGCGGAAAACTTGGAGTTTGGATGCGGGCTCTTCAGGGATCGTACCTCTCTTTGTCCCCTTTCCAACGCGCCGATCTCGCCTCATTCCGACGTCCGAGCTGTTCGTGGCATCCGTTTTCGTGAGGTCGCACAGGTCTGTCCCATCCACCCAGCGCCAGCACCAGCCGCGGGTTTCAGAGGCCACCGCGCGCAACCCCGACCACATCTGATCGAGCCCTTTGGTCGGGACCTGTTGCTCTGCGTCCTTTTCGTCCTCCAACAAGCGGATCTTCGTTCGCCCTTCGGATCTATTTCTTATCATTTTTCCCGCCCGATCGCGCGGTTCTGGGAGCAGAATCCCTGTCACAACTTGCAGGTGCGCCCCCGGCTTTCACGGATGGAATCTGCACGCCCCCTTTGGCCGAGCCTTCCTCCCGTGACCTAGCTACGCGCCCTCACTGACGGCGCCTCAATCGGACACCGGACCAGGCCGTGGGAGCTTTCACCGCCGAGCCGCGCATTGCTGCGAACCTGCCGACGACCGCCCGGACCCTCCTCGCGGCCACCCCTTCACCGAGTGCCGCCCGTCAGCCCGTGCATTGGCAGCCCCGAATCCATATGTTGAAGCCTGTTATCTCCCTGAGAGGAGTGGGCAATTTTTGGTTGGCATTGTATTATTGTTCACTTAGTGTATCGGGGTTGTTGATCTCGGCCGGGGTTTCTTCCCCACGCCTAGGCGTGGAGGTACGTGCGACGCTCCCCCTTGTTGGCATTTTCTTTACTAGTATGCTTTCCATTATGCCACGTGAGTGTTTAGGATCCTAGCTAGTCTTTTAGTCACCGCGTGACTATGAGTTGAGAGCACCCATTCCGTGGCCCTAGTCGAGCACCGAGCTCGGACTAGATTCCCTTAGACGTACGGCGGTTCCTTAGCCGCTGAGATCCCCGCGCTTCCCACATAGGGACGGTCGTTGGGCTTGGATTTCTTGTTGAGAGACGCCTCCACCCAGAGGAACGCTACGGAGGTCAGCCGCCCGGCTTGCCTTTGGCGTGCGAGTGCTGGCCGCACTTCGTTGTAGTCGTAGGTCTTAGCCCTTTCAGTCCCGTCCCGCATCAAAATATCCCTGGTCAAAGGGACATCCTTCCCTGCAAGCCTGCTCATGAAAATTAAAGACGCTGCAATCACTATTAGTCAAACCTCACTTGTTTATTCCAACAACTCAAATTGCGGATCTTGGAGGGAAAAAACATTTATGCCACTGCATGGACCAGGATCTGAAGAAGCTCAAACAAGACTCAAGACTTATGATCCAACGGCTCAGATTACATTCTTCAAAGATCAAGGTGCCGATTCAAACCTTGGTCTATAAATATGTTTCCCCTTCCAACTGGGAAGAGTTGGCCGAGCACTCTATCGAAGGAAGTATTCTTTAGCTCATGCCCAAGAAGAAGAAAAAGAGAAGAAGAAGAAGAAATGAAGAAGAGTGAGAAGGCCCCTCCACCCTGGTCTGACGCAGTCCAGTGGTGAAAAGAGAAGTGAGCTGAGGAAGCAGAATCCCAACCTTGAAGAGAATGCTTCATGACTCAGTCAGAAGCTACAGTTGGCTTTTCAGCTTCGATTGATGTTTTCATTTCTTGCTTTAAACTCCATATCTGTGTGTGTGCTTGGGGATGTGTCTCCGTGTCTTCTTACTGCACTTGCAGCGTGTTTCTTGTTTTTTCTTTGTGTGTGTGGGGGGGGGGGTGGAGCTTGTCCCCGTGTGCTGCGTTTGCAGCGTGAGGACCTTGTCCTCGTGAGGAGCTTGCTCCTCGTGTGGTTAGGGCGCCGTCCCCGTGTGGTGCTGTGAAGCACCGTGAGGACTCTATCCTCATGAGGAACTCATCCTCGTGAGGAGCTTGCTCCTCGTATGGTTGGGATTCGTCCCCGTGAGGCTTGTGCACGTTGCTACGTTTGCAGCATATAGTGAAGCCTCACTAGGTTTGGTGAGGGGTGGATGTAGGTCTGCGGGTTTGCAGACTGAACCACCTTAAAATCCATTGTGCAATGGTGTGTCCTTGTGTGATTGCCTCCATTTCTTCTATCTCCACTTTACAAGGTCATATGTTTTTATTTCTGCATTTCTGTTGGCCGAACACTACACATATTGTGAGCCTCCACTGTTTACCAGCATTCTTGCTTAATGAACATAGGCTCCAATCATAGGGTTTCTGGTGTGTTTATTTCATTCATCTTAACATTGCTTACACACACACCAACGGGTTGATGAGATCTCTGCCTTGTAATGTAGCAGATCTTGCAAGCTAATATAACTGCGGAAAGGCTGCATCGACTCCACTGCCTGGCTGCGTCGACCTGAGCCTCTTCCTTAACAGCAACCCTCTGTCTCTTAGTGTGGGGTGTTTTGCTCTATTACCTTGCAGAATCATTGTCAAAACCACTGTGCATTTTTGCATAGAGCATCCATTGCCCACACTGTGAGCCATTCACCGTTTGGCAGCACTCTTGTTGTTTGAACAAAGGCTCACACGCACACACTCAAGTAGGCTCTCATGTAATCTGAATCTTCATAAGTAGATTTTAGATATTTAACCACATTCCGCTGTGTGCTCAATCTGATGAATTGTTATCTCAGGTTCACCTTTAGTTGCTCATTATTTGCATCAGCTTGTATTTGGCTATGTGTGCTCAAACCAGAAGTCTGTCTGGTGAAATAATTTTTTAAGAGGGCATTTTTATAAGGGGATCTATTCAACCCCCCTTCTAGATCCGGTTGCACCCCATGGGACCCAACAGATACATGTCTACTTTGATTCTATACCATTTTCCCCATTTTTTATTGAGTATTAAGCTTGCTAGAGCCGTTTTATTGAAGAGGTATCATCATTTCGCCGAAACGGGGTCATTTTTTTTAAAACGGTCCAACACAAATCGTGACTTCAGGTAGTGGTCTTCGACAGACCGCCTTTTTGTACTCGTTTTCAAAAAAATAATATGTTATTATGAACGTGTCAAGCCTATGGACGCCTTCTTTTAGACGTGTCCCCTAGAGTGGACGCCTTCATGTGATATTTTCAAAAAAATAAAAACTATAAATGTTAGCAGCGTCAGAACCCATGGACGCCTTCTTTTATACGCGTCCCCTATGGTGGACATCTTCATGCGATATTTTCAAAAAAAAAAACTACATATATTTATTTTTATGATAGCGGTCCCCTCAAGACCGTCTTATGAAAATAGCGGCCTCCTGCTGACCACGTTCTTAGTGAGCCCCCGGGTTGTCCGAGGGTCAGGTTAATCACCGTATGTTGTTGTTTCCAGAAGCCCCTGTGGGTAACACAGGTCATGGGGATGTCCATACCACTGGACATGAGTTTTTAATCGAGATTTTTAAGCATCGGAAGTTCCATCTCGGATCACAGTGTCTTTCTAGATCGTGTTCCGGATGCACGATCTCCGCCATGATCGTGATGTTTCCAGGTTCTAACTGAACCAATATATCATCCAGCAAGTTAGATCTGTTACATCTTAAGTTCTAAATCGTATTATGTTGCATATCATTTAAATCCACACACGATTAAGTTAAGTATATGAAAGATAATAATTCTATTCCATGTGCTTATTTCCTTCCTAGTTCTTATTACCTTCATGAGATCTTTGATCTCCATGATTATATTATCTTTCCAGCATGATAAATGAAGTAGATATTAGATGTAAAAACTACATGTGATTAGTTGCATAATCTTGATCGATACAAGTTTAACAATTTCCGTGTTACCGTGTTTTCGACAAGTCTCGTACCTATCTAGATTTCCAAGGAAGAACGGTGTCTAAGGAAAGAGGTTCACGGACAAACGCTTTAAGTGGATAAGTGGTTACTTAATTAGGCCCTCGTGAATACGAGGAGAACCTCCCACTGTCCCACCTCTAATTCTTCGGGATTCTAGCTAAGCACCCAACTGTGAAAAACTTGATCGAAACCTGTTAAACAAGGTTTTTCGTGAGGGCCGATCGTGCCGTGGTCGTCAATCCATTTCTTTTATCGACTTAATGTCGTTAAACATGATGCCTTAAATCATTCTTGAACTTCTCTTATAACTACTTGTGCTCTTGTACTACTTGTTCCTTGAATGATAAATTTTGCTAGATCTGTACTTTATTTTCATCAGCTTTACCTTGAAATTCTTTGGCCATCATTATTACTTTAATGTGGATGTCTAGATATTTACAATTTTGAGTCATTGATCCAAAACCTCGATGCCTGGCATTAATAGGACCCGGTCTGGTCCTGGGAGGAGTGCCCGAAAGTACTCGTGCCCATGGGAGCTATTATTGACCTGGTGTGGCATCGCACCAAAGTACTATCTCACTAGATTAATTTATGGCATTCCACTCGCTCATAAATATTTACACTTGCTTGACTCGCGTGAAACACTTGAAATATTTGACTTGTACATTCTTACATGGTATGGCCAATCAAATATTAGCACTTATCACTTGTTCATTCTATACTCATACTTCTTTATTACCTTGACTTACCTGTGATCCCAATGCTTGCGCCCTTATCTCTTCATGTGCATGTTCCACGATTTTATCACGTTTTCTTTTTGACATTTAGTGCATTTACATTATCAACATGTTAACCACGTAAAAGATGTCTGGCGATAGAGATATAAATCCTACTGAGCTTCTTGCTCACTCAGTTTCCTCTAACATTTTCCATGTAATATTGAAATTGAAATGCACACTAATAAGGAAGGGCTGGAGTGACCAAGTGTTGTTGTTTTAAAAGACCCAAGGTCTTTCCATTTTCTTGAGTCCAGCTTAGTAGTTAAGAGTCTTGTATTTCATGTCTTTTTCATAAGTTTAAATTTGTACCATTTAATCATCAAGAAAATGGAATAATGAGTTTATTATTATTAATATAATCTTTTGTCAAATTGGGTCTTGTTTGGTTGCTTCTTGAAATTGTTGTCCCCCTAACGCTCTGCTAGTCTCGACTGTTTACTGCCACGTTCCGAGCAGTTTCCACTGCTACCGATTCGGGACGTGACAGTGAACGCCACCTCAAGTTTCTACAATCTGAACAAGGACATCGAATGTGACCGTCGCGATCTATTGCTGCTTTTGGATTCCCTAATGTAAAATGAATGAAACTCTCAACTCCATGCTTAAACTCAACAGACACCACCCGATCAACTATTCTATGATACATCAATGAACGATTTCCCAACATTTTCCCTGCACGCACTAAATGTTAATACACAAATAACTTTGAAATCATTACTCCAGAAAATAAGTCCGACCCTTTCCTCACATCGTTCGCCATAGACCATTTGCAGAGGAAGGGTGTATTATTTAGATTATCACTTTTTAACCCATCCATGAAGGTTTGATCGCACAATCACTTACTATATGTGTTGTACGATTTGCTGAAAATTTCTACAGCATTTCTCCACACTTCTCCGATATACCAAAAATATTTATTGATTAAGAAATTTTCTTAAACACTTACTAGTAAGTGGTTAAGAAATTACTCAAAATCAATAAAGAAATACAAAGAAGAGTGAGAAAATGCAACCGAAATTATCAACAAACCATACAAACACATATAGTAAATGACCTCCTAAGTGTGATCAAACATTTACAGACTATCCAAACGGGACAATTCAAGACTTTGAGGTAGATATATATATTCTCATTAAAAAATGAGAACATACACATCAATCTCAAACTCTTGAACGGGAAGGTTCATTAACACGAGTTAAACACGCTCTCCTGAGGTGCGTGTAATGTTAGGTCATATCCACGCACCTCAACTCACAAGGAATACCCCATATAATTAAATAACATAAAATTAAATAACATTGAATTAAACAATTCGTTTCATTCTAATAGCTGATTGCAATATATAAAATTAAAAAAGAAAAACACCATAAAAGGAACTTATAAATGCTTACATCCAAAGCAAAAAAAAATTGGACAACCAAACCCTCCCCTCCTCTAGTCCTCTCTCGTCCCCTCCCACCCCCACCCTCCCTCCCCTCCCCGCTGTGCCCCCCTCCCTCTCCCGGAACCCCCTCCCATCCTCTCTAGTGCCCTACCCTCCCCTCCCGTCCCCCACCTACCCCCCCACCCTCCCCTCCCCACCCCTCCCCTCCCCTCCCCACCTTCCCGTACCCCATCGACCCCCCCACCCTCCCCTCCCCTCCCCAATGTGCCCCCCTCCCTATCCCAAACCCCCGCCCCCACCCTCCCCTCCCCACCGGATCGGCCCCCCCCACCCCTCCCGTTCTCCACCAACCCCCTTCCCCTCCCCTGCCCTCCTCAACCGACCCCCCTCCCCTTGCCGTCGGCTACCACGGAAACCCCCCTCCCCAATCGATCGACGCCCCCTCCCCTCCCCTCTCCCAGCGACGCACCCTCTCTCGAACCCCTTTGTCCTCCCCACCGTGTTCCCCTCCCCTCTCATCCGCCACTGACCCCCTCCCATACCCCCATGGCTCCCTCTCCAGAACCCCCTGCCCTCTCCACTATACCCCCTCCCTCTCCCAAACCCCCCTCCCCTACCCACCCTCCCCTCCCCTCCTCTCCCGTCCCTCACCTACCCCTACACCCTCCCCTCCCCTCAGGTCACCTACATACCCCCCACCCTCCCATCCGTGGTGCCCCCCTCTCCTCCTCTCCTGTCCCATCCCCTCCCCCACCAAACCCTCGCCTCCCACACCGAACCCCCTCTCCTCCCCCACAGCCCATATTTCATCTCTCCCTCTCTCACTAGCACGCGCACACACACACACCCCAGACGGCACAAGGCCACCCACCCCACCCCACCCCCTTCCGCGTCCCTTCTATATCTTATCTAATAAATAATAAATTTATTAACACACCTAATAATAAATTCAAGAAATAAATGTATATCAGATTAAATAAATTAAATTTTAAATTTTAAAAAAATTACTGATCGTTTATTGATAGAAATGTCCCTAGAAATAAAGAATGAAGTCTATTGTTGTGCCCGACACTAATAACCCTGCACGAAAATTTGATCATTGTGAGAGATAAATATAGAGAGGGTGAATGAATGGGAGGGGAGTCTTGCCCATCTATGTGTGTGACAGTGAGAGAGAGAGAGAGAGTAATAGAGAGAGACAGAGTGAGGGAGAGGGAGACGGAGGGGATCGGGCACCCCCTCTGTGAGTGCGTGTATGTGTTAGAGAGAGAGGGAGAGGGAGGGGGTCGAGCACCCCCCCCTCTGTGTGTGCATGCGTGTGTTACAGAGAGAGGGAGAGGGAGAGGGAGTGAGGGAGACCGAGAGAGGAAGAGGGAGATAGGGAGATCGAGAGGGAGAGGGAGGTGGTCGAGCACCCCCCTCTGTGTGTGCGTGTGTGTGTTAGAGAGAGAAGGAAAGGGAGTGAAGGAGACCGAGAGAGGGAGAGGCCCTCTGTGTGTGTGTGTGCTAGAGAGAGAGGGAGTGAGGGAGACCGAGAGAGGGAGAGGGAGAGAGGGAGAGGGAGGCGGAGGGGGTCGATCGGGCACCCCCTGTGTGAGTGTGTGTGTGTGTTAGAGAGAGAGGGAGAGGGCCACGGAGGGGGTCGACCGGACGCCCCCCTCTATGACTGTGAGTGTGTGCGTGTGTTAGAGAGAGGGAGATGGAGAAGGTTAGAGTGGGGGAGGGAGACAGTGAGAGAGGGAGATCGACGCCGCGTGCCTTATCAGAGGGGGAGATGCCGCCGCTTGGATGGGGAGAGCCGCCGCTGCTCGTCGGAGAGAGAGAGAGAGGGGGAGGCCGCCACCGTGGTCGCCGGAGAGAGAGGGGGAGAGGGAGAAAGTTTCGAACGGGAGGGGGAGAAGTAGAAATTGCTTCCGATGGCTTTCCGACAGAACGAAAATCTGTCTGAAATTTCTGACGAATTTTTTGACTAACATATGTCCATCGAAAAAATTAGTCAAATTTTTAGACGAAAAAATATTCGTCATAAATTCCGTCTGAACTTCAGACGGTTTTTTCGATGGAAATTAATCCGTTGGAATTTACGATGGATTGTCCAACAGACATATGTCCGTCGAAAATGCAGGCGGAATTTTCGACAGAAAATTATCCATCGGAAATTTCCATCGCTAAATCCGCTTTCTCTTGTAGTGACACCATCTCATAAAGTGTATCATATATTAAACATTAAAAATGGAAAGAATATGATTTCTGCCTTGGACAATCAAAGTTACACCAGCTCACCAAGTGTATCGAATATCAAACCCCGAAAAATGGAAAGAATATGATGGACATCAACATCAATCGGTAACTCATCATGCAACTTGCTGAGAAGAGTCACTAACCTTTACCACATATAACAATAGTCAAGCACAAGGAATTAAATTAAACATGGGTTGATTAGATTCTGAGCATTAGCTAAAAAGCCCTTTGCATAATCATGAAAAATCCATAAACATCAACTTCAACTGGCAACTCAACCATCAAGCCTCACACTCATTAAGGACACCTTCCCAATAGAGATTAGCAACAAGATTCTCAGCATCTCTCTCTGATGATCCCTCTGCATCAGATAAGTTGATGTGGGGATTTTCTCTCGATGGAGAACTTATAGCGAAGGCAGGGTATAAGTTTCTTTGTTCTATGGATTATGCTCCCAGTCCATCCGTCCCAGATCCAGCCTACAAAATTATATGGGCAACAAAGATTACAAAATATATTATCCCAAATGTGTAACTTTTTTTATGGAGATGTTGTAATGGTTCGCTGCCTAATATGGGTGTGCTAGAGGGGGTTGAGAGAGAGAGAGAGAGAGAGGGTGCCAGGTGGAGGGTTGACTCCTTTTGGATGTTGTAGTTAGACGAGGGTGCGGCCATCCTCCAACTACTTCCTGGTGAAGATGAAATGTTGTTGGTCTGGGGAATGCTCTCCTTGTCCTGGATCTTAGCCTTCATGTTGTAGATCATGTCCAAACTCCAAAGATGGTCTTGACGAAGATCTGCATGTGCATTCACACCACAAAAGATTCAAATTTTAGAAAAGGCTACCCACTGATCATAGAGCACCACCAGATCTAACAAAGAACGCAGAGAGGCAGTGAATAATGATCATTACCCCCCTTAGAGCCACAAGAAAGGTTGAAACTTGAAAAACTAGTTGGACGAGGGGGGAGAAAATCTCCGCGCGAATCCACCACCAAGGGAAATTTGAGAGGAATCAACTAGAAACTAGAAAGAAGAAATTGCAAAACTTGGTCAAAAGAGCAACCAGAAACCCATCACAGATCTTAACGAAATCATTTGAACCCCACTCAAATCTGATCGGGGGGAGAGAGAGAGAGAGGGGTCTTCCTATCTGGCGTTGACATCCTCACCTGTTAAAGAGAGAGATGAGAGAAGGTAAGGGAGAGAGAAAGAGAGAGATCAGCATACAACGAGTGACCATCGTTGTGAATAGGTGGCCATCAAGGAGATCACGTCACCATCGCCAAGAGCACTGTCGCTGGAGAAGTCCTAGAGACACAGAGAGGGGCTCGATAAGGAGAGAGGTGAGAAGGGAAGAAGGGAAGGCTTGGTCAGGATATGCTTGCCTAGAAATGAGGGCTTTTATAGCGCCCTGAAAACTTGATCCGAAATCAGCGATTTCATGTCAAGAAAGGCTCACCACGGATCCGTGCAAATGCCTCATTTCAGATCAACATGTTGATCGGATTTTCGGATCTCACGGATCTGTTGATAACCCTACTAGTCTCACCCATGAGATGAGGGTAGAAAATTGGAAACAAGGTTTAAGTTCATTCCATCTTAGAAATAAATCTTTGAAATGAATATATGAGCAAAATTTAAAAGCGCTAGATATCACGTCATTCAAAAAGAAGAAAAAAGGCCATGCCCAACGGGGAGCCCATTATGAGAATCAAATACAACTCTAAAATAGTTCAACTTCATTGCACCTAACAATGTTACCCACAAATAATATCAAACACTAATGTGGACTACAAAAGTGCCTATCCTTTTGTGACAAACTAATTACGATTAGAGAGGGCGCCATTAAGCTTCACTAAGGGTCAGTTTGATAACCTGGCAGAATAAAACTGCAACGGACAGGGTAACTTTGATAACCTGGCAGAATAAAACCGCAATTGACCTCGGGCATGTCATTCGACCACCAAGACTCCTTTTTAAAGTTTTTATGGACAAATCACGCAACCAACTCCGAATACATCATTCGACCGCCTTACATTGGACAGCTTACGCCCGAATAATAATGCCTCTTAACCCTAATCGACCCCAGACACGGTAACTATCTTTCAAAGTTGGATCTTGACATGAAGGCCAAATGAGCCTTCCTAACTGGGACCTTATTTGGTTATCAAACGGGGCCCAATAGAACAATGTCCACCGTTGTTCCATTAGGAAAGTGGTTAGTGCTTACCCAACAACATTAAAATCAATCAAGGTGAAAGTGGAAGTGGAGCCATGCACATATGACGCATGGGCCTTTCTCTTTCTAATCCGGTTTTATCTGTTGCATCACATGGGTAGTAGTCCATTTTTTTCATTTTTTCTCAGGTTGTCATCCAACTTACATAATCATATTGTCTGATCTTTGATCAAACAGTTAAAAAATTAAACAATAAATATCTGAAACTCTAAATAGATTCAATGTGGTCGATGTATTAGTTTAGACAAATAGGGGTGTCCTATATTCTTTTATTTTTTTTTTTTTTGCATA
The DNA here is from genome assembly GCA_022559845.1 of Amorphophallus konjac. Classification (NCBI taxonomy): domain Eukaryota; kingdom Viridiplantae; phylum Streptophyta; class Magnoliopsida; order Alismatales; family Araceae; genus Amorphophallus; species Amorphophallus konjac. The sequence goes on along the minus strand of CM040124.1, from coordinate 247,576,632 downwards.
AAAATCATTGTTAGACATAAATTTGTAAAAAAAAAATCACTTTTGGAAATACATTAACAGACATATCACTTTGTAAATCCTAATTGTGTAAAAAAACATCGCCGTAACTATCCGTTATTGCCTGACAATTTAACCACGATTAATCTTAATCCGCATGAGAAAAGACCAATATATCCCTAGTTAAAATAAAATAAAATAAAATAAAAATATCTTCTAACACCCCTCCCCTCCCTCCCGTCGAAAACCCCCTCCTCGCCGGAGTAGCCCACCCCCACCTTGTGCGCCCCCCTCCCTGCTGGAGTCACCCCCCCACCCTCTCACCCCACCGTGTGCCTGTCTCCCCGTCGGAGTAAAGCCCATTCCCCCACCCCACCCTGCCATTGCAACCCCCCTCCCCATCAGGGTAAAGCCCCCTCATGTACCCCACCCTGCCGTTGTGCCCCCATCCCCACCAGAGTATGCCCTCCCCCACCCCACCCTGCTGCTATGCGCCCCCTCCCCACCATAGTAAACCCCCACCCTGCCCCCTTCCCCATCAAAGTATGCCCTCCCCCACCCCCACCCTGCCGCTACGCGCCCCCGTCCCCACCGGAGTAGCCCCCCACCCTCCCACCCCACCGTGTGCCCCTCCTATCCACTGGGGTAAAGCCCCCTCCCCCACCCCACCCTATCGCTGCATGCCCCCTTCCCCACCGAAGCATCCCCCCCACCCTGCCTGCCCCTCTCCCCGCCGGAGTGCGCCCTCCCCCACCCCTCCCTGCCGTTGTGCGCCCCCCTCCCTGTCGAAGTAGCCCCCCCACCCTCCCACCCCACCGTGTGCCCCTCCTCCCCACCAGGGTAAAGCCCCCTCTCCCACCCCACTATGCCGTTGCAACTCTGTAAGGTTTCGACCAGAATATGTAGCGGAAATCATCGAAACCCTAGATAGCATATCGTTGCCGGTTTTTCAAAATCGAACAAAAATGGTAAATCCCGCGGTGTGAAGAATGATTCTTTACCTTTGCGGGGTTGAGAATCTCCCAAAAGTTAGAAGACGAACGAGAGGAAGATCCCGAGGTCGCGAGCCATCCAAGTGTCCGACCTCTAGACGTATCCACATGAGCAGTGGAAGCAGACGGGATCTCCACGTGCCGACCCGATCTCAACACCACCATCCACCAGGGAGGAAGGAGAGAGAAGGAGGGGGGCGCCCCTTGGAGAGAGATAGAGGAGGGAGGGTGGCCAGGGTTCAACCTTGTAGCTTGGCCAGGGTTTCTCCCTTCCGCATATATTTATAGACCTTTGGCATTTTTTACAAAAACCCAACAACTGTCTATAAAGTCCACCCATCCCGGTCTGTCCAATACTCTATTGTGTGTGACCCTCTAGGCCCAATAGTCGGTTTGATTTTTCAGCCCATTATGTAAAGAACTCCTTCTTAACTTAATTAATTTTGTCAATTAACTCTTAATGAATTAGCGGGCTTTCCGATCACGAAAGCACCAAGCAATGCCTCGTGATCCCAAATGACATTGGGGATAAGCAACCCCCTCGGAAACCTTTCCATCTACAGATTTCACACAGCTATAGATCCTCATTCAACCAATGCCCCATCAGGACTAGGGTGATGTGACATGACCTAGGATGTTTGATGAAGCCTTAGAAATGCAGCAACTAATCTATCAATCCCTCGGACCAAGCAAGCAAACAAGATTCACGGACCAGCAACTTCACTCGAGCGGACTCTCCCGCTAAGTGCACATTAGTGCCCGTTGTTGTGCCCCCTAGGCACAAGCATGTGCTATGATGATTTGATGACATGTGCTATGATGATTTGATGAGTTGATGATAGCAATGCTGTTGTGTTTTGATGATAGCAACACATGAGTGTTTTGATGATAGCAACATGACTGTGATTTGTATATCATCTGGAGAATGTACGTGTATGACTGATATATTGTTTGTGTTAGACTTCTGGTATGTGCATAGTCTATACATTGCATCGTCGGGTTTATACTCTAAGTCTATACACTGCATAGCAAGCTCAAAGTTGATACATTGAGCGTCTCATGCATCATTCGTCTAAGTCCATACATTGGACTGTAGTATGCATTTGGCGAAGGCATCGCAAGTCTAGACAGTGGACAGCGTCTCGTGCATATAGCAAGTCTAGACATTGCACTGTAGCATACATTTCTTTAAAGTCTATACATCGGACTGGTCTGCATTGGCTAAGTATATACAACGTCAGTTCATGCATTGTCTTAGGCAAAGTCTATACAATGGCTTTGGGTCTCCAAGTCTATACAGCCTTTTGCTTCGCCAAAGTCTGTACATTGGTCTACATAGGCTAAGCGTATACATCGTCCAGTACAATCATGCACTGTTCATGAAGTCTGTACAGCCTTTTGCATTGGACTTAAAGTCTATACATTGCACCGTTCCTTTCATTTTCGTGCTGTTCATGTTCACAACACTTCGTGTTGATTTCCATGCTTGACAGGAAAACTTGTATGAGGTATACTTCGTGTTGTTCTATCCGTGTCATCTTCCGTCTTCGTGTTGTTTTCACTTCGTGCAGTCTTCTCCTAGTGTTGTCCTAAACTTCGAGTCGTTTCTTTGTATTCTGTCTTCGTGTTGGTTTTTCGCTTTAGACTTCGTGTCTTTCTCGCTTTGACCACACTCCGTGTCGATTTCAGTTTTCGTCTTCGTGTTGTTTTCAACCCGTGTCAATTTCGATTTTCATCTTCGTGTTGTTTTCAACCCGTGTCAATTTCTGTTTCTGTATTCGTGTCGTGGTCAGCCCGTGTCGTTTTCACCTCGTGCTATTCTCATGACTTCGTGTCATTTTCCCTCTCATGTCTTCGTGTCGTGCTTCCTAAACTTCGTGTCTCTCGTATATTGAAACCACACTTCGTGTCGGTTTCTGTTGTTTCTGTGTTTGTATCATCGAGTTGTCTTCGTGTCGTTTCCGTATTGTGTCCTCGTGTTGTCTTTCCTAGACCCCGTGTCTGTCTCGCCTTGTGACCACACTTCGTGTCAATTTTATCTTTCGTCTTCGAGTTAGTGTCAGTCCAGTGTCTTCGTTAGTGTCTCAGGTTTATGGTCAAGTCTATACAACGAAGTTCTTTTGATAAGTCTATACAGAGTTGTTCTTCAACCTGATCATCCGATACTCTGTTTTGACAGGGACTCTCTACTGAGATTGCTGACATGGCTCGTGATCCCAGGAGGACAAGGTGACCAGATGCTACCACGTGGATGGAAGCATCTCGAATCTGGAGAATTCCTTGGGCGGGAAAACGTGGAAGCCACGCGCCCTTATCCAGCTGCTGCTGTTATAAATATCAGTCTTCATCTTCTAAAGAAGTTGATCGTAGTTGGCAAAGCATATACGTCCAGTCTGAAACAGTAGCCACCGAGATCCACTGTGAGAGAAGAAAAGCAGAGAAGAAGAAAAGGAGAGAAGAAGATACATAGAGAAAGAAAGAGAGAAAGAAAGAGAGACAGTGAGATTGAGAGAAGAAGAGTGAAGTCTGAAGATTTGTTCACTGGACCGTGGATCAAATCCAGGCCAGTCTGCTCTGTTGAGAGCTATATTGTGTTCTTCATTTACAGCTTTCCGATTGCTGTTTCATTCTATTTTCATTTTCCTTTATACATTTCTTCAAGCTGTTTGTCAGCGGTTTGCAGAGGTGCTGCCTCTGGACAGCAAGCTGTGTAGCTCAGCGGATGCAGTGGAGGTTTCCACTGGACAGGTAAAGCTGTAATCCTCAGCTGGCGAGACTTGGTCTCGGACGGGTTAAGCTGTACTTCCCCAGCGGTTTGCAGAGGTGTATCCTCTGGACAGCAAGCTGTGTTGCTCAGCGGGCAGTGGAGGATTCCACTAGACAGCAAGCTGTGTTGCTCAGCGGTTTGTAGGCCAAGCTGTATTGCCCAGCGGACGCAAGCTGTGTTGCGCAGCAGTAAGCCATACTCGGTTGAGTGTGGGGTGGATGTAGGTCATTGACCGAACCACCTAAAATCTTGTGTGCATTGTGTTTGTGAGTTTGTTCTTACTGAATCTCTTGATTATCTTCACAGATCACGTGTGTTGTTGCTAAGTTTAGACACTCGACTTAGTGTTTTAGTAGATCTGCCTTTATTCCGCATTTGAACCTACAACTGGTTTTAAATTAGGCGATAGATCTATTCACCCCCCTCTAGATCCATACTTCTTGGAGATAGACTGCGTCCATCCAACTCCAACACTTGGTATTAGAGCCTAACTCTTCTACAGGGACTCATCGCCCGAAGAGGAAAGGCAAGATGGATGTTCGAGGGATGATTGCTGAAGGTCACTCAACTACAAAGCCCCCGTACTTCGATGGATCCAACTACGCATACTGGAAGAATCGTATGTAGGTCTTTTTGAGGGCTAAGGATTATGAGCTTTGGAAGGTAGTTAGCAAGGGACCTTATGAGCTGTCCCCGAATGAGGAAGTCTGGACCAAGGAGGAAATCAGAAGGTCCACGCTCAACTGGAGTGCAATCAATGCAGTCCAATGTTCTCTGCATCCCACTGAATTTTCTCGAGTATCAGCCTACAATTCAGCTAAGGAGATGTGGGATGCACTGGAAGCAATTCATGAAGGGACTTCTCAGGTTAGAGAGACGAAGGCCAATTTACTTGTGTCTGAATATGAAGCCTTCAAGATGAAACCCAACGAGACCATCAAGGAGATGTATGCTAGATTGACAACTATTACTAATGGCCTCAGAGGATTCGGGAAGAAGTATTATGAGTATGATATAGTCAGGAAGATCTTGCGATCCTTGACTTCAATTTGGCACACCAAGGCCACCATCATGGAAGAGTCAAGAGATCTGCACAATACAAGGGCAGATGAGCTAATTGGATCTCTAATGGCATATGAGATGAATCTGACGAAGGTAGATGAAGCTGAAGAGAAGAGAAAACCGATCGCACTGAAGGCTGGTGCTAGCAAATCCAACAAATCAAACCGATCCAACTCTAGCAGATCATCATCCGAGGAGAGCTTGAATGAACAAGACATAACTCATACTGAGATGGCTATGATGACTAAAGAGTTCAGGCGGTTCCTCAGGAGAGAAGGAGGACAATTCAACCGAAGGAACCATAGTGGCGGCCGGCAGGACACAAGGTATAAATCTAAACCTGCAAATCAATATGGAACTTACTTGTGTTAGCAATGCAGGAATTCTGGCCATCTGAAAGCTGACTGTCCGGAGAACCAGAAGCACAAGGACAAATTGATGCGGGATGGACACGGGAGACGACACTATTAGGTGCCACCATCGGACTCTAGATGAAGACGCGACCAGCAATACACACCAGGGAGACACTGAGCCCGACACTATGAGCTCCTAGTGGCAAAACGTCGCTAATAGAAGTAGAAGCTCACTCGTCGTCCCAAGCGAGGGAAAGCGCGGACCGTGCGCGGTTAAGAAACCGGCGGAGGTCAAGGGTAGTCCGACTCAACTTCCGGACTCGGATCGAGTCGCGGGACGGGTCACTCTCACTCTCACAGCGATGACATGGACACACGGGCTAGTACCTACACTCTCGGCAGCGGCCTAAGACCGTATACTAGCTAAGCAATGTAACGCCAAGAAGTTCGGATCATTACCTCCACGCACCCGGCGTGGCGAAGACAACCCCGGCCAATCACGGACTCCCGATTAACACAATTTTACAGAAATACAACAATTTGACCCACTCCACGCAGGGAGGTAAAAGGTCACATGCAGGGCCCGGGAATCACGCTAATTGGGTTGACGGGCAGCATCTTGATGTCGCCCGGCGGTGCCGAACTCCGCGTTTTAGTGCTTTCCGAACGGCGGGTTCTGCGGGCCCGTGGGGCCCACGGGTGGCGCTGGCCTCCGTATCTGCAAGAGTGGGTCCCACTGTGATGGGGACCCCTGGTGGCACGCCTCCACGGAAGGCGGTCGGCCGGGAACACCGACCGGTGGCCGAACAACTCCGATCTCCAAGCTTTTGGAATGCTGCCCACGGATTTCTGCTTGCTGTTTTCAGGTGCGCGCTCTGACGAAAATGGCCGCTGTGATCAGCCCCGTCGCCGGAATGGGATGAAACCAGCGCCGTTGGAAAGAGAACTCAAAATCCTCCAACCTAGGTCCAGTGGATTCCTCTGAACCTGCGCGCACCTGGACCTTAACTAATTTTCAATTCTCTGCTACACAGTTCCAGAACTCTCAGATCAGCACATCAGTTCCCTGTAAACGGCCGTTGACCGCCTACTTACAGTGGGATTCAGACTTCGAGCTCTTCTTAAAAGTTGTAGATATTCAAACCAAAAATCGGGGACAATTTTTGGAATTGCATTTGGAGGTGGTGGAGATTTGATATGATTTGTGGAGTGACTAGTGGTCGGATCTAGGAACGGGTGGACAGAACTTCAGGTGGATCTGAGAACGATTTGTGGAAAATATGAAATGGACGAACTAGAAATTTTAAAAAAATTTTGATGAAGGGGTGGATGGAAGGAAACTCCAGTAAAATTTGTGGGACTAAAGAAAATCAAAACGTGGACCTAAGACCTAAAACTCAGGGCGGAGATGCATCTGGACAGACTGCTGGCAGAACTGGAATGAAAGAGGGAACGAAAATCAAAAATTATGAAACGGGATCTGAATGACAAACCAATTTTTTTGGGACATCCTTGACACCTATGGAACCTCCAGTAAAATCCCCAGGTCGATCAGAGCTCTTGGCTGAGTTGGGAATTTCGTGGGAGTTGCTGTGGTACTGCGCGGGCAGAACTCCGATGAAGACGATGGCGGTGCGGTGGCGGCTCGTGGCGGCGGCGAGGATGACCGGAACTGATAGGGGAGGAGTCACACCTCCAGAGGCAACCTTCACAGCTGCAAGGGGGGAGAGAGGGGCGCACCAAGCTGGAGCTCCAAGGTATTTTCTTCCAAATGAATGCATTAATTCATGAAAATGGAAAAATACAAGCATATATAGGTCACCCATCTAATCTATCCTCCACCGTTGGATCTAGGGGTGTGAGATGGAGGGCTGGGATGGCATGTGACCATTCCACAAAAATTAAAATAAAAAAATACAAGGTGGGGTGCACCATTGACCATGAGGGGGCAAGCTTGACATGGTAGGTAGCCTACCTTGGACTTTGAAGTCCACTTGTCTCCCATGTGCCTTTTACCATTCAACCTTCTAGATGCCTCCATTTGACATGTTGACTGACCCCACGTGGGACCCTAGGCTGAGGTGGCTCAATGGGATGGGGCCTGGGGGGCCCGTGGGACCCACGGGGTCCGAATTGCACATAAGCCCCTATTACAATCAAAATGGCAAACCAAATGCAATGAAATAAACATAAATTACACACATAAAATCTAACTAAATATAATAAATGGGGAGGCTCAAGGCGGAGTCTCCAGGCTGTCTCCGAGCCAGATGGATGCTGAGGTGGCTCGAGTCGTGCTCCGTGTGCGGTACCGGTGGCTCGGTGTATCGCGCCGCTCAACTGCTCGGGTGTCCGCACCACAAATCAAACACGAAAGGAAGAGCCATGATCAGCACATGGAGCGATGAGGATGAAGGTTGTCTCAACAATACTTCGGACAGTGAAGTTGAAGCTGAAAAACCCATCTGTCTCATGGCAACTAGCTCTGAAGACAGAGAGGAAGATTTAGATGAGGTAACTTCTCCATTTAATAATCTTACTATCGTTGAATGGATAGATGCCTATCATAAACTAGCTGATCAAGCAGATGATATTAGAAGGGAAAATAGGCATTTAAAAAGAAAAATCAATTCCATGCAAAATGATACCTCATTGTCTGATAAAATTGCATGTATTGAAGCTGAAAATAATAAACTCAAACTTACATGTTCTGAATCAGAAGAAATCAAGAATGAGTTAAAAATTTCTAGGGAAGAGAATGTGGGGTTAGAAAAGGAAATTGATGAATGGAAAATGAAAATTCAAAAATATGAGAGTGAGATGAAGCTGGTGAATGAGAAATATGAAGCTGTCCAAATTGTAAATACTGAACTTAAGAAATATGTTGAAGATATTCAAAAGGACAATGAGGACAAGCTTAAGACCATTGAGAAAATGACCCAAGGTACAGAGAATCTAAATGCTTTGTTAGGGTCAAAGGTTAATTTCAGAAAAGAGGGCCTAGGATTTAATTCTAGTGCAACAAAAACATTTGGGATGAAAACGATTTCATTTGTTGCTCAAAAAGAAAAGGGACCTCTAATTAGCATGAACTCAACCATTTCAATGAACAAAACTGCTAATCTGAAAAGGCCCAGTGCTGAGGAGAAGGGCAAACAAAAGGTTAATGAGCCAAGTAGAGCCAGCACATCCAAGCAAAATCCCAAGGATCAATCACAGGTTAGGGGTCAACCTAAACAGTCATATAAACCCCATGTCAAGGCCACAAAGTCTCCACCATCACCATCACATCTGAAGAAGACCCAATACACACCCATGAATAGGTCAGCAGGATCCAAAGTATAGGGGAGACAGAATGCTGCCAGGAGTCAACCCAATTATTTCTATCAACCCAGAGCTCAGACTCACTACAATGCACAGCCAACCTATTTCAATAGGTCAGGTTGGACTAGAACTCCGGGAAGGTTTGCAGGTCTTGCATATCAGGCTACACAATATCATAGACCTTACACTAGAAATTGGGTTAGTGGTTATGGAAACTGGTCACCTAGAAATATGCATTATTTCAGTCAGCCCAGGAACTACTATGGCAAAAACTTCGTGAACACACCCTGGTCAAGGCACTGGCAAAGAAACAACACTGTCAATAATCATGCTGGTGTAAATAAGAAGAAAAATAACAAAAAGAAAAGGAACAACAATAGAAAGAAATATGTAGGATCCACTGAACAGAATCCTTTCAAACAAATGTGGATACCAAAAAGTCTGCTGTCTTGCTTTACTTCTATTCCATATTCTCTGGAGCCCAATCAGACTTGGGTTCCAAACTCATCTACTTGATTGTGTGTGCAAGTATGTCTGGCAGCCAAGGACAAATCTGTGGTACTTGGATAGTGGCTGCTTCAGGCATATGACAGGAGATAAGGCCATAAATTCAAAAGCTAAAAGAGATTGGAGGCCTTGTCAACAATCTGATGGAACACTAAGGGTAAAAATAAATCAGTCAGGTAAAGTAGGTAAGTGACTTTTCTTCAGAATTGAATTGAGAAAGTAATGTCAATCTGATTAGTTAACTCCTGACTTTCTCTTCTTGTCTAGCTGATCAGTCTGCATTTCAGACTCAGCTACTGAATTTAAATCCTGCACAAAAGCTGATGATTCTTTTCTCTTTGCATGTTATTGTACTGTGTACACTGAATGCTAGAAACTGAATTATCTTGAAAAGTTGATTGCTACCGAATGATGCTCTCTAATGAAAAAACTCTCTGCTGGTTTTGTGAATACTCGATGTTGCAACAGACTCATGATCATGCATGACACTCATACTTTTCATGATCATCATTACATATCATTTAGTCAAAAATGTGTCTAAAATCACATGCATATTAAAACTACTTTGAACTGCTTTTCTCTGCATAACCGTGGTATATTAATGGTAAGCTACTAAAGGGCAGGGAAATTTGTCTGGAGGCTCTTGCTATGTGTGAGATGGTCATTGAGATCATGTTCTCCGCCTAGTACCATGGGTTATATTGATTGATAGGGCAGTCTGAATGAGCATGAATTTCAAAATCCCTTGTTCAATTTTCAGAGAAGACATTGCATATATTCAGGGGGAGCTTGTTGAGTCTTTGCATGCCTTTGCATATCATTCATTCATGATCTTTGCATAAGCTCTCTCTCTTTTAATTCTTGTCATTCATTAGCAAAATTACACGCATATAGACAGGGGGAGTACTGTTAGAAATTCAGAGTGGTCATCAATTCTATTGAATCATTTCATCCTTAACTCTAAATGATTGAGTCTGACTTATGGCAATCTGTTAGTAAGTTCTGATTTCTAAGCAATAGAAAACAGACTTCTTCTCTTATAAGAATTTTAAATTGCTTAAAGACTGACTTAATGGTTTAAACTTTATAATCATTGAAGTTTAAAGATTTCAATCTGTAAATAAGAAAGCTGAAAATTGATAAAACTATCAACCCCTTTCTTATTTCATGTCAGACAAAGCTAATCATATCTGAAATCTAAAATCTCATCTGAAATCATGTTAGAGAAGCTAAGTATGTGTATTGTCCTTAAACAAGTCATTCTGAAACATATAAAGGACAGCTAAGAAAGATATTGAAAAATATTGAAAATCATTGAAAATTAACATTGGCAGAGCAATGACTGGTAAATCACTGAGAAACTGAGTGATCCATCAAAGAAGTGGACAACACTCATGTCATGAAGTGTATCAGCTATCTCTGTATAAAATGATCAAAACAGTAGGTTATTTTCACTGAGTACCTGGGGGTAACTGGCGTCCAATAAACGTGTACCCTCACACAAAAAGGTGTCAATCAATTCTATTGAGGTTGATCATAGGCCAGATGGTTTATCATGTTGAGTATCTAGGGGTATTGGCGTCTGATAAACGTATACCCTTATGCAAAAAGACTTTTGGTACCTGAATGCCCTAAATGAAACATTACTGAAAAATGTTGTTCCTTCAAAAGAAAATTCATGGATGTCAATTTGTTTATGTTCAATACATGACCTAGAATTTCTTAACAACTTTTAAATGAGTATACGAAAGTAGGATATTTTGAAACTGAATCTTTCATGTAAATATGATTCTGGTTTATTGTTTTATCATGCTCAGCCAACTTATCCATTGATTGTAGTGCATGAACTCAAAATTTATAACCTTTAAACCAGACTTCTATCTGAAAGTAGTTTCTAAATTCATATGAATGAAGACTCTGTGCTTTAGAATGCTTATTCCTAAACTACTTGTTCAGAATGCCAGTCAGATGAGTTCTTGATCTTTCCCTTTGTATATCTGATTTCTTGAACACAATATCCCACTTAAAAGGGGGAGAATTCATTCAAGGGGAGTCCTATCTTCAGGGAGAGTTTCTTGTTCTAAGGGTGTTTGCATTCATATTGCCATGTTGCACTCGTGTTTTTACTGTCTTTCTCTTTTTGATCATGTCAAAGGGGGAGAAAATTTTGTGTGTGACTCACTGTCACAGTGTGTTGCCATCATCAAAAAGGGGGAGAATGTTGTGCCCCCTAGGCACAAGCATGTGCTATGATGATTTGATGACATGTGCTATGATGATTTGATGAGTTGATGATAGCAATGCTGTTGTGTTTTGATGATAGCAACACATGAGTGTTTTGATGACATTGTGTTTTGATGATAGCAACATGACTGTGATTTGTATATGATCTGGAGAATGCACGTGTATGACTGATATATTGTTTGTGTTAGACTTCTGGTATGTGCATAGTCTATACATTGCATCGTCGGGTTTATGCTCTAAGTCTATACACTGCATAGCAAGCTCAAAGTTGATACATTGAGCATCTCATGCATCATTCGTCTAAGTCCATACATTGGACTGTAGTATGCATTTGGCGAAGGCATCGCAAGTCTAGACAGTGGACAGCGTCTCGTGCATATAGCAAGTCTAGACATTGCACTGTAGCATGCATTTCTTTAAAGTCTATACATCGGACTGGTCTGCATTGGCTAAGTATATACAACGTCAGTTCATGCATTGTCTTAGGTAAAGTCTATACAATGGCTTTGGGTCTCCAAGTCTATACAGCCTTTTGCTTCGCCAAAGTCTGTACATTGGTCTGCATAGGCTAAGTGTATACATCGTCCAGTACAATCATGCACTGTTCATGAAGTCTGTACAGCCTTTTGCATTGAACTTAAAGTCTATACATTGCACTGTTCCTTTCATCTTCGTGCTGTTCATGTTCACAACACTTCGTGTTGATTTCCATGCTTGACAGGAAAACTTGTATGAGGTATACTTCGTGTTGTTCTATCCGTGTCATCTTCCGTCTTCGTGTTGTTTTCACTTCGTGCAGTCTTCTCCTATTGTTGTCCTAAACTTCGAGTCGTTTCTTTGTATTCTGTCTTCGTGTTGGTTTTTCACTTTAGACTTCGTGTCTTTCTCACTTTGACCACACTCTGTGTCGATTTCAATTTTCGTCTTCGTGTTGTTTTCAACCCGTGTCAATTTCGATTTTCGTCTTCGTGTTGTTTTCAACCCGTGTCAATTTCTGTTTCTGTATTCGTGTCGTGGTCAGCCCGTGTCGTTTTCACCTCGTGCTGTTCTCATGACTTCGTGTCGTTTTCCCTCTCATGTCTTCGTGTCGTGCTTCCTAAACTTCGTGTCTCTCGTATATTGAAACCACACTTCGTGTCGGTTTCTGTTGTTTCTGTGTTTGTATCATCGAGTTGTCTTCGTGTCGTTTCCGTATTGTGTCCTCGTGTTGTCTTTCCTAGACCCCGTGTCTGTCTCGCCTTGTGACCACACTTCGTGTCAATTTTGTCTTTCGTCTTCGAGTTAGTGTCAGTCCAGTGTCTTCGTTAGTGTCTCAGGTTTTTGGTCAAGTCTATACAACGAAGTTCTTTTGATAAGTCTATACAGAGTTGTTCTTCAACCTGATCATCCGATACTCTGTTTTGACAGGGACTCTCTACTGAGATTGCTGACATGGCTCGTGATCCCAGGAGGACAAGGTGACCAGATGCTGCCACGTGGATGGAAGCATCTCGAATCTGGAGAATTCCTTGGGCGGGAAAACGTGGAAGCCACGCGTTTTCCAGCTGCTGCTGTTATAAATATCAGTCTTCATCTTCTAAAGAAGTTGATCGTAGTTGGCAAAGCATATACGTCCAGTCTGAAACAGTAGCCACCGAGATCCACTGTGAGAGAAGAAAAGCAGAGAATAAGATACAGAGAGAAAGAAAGAGAGAAAGAAAGAGAGAAAGAAAGAGAGACAGTGAGATTGAGAGAAGAAGAGTGAAGTCTGAAGATTTGTTCACTGGACCGTGGATCAAATCCAGGACAGTCTGCTCTGTTGAGAGCTATATTGTGTTCTTCATTTACAGCTTTCCGATTGCTGTTTCATTCTATTTTCATTTTCCTTTATACATTTCTTCAAGCTGTTTGTCAGCGGTTTGCAGAGGTGCTGCCTCTGGACAGCAAGCTGTGTAGCTCAGCTGATGCAGTGGAGGTTTCCACTGGACAGGTAAAGCTGTAATCCTCAGTTGGCGAGACTTGGTCTCGGACGGGTTAAGCTGTACTTCCCCAGCGGTTTGCAGAGGTGTATCCTCTGGACAGCAAGATGTGTTGCTCAGCGGGCAGTGGAGGATTCCACTGGACAGCAAGCTGTGTTGCTCAGCGGGCAGTGGAGGATTCCACTGGACAGCAAGCTGTGTTGCTCAGCGGTTTGTAGGCCAAGCTGTATTGCCCAGCGGACGCAAGCTGTGTTGCGTAACAGTAAGCCATACTCGGTTGAGTGTGGGGTGGATGTAGGTCATTGACCGAACCACCTAAAATCTTGTGTGCATTGTGTTTGTGAGTTTGTTCTTACTGAATCTCTTGATTATCTTCACAGATCACGTGTGTTGTTGCTAAGTTTAGACACTCGACTTAGTGTTTTAGTAGATCTGCCTTTATTCCGCATTTGAACCTACAACTGGTTTTAAATTAGGCGATAGATCTATTCACTCCCCTCTAGATCCATACTTCTTGGAGATAGACTGCGTCCATCCAACTCCAACACCCGTAGGCAACTTGGTGATGGTGGTGAGGGTCTGAGATGGGACCTCGCAGCTCCGTGGATTGGCTAGCTTAAGGTTGAACCTCTAAGGGTCCTAGGATGCCCACTCTCGGGGGCAGCCAGCACGCCGAGGGCGTGGGAGGTAATGGCTCTCTCACAACTCACCTGTGGTAGTCACTCACACAATAGTAATTCGGGATCGGGCACTCACTTACCGTCCGACGACACTCGCGGCAATACTAAACCAGCAATGGAAAGAAACCAGAAAGGGGTAACTGAAGCTCACCTGACTAGTGTGAAGACACTGATCCTGGCCGAAGATGAGGGCGAGCGAGGAAGCGTGGGCTTACTCGCACGCCGCGCTGATGAAGCTTCAACCTGAAATTTTAGCTTACATGCACTACCCCCCTTGCAAGGGGGTTGGACTAGGGGTGGGGATTAGTTTTTACAACCAAAATGTACATCCACGCAGGGAGGGGCGGTCAGCCGGCCAGGCGGGGTGGGGAAAACTACGCTAGAAGCTGAAGTGGACGAAGATCGTCGGTTCTGCCAGCCCTCTGGAACAGCGGATAGACAGTCGGTGTTGACGCCGCTGCGGACTGCCCCGAACTCCGTTTGCAACGAAACCAGTGGCAAAACCTCCGTGGTTGACCCGGGATGTCATCAAATGTTTTATGGATTTTCTTGATGGCGACGGCGATTGGGGTAGAGGCGTGAACAGGGCTGTAGGCTTCTAATTCTGGTAGCTTCTATGTCACTACAGCTAGAAGGCGAGGACATCACGGTTGCTGCCAAGCTCTGATTAAAGTAAGGCTGGAGTCGTTGGATTTGTGATCGAACCCTCTTCGAACGGAGACCTATGGGGATATCGTCGAAGGTTGGAGCTGACCGCGAGAGTCTGAGAAGTGGGAGGGGGTTGGATCTATCTTCAGTCAACATGCGCACTAATGGTAGGAAATTTGAAACTTTGTGCTTTGGGCTTCAAACGATGCTCCACTTCTTGACGATGCTACGGGACTTGGAGTAGAACGTTTCAGCCAAGCGCCGCTCCAAGAAGCACAGAACTCAGGTCGTGGTAGCCTCTACAATCTGCTTCTGGATGACTGTCAGGAGGATGATGTGCAGTCTGGCGATGTCGGCTCTCCTGGGCAGCGACAAACTTAGACTGGGACGAGACCACCACCATTGCGATGAGGACTGGGAGACGCTTCTAACGGTATATGGAACGCCCTCTGAAACTTCTTGGTACTCTGCTGCCTATGAGCTGGGAATAGGATGAATGTCACGCCCCGAGCGCGGAAGGTACCCGGAGATGCGCGACGAGTTTATATCAATCATGTCAATCAGAGTAGTAGTGTATTCGACACAAAGACAGAGTGTGCAAATATAAAGATAACCCAATCCATTAATTCCTTTAATAAGAATATGTCTATTACAAACCCTTGCAAATACTAGACTCAATAAAAGAAAAATACAATGCTTGACTCAAAGAAAATAGAGAAAAGACAGGACTAATTGATGCTTGAGTAGCTCTAACTCTTTCACTCTTGGCTTTCCCTATCAGATTGAATTCCCTCATCGTCGGACTTACCTGAAAAGTAGGGAAACATTGAGTGAGTAAACGCTCAGTAGGAAATTATATCTCAAGGACTAGCAAGGGGTTTAAGTAAGTACATTTTTCCATGAATGCACTATAGCTATGCATGCTCGCAAAATGACAAGATAGCAAGAGAATATAATAATAAGATGGCAAGAAGAACTAGTCATGAACTTTCAAGAACTTATATCAAAAGATATCAAGATATTTAAGCAAGTAGACTCATCATGTCATGTTGGAATTTGGCTATCATGTTTCAAGCAAGCGAGTATACAATTACCCTTTCTTGGGCCACGCAAGTCATGTAATATCAGGTCAAGTACAAGATTTGTGGAATGTTCAATCAAGCTAGTCATGCACTTCGGTATAATGCCAATACCGTGATCAATCAACTCCCATGGGCACAAGTACTTTCGGGTGCTCCTCCCAGGACCAGATCGGGCCCTATATGCGCAGGCATTAATCATGTATTTTAACATCCACTCTTGTGTATAACTAATATGAAATTTCAAGAATAAAGCTTGTAGTCATGTAGGATAGACTTTGATAGAATAGAGTCCAAAAATAGGACACTTGACATAGATAGGCGATAATAACGGTACAATCACGATTATCGATAAAACTAGGTGGAATTGATTCCCTAACTTGGGTACCATGACAAGTAAGTGCCCTCAAGTAAATGGTCACTTCTTTTAATATAGAATTGAGGTCCACAAGAACATCATGTTTGATATAGAATTGGGGTCTACAAGAACAGCACATCAACGGCATGTTTCCCCCGTTTATTAAGATAATTCTCACATCATACCCATGGCATGACATGAGGGCCGGTATACCATGTTTCTATAGAGTGACATGGCAAAGATTATGTAATGGGTTTTTATGGTACAACCAGCTCAGTCGGCCTTGAGGGAATCCAAGGCTCGAGGAGTCTTACGGAGGTTTCTATGACTAACTTGCTAGTCCAAAGGAACGGAATATCCAATGGAGAGCTTGTATGTCACCAAGAATTGAGGGTAATGCGATAAGACATCATAAAACATGGGACTATATTCACAGACTGGAATATAGTGCCGATATATATATAATATACATATGAAACCCTCAGTTAACAGTAACAGTGTAAAATAGTATCACAGGAAACTAGCGACTTAATCTAAGTCATTAATCATGGAATTAACGCCTTACACAGGGGCGTTTATTTACAAATTGACGGCTTGTTAAACAGTCGTCCACTCTGTATTTCTATTTTTGCAGAATTTAGATAATATGGAATTTAATAAAAACGCGCCCTGGACAGGGGCGTTACTTTTTAATTAGCGCCCTGTTTTGGGGCGTCACTTTTATAAGAGACGTCTTGCATCAGGTCGTTATTTCAAGATTTTACCAGATTTCAGATAATAAATTTTCAGGGAACAATTTCATGGTCAGGACAAGAAAAATAGCAGGATTCGATAGGTATGATCATGCATTAATTTAGATTCATGATTTCATAGTTATAGAATTTTAAACATGGATAATTATCAATTCTATGAAATTGACGACTCCTGGGTAGGGCGTCAAAACAAGAATTAGCGCCCTTGTCTGGGTCGCTTCTTTAAAATCTCTCAGAAAACATTTGGAAACGCAGTAAAACTATATGCATGAGATCATGGACGAGTTTATTTCATAATTTATACTAGTTTGGGCTACGTTCTTGAGAAAACCTACCTGATGAATGTTCTGGTGAAGGAACGTGAAGAGAGTTGAAGAGAGAACGATACTCTGTTCTAAACAGAGTGTTCTGATCACCGGAAGAAGAAGAAGATGATGAAGAACTCCACGTCCTTCAACTTGGCAGAAGAGTTACTACTTACGACAGACTTCCTGCAGCAAAGACGATGAAGAATCATTAATATTCTTCATGATTACGACTGAAGGCAGGGAAGAAGAACATTACTTGTTCTTTACGTACGCAGCAGCAGAACCTCCTTCGACCAACAGCTTACTAGGTTCGACAGGAAGGGTTATTTATAGGATTTTGGGAATCCTAATAGAGTTAGAATTTGATTAAGGGTAGTATTCCCTTGATAGAGTCCTTACTATATTCTATCCTCGATGTAGTTATCCAGAACTTGCTCTGGATAGTCTCCTGGGTCGAACAAAACTCGAACTGAATTGACGTCTTAAGTGAGGGCGTTGAATTTAAATTGACGCCTTTGCCTATGTCGTTTCTTATGAAAAATGCGCCCAGGTGGAGGGCGTTACATTTACTTCCCCTTTTTCTATTATTTTGGCCGTTTGATAATTGACGCCTTGTTGTCTGGGCGTCCCTTTTTAATTAGCACCTTATCTAGAGGCGTTTCTTAATGAAGTAGCGCCTTGACCAAAGGCGTTATTTCCATTCTGTCGTTGTATTTATTCTTTCTGATGTTTCTCATTCATTTATTTAATACTTTATCAAATTTGATTAATTTGGGGTTTTTATTTCCTTTTATTTTTTCCCAGGGTTGCTGCACCCTCCCCCACTTAAAAGAATTTGGTCCCCAAATTCAATAGTATATATATATATATGGAGAGTGTAGAGTATATACCTTAAAATAATTCTGGAAATCGCTTCCTCATGGATTCCTCGGTCTCCCATGTGGCTTCATGCTCGGAACTCTTATTCCATTGTACCTTTAGCATGGGAATAACCTTATTCCTTAGGGTACGTACTTCACGATCTAGTATCTTTATGGGCTTCTGTTCATATGTGAGATCCTTCTGGATAACTAAGTCTCCATGTTCAATAATATGTGATAGATCGTGTACATACTTCTTCAACATAGATATGTGGAACACATTATGTACTTCGGACAATTGAGGAGGCAACGCGATGCGATAAGCAACCTCGCCTACTCTTTCCAGTATCTCGAAAGGTCCGATGAATCTTGGTGTAAGCTTGCCCTTAACACCAAATCTCCTTATTCCACGTCTAGGTGATATCTTTAGAAATGCATGATCTCCGACTTGGAATTCAAGATCTCTCCTTCTTGTGTCAGCATAAGTCTTTTGTCTAGACTGAGCTACTTGCAGCCTTTCTCTAATCAACTGTATCTTCTCGGTGGTATCCCTTACCATATCTGGACCTAATAGTTGTTTCTCTCCAACTTCGTCCCAGCATAAGGGTGATCGGCAACTCCTTCCGTATAAGGCTTCGAAAGGTGCCATTTGTATACTTGCCTAGTAGCTATTATTGCATGCAAATTCAACTAGAGACAAGTGATCATGCCAGCTTCCTCCAAAATCAATGATGCAAGCTCTGAGCATATCTTCCACTACCTAATTAGTTCTCTCGGTCTGACCATCCGTTTGGGGATGAAAAGCTGTGCTAAAGTTAAGTCTCGATCCCAACGAATTTTGTAGTCCTTTCCAAAAATACGAAGTAAAACGCGGATCTCTATCAGACACAATCGAGATAGGGATACCATGTAATCTGACTATCTCTTTTATATATAATGCAGCCAGAACATCAACTGACCATCGACTCTTGATCGGCAAGAAGTGCGCTGATTTGGTCAATCGATCAATGATAACCCATATTCCATCATATCCTCCTTTTGATTTAGTTAGACCCATGATGAAATCTATACCAATATCCTCCCACTTCCATTTGGGAATATCCAGAGGATGTAGCTTTCCGACAGGCTTCTGGTGTTCAGCCTTAACTTGTTGACATGTGAGACAGCGAGACACAAAATCCGCTATTTCTCTTTTCATATTGGGCCACCAAAAGATCCTTTTTAAATCTTGGTACATCTTAGTAGATCCTGGATGGATTGTGTACCTTGATCTGTGAGCTTCATCTAAGATCTTCTTCTTTAATTCTGGACAATCCGGTATATAAGTTCTATTTTGGAATAACAACCTTCCATCTGAAGCTAGTTGGAACACAGATTGTCCTTCTAGTTTGCCCTTGATTTCCACTAATATCGGGTCACTACCTTGAAGTCCTTGTATTTCAGATAACAAATCTGACTGTATGCTCGTATGGGATAAGGTGACACACCTACTGTCCTTGTCCATGCTTATATTAAGTCTAGTAAATTATTCTAGCAACTTCCACTCCTGAACCATACAATTGGCTAATAATGCTCTCGGCTTTCGACTAAGGGCATCAGCTACCGGATTACCCTTTCCAGGATGATATTGTATAGTAAAGTCGAAGTCCTTAAGATATTCTAGCCAACGTCTTTGCCTCATATTCAATTCCTTCTGAGAGAAGAGATACTTAAGACTTTTATGGTCAGAGTATACAAGAAACTGCACTCCATAAAGATAATGTCTCCATATTTTTAGTGCAAATACGACCGCAGCCAATTCTAGATCATGAACTGGGTAGTTCTCCTCGTGCTTCTTCAATTGGCGCGAAGAGTAGGCTATAACCTTCCCTTGTTGCATTAAAACACATCCGAGGCCAATGCCAGAAGCATCAGAGTATACCTCGAATTGCTCTCCTTCCACTGGTAAAGCTAAGACCGGGGCTGTGGTCAGATGATCTTTGAGAGCTTGGAAGCTTCGTTCACAATCCTCGCTCCATTCATAGCATATCTCCTTGCGAGTTAGCCTAGTGAGTGGTACGGCTATCTGGGAGAAATCCTTGATAAATCGTCGATAGTAGCCCGCAAGACCCAAGAAACTACGGACCTCGCTAGCATTGGTCGGTCTTTCCCAATTCCTTACAGCTTCCACTTTTGATGGATCTACAGACAAGCCATCTTTTGATATAACATGTCCGAGAAAAGTCACTTCTTCGAGCCCGAACTCACACTTACTGAGCTTTGCATATAATTGGTTTGTCCTCAATGTTTGTAATGAAATCCTTAAATGCTCCGCGTGCTCTTCCTTAGTCTTGGAATATATTAATATATCATCAATAAAAACCACCACGAATTGATCTAGATAAGATCCGAATATACTATTCATCAACTGCATAAAGGCAGCAGGGGCATTTGTTAGTCCGAAAGGCATAACAACAAACTCATAATGGCCATACCTGCTTCTGAATGCGGTTTTATGAATGTCCTCATCCTTGATCCTTAGTTGGTGATAACCTGACCTGAGATCAATCTTTGAAAAATACTTGGATCCAGATATTTGATCAAATAACTCATCAATTCTCGGCAGTGGATACTTGTTCTTGATAGTGAGATGATTCAACTGTCGATAGTCGATGCATAACCTCATGGATCCATCTTTCTTCTTTACAAATAGCACAGGTGCTCCCCACGGGGAAGTGCTTGGTCTAATAAATCCCTTCTTGAGAAGTTCCATCAATTGCTCCTTTAACTCCTTGAGTTCGGCAGGTGACATTCTATATGGTGCCTTAGAAATTGGTCCAGCACCAGGAATTAAATCAATGGTGAAGGCCACTTCTCTTTGTGGAGGTAATCCAGGCAATTCCTCCGGAAACACGTCCGTAAATTCTTGCACAACTGGGATATCTTCTATCTTAGTCTCCTTATTCTCCTTAAGGGTGACAAATGCAAGGAAAGATACACATCCTTTCCTGATTAGCTTGCTAGCTCGGAGAGCTGAAATAAGTGGCGATTTGCTTCGACTCTTGAGGCTAGTAAAGATTAATTCCGAAAACTCTTTGAAAGTAACCTTGCTATTACGGCAATCGACAGTTGCCTGGTATTTGGATAACCAATCCGCTCCTAGTATGACATCATACTCCTTTAGATCTAAACATATAAGATCAATAGGGAGATTCCTACCCTGAACCAATACTTCACAGTTTTGGTAATGGTGAGTGATATCAGTTTCGTTACCAAGAGGAGTAGACAAAACTAATTTTATCCATTCTGATTCTAAGGGTAACGGATCAGCAAACTTTTTGGAAATAATTGAATGTGAAGCACCCGTATCAAATAAGACATATGCAGACTTGGAGCAAACTTTCAATGTACCTTCTACTAGTCCGCCTTCTTCTTCTTCGGTCTCCTTAATTGCGTGAAGATGAGCGTTCTTGGTTACCGGGCGCTTTCCATCACCGGCTTGATCATTAAGTAATGGGCAATCGGGAATCCGATGCTCACGGCTCCCGCAACGGAGACATGCTCCAAGTTTCCTCCAGCACTCTTAAGCTTTATGACCAGCCTTGTCACAATGCTTGCATATTATATTCGAAGGTGTAGTAGTGATAGAGAAGGGCTTGGTCTTCTTAAATTTTTGGTCTTGAGAAGAAGTACCTCCAGTGCTAGGCCTCTTCTTGATGTTGGGTTTAAAGGAACCCGAACTTGTAACTTGTTCTTTCTTATCCTTCCCACGGATTCTATCTGATAGCTCCGTGGCATCTTCTAACAATTGAGCTCGGCGTACTAACTCTGAGTAGACCTGAATATCCATTGGCGCCAGCTGGGTAATATATTGGGGCCTGAGCCCATTAAGGAACCTCCTAGCTTTCATCTTCTCGGTGCTAACTAAGTGCTTAGCATACCGAGACAATCTAGAGAATCGTGCCTCGTACTCCGCCACCGATAATGACCGTTGCTTGAGTGCGGCAAATTAGGTAGCTTTCTTTTCTTGGACTCGGTCTGAAAAATATTTATTGTTGAAATGTTCAACAAATTCTTCCCAAGTAATTTGGTCCGGATTTATAGTGGCTTCGACTGCCTCCCACCAGCATCTGGCATCTCTGTCTAACTGAAAAGTAGCTAATAAGACTTTTTCTTGATCCGTGCATTGCATAACACGGAATATACGCTCTGTCTCCCTGATCCAGTGCTCTGCGTCGTCTGGATCAGTAGATCCCATGAATTTGGGAGGGTTCATGTTTTTAAAGTTCTGGTGGAGACTCCCGGCTCGCTGTGCACCTCCCTGTGCTACATGTTGCAGCACCTAGGTCATTCCTTGGAGTGTACGCTGCATGTTGCGCCATTGAGCACGTTCGGCAGCCATTATCCTACAATTACAATAGCTATATCAGTGTGCAATTTCGTTAAGAGCTCTTAAATTTTCCATGTTAGCTCCACCCTTGGTTCTACCCAATCTCACTGGTTAATGGTTTAAACCTATCCTTGGACTTGGGTTTCCTAGGAATTGAACAACCTAGGCTCTGATACCACAAAAATTGTCACGCCCCGAGCGCGGAAGGTACCCGGAGATGCGCGACGAGTTTATATCAATCATGTCAATCATAGTAGTAGTGTATTCGACACAAAGACAGAGTGTGCAAATATAAAGATAACCCAATCCATTAATTCCTTTAATAAGAATATGTCTATTACAAACCCTTGCAAATACTAGACTCAATAAAAGAAAAATACAACGCTTGACTCAAGGAAAATAGAGAAAAGACAGGACTAATTCATGCTTGAGTAGCTCTAACTCTTTCACTCTTGGCTTTCCCTATCAGATTGAATTCCCTCATCGTCGGACTTACCTGAAAAGTAGGGAAACACTGAGTGAGCGAACGCTCAGTAGGAAATTATATCTCAAGGACTAGCAAGGGGTTTAAGTAATTACATTTTTCCATGAATGCACTATAGCTATGCATGCTCGCAAAACGACAAGATAGCAAGAGAATATAACAATAAGATGGCAAGAAGAACTAGTCATGAACTTTCAAGAACTTATATCAAAAGATATCAAGATATTTAAGCAAGTAGACTCATCATGTCATGTTGGAATTTGGCTATCATGTTTCAAGCAAGCAAGTATACAATTACCCTTTCTTGGGCCACGCAAGTCATATAATATCAGGTCAAGTACAAGATTTGTGGAATGTTCAATCAAGCTAGTCATGCACTTCGGTATAATGCCAATACCGTGATCAATCAACTCCCATGGGCACAAGTACTTTCGGGTGCTCCTCCCAGGACCAGATCGGGCCCTATATGCGCAGGCATTAATCATGTATTTTAACATCCACTCTTGTGTATAACCAATATGAAATTTCAAGAATAAAGCTTGTAGTCATGTAGGATAGACTTTGATAGAATAGAGTCCAAAAATAGGACACTTGACATAGATAGGCGATAATAACGGTACAATCACGATTATCGATAAAACTAGGTGGAATTGGTTCCCTAACTTGGGTACCATGACAAGTAAGTGCCCTCAAGTAAATGGTCACTTCTTTTAATATAGAATTGAGGTCCACAAGAATATCATGTTTGATATAGAGTTGGGGTCTACAAGAACAGCACATCAACGGCATGTTTCCCCCGTTTATTAAGATAATTCTCACATCATACCCATGGCATGACATGAGGGCCGGTATACCATGTTTCTATAGAGTGACATGGCAAAGATTGTGTAATGGGTTTTTATGGTACAACCAGCTCAGTCGGCCTTGAGGGAATCTAAGGCTCGAGGAGTCTTACGGAGGTCTCTATGACTAACTTGCTAGTCCAAAGGAACGGAATGTCCAATGGAGAGCTTGTATGTCACCGAGAATTGAGGGTAATGCGATAAGACATCAAAAAACATGGGACTATATTCACGGACTGGAATATAGTGCCGATATATATATAATATACATATGAAACCCTCAGTTAACAGTAACAGTGTAAAATAGTATCACAGGAAACTAGCGACTTAATCTAAGTCATTAATCATGGAATTAACGCCTTACACAGGGGCGTTTATTTACAAATTGACGGCTTGTTAAACAGTCGTCCACTCTGTATTTCTATTTTTGCAGAATTTAGATAATATGGAATTTAATAAAAATGCGCCCTGGACAGGGGCGTTACTTTTCAATTAGCGCCCTGTTCTGGGGCGTCACTTTTATAAGAGACGTCTTGCATCAGGTCGTTATTTCAAGATTTTACCAAATTTCAGATAATAAAATTTCAGGGAACAATTTCATGGCCAGGACAAGAAAAATAGCAGGATTCGATAGGTATGATCATGCATTAATTTAGATTCATGATTTCATAGTTATAGAATTTTAAACATGGATAATTATCAATTCTATGAAATTGACGACTCCTGGGTAAGGCGTCAAAACAAGAATTAGCGCCCTTGTCTGGGTCGCTTCTTTAAAATCTCTCAGAAAATATTTGGAAACGCAGTAAAACTATATGCATGAGATCATGGACGAGTTTATTTCATAATTTATACTAGTTTGGACTACGTTCTTGAGAAAACCTACCTGATGAATGTTCTGGTGAAGGAACGTGAAGAGAGTTGAAGAGAGAACGATACTCTGTTCTAAACAGAGTGTTCTGATCACCGGAAGAAGAAGAAGATGATGAAGAACTCCACGTCCTTCAACTAGGCAGAAGAGTTACTACTTACGGCAGACTTCCTGCAGCAAAGACGATGAAGAATCATTAATATTCTTCATGATTACGACCGAAGGCAGGGAAGAAGAACATTACCTGTTCTTTACGTACGCAGCAGCAGAACCTCCTTCGACCAACAGCTTACTAGGTTCGACAGGAAGGGTTATTTATAAGATTTGGGGAATCCTAATAGAGTTAGAATTTGATTAAGGGTAGTATTCCCTTGATAGAGTCCTTACTATATTCTATCCTCGACGTAGTTATCCAGAACTTGCTCTGGATAGTCTCCTGGGTCGAACGAAACTCAAACTGAATTGACGTCTTGAGTGAGGGCGTTGAATTTAAATTGATGCCTTTGCCTATGTCGTTTCTTGTGAAAAACGCGCCCAGGTGGAGGGCGTTACATTTACTTCCCCTTTTTTTTATTATTTTGGCCGTTTGATAATTGACGCCTTGTTGTTTGGGCGTCCCTTTTTAATTAGCGCCTTATCTAGAGGCGTTTCTTAATGAAGTAGCGCCTTGACCAAAGGCGTTATTTCCATTCTGTCGTTGTATTTATTCTTTCTGATGTTTCTCATTCATTTATTTAATACTTTATCAAATTTGATTAATTTGGGGTTTTTATTTCCTTTTATTTTTTTCCCAGGGTTGCTACAATGAAGGTGTAGGGTTGTGTGTATGAGGGTGGGATGGCCAAGGGAAGCAAGGGGAAATGGGGAGGGCGACCAGGGTAGGAAGGGGGTGTTGGGGAGGGGTGAGGGATAGCCATCAAGGGAGGGAGATTCAAATTTGGCCTAGAGTTTGAACCCCTTCGGTCTTGTGGAGATGGAAGGGTGCTTGAGAAAGGGTAGTGGGTGGTTGGGGGTTGGAGGGTGGCTTGGAAATTGGTGGGTTCTCCCTTGGGACTAGGGGTGGAGTAAAGAGGTGTTGTGAGACGTTGTGGTGACTATTGAATGAGGGGAGGAGAGAGAAAGTAGGTGGGAGGGGGAGGAGAGAGAAGGGGGATAGGGGAGGGGAGTTTCTCACTCCTCTCTAATGGCTTCTCACCAAATGAACTCAATTTTCTGGACTCACAATAATAGATCTTCATTCATTAACTAAAAATGGAGAGAGTGGGGTCTTATATATAGAAAACCTACATTTTACAATAAGTCCCTGACTTTAGGACTAATGACAAATAACCAAGGGGGAAGGGGGCGCCCCTGGGCCTAGCCCAATGAATTGGGCCCAATAACCAAACTAATCAACCCTATGACACTTAACTTAGGTAGATGACTCATTAACCTAGGTACATGACTCAAATAAAATATGAAAATTACATGCCAAGACTCAGAAAATGTGACGGACACAATGGAATATTGCCAGTGAGTAATCGGAGCTGTGAAAAAATGTGAAGGGCGAGATATGCCCCCATCATACCCCCGGGGTGCAAAGAACTCGACTCCGTCGAGTATGTGTCCACCGGGGAAGTAGTCCTCCAAAGCAGCTCTGGGCGAGCCACGACCTCCAAACTCAACCCTGCATCCGCAACCAGGGGACGATCCTGCATTCTCTCAAGGTGGCTCGGGCACACCCTATTGCTGGTGATGGAACCATGCTTGCCTAGTATTGCCTCTGTGTGCACACATCGGGCTCTCGGGCTGATATGTAGTGGCTCTCCGAGTGTGTCTCTCACAAGGGTAGGGGTAGGCCCGAAACTCTCACTAGGATCCACCGCGGTGCCCATATAGGGTGCCGGACCCGCCACGTGGAAAATGGGGTGAATCCCAAAACCCATTAGAAAGCCCAACCCATAAGCAGGGTTGCCAAGGCCACTCGGAACTAGGCAAGGTCCAAGTCCTCGTGCCCTCAAGTTGGAGGTGACCCTAGGGTAGAGCCACTTCAAAGTCACCATCGCCAAGTTGCCAACATGGAATTCAAAGTGGCGTTCGTAAGGTTTTGCCCGCTTCTTGTGATTCTCACCACTCGTTGTTTGTTGCTTGCTTAAATGCCCATGCCAAGTACTACGATGCGGTACTCTGCTTCTTGGTGATGACGTGGCAGCCTCAGAAAGTTGCTGGTACTCTGCTGCCTGCGAGCTGGGAATAGGATGAAGGTGTAGGGTTGTGTGTATGAGGGTGGGATGGCCAAGGGAAGCAAGGGGAAATGGGGAGGGCGACCAGGGTAGGAAGGGGGTGTTGGGGAGGGGTGAGGGATAGCCATCAAGGGAGGGAGATTCAAATTTGGCCTAGAGTTTGAACCCCTTCGGTCTTGTGGAGATGGAAGGGTGCTTGAGAAAGGGTAGTGGGTGGTTGGGGGTTGGAGGGTGGCTTGGAAATTGGTGGGTTCTCCCTTGGGACTAGGGGTGGAGTAAAGAGGTGTTGTGAGAAGTTGTGGTGACTATTGAATGAGGGGAGGAGAGAGAAAGTAGGTGGGAGGGGGAGGAGAGAGAAAGGGGATAGGGGAGGGGAGTTTCTCACTCCTCTCTAATGGCTTCTCACCAAATGAACTCAATTTTCTGGACTCACAATAATAGATCTTCATTCATTAACTAAAAATGGAGAGAGTGGGGTCTTATATATAGAAAACCTACATTTTACAATAAGTCCCTGACTTTAGGACTAATGACAAATAACCAAGGGGGAAGGGGGCGCCCCTGGGCCTAGCCCAATGAATTGGGCCCAATAACCAAACTAATCAACCCTATGACACTTAACTTAGGTAGATGACTCATTAACCTAGGTACATGACTCAAATAAAATATGAAAATTACATGCCAAGACTCAGAAAATGTGACGGACACAATGGAATATTGCCAGTGAGTAATCGGAGCTGTGAAAAAATGTGAAGGGCGAGATATGCCCCCATCATACCCCCGGGGTGCAAAGAACTCGACTCCGTCGAGTATGTGTCCACCGGGGAAGTAGTCCTCCAAAGCAGCTCTGGGCGAACCACGACCTCCAAACTCAACCCTGCATCCGCAACCAGGGGACGATCCTGCATTCTCTCAAGGTGGCTCGGGCACACCCTATTGCTGGTGATGGAACCATGCTTGCCTAGTATTGCCTCTGTGTGCACACATCGGGCTCTCAGGCTGATATGTAGTGGCTCTCCGAGTGTGTCTCTCACAAGGGTAGGGGTAGGCCCGAAACTCTCACTAGGATCCACCGCGGTGCCCATATAGGGTGCCGAACCCGCCACGTGGAAAATGGGGTGAATCCCAAAACCCATTAGAAAGCCCAACCCATAAGCAGGGTTGCCAAGGCCACTCGGAACTAGGCAAGGTCCAAGTCCTCGTGCCCTCAAGTTGGAGGTGACCCTAGGGTAGAGCCACTTCAAAGTCACCATCGCCAAGTTGCCAACATGGAATTCAAAGTGGCGTTCGTAAGGTTTTGCCCGCTTCTTGTGATTCTCACCGCTCGTTGTTTGTTGCTTGCTTAAATGCCCATGCCAAGTACTACGATGCGGTACTCTGCTTCTTGGTGATGACGTGGCAGCCTCAGAAAGTTGCTGGTACTCTGCTGCTTGCGAGCTGGGAATAGGATGAAGGTGTAGGGTTGTGTGTATGAGGGTGGGATGGCCAAGGGAAGCAAGGGGAAATGGGGAGGGCGACCAGGGTAGGAAGGGGGTGTTGGGGAGGGGTGAGGGACAGCCAGCAAGGGAGGGAGATTTAAATTTGGCCTAGGGTTTGAACCCCTTCGGTCTTGGGGAGATGGAAGGGTGCTTGGGAAAGGGTAGTGGGTGGTTGGGGGTTGGAGGGTGGCTTGGAGATTGGTGGGTTCTCCCTTGGGACTAGGGGTGGAGTAAAGAGGTGTTGTGAGAAGTTGTTGTTGTGTAGTGGACAGCGGATCTAGAGGGGAGGGGTGAATAGATATGCCCCTCTTTTCGCAATGTAACCCTCTATATAGCTAGATGAGATAAATTACAGCGGAATATAACTAGCTAAACGAAGGACACAATAATTTGCTTAGCAAGATGATTACTAATATATCGATTCGAACCTAAGCATGCATTTAGAACGAAACAATCACACAAACAAAGCACAACACACGAGATTTTAAGGTGGTTCGGACTGAATCCCCAGTCCTACGTCCACCCCTCACCAAATCCGGTAAGGCTCCACTAGTGCCACGCACTGAACCGCAAATCAGAAAGACCACCGATTACCTTCCTACTAACCACCTGGTAGGGACATCAACAACGCAGATCGGACAACCTCCGATTGCCTTCCTACTAACCACCGATAGGGACGATTCTCAGATTCAATTATTTGTATGAAATGAAAAAGAGAACAAATATGAAATCACTCAAACAAGATATAGAGTATGCTCAAAGAAAAGAATCTTGTCTGAGTTGCAGAATCTTGAATCGGATGCTTTGACGGTGTCTTCTTTCTTGCAAGATGATCTTCCTTGAACCTCTTCTAGTTGATGAAGAAGATGATGGATGTAGCTTCAATCTTCCTTTTGATCTTCTTGAGTCGATGAAGAGGATGTAGAAGATGTAGGATGCAGCTTAGATCACCCTTGAGAGCCTTGATTCCTTCTTCTTCCTTGGAGGTTGAGAGGGCTTCAGATCTGGACTTGAATGCCTTGGAATGGATGAAGAACTTCCTCCCGAAACACTGTTCACGGAGGTGCTACAGTACCTCGAAAGTGAGCTCCCTTGATCTTTCTTGAAGCCTTGAAGCATAAGGGTTTCCAACCCTCTTGTATTGGTTTTATAGACCTTGAATGGTCTATAGACAAGCCTCAGACCAGATCCACAATTTGTGGGTGTTTAAATGACTTTTGGATTAAACAAATCCATGTTGAATGGCCCTTTTCGAAGTTGGAAACAAAGTCAACATTGAAGGCTCGGGGCTGGCAGTCGACCTGCAGCTCCTGGCGGTCGACCGCTACTGTGAAATGCTGTAGACGAATGGCCCCTGGGATTTCCGGTCGACCGCTACTGGCTAGCGGTCGACCGCTACTGAAACTCGTGCAGGCTAGCAGTTGCTGGCTGGGGCGGTCGACCGCCCCTGTGCTGGCGGTCGACCGCCAGCTGGGTAGAACCCGGATTTTCCTGGGTTGGTCCGTTATCTATCTTAGCTCCGCCGCTTAAGTCCTTTAGTAGTCCGTTCATGTCTGTGGCAACAACTTTGACTGTCTTGAAGTTTTATTACTGAGTCTTCAATCAAATTTTTGTTCCGGGGGATCCGCCCCTGGAAACCCCCGCAAGGGGCGCTGCCCCCTTGACCCCCGCGACCTGACCGGGTAGGTCGATCCCCGCGACCTGACCGCGCAGGTCGATCCGCGTGCGAGGGCGCAACATTGAGCTTTCACTTGTCCATTCATTTGCATATCTGTCATGAACACAACAACACATATGTCAGTCATATAAGAGTGAAAAACAACAATGACTAATAGTGTTTAGCCATTATCAAAACCAAGAATACCACAGAATGCATATGACCATAGAATGATGTCGAATGACCCAAGTGATCACAGAATGACTCAAATGACTTCAGGGACACAACAGTTGTGGTGACTATTGAATGATGGGAGGAGAGAGAAAGTAGGTGGGAGGGGCAGGAGAGAGAAAGGGGATAGGGGAGGGGAGTTTCTCACTCCTCTCTAATGGCTTCTCACCAAATGAACTCAATTTTCTAGACTCACAATAATAGATCTTCATTCATTAACTAAAAATGGAGAAAGTGGGGTCTTATTTATAGGGAACCTACATTTTACAATAAGTCTCTGACTTTAGGACTAATGGCAAATAACCAAGGGGGAAGGAGGAGCCCCTGGGCCTAGCCCAATGAATTGGACCCAATAACCAAACTAATCAACCCTATGACACTTAACTTAGGTAGATCACTCATTAACCTAGGTACTTGACTCAAATAAAAGAAAAATTACAATGATATGACTCAAATAAAATATGAAAATTACATGCCAAGACTCAGAAAATGTGATGGACACAATGGAGTACTGCGAGTGAGCAATCGGAGCTATGGAAAAATGTGAAGGGCAAGAGATGCCCCTATCATACCCACGGGGTGCGAAGAACTTGACTCCGTCGAGTATGGGTCCACCGGGGAAGTGGTCCTCCAAAGCAGCTCTGGGCGAGCCACGACCTCCAAACTCAACCCTGCGTCCGCAACCAGGGGACGGTCCTTCATCCTCTTAAGGTGGCTCGGGCACACTCTCTTGCTGGTGATGGAACCATGCTTGCCTAGTATTGTCTCCGTGTGCACACGTCGGGCTCTCAGGCTGATATGTGGTGGCTCTCCGAGTGTGTCTCTCACAATGATAGGGGTAGGCCCGAAACTCTCACTAGGATCCACCGCGGTGCCCATATAGGGTGCCGGACCCACCACGTGGGAAATGGGGTGAATCCCAAAACCCATTAGAAAGCCCATAGGTGGTCGGGTCACATGGGTATCCTGATTCCCATAGGAAGGGATCGTGATAGGGGTTACCAAGGGAGAGGAGCCCTTTGTCCTCAAGATCTTCAAAAGGTGGGTCATTCTCCTCCAAGATGATTGGGCCAAGGTTGTTAGTGGGTTGGCCGATCAAAGCACTTGGGATCTCAATGGGAGGGGAGTGGACCGAGATGGGTTCCTCATCCATGGGGAGAAAGAGAAGGAGGTCGCTAGTGTAGCGCCCAATAGTGCAAACTGAGGTGATAGACCCAACACATAGGTGTAGGAGGTCAAGGCTCCTAGGTTGTTCGGTCATGGGGGTCAACATGCCAGTCAACTCTAATTGCCATGCTAAGCCCTTGAGAAGATCCCCTAAGGTCTCCACTTGGTAAGATGATTGGATTGTGGTGTGATAAGAGGGGAAGGGTACTATGGGGAGGTCTGACTCCATGGGAGGGCAAACATGGGCCATGATTTCTCTAATTGGGTCCTCCTTTAGCCAACTAACAAGGGATTCTCCTAAGATGAGCTCGGCCCCAACTAGGGAGGGTGGGGTAAGGTGAAGACCACTGTGCGAGGCTTTTCCTTCATCTTGGACATGGGTGGTCTCCATGGGAGAAATATGGTCCGGAGTGTTCACCACTATAGAGTCGGGTATGGGTTCCTCTACCAAGAAGGTGAGAGGGTCTTTTGAGGGTGGGGTGATGAGGGTTGGTGTATGTTGCACCCGGGGTGGTGAACAAGGGCGGCACTACGACGGATGGGAGAGTACAAGGTAGTTGAATTTAAAGGCTCCCGGATGGTGTGGCGGATGCACTAGGTAAGTCCGACGTGTCAGGTCGATGTCGGCATTCCTTTCATCTAACTATTTCTTACCTAGGATTATGCATAGACTCACCAATGTTTCTACTTGACACCAAGCCCCATCAAAATACTTAGTCTTCCCGAACCATCTATGGAATTCAACAAAGACTTGGCCTCCATTGCGCATAATTTGTCCGTTCCTAGAAAGAGAGACAACGATATCAGGGGATACCCAATTATCAGACTCCAAGTCAATGACATCAATTTCCGTGGACTATCCATTAGGTAGGTATGCATGGGATATGATTGGGAGAGGGGCCATTTGACCCTAAACTCAATGATGACAACGGTGGGTGGACAATGCAAGGGTCGGACCGATGATGACTCCAATGCAAGAGTGCCCTAGGACTTGACTTGTAAAGACAAGTCAATGACTTGCTCTGATACCAATTGATGTGACACGACCTAGGATGTTTGATGAAGCCTTAGGAATGCAGCAACTAATCTATCAGTCCCTCGGACCTAGCAAGCAAACAAGATTCACGGACCGGCAACTTCACTCGAGCGGACTCTCCCGCTAAGCGCACATTAGTGCCCGTAGGCAACTTGGTGATGGTGGTGAGGGTCCGAGATGGGACCTCGCGGCTTCGGGGATTGGCTAGCTTAACATTGAACCCCTAAGGGTCCTAGGATGCCCACTCTCGGGGGCGGCCAGCACGCCGAGGTCGTGGGAGGTAATGGCTCTCTCACAACTTGCCCGCAGTAGTCACTCACACAATAGTAATTCAGGATCGGGCACTCACTTACCATCCGATGACACTAGCGGCAATACTAAACCAGCAATGGAAAGAAACCCACAAAGGGGTAACCGAAGCTCACCTGACAGGTGTGAAGACACCGATCTCGGCCGGAGACGAGGGCGAGCGAGGAAGCGTGGGCTTACCCGCACGCCGCGCCGATGAAGCTTCAACCTGAAATTTCAGTTTACATGCACTACACCCCTTGCAAGGGGGTTGGACTAGGGGTGGGGATTAGTTTTTACAACCAAAATGTACCTCCACGTAGGGAGGGGCGGTCATCCGGCCAGGCGGGGTGGGGAAAACTACGCTAGAAGCCGAAGTGGACGAAGATCGTCGGTTTTGCCAGCCCTCTGGAACAGCAGATAGATAGTCGGTGTTGATGCCACTGCGGACTGCCCCGAACTCCGTTTGTAATGAAACTAGCAGCAAAACCTCCGTGGTTGACCCAGGATGTCATCAGAATTTTTGGGAATTTTCTTGTTGTCGATGGCGGTCGGGGCAGAGGCATGAACAGGGCTACAGGCTTCTGATTCTGGTAACTTCTGTGTCACTGCAGCCGGAAGGCGAGGACACCATGGTTGCTTCCGAGCTCTGATTCAAGCGAGACTAGAGTCGTTGGATTTGTGATCGAACCCTCTTCGAACGGAGACCTGTGGGGATGCCGTCGAAGGTCAGAGCTGACCACAAGAGTCTGAGAAGTGGGAGGGGGTCGGATCTATCTTCAGTCAGACTGACCTGTGCACTAATGGTAGGAAATTCGGAACTTTGTGCTTAGGGCTTCAAACGATGCTCCACTTCTTGACGATGCTACGGGACTTGGAGTAGAACATTTCAGACAAGCGCCGCTCCAAGAAGCTCAGAACTCAGGTCGTGGTAGCCTCTACAATCTACTTTTGGATGACTGTCAGGAGGATGATGTGTAGTCCGGCGATGTCGACTCTCTTGGGCAGCGACAAACTCAGAATGGAACGAGACCACCACCGTTGCGAAGAGGACTGGGAGACGCTTCCAACGATATATGGTACGCCCTCTGAAGATTCTTGGTGATGATGTGGCTGCCTCATAAAGTCACTGGTACTCTGCTACCTATAAGTTGGGAATAGGATGAAGGTGTAGGGTTGTGTGTATGAGGGTGGGATGGCCAAGGGAAACAAGGGGAAATGGGGAGGGCGACCAGGGTAGGAAGGGGGTGTTGGGGAGGGGTGAGGGGCAGCCAGCAAGGGAGGGAGATTCAAATTTGGCCTAGGGTTTGAACCCCTTCAGCCTTGGGAAGATGGAAGGGCGCTTGGGAAAGGGTAGTGGGTGGTTGGGGGTTGGAGGGTGGCTTGGAGATTGGTGGGTTCTCCCTTGGGACTAGGGGTGGAGTAAAGAGGTGTTATGGGAAGTTGTAGTGACTATTGAATGAGGGGAGGAGAGAGAGAAAGTAGGTGGGAGGGGGAGGAGAGAGAAAGGGGATAGGGGAGGGGAGTTTCTCACTCCTCTCTAATGGCTTCTCACCAAATGAACTCAATTTTCTGGAGTCACAATAATAGATCTTCATTCATTCATTCATTAACTAAAAATAGCGAGAGTGGGGTCCTATTTATAGGGAACCCATAGTTTACAATAAGTCCCTGACTTTAGGACTAATGACAAATAACCAAGGGGGAAGGGGGCGCCCCTGGGCCTAGCCCAATGAATTGGGCCCAATAACCAAACTAACCAACCCTATGATACTTAACTTAGGTAGATGACTCATTAACCTAGGTACATGACTCAAATAAAAGGAAAATTACAATGATATGACTCAAATAAAATATGAAAATTACATGCCAAGACTCAGAAAATGTGACGGACACAATGGAGTACTGCCAGTGAGCAATCGGAGCTATGGAAAAATGTGAAGTGTGAGAGATGCCCCCATCATAGGGTATGGTCCAACTGTCAAACCCTATTCTGTCCTCGTGAGGACTTCATCCTCGTGAGGAGCTTGCTCCTCGTATGGTTGGGGTTTGTCCCCATGGGGCTTATCCACGTTGCTGCGTTTGCAGCGTATAGTGAAGCCTCACCGGGTTTGGTGAGGGGTGGATGTAGGTCTGCAAGTTTACAAATTGAACCACCTTAAAATCCATTGTCCAGTGGTGTGTCCTTGTGTGATTGCCTCCATTTCTTCTATCTCCACTTCACAAGGTCCTATACTTTTATTTCTGCATTTCTGTTGGTCGAACACTGCACATATTGTGAGCGTCCACCGTTTACCAGCATTCTTGCTGAATGAACATAGGCTCCAATCACAGGGTTTCTGGTGTGTTTATTTCATTCATCTTAACATTGCTTACACACACATGTTGATAGTTTTTTGTGTGATGTGATGTGATGAATGATGAATGTGAATGATGTGAATATGAGAGAGAAATATGTGAAAGTGTGTGAGCAAGTAATGACCTAACTCAAACAATAACAAAATCAAGAGCATGGGCATGTCAACAATGCTTATGAAGGTAGAAAAATAAAAACACACGCTGGGGCGTGGAGCAAAGGAATAAAATAAAAACACACACTGTAGGTGTGGAGCAAGTAAAGTAAAAAGAAAGCAAGCAAGATGATGACAAAGATGAACAATACCCAAATAAAAATGTGTGATTGCCACCAAAGTAATTAAAGTAGTAAAACCACAATAATACCTTGGAAAGACCCGATTGAAGTCACCCGCTCGCGGGAGAGAGAAAACTAGGTGCATCGAACGAGAAATGGTCTTTCAGACGATCGCGATCCAGCAGAAAACGGTCTTAAGATAGACCGCCTTATATCTGAAAACGGCCTTCCAGATGACCGTTAGGGCACCCAGAGTAGTAGTTTGGAACTTTGATCACCACCCCTCCTGGCTGGCCAGAAAGGTTGGGCCTCGTGCAGTGAGTCCTGTTAACCTGCAAAAGAGTGTAGACAACAAAAGAAACAACCCAATTAGCCCTAGGGACAAGTGTTGTAGTGCCCCAGAACTTCATAAATAATAAAGGCCTAAATAAATTTATTTATAAATGGTTTATTTGATTAATAAGTCATTATAAGGCCAAGTGGTGTTAATCAATTAACCCAACCCACTTAATTAAAGTCTAAAAGGTTTTTAACTCAGGCCCATTAAGTTAGGCCCATATTCTAGAAGGTATTCAAGCCTATCCACGGATTTTAGGATAAGTATTAATTATATATATATAATGATGTGGATAATTAACAAAAGAGTTTTAATGATTTAGAAATTCTACCTACGATGACTGTAACGGTCTATCGTAAGATCGCTACATCCATGTAACGCGTGGTCTCCAGACCGTTACATGCCTGTAAGTTTCGTGAGTGAAGGAACTCATGAAAAGATTGGAATTTGATGATCTTATCCACTAAGGATCGACTTGGAAAGGCTTGTAATATTGCTAAGGACTCTTAGAGATTAGGATTTGATGAAATAAAGACTCTAAACTCGATCTAATCCGCAAACCCTAGTCTAAACTCTATAAATAGGGCATAGTTCTGAACTATGCGACCCCTACTTTTGGGACGTAAAGAAGCAAGGTAAGGAGTCATTATCTCAGGTAAGTTCTTTAGAGGTATTTGTTTACAATACTTTAGACTAACTCCCCTCCGAATTTCACATCTTTAGGTCAAGAGGGCGTGGAGTTAGAGCCTAAAGAAGTTACTGAAAAAGTCACAAGAGAAGGAAGGGATCTAGGGCAGGGTTCTCAACCAAATTCAGAAACTACAGTCTAAGTAAGAGGTAGGTTATCTCATGAACGGCAAAAACAGCTTGATAGGACTAAGAGCCTCTGGTTTAATTGATTTTCATGCATGGTAGATCATTGATTTCACGTTTTGATAGCTCAATGCATATCATGCACCTCTTAGCCAAATTAAGAAATTAAAACATGACTATTCATCTATTCATGATTACCTATGCATGTAGATGGCCTTACTTCGTTAACATGACTAGAAACTCATCATGTTTTGATAAAAGACATGATGTGAGTTGGTCTCTTAGTTTCTATGATTATTTTCTGTTAACAGATACTGTAACACACTAGCATAGGACCGTCACTTTCAAGTAACGGCCCTACTACAGACCGTTACAAACTCTGTAGTATTTGAACTGCACGGATGTTTCTAACGCGCTTGGACAGACGCGTTACATTCAAGTAACGGCTTGATCGTGACCGTCACTTTCACTGTGACGCACCCTCTTAAGACCGTTATATCTTGCGTTCTGTCAACCCTAAGACAGAAAATAACTTGCCAATATTATTTATTGATTAAGCATAGTTACTTAAGTTTTAACCTGATTATATGATTTTTAGGATATCTGATTGTGCATGATAGGTATTGCATGTTTTGATATCTTAATGATATTTTAAGGATATGTTAATTTCATGCCAAAATTCTATAGTCTTGTATTATAAAGCATGACTTTTAGACGTTGTATTGACGGAGTTCACCACGATTTTCACTTTAATTATACATATCTCTCTCTATCAATAGAGTCAATTCTATACGTACATGGCACATATTCCGGTATGTTGTCATTAGTTCACACCTTGCACTAGAGGAACATAATCTTGGACATGAGGACCTCTCTATTGGATATTCCTTCCAATGGACTAGGAAATCATTGTTTCAAGACCTCCGTAATTCTCCGCGATCCTAGGATTCCCACTAGGACGCCGAGTTGGTTGTACCAATGAAAGCCCATTAATTAGAACACTCTATCGTGGTTTTGATTCTTGAAATGTAACGGCCTTGAACTGGATCGTCAGGCTCACGTAACGGCCCAGTGCCAGACCGTCACATTCCTCTGGGTCTATTTTTATCCTTCTGGACTCGGATCACTGTAACGGCCTATTACTGGCGCGTTACATAATGTAACGGCCCATAAAATGACCGTTACATATCTTGTTTATGTTAACCCAAGGTTTGACCAAGGGTTGATATTCCAATGATTCTAGACAAACCTTGATGAACTAGAACTTGTCATATTGCTTAAATTGATCTAAAAGAAATGGAAGTTAAGGAAAATACCATTATGCTGTCGATTTATTTCTATGAGCATGACATTGTTTAAAGTCTATTTCTTGACTCCTACATTCTTATGTTGAAGCATTCATTCATTGATTTTAGTTATCATGGAATTATTAGAAGTGCTATATTCTTGTCCATACGTTACTGTTATACTGTGTGGAAGTAGCTTAATTTATAACTGAAGATGCGATCGAGCACTGATTGTGTTCAAGGGCTCTATGATAGTCCCCTCGGCTGATTGTCGGAAACATACTATTTTATAAACCATGGGGTATGATGCTACTGGCGTCGCATTACGCTGGGAATACTATTTCTATAAATAAGTGAAGATCCACGGCACGACATGACATTCTTGCTTGATATTCCACATAAATTCATGAACTATGTACTCAAAAGAGACTAGTATGATGAATATGTGGCTTGCTAGTACAATCTCGTTACATTCTTGTTCATGGAAGGCCAATATCATGTTCTTGTTATATTCTTGCTAGCTCATTCTTGATCATTCTATCTTACATGGTTATCTTGTTTCTATTGATTTGATCGCATGATTGATTCGCATTCGCATGATTTTACCTTATTTCTTTAGAGCTAAAATGATAATTACTTAAAGAGTGCCTTCATGTTGATGCGAAGATACCTACTGGGCAAGTGTGCTCATGACCTATTTTCTAATATTTTTCAGGAGATGGAAATAGTTCGGATTCGGATTCGGGCTATACTAGTAGCGGGTCCGGAAGCGAGTGAAAGTGTTATAAAGATGAGAGTGAAGACTTAGGAAGTTAAAGTGTCTAGATTGAGTCAATATAATTTTCCTATTTCTTGAGTCTAGTAGAATGGAAATCAAATTAGTGATTGTATCTTGAATATTGAGTATTATGAAATAAAGTTGAAGTTTGGTTAAATCTTGTGCAATTGCATTTACTTGTGTGATTGTCTTGCACTCTGATTGATTCTTGCTTGCAAGAGACTTACCATGCCGGCTGTTCGCGCTCCCCGAGTGAGTCTTCCGCTGTAATAAAGGCTCGGGGCGTGACAAGTGTAGTATCTATGACTCAACTAGGCTAATATGCATAAAAGAAGGGTGAATACCTGGGAGGTTTGGTTTTTTTAACCCTTGTGGGGCATGAAAAAAGATAGGAGGATGTTTTGAGAAGATGATTGAATGCAGAGAACGTGGAGAAAAGAGGAGGGAAGATGCTATGGATGCAAGAGAGCAATAGACAAAATAAAAGACTAAAGAACACAAACTAGACCAAAGAACTTTGTACTCCCTAAACTAGAAGCTTGGTGGACGTGGAAGCACCTTTTCCTTGGTTGGAAGTGACTCCAGAACGCAGCAGCACTTCGAGACAATCTCCAAAAATCTCCCCTCAAGCCATGAACTCAAGGGTCCTATTTATAGGCCCTCAAACCCTACGTTCGAGTTGGAGGGATAATGACTCAAAAATAGACCTGAAACTAGATAATCCTTCAAGATAATACTTCCAAGAGTCCATAGAAACAAGTAGAAGGTTCTGGGAGTCTCTGGTGAGAGAGAAATCAAAGGATGAAGGACTCTAGTTCGTCCACGGCCGAGGAGAGGAAGAACAGCAGAATAAGACTCTATGTTCCACTAGCGGTCTTGCGATAGACTGCTAGCCCCAAGAAACGGTCGTGCGATAGACCGCTAGGCACATGCGTCTAGAACAAGATACGATCAAAGAGACCCAGCAGTTTTCTCTGCCCATTAGCGATCTAGCAATGGACCGCCAACATCTTCCTTGCGGTCATACGATAGACCGCTAGGGGAGAGAACGTGGCAAAAAAGATAAAGACTAATAAATCCACAACTTAATCCACAAAATAATCCTCATTAGCCCTTATCTAGGCCCAATAAGGTGAAGTGACGAGAAATAAATGGAGCTAAGTCCAACCAAGGAGAATGACCCATAAAATTAGGCCCAAGAATGACCAAAAATGGCCCAATAAACTGTGAATAACTCGGGACATCATAAAAATAAATAAGGAGATGACCCAACTCATTGGTCATAAAACGGGTGTCAACAGATGCCCCTCCTTAACGCCCTCTTTGTAGGGGAGCGAACGGAGGTGAAGCGAAAGCGACAAGGAACATGGGGGTGAAGCGGAAATGCAGCGGAGTGGACTGAAAAGCGGGCGTTAAGGTAAACCGACACCCGTCCTCAACCAATGAGCGATAGGAATCTCTCAGAAAACTTCAGACCAATCACGAGGAACGGTAAAACCGAATGACGCATGCCTGGAGGAACTAACAACTAAAGGAAAGAAAAACATGACCAACCTCCTCATTGGAACACACAGCTGATAGGCGGTCGGAGCAAGCGAAAAGGTAAAGAGACGAATATCTAAACTCTAGACAGGAATCCTCAGCTAACCAAGCCGAGCAAAAAGACCGAAGGAAATCTTCCAACTCAGAGTGGAATGACTCTCCTTACTCAAGACCATGGACACACAATTATCCACCATTACTGAGATAATTGGACAGATGAGGGCACATGAATGCTCAAAGATGCGCATGATGCATGCTGGGCTAAAATAAAAGAAATCATGAAAATGAATGCAAAGAAAGAATAAAATAGGAAGATACTCGAGAATAGTATTGCTAGACCGGATAAATCAGAGTCAAGATACTATCTGCAA
This sequence comes from Amorphophallus konjac, assembly GCA_022559845.1. Classification (NCBI taxonomy): domain Eukaryota; kingdom Viridiplantae; phylum Streptophyta; class Magnoliopsida; order Alismatales; family Araceae; genus Amorphophallus; species Amorphophallus konjac. Next base: position 247,536,339 of record CM040124.1, on the reverse strand, counting down.
CCACGGCATGAAAGATAGAACCATCGTCCCCCAACTCTTCCAACCTAACGGCCTATCCAACGATTAAACATAGGCACCTAGATCATCATCGTTTTTGTAAGAGGGGAACATCAAATCCTGGAACACATGAACTACCAGCTGGTTCTCAAGATAATATATCGTAGATACTATATAATAATGCACTAAGGGACTATGGATCGAGATGCTTACCTGACTTACCTGCTTGGCGAGATGTGATATGATAGCGTGACATGTGATGGCACTTGTGATTTTGACGATAAGAATGTTAGCCATCAATAATCATATATAAGCATTAAGCATTAAGCATTAAGCATAAACAAGATATGAACCATGCTAAGAGTACAATGTTTCCAATCATTTCAAAATATAAGCAATAAAACGGTCTAGGAAAGGACCGCTAGCAACCAAATAACGGTCTAGGCATGGACCGCTAGCCAAGGCGGTTCACATTCTTTGATGAAAAAGGCTCAGATAAGAGGTGGTCTAGGGAATGACCGTGAGGGACTAAGTAGCGGTTTAGCGTAGACTGCTAATCTCTGAGAGATTTCAAAAATAGAAGACGCCCGTTCGCTCTCCCATTTCGCTCCATCCACTCAACCAACCCACCGCATCCTTCGGTGAGAGCTTCACCGGTGACCACCGCGATCGAGCCTCCACCATCCACAATGGTGAAGAAGAGGGTCGTAAAACGCCTCCAACGGCGGATAGAAGAGGAAGAAACATCGCTGGCGGCGGTGGTGAACCCACTGGCGGAGGAAGAAAGGCTGGCGGCCCAACCGGAGGAAGGAGGAGCTCCCACTGCAGAGGAGGGCCCTACGGAGGTACATGAGGAAGATGAAGACGCTATTGTGGCCGAGGAGGCGGCGGCGGCGGCCGAACGATCATCGGAGGTAGGCCGTGAGCCCCAAAAAACCCATTTTTTTTAATTTTTGAATGCATGCATGTATGTGGATGGGAGTGGAAATGGGTCTGGGGACCCATTAAGACAATTTGTAGGCCATTTTCACGAACTGGGGAAACGAGGCAAACATTGCCCGTTCTCTGGGTTCCTAGCAGTCCTTCCAGTAACCGCTAGGGAAAATGGCGGTCTAGGGACGACCGCTAAGGGATAAGAAACGGTCTAAGGACGACTGCTAGGGAAACAGAGAGATTTTTGAATTTTGTTTTTTTTAATTGCAATGCAATGCTTGATGCATGAATTTTATGGATGACTGACTCTAATCTTGTTAAAATGAATGTAGGGGAAGAGGAAGACCCGTATTTCATGGCTGCAAGTCCGGGCAGTCTATTTAGCACTACCGGATTACCAGAGGGAGAGATTAGCAGCAATGGGGTTCGGGGAACTTCTCAGCATAGAAGTGATGAGGATCGACACAGCGCTGTTGTACGCACTCCACGAGAGATGGGACCCGACCAGTAGAGCGTTCTTGTTTCCATGGGGACACATGATCCCGACTTTAGAGGATGTCACTCGGATCACGGGTTTGAGAGTATACGGAGCGCCAGTGACCGGATAGACATATGCTGATTTTCAGGCGGAGGCATAGGAGCTTCTGGGATTAGAGCTGATGAGGCCGGGTCGACACTCTTCGATGCTCGCACGGGCGACTGTCCAGGAGAGTCTTGGACTGAGAGGAGCAGGGATCAGCGTCTGTGAGCTGCCAGAGGAGCACTTAGGGAGATCGACGGATTGGGCACGAGAGAGAGTGTCAGCGGGACCGGGGCCAGAGGGGGACATCACCCTCCGCCGCTTCCTGATACTGCTATTCGGGAAGCTCCCTTTTGCGACGAGGGCAGATGGAGTGAGCATCAGGCTCCTCCCTCTTTTGAGAGATCTGGACGGAGCTGGCGGATATGCATGGGGAGCTGCAGTATTGCCATTTTTGTTTGACTCCCTCAGCACGACCGACCGGCAGACCATGCTAGGCGGGTTCACACCCCGAACCGATTATGATTATGACCATGCTAGGCGGGTTCACACCTCCTTTTGTTCTACTCCAGGTAAATGCTAAACTCTAAATGCTTATGATTATGAATATGCTTATGCTCATGATTATGATATGCTGACATGTAACTCATGCAGGTTTGGAGCTACCTGTATGTCACGCCCCAAACCGATAGCAGCGGAACATGTCATTTGCTCGGAACATGACAGTTAAACAGTCGTGTCAATCAAAGCAATCACATAAGACCAGAATTTGGTGAAAATAAACTTTTATTCATATGAACTTGTTGTTACAACTTATTGACTCAATTACAATATAAAGAAAAGGAATGGACACACTAACAGGACTTAGACCTTTGAAACTTGATAAAGGATATTAAGCTAATCTAGTCATGACTAATTACTTAGAAGACACCATACTAGACTCAAGAAAAGTAAAAAACACAGGTCATCTAGTTTTCAGAACTCTCTTGCACACTTGTCCCTCCCGTTTGAGTCACGGCCACGCTAGCCACTTGATTACCAGAAAAATATTAAAATAGGATGGATGAGCGAAACGCTCAGTAGGAATTATATCTCAAGAACAAGCAATTGGTTTAAGTAATTACATTTTTCACATGTAAATGCAGGTAAGACTATGCATGTAGAATTAACCGAGCAAGTGAAATAAAACTAGCAGGAGATTAACAACAGTATGCAAAACTTCCAAGCAAGTTTTAAACAAGAGATATTCATGAGAGAATTTATAGATTATTGGCTATTTCACGCAAGTACTTGCCCATTCTGGGCCACGCTAGTCGATTCACGCAAGTCAAGTCACGCACGCAAGTAATATCAAGTAACGTCACGAAAAGAGAGAGTGAGTGTGGAATGGCAAAGATCAACTAGTCATGCACTTCGGTTCAATGCCAGACACCGTGATCAATTTAGCTCCCATGGACACAAGTACTTTTGGGTGCTCCTCCCAGGACCAGATCGGGCCCTATATGCACAGCATTTAAAGATAAATCTAGTCATCCACTATAGTTTATAGCCAATAAGGAGTTTCAAGAACAAGCTTTTATAGAACGATAAGATAAGATTTATGGAATTCAAGAGCAAGGCCCTTGAGTAGGGACAAACTAGCGATAAAATCTACGCTAAAGCATAGAAAAACCATGACATGTCGATGAACTGGGTGAAGATTGGCACCTAGGTAGGTAGCCATGATAACTTTGAAATAGATGACTAACAAGATAGTCACCATCCAAGGGACATGGGACAAGTTGAAGAATTGGTACCTAACAATAGGATACCCAATTCAATATGTCACCCAGTGGAATGATCACTCATTCCACCGGCTAAGAGAATTCTCTCATGGGCCAAAAATAGCACCATGAAAGAGCCGGGTTACCACGTTTCTCTAGAGTGACGTGGCATTAAAAAGGGTACAGGGTGTTTAAGGTACAACCAGCTCAGTAGGCCTTGAGAGAATCCAAGGCTACGAGGAGACTTACGGAGGTCCTAATGACTAACTTGCCAGTCTGAAGGAACGAAATGTCCAACGGAGGGCTCGTATGTCACCGAGAGTTGAGGTGTATAATGTGAACCAATCATGAAACAAGGACTCCATCTACGGACATGAGATGAGAGTGCCAAAAGACCCGCGGTATGGGTCAAAACTAGAGGAAAACTGAGAACATAAATTCACGTCCGTTCAAGAGGGCGTTAATTAAAGAATTAACTATAATTAAATAAAACTTATATTAATTGACATCCGTGAGGGGCGTCATTTATTTAATTAGTGTCCACTTGGAGTGACGTTAATTGCATGATTTTCATGTTATTTTATTTCATTAATTTAAACAAGAATTCACAGCTCTTTGAAAAGACGTCAATTTCTATTTAATTTAATAATTTCAAAAATAATATTTATAGGATGCATTTTATTTTTGTGAAAATTTGGAGGAACAAAATATATGACAATTAAGAGAAAAATGTAGAGATTTCAAATATATAAATATTATAATTTTATTTTACATAACTTGGTAGATATGGGTTTTTAAAGTTTCGGGTAAGTAGAAAGTTATACGATTAATATATATATATGTGTGTGTGTGTGTGTGTGTGTGTGTGTGTGTGTGTGTGTGTGTGTGTGTGTGTGTGTGTGTGTGTGTGTGTGTGTGTGTGTGTGTGTGTGTGTGTGTGTGTGTGTGTGTGTGTGTGTGTGTGTGTGTGTGTGTGTGTGTCTGTCTGTCTGTCTGTGTGTGTGTGTATGTTTTAAAGAAACAACGACAGCACATCTGTCGTTATTTCACTTATGAATAGTGTTGATATCTTTGAACCTAACGTTCTCGACATACATACCTCGGAATCGCACAATCTATATGTCAAAATGAAGAGCTCGAAAAACTCTACCTAACCGAATGGTCAAAAATATTTTTTCTTGAGAGTAGGGCTATCTTGAGTTAGGAGGACCGAAAAAAGGAGGTATCAACACCACTACCTCGATCACTATCCCAATAATACGCCCATAAAATTTCATGACCAAAGGACGCTCCGACAACCTAGAATGGGCTATCAAAGTAAAAACCTACAACTACTGTGCTACAGTGGAAATCATGATTCGCCGTGTAACTTTAATAACTCCTCTTATTTATTCAAGTTAATTATTAACTAGTTAACAGATCATATAATCACATGAAAATTTAGGGTAAATTATGGGGATTCAAGTCACATGCACTTTGTGATTTTTAGACAAGTGATTATATAGATATAAAAATTTTAAACTTGTTGTGATTATTTAATTAATTAAGATAATCAAACAGTAAACTAAAACTAAGGCAAAACTATGATCAGGGCGAACGAAAATATGAATTTTAGACATGCAAGCCTAATTACTATTATCTTGGGCTTCAGTTCTTTGAGAAAACCTACCTTTTAGTGCAGAACGATTGACAGGGGTGAAGGTGGTAGAGATAACAGGAAGCAATAGCAGCAGCACTGCACGCGTACAGCAGCAGGTGGAAGAAAAGAGGAAGAAGCCGCTGCAGGAAGAAGGATGCAGCAAAACCCCCTTTCACGTGTAGAAGGAAGAGTTGGAAGAAGACCTTCACGCAGCAGCAGGATGGAGGAAACAGGGGTCCCCTTCGAAGCACCAACACCATTAGCCATTGCCGGTTACGAAGGGTTTGATCTTTTATAGAGGAGGGAATCATATTCGAGGGTGGCAATTGCTACTGAAAGTAGGGTTTTTTGAACCTTTCGTGCGTTACACTTCCCTTGCCAAAAGGCCAGCCGCTTGCCATGGTTTGAAACAAAACCCTAAAAGCCTTCCTCATTCAACCCTTGAACATGTGGTGGGTTTGGGCCATCAATAGTGTTGGGGTAACATGGGTCCCCACTCATGTAATATGTGTGCACACCCAAAGCCCACTTGATGCTAAGCTGTCCACGTATGTGAGTTTAAACATAAGGCTCTTTAGTTTAAGTGGGTTTGCCTGCATGGGTTTTAAGGATTTATATGCTTAATTAAGGGAAAGATTAGTTAACGAGTTTCTCCATAAGTGCGGGTATAGGCCCATTTATGTGGAGCTCATGTATGTGGTCAAAGTTACAAGGTTGACCAAAGGGGTAATGGGTTACTCTTTTTTTAATGAAACCAACCAACAGTTAATACACCGGTCGAATGCACCCCACCCTCAAAGAGGGGGAATGGACTCATTCCTCCAGGTATTAGCTGAGGTTTTTTGTTTTATTAATGAGTAAGCAGAGATTACATCAGCAGGGGCTGCCCCCAATATCCTAGAGGACAACTAAGTCCCTCTAAGAACAGAAAAACCAAAGGATTACAGCAGATGAGGGAGAGACCACAACCCCGAGACCACAGGAACTTTCCTGTTTAACAAGATACAATGGAGATCAAGGTGAAGAAGATCAAACAACTCTAATGCCAGGGATCCCTGCTGCATCCATCTTCAGTTCACCCTTTATTCAGCCTAGGCAGATCTCTTGCAGATGTAAAAATTTTATTACTTGGACTGCTGCATGCAAAAGAAGCTAAGGAATCGGCTACCCGATTGCCTTCACGAAAAATGTGTTGTATACCGCAACCATAGTCTTGGACAAGAGAAAGGATTTGCCTCCACCATGGAAGTATCATCCAACTAGGGGAAATACCTTGAAAGAGAGCATCAACAAGGATTTTGCAATCTGAGTTTATCGCTGCCAACCCAAGACCAATCCTCTTAGCCAGCATAAGACCATCATATAGAGCGCGGGCTTCTGCTAGCAGACTATAGCCAATGCCATAATTGAAAGCAAATCCAATAATCCATTTGCCATTCTGGTTTCTGATGCAGCCACCACCACCGCACTGACCTGGATTTCCCTTGGAGGCTCCATCCACATGAAGAGTGAAATTCCAAGGAGCTAATCTACAGAAAACTAGAATGGGCTGTTTTAGTTCCACCCGAGGAAAAAGCTGAAACTGAGCCAAGCAGCTATGCTGAGCTGGGGATATAGGCTTATCAAACTTTTTCTTCTCCAGAGAATGAGCAATTAAGGATAGAATATTCCTTTTTATTGAATCTGATCTAATTGCCATGCCTTCATACCTAGAGGCACACCTGTGCTTCCAAATCTCCCATAACATCAAGATGACTGCATATGTACCAATAAAGCTAAAAGCTGAATTGAGATTGGAAGAATTTAAGAGATTCCAGCATCTCATAGTAATTTGATCATTAAGAGCTACCTCATTATTAAGGAGGGGCAGCACCCAGGCCCAAAGATCTGATGCTAACTCACTTGAAATAAAGAGGTGGTTAAGGTCTTCCTGACTAAAAGAGCTGCAGCAGTTACATTTTGACACCATTGGAACACCACAGTCTACCACTCTACTATCAATAGGAATTGCCCGGTGAATTAACTTCCAAACAAAGAGGGTGGCTCTAGGATAAAAGACTGGGTGCCAAAGCTTAGCCCATGCTGGTCTGGATTGGCCTTTAGTGCGAACAATATTACAGACTGATTTCACAGAGAAAGAGCCTTTTGATGTACCTGTCCATACACAGCAATCTTTCCTGTTGCTAAAATTAGTTCTTGGAATACGGAAATCATCCCTTATAAAGTCCTTAGCAGCATGCTGATTTACATTCAAAACTTCACTAACTGATGCCAAAGGAATACCTGATAACCCACTGCTACCACCAGTAATAGAAGTACTAATTGCAGAGCCAGAACCTGTCCAATTGTCCCTCAGAAAATCCGCATCTTTACCATCTCCAATAATCCATCTGCTGTTGGATAAAATAATCTCTTTAGCTTTCATGAAAACAGCCTGAGGCATGCCTGCTGGAAATGCCTTGTTACAGTCAGCAAAATGTACTTTAATGAATCTGCACCTGGCATATAAAGACCAAAGAGAAGTGCCATGAATAATATTCCACAAAGATTTAGTTGCCATGGCTATTTGAGTCCATTGCAAATCACGAACTCCCAGTCCTCCTTCTTGTTTAGGTTTTTGAATAACTGACCAGGCAATCCAGTGCCTTTTTTTGGTATCCTTACCTCCCTGCCAAAAGAAATTAGCACAGTGCTTATTAATGAAGTTTGTGACCTTTTTTGGAATAAAGCAGACCGAAGCCAAATAGACTGGCACACTGTATAGGATAGAGTTTATTAGAATCACTCTGCCAGCTTGAGAAAGAAGCTTTGATTGCCAGCCCTCCAATTTCTGTTGAACTTTGTCAATGAGGAATGAGAAGTCTGAGCAAAGGTATCTTCCCTTTTTGACTGGGACCCCAAGATATATAATACTAGAAGAATGGAATTTATAACCAGTGATATCTCGAATAGTCTGCCTTAAGGAAATTGGAGCTTTGTCAGCAAGAATAAAGCTGCTCTTTGAAGCATTTACTTTCTGACCTGAGCAGGCTTCATAGCTTCTGATTAGTTTTAGGAACAGCTCCACATTCTGCTTGCTGGCATTTAAGAAGACCAGCGTATCATCCGCATAAAGGAGATGAGAGACCTGCATGGACTGTTTAGGGCCTTTATAACCTTTTAATTTCCCAGATTGGAATAGGACAGAAAGGCCTCTACTGAGTACCTCCGAAGTAATGACAAACAGATATGGGGCTATTGGATCCCCCTGCCTGATTCCCCTGCTGGATTTAAAGAAGCCAGATATGGATCCATTGAAATTGACAGAAAACCAACAGTTGTATAATAGCATACCAATGTATGAGGTAAATTTGGTGCTGAAACCAAATTTCCTAAGGACAGCCAATATAAAATCCCATTCCATCCTGTCGTATGCTTTGGCCATATCAATCTTAAAGATAGCATTATGCGCTCTTACCTTCTTATTTATGTCCACCATAAGTTGACGAGCTAAGGCCACATTATCAAGAATGAATCTACCCTTCACAAAAGCCCCCTGTTCTATGGAAATCAAACTGGGAAGCAAAGGAGCCAACCTGTCAGCCAGAATTTTTGAGACAATTTTATATGAAAAGTTGCACAAGCTTATCGGTCTAAAATCATTAAATGACCGGGGCTCCTGAACTTTAGGGACAAGAATTATTAGAGAGGATGTAATACCCCTGGGAAGGGGAAACCCTTTAAAGAAGGCTTGGACAGCTTCAATGACATCTGAACCAATAATGTCCCATATGGCTGTATAAAACCCACCTGAGAACCCGTCACGGCCTGGGGCACTAGAGCCCTTTAGACTCCAAACAGCTTCTCGGATCTCCTGAGCTTCAGGGATAGCACACAACTTAGAATTTTGAGAATCATCAATAATCTGAGGGATGCAATCCAGCATTGTAGGCTCCACAAAGTGTTCCTCTGAGGAAAAAAGGTTTTGATAATAAGATTCTGCATGAGTCTTGAGAGAATTTTGATCTTCACACCAATCTTCAGTAATATTCACTTTCAATCTCTTAATATAGTTCCTCCTTCTGTTTTGTTGAGCAACAGCATGGTAATAGGAGGTATTCCTGTCTCCATTATCTATCAATTCCACCCGAGATTTCTGATTCCAGAACAATTCTTCTCTGAAAAGAATTTGCTGAAGACTGGCATTAGCAGCATTGAGACTTTCTTTATTCTGAGGAGAAGGATCAGAGTCATAGACAGACTGTTTTTGTTCAACCTCAGCTTCTGACCAACTTTTACATTCAAAAATATTACCAAATACTTCTTTATTCCATATACCAAGAGCTTTCTTAACAGCCTTCAACTTTACCCAAAGTCTAATCATAGCATTGGGATGAGAGGAATGGGGTTGATGCCAGACCTCAGAAATTAGCTGAGTGAAAGACGGATGGGTACTCCACATTTTCTGGAAAATAAAGCGACCAGGGCTTGACAAAGCTTCCTCAACTGACAGAAGAAGTGGAGAATGGTCCGATGGACCTCTTAACAAATGTTTCACACGAAGTTGGGGTATAGCAGACTGGCAGTGGCTATTAACAAGAACTCTGTCCAATCTGGCCCGAATGTTAGCCAGTCCTGATCTATTGTTAGTCCATGTCGTAGAAGGCCCAGAGAAACCAATATCGAACAAGCCAGCAGAACAAATAAAAGCATTGAAATCTGTCATCGGGGCCAAAGCAGGGAGAGCACCTCCAATTTTCTCAGAGGGCCTTAAAACATAGTTAAAGTCTCCCCCTATTAACCAAGGGATGGAAACATTATTAGCAAAAGAAACAAGGTCACCGAATAGAGTCTGCCTTAAGTGAGGATCATTAGATGCATATACAAAGGAAAGGTATATACAAAATGAGTTAGCTACTTTGAGACCAAGAGTAATGTGTTGGGGCGAGGACTCAATGACCTCCAGATTAAGGCTTTCATGCCAGAAAATCCAAATCTTCGAATCATCAAGATTATTACCAACAAACCTTCTAAGCTTGAGAAATCTACCCAGTAAGGAGGCTTTATAGAATTTTAACTTCGGTTCACTAATGGCCACCAATTGAACCTTATTTGAATTCTGAATATGTTTAAGATGTCTGCGGGAGCCAGCATTACCAACCCCCCGTATATTCCAAATCAGAGTGTGCTTAATCAAGGAGGAATCCATTTAATTTCTTCCAATGATCTGATTCTAGACCTGGTGATCCTCCCACCATTCCTTCGCTGGATACCTAACCCGCCTTCCTTGTCTTCTGCTACCATTTGCATCAATTCATTGTCCTATTTAGCATTCATAGCAATTTCCACACAAGTCGACTGAATACCTTGTAACCCCGCGCTCAGTAGCGCCGAGGAACTGAGAGCAATTCCTCCCCGAAAGGAAGCTCCATCCACTGGAATAGGTACACCATTAGCAGAGACTTCAACATCCAGGGGAGCCTTGATTACTGCCTCTTGGCCATGTACTTCTGAATTGTCATCATTTCTGCAGAGGGAAGAAGAATCTTCTTTTGTCTGAATAGAAGAGTTAAAGTGTTGCTGCTCTAGAACTTCCGATGTATGTTGCAAAACCTCAAAATTATTTTCCAAAGGAACATTTCGACAAGCAGCCTGGGGGTCATGTAAACGAGGACGGAAAACCTGACTCGTTTTCCTTACCTCAGGTTCCATTCGCTGTTGAGATCTAGCCATCCTACCCTTCTTTTTCTTACAGCTTTCCTCCGAATGACCAAGCTTGTGGCAGTAAGAACAAAGAATAGGGACCCGATTATAATTGACAGCCTGCCAATAGCCCGAGCCATCAAAATCAATCCAGATGCGTTCTCTGCGTGGAGAGGAGAGGTTCATCTCAACGCAGACCAACGCCTCCGAAGTATCCGACATAGCCAGAGTTCTATCATGTATACGAAGGACTACTCCAAAATTTCCTGCAATCGAACGCAAGCAATCCTCATGATATAAATTGGCATAAAGGCCAGGAAAACCAATCCAGACTGGGACTGTGGGAGGATCCGATTCAAAATTGAATGGGTTACTCAATGGGCTAAAGCCTTTAAGTGTGTATAGATGATAAGATATATATATAATTTGGCCTTCTTATACAAATATTTAGGAGTTTTATTCGATATTCAAATATCTTGATATATAACTAACTCATTTGTTATTTATTATTTATTAAACCTCGTTTACGTGGCTTATATTTCTTAATAGTTTGCATGTATATATATGTATATATATGGCCCATTAGCCATTAGTCTTAGGCTAATTTCATATGCAAGGCCCATACGGCTATCGGGTTTACCATCGGTGTTTTATATTTCATTAATTTGGTGTGGCTATAAGAAAACTCGTATATCCAAGGCTCAATAACTTAGGGTCATGATACATACTATGGTCTTAATCGATTGAGAGTTTGCTTAAGGTAGTACTTCATATAGAGATTTTATTTCTCATAACTTCCTTCACTTTATTTACCTTCTTAATCATTATCTTGGGTATCAGAGGCAGGTTCGATCCTAGGAAAAATATTTACTTCCATTCTAAAAAGGGAATATCAACTAGCCATTTATTTATTCTAAGATTATTATACCCAAATTCTTATTTATTCAACATTATTAACTATTTATAGGAATATGTAAACATCATCATGTATAGGTTATCTTTTTTTTCAAACCGTAAATATATATGTATATATTTTTTATTTTATTCATGTTTAGCCTTCAAAATTGTCGGGCGTTACACCCTCCCCCACTTAAAAGAATTTGGTCCCCAAATTCACATCACCTTCTACTCCGGACGGGAGACTACCTATAATTCATTATGATACTAAACAGGTAAAAGAAGCAATCTAAAATATATTGAATGGAAAAGAACTAATTTAAGATTGAGGATGAGGGGTACCTTCCATGATTTCCTTCTTTGTGGTTTCCGTTCCTACTAGGGCTTGAGTCTTTCCTCGGGGGTCCTTGGTAGGACATTTTGCTATCTTATGTTCTAAGCTCCCGCACCGCAGACATGCTCCCGTCTTCCGGTAACACTCCTCCGATTGATGGTTTTTATTACCACAATACTGGCATCTTTCTCGAGGTGGGTCTAAAGGAGCTACCCAGCGTTTACCCTTTTTACACTTCCTACACTTTTCACACTTCGTACACTCCCGATAACTACCACTCTCGTTTGGCCTCTTGTTAGTTACCGTGTACTTCCCAGAATTATCGGCTTGATTCCTCCTGTCATCTCTCTCGACTGAACTCTTTTATTCAATCCTTTCTTTCTCTTCCACAGCCCTCTCCAACATCTGGACTCTTCTGACAAGATCCGCATAACCTTGGACGTCCACTAAGACCATCTCAGGGACAAAGCTCGGCTTAGGTGCCTCCATTTTATTTAGGTTCCTACATGGATGAGTGGGGAGATAATTTATTGACTCAAGAATTAATAATAATGAATTATAAGTATTTTCTCTTCTTTTAAAATTTAACCCCAAGCTCTACCCAATCTCACGGGGTTCCTATAGGATAACCGACAAGGAGACTCAACCTATTACTTGAACTTAATGACCCAAGGAGACAAGCATACTTGACCTATCATTGGAACCTAATAACTTGAGGATGTGAAAGCCGAAGCTCTGATACCACCTCTGTCACGCCCCGAACCAATAGCAGCGGAACGTGTCGTTTGCTCGGAACGTGACAGTTAAACAGTCGTGTCAATCAAAGCAATCACATAAGACCAGAATTTGGCGAAAATAAACTTTTATTCATATGAACTTGTTATTACAACTTTTTTTTTTCCGCAAACCCCCGGAACAGAACATGGGAAAGTTCAATCCACCCTTAAGAAGGATGGATATTCATTACCCAGTCCTGGCCAAGGTTAAATTTATTATTGATAAAGTGAGAAAGTTTAATACATAGAGCCGTAGGTGGCCAAAGGCCTTACAAGGAAACCAAACTATCAATCGAACATCTAATGTGACAAGCGAAGATTGGGGAGTCCTGTTTTATCAAGTAGAAAAGCCCCTCTGGCTTTATGAGGAAGGTCCCTAACATTCTTAAAAATCTAAATAGCACCCGAATTGCAGGCTTCAGAGGCAAGGAGGTCTGCAACCGTATTCCCTTCTCTATAGACATGTTGAATCTGACAATTATGAAGTTGCAGCATCTGAAGAATCCCCCGCCACCATGGATAAATAGACCAGTGCGGAATAGCTTTGTTGTTCACTGCATTCACCAGCAAGGCATAATCAGAATAAATAACAGTCAAAGTGAAATCCATTTGTTGTGCCATAAGTAAACCATCATGTAAAGCCCTTGCTTCAGCCAAAAGACTAGAACCAGTACCATATGGAAAGGAAAATCCCAGTTTGAAGTTGCCAAACTTGTCTCTGATGCATCCACCGCCCCCACAGATTCCAGGATTCCCTTTGGAAGCACCATCAACATTTAGACAGAAATGTGAATGTGGCGGGCACCATTTAACTATTCTTGGAAGGCTAATTTTCACCTCTGGGTGAAGGTTGAACAATCGGAGGATCTGAGCTTCACCATAAGAAATTGGTTGACTGAACCGAACACCCTTTATAGCCACCCTCAAATTTTTAATAATAGAGTTCTTTATCTTCTGCAAGGATGGAGGTGTACCTTCAAAACGTGCAGCACAGCGCGCCTTCCAAACCTCCCATAGTAGCAAGATGCAACCATAAGAGCTTACAAAACGAACCGGTGACTGTGTAGAGAAAGCAGTAATGAAATTCTAGCATCTGATAGTCAGTTGGCAACTAAGATGGATCCTGGAGCTGATTAATGGAGAGAACCAAGACCAAAGGTCCACAGCAAGGTCATTGTAAATAAACAGGTGGTTCATGTCCTCAGTATTCGGACAACTGCAACAGTTACACTTAGAGGCAAGGCAAATGCCACAATCTGCTACACGGCTATCCACCGAAACCGCTCTATGAAGGACCTTCCAGGTGAACATAGTGGCTCGGGGCAAGAGGGCTCTATGCCAAAGATTCCTCCAGGCAAACGTCGAATACCTGGTTGAGTAATCAGCCTATATGCAGATGTAGATGTGAAATTACCAGAGCTGCTCCCCATCCAAACACAAAGGTCATTCTCATGGCTAAGATCTATGCAAAGATCATTCCTGTAAATTGTCAAGCCCTGCCATAGAGGGTGATGTGCATCCATGAGCATTTGTTTAATAGTTACTAGCGGCTAGGTGTCGACACTTAGGTGAGGCTTCAGAAATTGGAGCAGAGGTCTATTAGCAACCCAAGTGTCCCGCAGGAAGTCAATGATGTTTCCATCTCCTACAATCCATCTCGAGTGGCGTAGGACTAACTCCTTCGCTTGGCAAAAATTGTTTGTCGTAATACCTGCTGGGAATTTCTCCCTTTCATTCATAAGATGATGCTTCAGATAACGGTGTCTAGCAAAACAAGACCACAGGGACTTCCCATGCATAATATTCCAAATTTGCTTAGTAGTGAGTGGTATTTGAATATCTTTGAAACTTCTGAATCCCAAACCACCCAATTCAATAGGCTTTTGAAGGTCCGTCCAAGCTACCCAATGCTTTTTACGCAGGCCATCTGTATCTCCCCAAATGAAATTGGCACATAAACTATTCAAGTGATTACAGACAACATTAGGGATATTTAAAGCTGAAGCAAGATAAACAGGCAAGCTCCTCAAGACAGATTTAATAAGAACAACACGACCAGCCTGCGACAGGAGCTTGGAGCGCCAACCAGCTAACTTAGTAGTAAAGCTATCAACGAGAAAGTGAAAATCCGCTGCAACAAGACGACCAGCCTTCAAAGGAACACCAAGATAATGCATAGAGCCCTGGTGGAACCGATACCCTGTACATCCCTGAATCCTTTGCACCACACTAGCTGTAGCTTTTGAGGAAATCATAAAACAACTTTTGGCAGCATTAACCTTCTGACCAGAGGAAGCTTCATACCTTTCCAAGAACTGTAGTATACGTTTTATATTCCTTATGTCAGCATTGGAGAATATAAGTGTATCATCCGCATAAAGCAAGTGGGAGATAGTATAGATGCCTCTCATGGAATGGTAGTATTGAATTCTGCCATTAAGAAATTGGTTTTTCAGACCTATGCTCAGAAGCTCCAATCCAATAATAAACAAGAGAGGGGCAATAGGGTCTCCCTGCCGGAGACCTCTAGAAGATTTAAAGTAGCCCACTTGTTTGCCATTGAAGGCAATGGAGAACCAACAATTGCAAATCAACATAGCCACATAGGACATGAACTTGTTACCAAACCCAAATTTCCTCATGACTGCAAATAAGCAATCCCATTCCATCCTATCGTAGGCCTTGGCCATATCCAGTTTGAACAGCACATTATGACCTCTTACTTTTCTATTTAAGTCCAACATCAGATGGCGAGCAAGTGACACATTATCAAGGATATATCTGCCTTTAACAAAGGCACTCTGCTCCTCTGAAATGATAAGTGGGAGTAAAGGCATCAATCGATCACAGAGGATCCTCGATACAATTTTATAAGCAAAGTTGCACAGGCTAATTGGTCTAAAATCCCCACAAGAATTAGGTTCTTAAATCTTAGGAGCCAGGGTAATAATAGACGATGTAGTAGCCCTGGGCAGAGGATGTCCCGCAAAGAATCCCTGCACAGCCTCCACAACATCTGTAGCAATAATAGACCAGCAATGAGTAAAAAAGATCCCAGTAAAACCATCCGGGCCCGGGGCACTAGAGCCTTTCATGGAAAACACAGCATTTTCCACCTCCACAGTAGAAGGCAAGTTGCAAAGTAGCTGGTTGTGAGAGTCATTCAGGAGTGTAGGAATGTAATTCAATAAACTAGTATCAATAGAGTGCTGCTCAGAAGATAGAAGCTTATGGTAGAAGTCGACTACTTTAGTTTGAATAACCTCTTGATCCAAACACCAGCTATTAGAGTCATCCACCTTCAATCTGTGTATAAAATTCCTTCTTCTATTAGCATGCACCGCCGCATGGTAGAAAGATGTATTTCTATCCCCATTCGACAGCCATTCATTTCTAGACTTTTGGCACCAAAAGATCTCCTCACAGTGAAGGGCCTGTTGAAGACAAGCATTAGCAGCATTAAGAGCTGTTCTGTTTGGTGTAGAAGGATCTCCATCAAAGGTAGCTTGGCATCTATCCACCTCCAACTCAGCCTTTATTATATTCTGAGAAACATCCCCAAAAGAAGCCTTATTCCAGAGGGCTAATTTAACCTTAGTAGCTTTAGGTTTAGCTTGGAGACGCACAAAACCATTCGGATGATTAACAACCGTATTTTCCCAAACTGCCTTCACTTCTGCCAAAAAATCCTTGTGCAGGGTCCACATCTCCTGGAATATAAATCTACTGGGGCCACGGTCAGAATGAGCACAGGAAATAGCTAAAGGTGCATGATCAGAAGGACCCCTACGAAGGTGGGTAACCAGAATATTGGGATATAAAACTTGCCAAGGCCTATTATATAATAATCTATCTAGTCTCGCCCGGATACAAGACGACCCAGATCGATTGTTAGTCCACGTGAAAGGAGTGCCCACAAATCCTGCATCAAAGAGGCCTGCTCCAGTAATAAAAGCATTAAAATCCAGCATAGTATCCAAGTTATAAGGTAACCCTCCCCATTTTTCAGAAGCATGGGTAATACAGTTAAAGTCTCCGCCAACCATCCAAGGCACATTCATAGCGGCTCCAAAAGTTAAGAGCTGAGCAAATAAATCTTTGCGCTCAGTCTTGTTGCATGAGGCATAGACGCAGGTGAAATATCTTGAATAAGATGCTCCCTCCAGCAAACCAAGAGTAATAAATTGATCAGAAGTTCCCACCACAGAAAGCGAAGTATTTGTGTTCCACAAAACCCATATCTTAGAGTCGTCACCATTATTATCGGCAACCTTATCCATCTTGATCCGCCTAGCCAAAGAAGAAGCTTTAGCCAAAGAGATCTTGGGTTCGCATAGAGCAACAACTGTCGGTCGAAGCTTCAAAACCAGACGCCGTAAGGCCCTTCTCGACGCTCCATTACCAACACCACGAATGTTCCATATTAGAGCAGAGTCCATCAATGTGGTTTAGAAGTAACCCCATCCGCCGAACGAGCACGAGCTCTAGTTATTACCCCTTCCATGCCTGTATTGCTTGAAGTATCTGAGCGTAGCTTATTTAGTGGCATAAGATTATTACCCTTGGCCACAAGAGCAGCAGCATCAACTAGCGGCGAATTAGGACTATCATGCAACATATGTGATTGTGGCCATACCCGTGAATTATTCTGATCCTGCAAACCTATGTTGGAGGTAGAAGCATGAACATCAGAAACCTTTAAGGCTTCAGAAGACACCCCATTAACATCAACGACAACACCAGGAGGCTGCACCTCCATCACTTCAACCGAACTACTCTGCAAAATATCAACACCTGCACCATCTATAGTCGATGAACCTGTGTCTCTGTTACACTAGTATTACCCTTACCCAAGTTAGAACGAGGCTCCATCTCCATAGAGAAGCGCGACGAGTCCAACGCTAAAACCACAGGATTGTGATCATTAACCTCCTACACCCGAGGAATAATATTATTACCAGAATCCTGCTGAGACACAACCTTCTGAGCACCCAGCAATTGCTAACCTTCAGGGATCTTCTCCTCATTATGTTTCCTAGAAAACGTCCTAGAGACTGACTTGGATTTGGACTTACACATATCCTGGTTATGACCCAGTCGCTTACACGAGACACAATATTGAGGAACATTGAGATAATTTATTTCTTGCCAAAAGCCTCCATAATCAGGACCCATTCCAATCCATACACGATCCGGTCTACAACTTAAAAGTTGTAGTTCCACACAAACCCTAGCCGCCTTGGTGTTTATCAAGAATTCTGAAGCAAACCGGGCCAACATTCGCAGCAATGGACATTAAGAACTTCTTTTGATACAGATTGACAGGAAGGTTAGGGAATTCAATTCACACTGGGCAAACCGAAGGCTCCTCATCTGGCCTAAACATTGGAGACCATTTAAAGAAACGAAAGAGCTTACCATGCACATAAAGAGCTTCATGTAAAAGAACACGAAGAAAATCATCCTGCGTCTTAAACCTCAACAGAAGATGAAAGTTATCCAGCGCACTGATAACAAACGATTCTTTCAGGCCACTTCGATGTGTAAGATGAGAACGAATATCAGGAAACGCTGGACGGCCATGAGACGTCTTAGCCACCACAGAAAACATGAAAGGTTGAAGAGACGCATCTATCTCTTCCTTGGAAAAGAAGCACGGAGGCTCTCCACGATCCGTAGAAGCCGGCGAGTGCACGTCAATATCAACCTGAGGTATCTCCAAAGACACAGCAAGAACCTGAGCAAAGGACCTACCATCCCGGGCAACATGTTCACCAGGCATGATACGCTCAACCGGCGGGGGAGCCCCGCCGGCGTTCCCCAAGGTCGCCACCTTTCTCAGGAAACCCTAGCACATGACCTGCTTTACATTTCATCAGAAGCCCCTTATTACAACTTATTGACTCAATTACAACATAAAGAAAAGGAATGGACACACTAACAGGACTTAGACCTTTGAAACTTGATAAAAGATACTAAGCTAATCTAGTCATGACTAATTAGTTAGAAGACACCATACTAGACTCAAGAAAAGTAAAAGACACGGGTCATCTAGTTTCCAGAACTCTCTTGCACACTTGTCCCTCCCGTTTGAGTCACGGCCACGCTAGCCACTTGATTACCTGAAAAATATTAAAATAGGCTAGATGAGCGAAACGCTCAGTAGGAATTATATCTCAAGAACAAGAAATTGGTTTAAGTAATTACATTTTTCACATGTAAATGCAGGTAAGACTATGCATGTAGAATTAACCGAGCAAGTGAAACAAAACTAGCAGGAGATTAACAACGGTATGCAAAACTTCCAAGCGAGTTTTAAACAAGAGATATTCATGAGAGAATTTATAGATTATTGGCTATTTTACGTAAGTACTTGCCCATTCCGGGCCACGCTAGTCGAGTCACGCAAGTCAAGTCACGCACGCAAGTAATATCAAGTAACATCATGAAAAGAGAGAGTGAGTGTGAAATGGCAAAGATCAACTAGTCATGCACTTCGATGCAATGCCAGACACCGTGATCAATTTATCTCCCATGGGCACAAGTACTTTCGGGGTGCTCCTCCCAGGTCCAGATCAGGCCCTATATGCACAACATTTAAAGATAGATCTAGTCATCCACTATAGTTCATAGCTAATAAGGAGTTTCAAGAACAAGCTTTTATAGAACGATAAGGTAAGATTTATGGAATTCAAGAGCAAGGCCCTTGAGTAGGGACAGACTAGCGATAAAATC
Organism: Amorphophallus konjac; assembly: GCA_022559845.1. Classification (NCBI taxonomy): domain Eukaryota; kingdom Viridiplantae; phylum Streptophyta; class Magnoliopsida; order Alismatales; family Araceae; genus Amorphophallus; species Amorphophallus konjac. Next base: position 247,517,063 of record CM040124.1, on the reverse strand, counting down.
TACAGTAAAGCATAGAAAAACCATGACATGTCGATAAACTGGGTGAAGATTGGCACCTAGGTAGGTAGCCATGACAACTTTGAAATAGATGACTAACAAGATAGTCACCATCCAAGGGACATGAGACAAGCTGAAGAATTGGTACCTAACAATAGGATACCCAATTCAATATGTCACCTAGTGGAATGATCACTCATTCCACCGGCTACAAAATTCTCTAATGGGCCAAGAATAGCACCATGAAAGAGCCGGGTTACCACGTTTCTCTAGAGTGACGTGACATTAAAAAGGGTACAAGGTGTTTAAGGAACAACCAGCTCAGTCGACCTTGAGGGAATCTAAGACTACGAGGAGACTTACGGAGGTCCTAATGACTAACTTGTCAGTCCGAAGGAACGGAATGTTCAACGGAGGGCTCGTATGTCACCGAGAGTTGAGGTGTATAACGTGAACCAATCATGAAACATGGACTCCATCTACGGACATGAGATGAGAGTGCCAAAAGACCAGCGGTATGGGTCAAAATTAGAGGAAAACTATGAGAACATAAATTCGCATCCGTTCAAGAGGGCGTTAATTAAAGAATTAACTATAATTAAATAAAACTTATATTAATTAACATCTGTGAGAGGCGTCATTTATTTAATTAGCGTCCACTTGGAGGGACGTTAATTGCATGATTTTCATGTTATTTAATTTCATTAATTTAAACAAGAATTCACAGCTCTTTGAAAAGACGTCAATTTCTATTTAATTTAATAATTTCAAAAATAATATTTAAAGGATGTATTTTATTTTTGTGAAAATTTGGATGAACAAAATATATGACAATTAAGAGAAAAATATAGGGATTTCAAATATATAAATATTATAATTTTATTTTACATAACTTGGTAGATATGGGTTTTTAAAGTTTCGGGTAAGTAGAAAGTTATACGATTAATATTTATATATATATATGTGTGTGTGTGTGTGTTTTAAAGAAACAACGACAACACATCTGTCGTTATTTCACTTATGAACAGTGTTGACATCTTTGAACCTAACGTTCTCGACATACATACCTCGGAATCGCACAATCTATATATCAAAATGAAGAGCTCGAAAAACTCTACCTAACCGAATGGTCAAAAATATTTTTTCTTGAGAGTAGGGCTATCTTTGATAGGGTGCTAGGCCCGGATATAGAGGGGGGGGGTGAATGTATCCCTCTACCAATAATGCCCAAATTAAAACCTGGATGCTAGACACAGTCCCAGAATAAAACTAATTCAATTGAACTCATGAACAAACACATGGAGCGCGCCTAAGCAATCATCTAGCGGAAGCAAAGCAAGGCAATCAAACCACTGCACAGATAATTTTTTAGGTGGTTCGGTCCACAGACCTACGTCCACCCCTCACTCCCAACCGGAGTGAGGCTTCCACTAGCACAAGCTAGAAACCGCAGACTCAGTCTGCAACAGGTGCTGCCAAACAGCTTGACCAGGGGAACAACCTCCCCTCTTCCTCCAGACCGGAGGGACACCCCAAGAGACTCCCAGCCACTTGGAACCAGAGACTAGGTCTCTCTTCCTCCAGACCAGGAGGGAACCCACCAGTGACTCCCCGTCACCAGCAAACCAGAGGTCACAGACCTCTCTTCCTCCAGACCAGGAGGGAACCACTGATGACACACAGTCACCAGCAAACCGGAGATCAGATCTCCCTTATCTTGAGTCCACAGGAGGAACCCGACCTCAATCCAGAGAGTTGGAAGAACAATGATCACAGTTAAAAAGAAAAACAATAAACGAAAAGTATAGCAATCAGAAAGCTGGAAAATGAAATCATAATGTGACTCTCGCAGGAGCTGACTGGAGTGGATCTGATCCAACTTCCAGTAGGAATGATCTTTAGGTAAGCTCCTCTTCCTCTTCTCTTCTCTCTCACTATCTTTCTTTTTCTCTTAATCCTCACGAGCTCTATCTCTCTCTCTTTTTCTTCTGATGCTTCTCTCACTCTGCCACTCTTCTTTTTCTTCTTCTTCTTCTTCTGCTTCTCTGCTGCTCTCACCTTCTTCTATCACACTCTCCTCTTTTCGATCAGTCTTCTTTAGGAGAAGAAGCTTCGCATTTATAGCAGCAACAACTAGGGCTGATGCTCTGCACGATTCCTGCCCTAGCTTCAGTCCACGTGGCGGCTTCTCAGTATCTTGGATCATGTGCCAGGTGCCAGCCTCAGATCACGTGCCCAGACTTTGTAGGTTTAATGAAGAGTTCAGTCGATCAGCAGAATCAACACAGGCTGTACATAGTTCAATCAAGCAGCAATGTATAGACTTAACAATGCAGTGTGCATGCAATGTACAGACTTTGCGTGCAGGCTGCCAGCGATGTATAGACTTGCTGCGTGCAGGCTGGCAGCAATGTATAGACTTTGCTGCATACTGTGGGACACAATGTACAGACTTTGCGGCAGGCAATTGGAAGTTGTATAGACATGCTGTGCAGGCTATGGGACGTAATGTATAGACATTCCAGTGCTGGCTGCCAGCGATGTATAGACATTGCAGTACTACCGTGGGACGTTGTATAGACTTACTGTGCAGACTGCCAGATGCAGTGTACAGACTTTGCGTGTGTGTGCTGAGACAATGTGTAGACTTGGTTCGAGCAACACACTGACTGTATAGACTATATGATCGCAGAGCTAGACCCATGTACAGACTTCATACATGCAAGACTGAAGCATGTACAGACATGATGTAGCATGATTGTATGGACTTAGTGTGTGCGAGCATTGCTGCAGGCAGTGTACAGACTTTGTTATGCAAGGCTATGGCATGCTGTCAAGCAATGTGCAGACTTGTGTGTGAGACATGAAGCAATCGAATGTATAGACATGCAACAAGGAAGTGTATAGACTTGATGAAAGCAATGCATGCACAATGATGCAATGTTCAGACTTTGCTGAAGGCTGCCAGTTGATGTATGGACTTGGCTGAAGGCAACGCTGAAGCAATGTTCAGACTTCATGTATGCAATGCAGTGGCTTGTACACACTTTGTGAGTGTGAAGCTATGCATGTATAGACTTCACATATGCAGTCATTATACCATGTATAGACTTAGTGTTCACGTGAGAAAACGATGTATGGAGTTGATGTATGCAGCAATAAGAATGCACATACTTTATTGCGTGCATGACAGACAATGTCTAGACTTGCTATAATGTGTGCAGCTAAAGGAGCAAACAGATGTATAGACTTTAAGTAAAGATGCATGAGCAATGTATAGACTATGCATATGCAAAGGCTGTATAGACTTAGCGTGCTATGCAAAGGCTGTATAGACTTGAGCTAAGCAAGCTACAGAGCCGATGTATAGACTTGAGCTAAGGAAGCTACAGGGCCGATGTATAGACTTTGCATATGTGAGACACTGTACAGACTTGAATGTAGAGTGACGATGTGTAGACATGCCCAATGTACAGACTTAGCAGTAGCATGATGGCAAGTGATGTACAGACTTCACATGAGACAATGTAATGTGTAGACTTGATGAACAAACAAGTGAGCGATGTACAGACTTGCTAAACGATGCATGAGACGCTGCCAGACTGTACAGACTTGCTAAGACGATGCATGAGACGCTGCCAGACTGTACAGACTTCGAGTGAGATGATGCATAAGACGCAGAACAATGTATAGACTTTGAAGCTTAACTGAGACGGTGGATGTACAGACTTCATGGCTCAACTGAGACGGTGGATGTACAGACTTAGTGTTGCGACACTAGGCCAATGTACAGACTTAGACCGCCTGCATGCTATGCAATGTACACACTTCGACCGCCTGCATGCTATGCAATGTACACACTTCGAATGCCTGCATGCTATGCAGTGTGTAGACTTTGAAGAGCTTGCAGCTGTACAATGTGCAGACTTTGAAGTCTCGCATGCAATGCAGTGTGTGGACTTGCCATGCCTACACAAGGCAATGTACATACTTGCTACGTGATGCTAATGTGCAGACTATGTAAATGCATGCAGTGTATAGACTCACTTCTGTCCAGACTATGCTGAGTGTGATGATGCATGGATGTTTAGCCTGTACTGACTTCCACAAGCAGAGTAAAGTAACTGATGTATATGTATATGAATGCTTTATGCAGCAGATAACATGACTGAACATCAAATGCAATGCTTTAGATCTGATAAACTGACTGAACAGCAATGCAATGCTTTATGCTCTGATAAACTGACTGAACATCAGAATGACTAAAATGACTTAATATCACATGGTGACTCACAGTGCTTAACTCACATCAAAACCAATCATCAAAACCACAGGGGCACAACAATCTCCCCCTTTTTGATGATGGCAACACTGTCAACACAGTGAGTCATTCTGATGATGTGAGTCATTCTAATGACTCAAACTATTCTCCCCCTTTGACTTCATTAAAAAGAAAATAGTTTGAGAAGTTAAAGCATATTTATGACTAAGTCAATTTCTCCCCCTTGCTATAATCAAGATGAACCATGGAGAGGTATGAATGTAGAGATGCAGATGTAACAAGAAATGCAATACCTCCCCCTAAATATATGAATGCAAGGTCACAATTGAAATGAACATGATTCAATATGACAAGGAAGCTCCCCCTGAATAGATACCAATTGATATGCATCTATTGCATTTCTCCCAATTGATATGGTTGAGAGGGAGACCACAGTGGCATTCAAGGATAAGTTCAGGTCAATGAACCAAGGACAGTGAGCAGAAGAGTTTCAAATAATCAGATTTACAAATAAGCTCCAAACAAAAGAAGTTCAGCCATATTTTCAAGGAGATACCAATCTCATAAATCAATAACAGATCAAAGTCTTCCATTATAAGGGCTTATGAATGAACTTTATTGAACAGCATGGTTTGAACATGATGTATGCAAAGTTTGTCAATAAAATTCTGTATTTATATCTAAAATCATAGTTTAATAAAAGTAAACCAAGCCCTCATATTTATATCTTGATTAACCTCCCTTTCTCTTACACAATCAAACTTACTGACTTCTTTAGGAATTACATTCACTAGTATTGAGATCAAGCAATTATGAAGTCATGTGAATTTGTCTAAGGTTATAGTAATTTAGCTTTTCCATCAATATTCAAATATTGCAATTTGTTCAGCAAATTTTCATTCTACATATATCCAAAGCACTTTAGTTCAGTGCACACCTTGTAACTAGAGGATATACGTTGATCAAACGCCAATATCCCTAAGCACTTAGTGTGACTAATAATCATGCTTTATATTAACAGAGATAACATTTACACCTCATGACATACCTCAACTCATTTCTTTGATGAGTGAGATATATTTCTCAGTATGCATGCCATTGCTTTGCCAGAGTTAACAATCATTTTTAAGCAGAGTTAACTATGGCACCTCATGACACAATCCTTTGGACATGGTTTCTCAGTGACCAAAGTAATTGCTCTGACAATTATTTACCCTTTAGACATTTCAAAGAGCTCATTTGCTTTAAAACAATACAAATTTCATGTACTTAACCACATAAAGCCATGAATTCAATAGTGCAGATTCCAGAAGTTTTTACAAGACTCAGCATGAAACAGTTGGTTGAAGTTTATTAAAACATGATTCAGATATTTTTTAAGAGATTTAAAGTCAAACTTCAATGAAAACATTAAATTTAAACCAGCTGAGTTATTTTAGACATTCATAAAATCGTATAATAGAAGATTCCTAGTTCAAGTGTTTTCAGATTTATGAACGAGAAATGTCCCATTGAAATCTTCATGAATGACTGATGGAAGAGGTCTTCAAGAATGAGTGTTTTTGAAGCTCATTGTTTTCAGATATGATCAAGGTTTGTCAATTAAAATCAATGAGGAAAAGGTTATGCACATCAAGAAAGATATCAGGAGGTCAGGCATGCTTCAGGATTTTCAAGATTAACATGCAATGAATTTTGACCTAAGTGTATGCATTTGACAATCTGTATGCTATGCATTGACTCCCCCTAACAATATGCATTCAATCACTCTTTTTGGCATTTTTCAATGAAATGCAATGCAATAAACTACATGTATGCAAAGACATGTAATGTTTCCCATTAAGACTGAACATATGACAATGTAACTCATGCTCATTCAGACTGCCCTACTAAGCAAAATGACCCATGGTACTAGGCGGAGCACTTGGTCTAAAAGACCACCTCACACATAGTAAGAACCTCCAGACATATTTTCCTACCTTTTGGTAGCTTACTCTTTGATATTCATGCATGATAATTCAACATGGGCAGCATGCATGGATCAAATTTCAGCTTTTCAGATTTTTCAGAATGTAATTTGTTTCAGAGATTATGCATATCAACAATTATCAAACAACTGCAATTGGCATATGTATGCATCAGATGCAGACAACCCTTTTAATCTCATATTTGCACAGAACACTCAGCAAGTGCATGATCAGAAAATAATGCAAATGGCAGATGATGAATGAATATGCGAAAATAGATTTAATGTGCTATGCAGTAAAACTAAAAACAGGAAGTGTAAGAAATTTACCTGAAAAGTTCATGAAGGGGTTTTCATTCTTGAGTGCCTTGGATTAATCCCCTCTTTATTAATCATCTTCCAAGGCACACCTGCAAGTTAGTAAACTATTTTGCACAAATAGGCACCCAAGAAGTCTTGGGTCCTGACATGACAATATCACTCCTAGCAGGTTTTCTCAGCACATTTTTAACTTGATGATCATCAACTTTCATCAGAGGATAACCATCCATCAAATGTCCAGATTTGCCATAATGATGGCAAGAAGTTGCAGATTTCTGATTTGATTTATGCACATTCTTATTAGCATGAATTCTATGTGCATATGCATGAAAATTTTTGTTAACAAAATTAAAATTCTGTTTACCAAAACTAGTCTTGCTTTGGTATCCTGCCAGCCAACATGTTGCAGTCCTGTGACCTGGCTTTCCACAGTTATAGCATGAAAGTTTTATAAATTATTTTACAGGGAATTTGACAGCATGGGAGTTAACAGAATTCTTCTGAATATGCCAACAGTCCTTGACTGTATGGCCATTTTTCCCACACTCTAAACATGTAGAAATCTTTCTTCTAAATGTAAATTTATTCCCACCAAAATCATTTCTATTTGCAAAGAATTTAGCATGTTTGAAATTCTCATTCCTACCCTGAATATGCCAACAGTCCTTGACTGTATGGCCATGCTTTCTACAGTGAGAGTAATTGAGAGAATTTCTTCTAAAAGAACCTGACCAGCATTCAGAGGCCTTGTGATCAGTTTTGTTGCAGTTAAAACAGATGATGTGCTGGTTCTTTGAAACATATTTGTTCTTATTAAAAACATGCTGATTTGTAAAGTATTTTGTATGATATGAGCATGATTTTTTCTTACCACTTGCAAACCAGCAATGAGCAGTAGTGTGTTCTACTTTATCACAATTAGAACATGTGACACTCTTTTTATGAGGGACAGGGAACTTGACCTACGAATCCCTACCATGCATTTCTCTATCTTTCAGATCATCTGATTTCATTAAGTTACATTCATGCATCAAGTGGCCAATCTTGTGACAGTAATGACATTTCATGATTTCCCTTTTATGTGCAAGTCTAGGTGTATCAGTGTGTTTTATAGCATGCACATTTTCAATGTGATTCAATCCTTTCTTCACATGACTGACCTTTTCCATTTTTCCAATTTGTTTCTGATTCTTCTGAACATTTGGTTGTTTATTTTCTGAGGTGGTGGCTACATCTGATGTTTTGATAAAAGATGTCATTAGCTTATTTTTGAAAGCCTTTTTATTGACATTGTTGTAGCCTAACCCTTCCTTTTGAGTATTGACCTTAACTCCTAACAACCTGTCCAGATTTTCTTGTCCATCAACAAATTTAGACAAAGATTTCCTCAAGTCTAGGATTTCATATTCTAGAGAGGTAATATGTAACTCAAAACTTGCAGTCTCTTGTTCACTACAATTGACAGCTTCATTCAAAACCTTGTTGGTAATTTTGTATTCTTCGATCTCCTTTCTCAGATCATCTTCTTTTTCAGTTTCATTTGTACATATCATTTTTCCTTTCTCCAATGTAAGAAGTCTTTCAGACATGGCACTGTTTAACAATTTTAATTTTTCAACTTCTTCTTTAAGCTTATCATTTTGAACCAATTCATTTATTAGAAGCTGATCTTCTGAATTGACTTCTTGCTTTCTTCTATTTTCAAATTCCTTCATTTCTCTTTGCTGTTTTTCATCCTTTTTCCGTAACTCCATGTTTACAGATTTTATGGCTTCAAATTTCTCAATCAGCAAATCATTCTCTCGTTTAAGTTTCTCTAATTTTTCTTCATTTTCTTTGGAAAATTTTCTGAGGGAATCTTTTTCAGACTTCAGCTTGTCTAAATCTGAGTTCACACTTTCGAAATTTTTCACCAATTCTTTACTCTGAACAGAATCATGACAAGTTAGGCTAAGCTTCTTCTCAAGTTCAGAGATTTCTTTTACATGATCTTGATTCTCAATTTTCAGCAATGAAATTTGTTTCTTCAACATTTGAATATCAGACATACAAGCATCATGAACATTTTTCAGTTCAGCACAATTTTTACATGGAGAATTCAAACTGTCTGATCTACTATTCTTCTTCAAGTGTTTGTATTGTTTTCTTAAATGTTCATGAGATTCAAGAAACTCAGCATATACATTCTCCCAATCATCTAAAGAAAAATTCTCGAAGGGATTTACCTCTTCATCATCATCTTCTTCATTTTGGCTGCCACTTTGATTGCTTCTGTTAGCCATCATGCAGCTGTCTTCACTTCTCTTCTGAGCTCGCTTCAGCATATCTAGAATGTCTTTAGCAGCGCTGCAATCATGAAAGCAGGAATGTAAAGCCTTATCAGTAGCTGCCTTCATTAGATTCATAGCTATCTGATTCTCTTCATACATTGATCTGTGACTGTCAGTCCATTTGGACTTTTTCTTTGGTAATTTATAAGGACCGTGTGAAATTAACTTCCACAGATCAGGATTAACTGATATAGCATAATTTTTCAGACTGACAAACCATACATTAAAATTGGAGCCGTTGAAAACTGGTGGATCACCCATGGAAACAGATCAGATTTAATGCAACAGGAATATTGATGAAACAAAAGTAAATTAGCACCTAAGACTGCAGGATCAGATCTGCAGGTCGCTGGACCTTCTATACAGACACCGCTTTGATACCAATTGATAGGGTGCTAGGCCCGGATACAGAGGGGGGGTGAATGTATCCCTCTACCAATAATGCCCAAATTAAAACCTAGATGCTAGACACAGTCCCAGAATAAAACTAATTCAATTGAACTCATGAATAAACACATGGAGCGCGCCTAAGCAATCATCTAGCGGAAGCAAAGCAAGGCAATCAAACCACTGCACAGATAATTTTTTAGGTGGTTCGGTCCACAGACCTACGTCCACCCCTCACTCCCAACCGGAGTGAGGCTTCCACTAGCACAAGCTAGAAACTGCAGACTCAGTCTACAACAGGTGCTGCCAAACAGCTTGACCAGGGGAACAACCTCCCCTCTTCCTCCAGACCGGAGGGACACCCCAAGAGACTCCCAGCCACTTAGAACCAGAGACTAGGTCTCTCTTCCTCCAGACCAGGAGGGAACCCACCAGTGACTCCCCGTCACAAGCAAACCAGAGGTCACAGACCTTTCTTCCTCCAGACCAGGAGGGAACCACTGATGACACACAGTCACCAGCAAACCGGAGATCTGATCTCCCTTCTCTTGAGTCCACAGGAGGAACCCGACCTCAATCCAGAGAGTCGGAAGAACAATGATCACAGTTAAAAAGAAAAACAATAAACGAAAAGTACAGCAATCAGAAAGCTGGAAAATGAAATCATAATGTGGCTCTCGCAGGAGCTGACTGGAGTGGATCTGATCCAACTTCCAGTAGGAATGATCTTCAGGTAAGCTCCTCTTCCTCTTCTCTTCTCTCTCACTATCTTTCTTTTTCTCTTAATCCTCACGAGCTCTATCTCTCTCTCTTTTTCTTCTGATGCTTCTCTCACTCTGCCACTCTTCTTTTTCTTCTTCTTCTTCTTCTGCTTCTCTGCTGCTCTCACCTTCTTCTATCACACTCTCCTCTTTTCGATCAGTCTTCTTCAGGTGAAGAAGCTTCGCATTTATAGCAGCAACAACTAGGGCTGATGCTCTGCACGATTCGCGTCGTTGCTTCAGTCCACGTGGCGGCTTCTCAGCATCTTGGATCACGTGCCAGGTGCCAGCCTCAGATCACGTGCCCAGACTTTGTAGGTTTAATGAAGAGTTCAGTTGATCAGCAGAATTAACACAGGCTGTACATAGTTCAATCAAGCAGTAATGTATAGACTTAACAATGCAGTGTGCATGCAATGTACAGACTTTGCGTGCAGGCTGCCAGCGATGTATAGACTTGCTGCGTGCAGGCTGGCAACAATGTATAGACTTTGCTGCATACTGTGGGACACAATGTACAGACTTTGCGGCAGGCAATTGGAAGTTGTATAGACATGCTGTGCAGGCTATGGGACGCAATGTATAGACATTGCAGTGCTGGCTGCCAGCGATGTATAGACATTGCAGTACTACCGTGGGACGTTATATAGACTTACTGTGCAGACTGCCAGATGCAGTGTACAGACTTTGCGTGTGTGTGCTGAGACAATGCGTAGACTTGGTTCGAGCAACACACTGACTGTATAGACTATATGAATGCAGAGCTAGACCCATGTACAGACTTCATACATGCAAGACTGAAGCATGTACAGACATGATGTAGCATAATTGTATGGACTTAGTGTGTGCGAGCATTGCTGCAGGCAGTGTACAGACTTTGTTATGCAAGGCTATGGCATGCTGTCAAGCAATGTGCAGACTTGTGTGTGAGACATGAAGCAATCGAATGTATAGACATGCAACAAGGAAGTGTATAGACTTGATGAAAGCAATGCATGCACAATGATGCAATGTTCAGACTTTGCTGAAGGCTGCCAATCGATGTATGGACTTGGCTGAAGGTAACGCTGAAGCAATGTTCAGACTTCATGTATACAATGCAGTGGCTTGTACACACTTTGTGAGTGTGAAGCTATGCATGTATAGACTTCACATATGCAGTCATTATACCATGTATAGACTTAGTGTTCACGTGAGAAAACGATGTATGGAGTTGATGTATGCAGCAATAAGAATGCACATACTTTATTGCGTGCATGACAGACAATGTCTGGACTTGCTATAATGTGTGCAGCTAAAGGAGCAAACAGATGTATAGACTTTAAGTAAAGATGCATGAGCAATGTATAGACTATGCATATGCAAAGGCTGTATAGACTTAGCGTGCTATGCAAAGGCTGTATAGACTTGAGCTAAGCAAGCTACAAAGCCGATGTATAGACTTGAGCTAAGGAAGCTATAGGGCCGACGTATAGACTTTGCATATGTGAGACACTGTACAGACTTGAATGCAGAGTGACGATGTGTAGACATGCCCAATGTACAGACTTAGCAGTAGCATGATGGCAAGTGATGTACAGACTTCACATGAGACAATGCAATGTGTAGACTTGATGAACAAACAAGTGAGCGATGTACAGACTTGCTAAAAGATGCATGAGACGCTGCCAGACTGTACAGACTTGCTAAGATGATGCATGAGACGCTGCCAGACTGTACAGACTTCGAGTGAGACGATGCATAAGACGCAGAACAATGTATAGACTTTGAAGCTTAACTGAGACGGTGGATGTACAGACTTCATGGCTCAACTGAGACGGTGGATGTACAGACTTAGTGTTGCGACACTAGGCCAATATACAGACTTAGACCGCCTACATGCTATGCAATGTACACACTTCGACCGCCTGCATGCTATGCAATGTACACACTTAGAATGCCTGCATGCTATGCAGTGTGTAGACTTTGAAGAGCTTGCAGCTGTACAATGTGCAGACTTTGAAGTCTCGCATGCAATGCAGTGTGTGGACTTGTCATGCCTACACAAGGCGATGTACATACTTGCTACGTGATGCTAATGTGTAGACTATGTAAATGCATGCAGTGTATAGACCCACTTCTGTCCAGACTATGCTAAGTGTGATGATGCATGGATGTTTAGCCTGTACTGACTTCCACAAGCAGAGTAAAGTAACTGATGTATATGTATATGAATGCTTTATGCAGCAGATAACATGACTGAACATCAAATGCAATGCTTTAGATCTGATAAACTGACTGAACAGCAATGCAATGCTTTATGCTCTGATAAACTGACTGAACATCAGAATGACTAAAATGACTTAATATCACATGGTGACTCACAGTGCTTAACTCACATCAAAACCAATCATCAAAACCACAGGGGCACAACAATCTCCCCCTTTTTGATGATGGCAACACTGTCAACACAGTGAGTCATTCTGATGATGTGAGTCATTCTGATGACTCAAACTATTCTCCCCCTTTGACTTCATCAAAAAGAAAATAGTTTGAGAAGTTAAAGCATATTTATGACTAAGTCAATTTCTCCCCCTTGCTATAATCAAGATGAACCATGGAGAGGTATGAATGTAGAGATGCAGATGCAACAAGAAATGCAATACCTCCCCCTAAATATATGAATGCAAGGTCACAATTGAAATGAACATGATTCAATATGACAAGGAAGCTCCCCCTGAATAGATACCAATTGATTTGCATCTATTGCATTTCTCCCAATTGATATGGTTGAGAGGGAGACCACAGTGGCATTCTAGGATAAGTTCAGGTCAATGAACCAAGGACAGTGAGCAGAAGAGTTTCAAATAATCAGATTTACAAATAAGCTTCAAACATAAGAAGTTCAGCCATATTTTCAAGGAGATACCAATCTCATAAATCAATAACAGAATTTTTTCAAAGTCTTCCATTATAAGGGCTTATGAATGAACTTTATTGAATAGCATGGTTTAAACATGATGTATGCAAAGTTTGTCAATAAAATTCTGTATTTATATCTAAAATCACAGTTTAATAAAAGTAAACCAAGCCCTCATATTTATATCTTGATTAACATCCCTTTCTCTTACACAATCAAACTTACTGACTTCTTTAGGAATTACATTCACTAGTATTGAGATCAAGCAATTATGAAGTCATGTGAATTTGTCTAGGGTTATAGTAATTTAGCTTTTGCATCAATATTCAAATATTACAATTTGTTCAGCAAATTTTCATTCTACATATATCCAGAGCACTCTAGTTCAGTGCACACCTTGTAACTAGAGGATATACGTTGATCAAACGCCAATATCCCTAAGCACTTAGTGTGACTAACAATCATGCTTTATATTAACAGAGATAACATTTACACCTCATGACATACCTCAACTCATTTCTTTGATGAGTGAGATGTATTTCTCAGTATGCATGCCATTGCTTTGCCAGAGTTAACAATCATTTTTAAGCAGAGTTAACTATGGCACCTCATGACACAATCCTTTGAACATGGTTTCTCAGTGACCAAAGTCATTGCTCTGACAATTATTTACCCTTTAGACATTTCAAAGAGCTCATTTGCTTTAAAATAATACAAATTTTATGTACTTAACCACATAAAACCATGAATTCAATAGTGCAGATTCCAGAAGTTTTTACAAGACTCAGCATGAAACAGTTGGTTGAAGTTTATTAAAACATGATTCAGATATTTTTTAAGAGATTTAAAGTCAAACTTCAATGAAAACATTAAATTTAAACCAGCTGAGTTATTTCAGACATTCATAAAATCGTATAATAGAAGATTCCTAGTTCAAGTGTTTTCAGATTTATGAACGAGAGATGTCCCATCGAAATCTTCATGAATGACTGATGGAAGAGGTCTTCAAGAATGAGTGTTTTTGAAGCTCATTGTTTTCAGATATGATCAAGGTTTGTCAATAAAATCAATGAGAAAAGGTTATGCACATCAAGCAAGATATCAGGAGGTCAGGCATGCTTCAGGATTTTCAAGATTAACATGCAATGAATTTTGACCTAAGTGTATGCATTTGACAATCTGTATGCTATGCATTGACTCCCCCTGACAATATGCATTCAATCACTCTTTTTGGCATTTTTTCAATGTAAGGAAATGCAATGCACTATATGTATGCAAGGACATGTAATGTTTGCCATGAAGACTGAACATATGACAATGTGACTCATGCTCATTCAGACTGCCCTACTAAGCAAAATGACCCATGGTACTAGGCGGAGCACTTGGTCTAAAAGACCACCTCACACATAGTAAGAACCTCCAGACAGATTTTCCTACCTTTTGGTAGCTTACTCTTTGATATACCATAGTGGTCATGCATGATAATTCAACATGGGCAACATGCATGGATCAAATTTTAGCTTTTCAGATTTTTCAGAATGTAATTTGTTTCAGAGATTATGCATATCAACAATTATCAAACAACTGCAATTGGCATATGTATGCATCAGATGCAGACAACCCTTTTAATCTCATATTTGCACAGAACACTCAGCAAGTGCATGATCAGAAAATAATGCAAATGATAGATGATGAATGAATATGCGAAAACAGATTTAATGTGCTATGCAGTAAAACTAAAAACAGGAAGTGTAAGAAATTTACCTGAAAAGTTCAGGAAGGGGTTTTCATTCTTGAGTGCCTTGGATTAATCCCCTCTTTATTAATCAGCTTCCAAGGCACACCTGCAAGTTAGTAAACTATTTTGCACAAATAGGCACCCAAGAAGTCTTGGGTCCTGACATGACAGTATCACTCCTAGCAGGTTTTCTCAGCACATTTTTAACTTGATGATCATCAAATTTCATCAGAGGATAACCATCCATCAAATGTCCAGATTTGCCATAATGATGGCAAGAAGCAGCATATTTCTGATTCGATTTATGCACATTCTTATTAGCATGAATTCTATGTGCATATGCATGAAAATTTTTGTTAACAAAATTAAAATTTTGTTTACCAAAACTAGTCTTGCTTTGGTATCCTGCCAGCCAACATGTTGCAGCCCTGTGACCTGGCTTTCCACAGTTATAGCATGAAAGTTTTGTAAATTGTTTTACAGGGAATTTGACAGCATGGGAGTTAACAGAATTCTTCTGAATATGCCAACAGTCCTTGACTGTATGGCCATTTTTCCCACACTCAAAACATGTAGAAATCTTTCTTCTAAATGTAAATTTATTCCCACCAAAATCATTTCTATTTGCAGAGAATTTAGCATGTTTGAAATTCTCATTCCTACCCTGAATATGCCAACAGTCCTTGACTGTATGGCCATGCTTTCTACAGTGAGAGCAATTGAGAGAATTTCTTCTAAAAGAACCTGACCAGCATTCAGAGGCCTTGTGACCAGTTTTGTTGCAGTTAAAACAGATGATGTGCTGGTTCTTTGAAACAGATTTGTTCTTATTAAAAACATGTTGATTTGCAAAGTATTTTGTATGATATGAATGAGATGTTTTCTTACCACTTGCAAACCAGCAGTGAGCAATTGTGTGTCCTAATTTGCCACAGTGAAAACATTCAATTTTCTTTTTCTGAGATGAAGAATTTTGACCTGCGAATCCCTGCCATGCATTTCTCTAGCTTTCAGATCATCTGATTTCATTAAGTTACATTCATGCATCAAGTGGCCAATCTTGTGACAGTAATGATATTTCATGATTTCCCTTTTATGTGCAAGTCTAGGTGTATCAGTGTGTTTTATAGCATGCACATTTTCAATGTGATTCAATCCTTTCTTCACATGACTGACATTTTCCATTTTTCCAATTTGTTTCTGATTCTTCTGAACATTTGGTTGTTTATTTTCTGAGGTGGTGGCTACATCTGATGCTTTGATAAAAGATGTCATTAGCTTGTTTTTGAAAGCCTTTTTATTGACATTGTTGTAGCCTAACCCTTCCTTTTGAGTATTGACCTTAACTCCTGACAACCTGTCCAGATTTTCTTGTCCATCAACAAATTTAGACAAAGATTTCCTCAAGTCTAGGATTTCATATTCTAGAGAGGTAATATGTAACTCATAACTTGCAGTCTCTTGTTCACTGCAATTGACAGCTTCATTCAAAATCTTGTTGGCAATTTTGTATTCTTCGATCTCCTTTCTCAGATCATCTTCTTTTTCAGTTTCATTTGTAGAGATCATTTTTCCTTTCTCCAATGTAAGAAGTCTTTCAGACATGGCACTGTTTAACAATTTTAATTTTTCAACTTCTTCTTTAAGCTTATCATTTTGAACCAATTCATTTATTAGAAGCTGATCTTTTGAATTGACTTCTTGCTTTCTTCTATTTTCAAATTCCTTCATTTCTCTTTGCTGTTTTTCATCCTTTTTCCGTAACTCCATGTTTACAGATTTTATGGCTTCAAATTTCTCAATCAGCAAATCATTCTCTCGTTTAAGTTTCTCTAATTTTTCTTCATTTTCTTTGGAGAATTTTCTGAGGGAATCTTTTTCAGACTTCAGCTTGTCTAAATCTGAGTTCACACTTTCGAAATTTTTCATCAATTCTTTACTCTGAACAGAATCATGACAAGTTAGGCTAAGCTTCTTCTCAAGTTCAGAGATTTCTTTTACATGATCTTGATTCTCAATTTTCAGCAATGAAATTTGTTTCTTCAACATTTGAATATCAGACATACAAGCATCATGAACATTTTTCAGTTCAGCATAATTTTTACATGGAGAATTCAAACTGTCTGATCTACTATTCTTCTTCAAATGTTTGTATTGTTTTCTTAAATGTTCATGAGATTCAAGCAACTCAGCATAAGCATTCTCCCAATCATCTAAAGAAAAATTCTCGAAGGGATTTACCTCTTCATCATCATCTTCTTCATTTTGGCTGCCACTTTGATTGCTTCTGTTAGCCATCATGCAGCTGTCTTCACTTCTCTTCTGAGCTCGCTTCAGCATATCTAGAATGTCTTTAGCAGAGCTGCAATCATGAAAGCAGGAATGTAAAGCCTTATCAGTAGCTGCCTTCATTAGATTCATAGCTATCTGATTCTCTTCATACATTGATCTGTGACTGTCAATCCATTTGGACTTTTTCTTTGGTAATTTATGAGGACCGTGTGAAATTAACTTCCACAGATCAGGATTAACTGATATAGCATAATTTTTCAGACTGACAAACCATACATTAAAATTGGAGCCGTTGAAAATTGGTGGATCACCCATGGAAACAGATCAGATTTAATGCAACAGGAATATTGATGCACCAAAAGTAAATTAGCACCTAAGACTGTAGGATCAGATCTGCAGGTCGCTCGACCTTCTATACAGACATCGCTCTGATACCAATTGATAGGGTGCTAGGCCCGGATACAGAGGGGGGGTGAATGTATCCCTCTACCAATAATGCCCAAATTAAAACCTGGATGCTAGACACAGTCCCAGAATAAAACTAATTCAATTGAACTCATGAACAAACACATGGAGCGCGCCTAAGCAATCATCTAGCGGAAGCAAAGCAAGGCAATCAAACCACTGCACAGATAATTTTTTAGGTGGTTCGGTCCACAGACCTACGTCCACCCCTCACTCCCAACCGGAGTGAGGCTTCCACTAGCACAAGCTAGAAACCGTAGACTCAGTCTGCAACAGGTGCTGCCAAACAGCTTGACCAGGGGAACAACCTCTCCTCTTCCTCCAGACCGGAGGGACACCCCAAGAGACTCCCAGCCACTTGGAACCAGAGACTAGGTCTCTCTTCCTCCAGACCAAAAGGGAACCCACCAGTGACTCCCCGTCACCAGCAAACCATAGGTCACAGACCTCTCTTCCTCCAGACCAGGAGGGAACCACTGATGACACAAAGTCACCAGCAAACCGGAGATCAGATCTCCCTTCTCCTGAGTCCACAGGAGGAGCCTGACCTCAATCCAGAGAGTCGGAAGAACAATGATCACAGTTAAAAAGAAAAACAATAATCGAAAAGTACAGCAATCAGAAAGCTGGAAAATGAAATCACAATGTGGCTCTCGCAGGAGCTGACTGGAGTGGATCTGATCCAACTTCCAGTAGGAACGATCTTCAGGTAAGCTCTTCTTCTCTTCTCTCTCACTATCTTTCTTTTTCTCTTAATCCTCACGAGCTCTATCTCTCTCTCTTTTTCTTCTGATGCTTCTCTCACTCTGCCACTCTTCTTTTTCTTCTTCTTCTGCTTCTCTGCTGCTCTCACATTCTTCTATCACACTCTCCTCTTTTCTATCAGTCTTCTTCAGGAGAAGAAGCTTCGCATTTATAGCAGCAGCAACTAGGGCTGATGCTCTGCACGATTCCCGCCCTAGCTTCAGTCCATGTGGCAGCTTCTCAGCATCTTGGATCACGTGCCAGGTGCCAGCCTCAGATCACGTGCCCAGACTCTGCAGGTTTAATGAATAGTTCAGTCGATCAGCAGAATCAACACAGGCTGTACATAGTTCAATCAAGCAGCAATGTATAGACATAACAATGCAGTGTGCATGCAATGTACAGACTTTGCGTGCAGGCTGCCAGCGATGTATAGACTTGCTGCATGCAGGCTGGCAACAATGTATAGACTTTGCTGCATACTGTGGGACGCAATGTATAGACTTTGCGGCAGGCAGTTGGACGTTGTATAGACATGCTGTGCAGGCTATGGGACGCAATGTATAGACATTGCAGTGCTGGCTGCCAGCGATGTATAGACATTGCAGTACTGCCGTGGGATGTTGTATAGACTTACTATGCAGACTGCCAGATGCAGTGTACAGACTTTGCGTGTGTGTGCTGAGACAATGTGTAGACTTGGTTCGAGCAACACACTGACTGTACAAACTATATGAATGCAGAGCTAGACCCATGTACAGACTTCATACATGCAAGACTGAAGCGTGTACAGACATGATGTAGCATGATTGTATGGACTTAGTGTGTGCGAGCATTGCTGCAGGCAGTGTACAGACTTTGTTATGCAAGGCTATGGCATGCTGTCAAGCAATGTGCAGACTTGTGTGTGAGACATGAAGCAATCGAATGTATAGACATGCAACAAGGAAGTGTATAGACTTGATGAAAGCAATGCATGCATAATGATGCAATGTTCAGACTTTGCTGAAGGCTGCCAGTCGATGTATGGACTTGGCTGAAGGCAACGCTGAAGCAATGTTTAGACTTCATGTATGCAATGCAGTGGCTTGTACACACTTTGTGAGTGTGAAGCTATGCATGTATAGACTTCACATATGCAGTCATTATACCATGTATAGACTTAGTGTTCACGTGAGAAAACGATGTATGGAGTTGATGTATGCAGCAATAAGAATGCACATACTTTATTGCGTGCATGACAGACAATGTCTAGACTTGCTATAATGCGTGCAGCTAAAGGAGCAAACAGATGTATAGACTTTAAGTAAAGATGCATGAGCAATGTATAGACTATGCATATGCAAAGGCTGTATAGACTTAGCATGCTATGCAAAGGCTGTATAGACTTGAGCTAAGCAAGCTACAGAGCCGATGTATAGACTTGAGCTAAGGAAGCTACAGGGCCGATGTATAGACTTTGAATATGTGAGACACTGTACAGACTTGAATGTAGAGTGACGATGTGTAGACATGTCCAATGTACAGACTTAGCAGTAGCATGATGGCAAGTGCTGTACAGACTTCACATGACACAATGCAATGTGTAGACTTGATGAACAAACAAGTGAGTGATGTACAGACTTGCTAAACGATGCATGAGACGCTGCCGGACTGTACAGACTTGCTAAGACGATGCATGAGACGCTGCCAGACTGTACAGACTTCGAGTGAGACGATGCATAAGACGCATAACAATGTATAGACTTTGAAGCTTAACTGAGACGGTGGATGTACAGACTTCATGGCTCAATTGAGACGGTGGATGTACAGACTTAGTGTTGCGACACTAGGCCAATGTACAGACTTAGACCGCCTGCATGCTATGCAATGTACACACTTCGACCGCCTGCATGCTATGCAGTGTGTAGACTTTGAAGAGATTGCAGCTGTGCAATGTGCAGACTTTGAAGTCTCGCATGCAATGCAGTGTGTGGACTTGTCATGCCTACACAAGACGATGTACATACTTTCTGCATGATGCTAATGTGCAGACTATGTTAATGCATGCAGTGTATAGACCCACTTCTGTCCAGACTATGCTGAGTGTGATGATGCATGGATGTTTAGCCTATACTGACTTCCACAAGCAGAGTAAAGCAACTGATGTATATGTATATGAATGCTTTATGCAGCAGATAACATGACTGAACATCAAATGCAATGCTTTAGATCTGATAAACTGACTGAACAGTAATGTAATGCTTTATGCTCTGATAAACTGACTGAACATCAGAATGACTAAAATGACTGAATATCACATGGTGACTCACAGTGCTTAACTCACATCAAAACCAATCATCAAAACCACAGGGGCACAATAATCTTGAGTTAGGAGGATCGAAAAAAGGAGGTATCAACACCACTACCTCGATCACTATCCCAATAATACGCCCATAAAATTTCATGACCAAAGGACGCTCCGTCGACCTAGAACGGGCTATCAAAGTAAAAACCTACAATTACTGTGCTACAGTGGAAATCATGATTCGCCGTGTAACTTTAATAATTCCTCTTATTTATTCAAGTTAATTATTAACTAATTAACTGATCATATAATCACATGAAAATTTAGAGTAAATTATGGGGATTCAAGTCACATGCACTTTGTGATTTTTAGACAAGTGATTATATAGATATAAAAATTTTAACGTGTTGTGATTATTTAATTAATTAAGATAATCAAACAGTAAACTAAAACGAAGGCAAAACTACGATCAAGGCGATCAAAAATATGAATTTTAGACATGCAAGCCTAATTACTATTATCCTGGGCTTCAGTTCATTGAGAAAACCTACATTTTGGTGCAGAAAGATTGACAGGGGTGAAGGTGGTAGAGATAACACGAAGCAATATCAGCAGCACTGCACGCGTAAAGCAGCAGGTGGAAGAAAAGAGGAAGAAGCCGCTGCAGGAAGAAGGATGCAGCAAAACCCCCTTTCACGTGTAGAAGGAAGAGTAGGAAGAAGACCTTCACGCAGCAGCAGGATGGAGGAAACATGGGTCCCCTTCGAAGCACCAGCACCATTAGCCATTGCCGGCTACGAAGGGTTTGATCTTTTATAGAGGAGGGAATCATATTCGAGGGTGGCAATGGCTACTGAAAGTAGGGTTTTTAGAACATTTTCGTGCGTTACACTTCCCCTGCCAAAAGGCCAGCCGCTTGCCATTGTTTGAAACAAAACCCTAAAAGCCTTCCTCATTCAACCCTTGAACATGTGGTGGGTTTGGGCCATCGATAGTGTTGGGGTAACATGGGTCCCCACTCATGTAATATGTGTGCACACCCAAAGCCCACTTGATGCTAAGCTGTCCACGTACGTGAGTTTAAACATAAGGCTCATTAGTTTAAGTGGGTTTGCCTGCATGGGTTTTAAGGATTTATATGCTTAATTAAGGGAAAGATTAGTTAACGGGTTTCTCCATAAGTGCGGGTATAGGCCCATTTATGTGGAGCTCATGTATGTGGTCAAAGTTACAAGGTTGACCAAAGGGGTAATGGGTTACTCAATGGGCTAAAGCCATTAAGTGTGTATGGGTGATAAGATATATATATAATTTGGCCTTCTTATACAAATATTTAGGAGTTTTACTCGATATTCAAATATCTTGTTATATAACTAACTCATTTGTTATTTATTATTTATTAAACCTCATATATGTGGCTTATATCTATTAATAGTTTACATGTATATATATATATGTATATATATATGGCCCATTAGCTATTAGTCTTAGGCTAATTTCATATGCAAGGCCCATACGGCTATCGGGTTTACCATCGGTGTTTTATATTTCATTAATTTAGTGTGGCTATAAGAAAACTCGTATATCCAAGGCTCAATAACTTAGGGTCATGATATATACTAGGGTCTTAATCGATTGAGAGTTTGCTTAAGGTAGTACTTCATATAGAGATTTTATTTCTCATAACTTCCTTCACTTTATTTACCTACTTAGTCATTATCTTGGGTATCAGAGGCAGGTTCAATCTTAGGAAAAATATTTACTTCCATTCCAAAAATGGAATATCAACTAACCATTTATTTATTCTAAGATTATTATACCTAAATTCTTATTTATTCAACATTATTTACTATTTATAGGAATATGTAAACATCATCATGTATAGGTTATCTTTTTTTTTCCAAACTGTAAATATATATATATATATATATATATATATATATATTATTTTATGCATGTTTAGCCTTCAAAATTACCGGGCGTTACAGTGTACCTCCCGGGCCTAGGGCGGGGCAAGGAGGTACATCCAGACTGGGTACCCATCGCGAGGCGGTGGATGACGGTGCGGGACACAAGATCGCTACGGCGCCTTTCGCGGGTGATTCAAGATGACATGGACACCTTCCCATATGCATCGGTGAGTTTCTAAACTTAAACCCTTCTAAATGCAACTAAATGCGCTTTATATGCTTATGAATGCTGATATTGACTGTTGACTTTTTAGGTGCGCTGGACACCGTACCGGGATGAGGACCATGACGGGCAGCTTTGGGTGGAGGTGGCCTTGGCATATGGAGGCCGAGAGATCTGGCTACACTACTTCAAAATCATCGAGCCTCTGCACTTCCGGGTTCACCAGCCCGAGGTAGAGTTCCCGGCCAGAGACGACGAGCGGATCGGGCGATCCTCTAGGGGCATGAGCAGCGACATTGAATGGGTGACGAGAGCAGTAGACCAAATCAGAGATTGGACCCGCCGAGGCAGAGTGGTCCGAGCCCAGGCGACGAGCGATGAGGCATACCTGAGGGCCTACGCCCGAAGGTACGATGATCAGGTGTTCCGTGGTGCTCGAAGACCGGTAAGACTCTCTAAACCATGCTTCTTTAATTAATTCTAAATGTACTGACTCATGGATTTTCTATATGCTGCTAGACCCGCAAGGGCGCATAGTCGAGCTCCAGGGTCCCATCCACTCCACCGTCCAGCAGAGGGACGAGTTCCAGCGCACGCTGGAGCTATTGGTGAGTTCTAAACCTTAGACTTAATTATGCAAATGATTTTGAATGCGACTGACTATGACTTCTAAAATGCAGAGAGCTGTGGGAGCGCAGCGGGCGGGACCAGATGCTCCATCATCATCCTCGTAGCCAGCGGTAGACCGGGCCGAGAGGGACGCCGACTTTGCTCGGGCGGTTGCTCGGGCCGAGGAGGCCGAGGCCACGCTCGCAGAGAGGGTTAAAAAAACTAGCCGACTCCTTTCTATTAAATGCTTATGATATGCAAAATGACTAACTATGAATGAATGCATACTTAAGCAGGCCAGGGAGTTGACCACGGTGTTGGCCGAGGCGGAGCGGCTCCGAGGAGAGATGGCTGAGGTGGCTCCTCTTCGTGCAGAGGTGGAGAGATTATGGGTAGAGGCGGCTGAGGTGGCTCCTCTTCGTGCAGAGGTGGAGAGACTCAGAGTCAGGGCAGCAGCAGCGGCAGAGCTGAGATCTGAGTACTGGAGAGAGCATTTCGACTAGTGGGGGGCCGATCCTCCCATAGCGTGTCACAGAGTGGTGCGCGCAACGTGCACAGGGATTATCTCACAGGTTCCTCTGGCCACCGGAGGAACGAGGAGGAGGAGAAGAGACAACGACACCGCGAGGAGGGTAGCACCTCCATGGCACCGCTGGCCAAGAGGCGTGAGGGGACCGGGGACAGCGGCAGTCTAGGAGAGGGACTAGCCGGGGCATGAGTTGCACTGTGCTTTTCTTTTTTTATTTTATGGACAGGTGTACATGACTTTTGTTAGTGATATGTGAGAGTTTTTTTTTGTTCTTTTTGTGTGCAAATGTGTGTAATGCCACTGTGTGGATGATGACTCACTATCAAGGACTCCTAGGAGTAACATATGAATCGAGAGAGAGAGAGAGAAAGTTTTGGGCAAAATAGGGAAAATAGGGAAAACAGGTGAAAAACGGTTGTATGGACGACCGCTAGGATGAAGAAATGGTCAAGACACGACCGTTTGGGGATTGGGAAATAAGGGGGTGGAAGAAGGTGGAAAACGGTCGCCTGACGACCGCTTACGGGCGGTTAGCGGTCGTGCGATAGACCGCTAAGGAGAAAATCCAGTGAAGTTTGAGCGGGACTCTCCGCGAGAGTCCGAGCTCGGGGCAAAAGACACCTAATCTACTCTAAGACCTATCCTAACTTAAATTGGGACTAACTAGCCTCAATCCTAATGTGTTAAGACTAAAACCAAAGCCTTATAACTAGGGATACACCCCAAATTCGCAGCTCACAGATTTCTGCTCAAGAAAACCTTGAAAACTCCCTTAAAGTCATCCAAGTCACCATGAAGAGAAGCTTTGAGGCCAAAACTATGGGGGAGGTGGCCTACACCGGGCCAAAACCAGCTAGAAGGGAACATGGGGAGCTGCAAAGGCTTACATCCATCCCCAAGCACTTGAGCACAAGCTCCTCAAGAGAGGTAAGTTCATATCAATTTCATGAATTTTCTGAATTTTCTTTTAATTCTTCCTCTCATGGCATCTCTTCTTCTTCCTTTCTTCTTTCTTCTAGCTCCTTCCTGGCCCAAGATGTTACTCTAACCTGAAGTGGGTAGTTCCCTTAATAAAAGAACTCCCTTTAGAAGTAACTTCCATCCTAAGGGCATGGCACCTACAACCTTTGTTAGTTTTAGCCAAGAAATTTCAAAAAAAATCATATGATTGGCGTAGCATTTCAGCCCTCATGGAGTTATGGCACCCCCAAACGCATACATTCATATTCCCATCTTTTGAAGCCACCATCCTTCTAGAAGAAGTAGAGAGCTATCTAGCCCTTCCTAAGACTAAGGTGGGGGATGAAGACTTAGTGTGTCATACGGTTGAACCAATAAACCTTTCTCTAATTCTAGGGGATTTCATTCACAACCAAAAGGATGTTAGGACAATGATTAGCCCACGCCACATTCATTTGATCCCCATGGCTCAATGGATCACCGCTTATTGTAAAAATAAGAGCGGGAGGTATGAAGCCATATCAAAGGCTACCTCGGTTTGCTTGTGCGGGGTTTTCCTCTTTCCTACCACGGACCACCTTTTAGATATCCAAAACCTTAGTGTCATTAGTGACTCGTGGCGGGGTTTGTCCATTTCTCAGGCCATTCTTTCATACCTTTATGAGGGACTTAGCTCAGCTTGTTTAGGAGGGCCTCTCTTCGGGTCCATGATTATTCAAGAGGGCTGGTTGGGAGTTAGATTGAAGTTCTTACCCAAGGAGAACGTCCCTTCAGCCAGCCGCATATTTAGGAGCCACCCACTTTTCTACATAGGAGGCACATTTGGGTTCTCTTCATAGGTTGAGTGCCGGATGGCGGATAAGAAAACAAGGGATGAATGGCGCCTCTTCCTCAACACATTGCCAATTGATAAGTTCATGATGTGGCCCCAGCTTCTTCAAGGCACTACTCTGATACTATCCCGATGACTGGGCCGAGACCTGTAGCAAGTGGGGAACACTACCTTGGTAATCTACAACCCACATCGGTGCTACTTACAAATCGGGCTACCTCGCACTAAGGTTCTAGCATTATCATACTACCCTTCCCTTCAAGTGAGGAAGATCGAGACCGCGGAGGATGAGCGGGCGATCCAGAGTGCTCTGACCATGTGGGAGATCAGTCGCGTCCGTACCTTACCAGCGGAGGTGACAGAGAAGGAAGAGGAATACCGAACTTATGTGAAGGAGTTACGCAAGATCCGGCCTTGCGCGGACAAGAAATTGAATGTATTTTGATTTTTTTGATGTGAACTTGGCATTTTTATTTGAAATGATGATGTGCCACGAACCTTGGATGAATAAATGAGAAGTTTGTTTGAAAAGATGTGCAATGGACTTGCGATTTAGCATGATTAATTGAATGAAGCAGAGTTTTCTATCTGGTAAACGGTCTAGCAAACGACCGCTAGGAAAAGAAAAACGGTCTATCGATAGACCGCCAAGGACATGGCTCATAAAACACTCAGAGTTTTTTGGTCCTCGGGAATGGCTAGCGGTCGCCATTAGGCCGCTAGGAAAGGATAAACGGTCTATCGAAGGACCGCTAAGAAGGAGAAACTGGTAAGCCTGAGAATTTGGCCCTCGAGTGAGAATAGCGATCTTCTCCATGACCGCGAGTGTATGGCTAGCGGTCTAACAAAGGACCGCAAGGGACAAGAGATGGAGAAACTTGAGAGCTTCGAATCTTGGAGAATTAGACCTGTATCTGCACACACTTAAAACAAGAAACAAGTTAGATCTGTTCTTAGGCTTAACCCTTGCCTGCAGCAAGTTAGAGAATGACCAATTCTTGATATTTGGTCAAGGGTGGAAACCTTATTAAATAGGAAGAAAATGCAATGAATATTAACGCAAATGCATGCTATGCAATGATGATGGTATTTTTGAAAATTTGAAAATATTTTAATTTTTATGGGTTTTAAAATATTTGATTTTTTTGGATTTTGGAATATCTGATTTTTTTTATTTTGAAATATCTGATTTTTTTGGATTTTGAAATATCTAATTTTTTTGAATTTTGGAATATATGTTTTTTTTGGATTTTGACGGCTTAACTTCGTCCTGGCAACGAGAGCCCTACCTGTCCCACTAGGAATCTCCTGAGGTCGACGTGCTTTCGAAGTGACAACCCCCGGCCAGGGCCAATCTGTATGACGGTGCTTCTACCGAGGCCATACCCAGGGTACTGTCTGGTCCTAAAAAGAAAAATAAAATTCAGGGGGGGTAAGCTTAGACCAGGTGTAGAGGTTTGTTAGGGTTTGAGTCCTTCTCGAAACAACCTTTTCAGAGATTCAGTCTGTTGCGCGGGGCTTTATGTCCGTCATCAAACCTTCATCCACTCTAGGCACGCGTACGACCAGGCTCAAAATGTCCCGCGGGAAAACTGCACTGCCACTCTTGCCATACCTAGTTTTACATATTTTGGAGCTCTGATTTTGAAACTTCGAGCTTTTGAGATGAGCTTTTAATTTTGCTTTGACTTGCTCCTTTTTCGTTTTCTTTGCTTTTCTGTTGTGGAATCAGGTCATAACGGACTGCCCTTGTTTGAGACCTCCTCTCATCAGGGTGTCTAGATTAGTCATCGCCCCCTTATTCACCTCTTGCCCCTAGATTCAGCCGATGAGATAAACGGACAGGGACCTTGACTTCCCCCAAGCATGGCCAAGGAGAAACGATATTTACATAACTGGGGAACCTGACCAGAGACGTCGTGAAGTGTGTGATTTGCCAAACTCAGGATCTTCTTCGTGATCGGGGAAAGGGACAACTCGCTAACGGGCTTTCATTAGCCTGACTATAAGGAAAGAAGCGCTTAAGATATAACACTTTCCAAGCGTGGGACAGCTCCTCACCTTCTACGTTGACTAAGCGGTATGCATTCCCTGGATAAGCTTCTTTAACAACCAACGGACCTTCCCAGTTAGGTTACAATTTGGACCTAGGACCTCCTGACCTAATAAATTTACGTCTCAAAACCATATCACCTACTTAAAATTTGCGCTCAATTACCTTCTTTTGAAAATAACGCGAGACTCTCTTTTGATAAACAGATACGTGATCGGCCGCATTCATCCTCTTCTCATCCAAGAGTTCCAGCTAGATGAGCAACGCCTCTCGACGTTCATCGAGATTAAGTTCCTTATCGAGTTGTGCCCTTCGGGAAGGGATCAAGATCTCATATGGGAGCACTGCCTCCATCCCGTAAGTAAGAGCATAGGGGGTTTGTCCCGTAGGAGTACGGACGGAGATGCGGTAAGCCCATAGAGCTTCCACTAATCGTTCAGGCCAATCAGAGAATTTATGAGATTCGCATGTTTTCTTTATGATTTTAAGAAGGGTTTTATTGGTAGCTTCAGCTTGACCATTACCTTGAGGATAATATGAAGATGAATGATGCAATGCAATATTGAACTTCTTACATAGGTCCTGGAGCTCCTGAGAGATGAACTGGGGTCCATTGTCGGTGACGATGCTGCTTGGCACTCCGAACCACGAGATGATATTCTTCATGATGAAGCGGCACACTGTGGTTGCTTTGATCTTCGCATACGCCTCCGCTTCGGCCCACTTGGTGAAGTACTCAGTGGCGGTAAGGATGAAGGATTTTTGCTTGGTTTGAGAGTTGGGATCACCGAGCAGACCGACAATGTCGAAAGCCCACATGGAGAATGGCCAAGGAGCAGAAAGAGGATGAAGAGATGAAGCAGGAGCATGGATTTTATCAGCGTGGAGTTGGCATTTAAGACACCTCCGGACATAGAGGGAGCAATCTTCCTTTAGAGTGGGCCAATAATAACCCTGCCTAAGGATCTTCTTCACTAGAGCCTTGCCATTGACATGACCTCCACACTCACTCGAATGGGCTGCTTCGGCCACCTTCCAAACTTCATCGTCATCTAGGCATCTCATGAGTATTCCATTGACGGCGCGCCTGTACAATTCTCCAGCAATGATAGTGTACCTCGAGGCGGCTCTTCTAATAGCCTTACGTTGTTTGGCATTTGCCCCTTCTGGGAATGATCCATCTTTGCAATATAGATCGATTTCATGATACCATGGCAATTCTTCTTCCTCCAAGATCTCTTCTAATTCTGTTAAAGACACTTCCTTTAAATCTTCCTTCTCAGCCCTAGCCTCTACAGTCTTACTAAGGTTGGCGAACCAAGGATCCTGGAGAGAGGGAGCATTTAATCTCTGAACGATGATAGTCTCAATACTGCGACTGAGAGGGAAAGACAGGGAGGAAGCGAGCGATGCCAGCGCATCAGCAAGGATATTCTGAGATCGAGGAGTATGGATGTAGATCAACTTACAGAATTACCTCGCCAAGAGAGTGACCAAATCTTGATATGGCTTGAGCTTCGGGTCACGGGTGAGGTAAGTGGATAGAACTTGCCGCAGAACGAGCTGAGAGTCTCCTATGATGTTTAAATAGTGCGCGCCCAAAAGATAGGCGTGCTTCAATCCGACCAGGAGAGCCTCATACTCAGCGATATTGTTGGTAGCAGGAAAACACATCTGATATGCAAAGGGAATCGTCACCCCTTCTGGAGTGAGGAGAACAACACCTATCCCTCGGCCTTGAGAGTTGAGTGCACCATCAAAGTGCAGAGACCAGAAGGGATGACGGGTAAGAACAGAGAGATGATCATCGGGGAAATCATCCTGAATAGAGTCTATGCAGGGGATAGGAAGATGGGCAAGATGCTCAGCGATGGCATATCCTTTGATTGCCTTCTGAACGATGAATGTGATATGAAACTGAGAGAGGAAGCTCTGCCAGCGAGTTAACCTACTAGAAAGGATGGGCTTTTCTAAGAGATAGCGAATCGGGTCCATTCTAGAGATCAGCCTAACCGGGTGGGCTAGAAAATAGTGTTTCAGCTTCTGAGCTACCCAAACTAAGGCGGCACAAGTCTTTTCTATGGCAATGTACTTGGCCTCCGCTGGATTAAATAACCTGGAGAGATAATAAGATTCCCGCTCTTTACCTTCGTCATCTACTTGTGCCAGGACAGCTCTTAGGGAGTCCTCAATAACAGAAATGTATAGGATCAGGGGTTTCCCAGGGACATGAGGTTGTAAAAACCGGAAGATTAGACAAATAACTCTTCAAATCATCATAGGCCTTCTGACAGTCTTCATTCCATTCAAACTTGACCCCCACTTTTAGCAATTCATAAAATGGGTGGCATCTCTGAGAATGTTAGGATATGAATCTTCTAATGAATTGCAATCTACCAATCAATCCTCGAAGTTCCATGATATTCTTAGGCGGAGGCATTTCCATGACGGCCTTTACTTTGTTAGGATCGATCTGAATCCCATGTTTGCTAACTATGAAGCCTAGCAACTTCCCTGAAGAGACTCCAAAAACACATTTCTTTGGATTCATTTTTAATTGGTACTCTCTGGCTCTCTAGAACACCTTTGCCAGAATGGCGGGGTGTTCTTTTTTAGTCCTCAACTTCACCAAGATATCATCCACGTACGCTTCCATATAGACATGCATCATGTCATGGAATATAGCCATCATCACCCTTTGATAGGTGGCGCCCGCATTCTTTAAACCGAATGGCATGACCACATAGCAATATGTACCCCAGGGCGTGGTGAAGGAGGTTTTCTCTTGATCCTCGGGGGTGAGACGGATTTGGTTGTAGCCTGAATAGCCATCCATGAATGACAATGCTTCGTACCCGACGGTGTTGTCCACCAAAACATCTATATGAGGCAACGGGAAATCATCCTTGGGACATGCACACCTTTCCATCCTTCTTGATGACAGGGACTATGTTCGCCACCCACTGGGGATATAAAATGACTCTAATAAACCTGGCCTTGTACAATTTATCGATCTCTTCTTTAATCCTTAAGGCCATGTGGGGGTGAAATCTTCTTGATCTTTGTTTCACGGGTGTTGCCCCTGGCTTAAGCACCAATCGATGTTCCACCAAAGAGGGGTCAAGACCTGGCATGTCCTCGTAAGACCAGGCGAAAGAATCGCTATACTCCCTTAAGACCTTAATTAAATCTTCTTCAACCCTTGGAGGGAGATTAGTGGCAATAATAATAGGCTTGGGATCCTCATCAGTTCCCAGATTTATTTCTTTTGTAGGTTCATCAACCGCCGACGATGGCTCGTCAAATCTCTTTAATCCTTGCGCATACAGATCGACGGTGTCATCTACATCGCTGTCCTCACTATCAACCGGGTCTTTTTCATCCATGATTTCATAAACACCTAGTCCGTCATGGCTCCACACCCCGTCTTGCTCCTCATCTTCTTCTATCACAATCACTGTAGCAATGAACTCCGGGCACTTCAGAAGAGCATGACATCGCTGAGCTAGATCCTACAAGAACCTATCAGGAATGGATTTGGGATGACGCGCAAGTGGGCCCGGCTCAAGTGAGGAAGAGTTGGATCACCTAAAACAAGACCTTACTTCTCTAGACCTAACAGACTCCTCTACCCTAGACTCGAAGGACCCTACGTCTAACCTAGGAGAAAGAAAATCTAATGGGACGGAGGTAGCAGGGGCCACATGGCCCTAGGAGGAGGATGGAGAAAAGATAGCGTAATCTTCCACTGAGATTTCATTTCAAAATTGGCATTTTTTTTTGGAGGGGATCAGTGGAGATCATGTAGCAAGAGGGAGAGGAAGGTGGAGGAGGGAGCCTGAGAGGGTACTTGGAGGGACAGAAAATGTCGAGGAAAGGATCGGAGGAGGAGGAGAATGGAGTAGATAGATCAATCGGAGGATAGAAGGTGCACGTCCTGATGATGAGGAAATCAGTGGGGATTTGGAAGAGCATCGGATCAATCACAACGGGAGGTGAACGGGGTAAAAAGTCCAACTCCTGGAAGAGATACATAAGACGGAAGGGAGACCGTGTAAAGATGATGGGTGAGCTCCCCCTTTCCCGTGGATGGTAAGCTGGCTTCTTCGGCTGATAACATACAAGCCGCACCTCCTGATCTTCCTGGCAACTTTCTTCTTCATAAAATAACATTTTAAATGCATGGCTACAATCAATCATATCATTAACAACCCATGTGGTCAACAATGGTGGACCGGCAAATATATGAGCTGCACCTTCTTCCTTCTTAGGTTGACTCGACTGTGCTTTTAACGTGCTGGGCTAGAGAGGGCCTTTGCTAAAATGTTGGCGGTAGTCCCAGGTCAAGGGCCCAGAATCGCCCAAGATTGAGAATGAAGACTCTCGATAGCCGAGGCCCCTCCTATTCATCTTTCTTCCTTTGGGGACCGGCTTGGTCCGCCCTTGTAGTTGTGCACCGAGACCTCTCCCCGGCTGATAGCCCAATTTCAATATGATGTCCCACCCCTTGGAATCTCAAATCTGGGGCTTCACTTTAATATTCACTGCTGTAGAGTTAGGCTTGCGTGGTGCATATGCCCGTGGAAAGTTCAAATATAGCATTGAAATAATAGGCTGATTGCTAGGCCATAGTGTTGGTAAGATCTTTTCGGAAACGGCCTTGATAGACTGGACCGTGGACATGCTCTTCACCTTAACCACCCTCCCTTGGAAAGGGAATTTGAGACATTGGTGGGCGGTAGAAGGTACGGCGTTGAGGTTGTCGATCCAAGGATGACCCAAGATAGCCTTGAACATAGGGTCGATATCGAGAACATAAAATTCAATCGGCATAGTGAGAGGCCCAAGCTCGGCCTGAATAGTGACCACCCCATGACATGACCATCGGGAGTTGTCATATGCTACTATAGTTGTAGGGGTTGGCCTTAACAGATTTTCTAATAAATTGCAGGCTCTTAGGGTGCTGAGAGGGCAAACATTAATAGATGCCCCTGTATCTACCAGTGCCGCATCTATGCTGACTTTGTTCAGAGTTATAGAAATGCATAGTGGCATCTATCTTGCTTCCGGGGGTGCCAATTCAGTTTCAAAAAATATTATTGCTGGCCCTTTAAAGATTGTAGCCAAGGCCGTCGGCAGGCTATCTACTGCCATATCTTCATTGACAATCACCTTCTGTAGAAAAGTTCTGAGTGCATCTTGATGAAGGGTGGATCTCTTTATCAACTCCAGCACGGAGATCTTTGCAGGTACTCTATCAAGATGATGTAACAGATCATATTGTGTCCCCGGTAGTGGATCTGCCTCCTCCTGATCAACAACCTGTTGAGCGGACTGGGGATTGGGTGCGGGCGCACCAGTGGAAGGATAATTTCTGTGAAGCAAACACCCACTCCGAAGGGCTAGGTTGTGGACCGGCACGGCGTCAGATGGGCTCAAAACAAGCGGCTTAACGGACCCGGTGGGGTGAATGAGCGGCGCGGGGGAAAGCGTAATGTGGGTAGTGGAGATGATGGGCGAGGGGTTTGATGAAGGCGGGGTGATGATTGGTGCGGGTATCGGTGATGAGGTAGAGGTAGATGGAAGGAGGATGATGGGTGAATGGTTGGCTAGTAGCGTGGTGGTGGCGAATGTAGGTGTTGGTTGTGGAGTAGAGAGAGACGGGTTAACGGGGGAGGCGGATGGTAGGATGAGGGGATTAGTGGATGCGAAGGATGGTGGGGTTTGATGGTTAAGTGGGAGGATGACGGAGGGAGAAAGGCTACGGTGGTTATGGTGGAGGGCCATGAGCCGTTGTATCGATGCGTCATCGTCATAAGATGACCCGGCGTCGAGAGCCGGGGGTTGGACGAGGTTAACCTGAGCCGGTGCCAGGGGTTGCGGCTGCGGAGCGGGAGGATGATTCGACATGGGGTTTTGATGGATCCCCAAGTCTTGAACAGGCTGTTGTTGCTGCTGTGGCTGCTGTTGTGGCGGCGGTGCTTGTTGCTGCTACACTTGCTGCCTCGACGGCTGCCTTCTTTTCTCTTTTATTTCCATAATGGCCTTGTGCATCTCGGCCCAATCTATACGCTGCCCTTCATGAAGGTCGTATACCAAATCTCTGAATTAAAAATAGCCCTCAATAGTATGACCAGGCTGCCTATGGAACATGTAATATTTTATTTGATCAACAGCCAGGTTCCAATTAGGCTGTTCTGGAGGAAGTTGAATAGCATTAATAGACATGAGAGTCGAAAATATGTGCGTGAGAGACTCGGGCAAAGGAGGACATTGGGCTCTCTTCAGACCCGGGCGCTTGTTGTTGTTAGTGTAGCCGTTGGGTGGAGGGACATTGTGGTATTGCGGATGTTGTTGGGATTGTTGCGGAGCAGGGAAGGTGTTTTGTGGAGTGGCGAAGGTAGGGTGAGAGTTTTATAGGGTAGAGAAAGTGGGTTGGGCATTTTGTGGGGTGGAAAATTAGGGATTGCGGGGGTTTTGTGGAAAGCGGAATGGCGCGGATTGGTTAGGAAAGGGAAATGCAACGGCTTGCACCTGCTCATTTGTTTGGACTCCCTCGATGATGGGCCCCTGAGGATTCTTGTGATATTTGGGCTTTTGGGTTTCAAAAAGAGTGTGGATGGGGGAGTCCTTGAATTGTGTTTGTATGAATCTCGCCCGGCTATATAGTTGGTGCATGTTTGATATGTCATTCATGGCCAGGATGTTGCAGAAGGTAGGGGTAGCATTTGAGATGAGCAACTTGACTTTTTCTTCCTCCGGAATGTGACTCGGCACGCGGGTGGCCATCTGTCTCCACCTGTCAGCATAGGTGGCAAAATCTTCATCTACTTTCATTTTCTCAGCCACCGAGTTCGTAAAAGAATACTCCGGTCCAACTCGATCTTGAAACCTCTAAATGAATTTTTCTTTCACCACTTTAAAGCTTTCAGCATCCTCGAGTGGTAAAGCATAGAACCACTCCAAAGCCACCCCATCTAATGACCGGCGGAATAAATACGCCATAAGGCGATCATCATATTGGAATTGCGCCGATTCATACATAAAGTCCTCACATGAATGAAGGGATTGCTATTCCCGTCGTATTTGCGGTATGTGGGGAGCTCAGACTGGGGAGGGAACCGGATGTTGTGGAAGCTAGGAACCGGAACATCCGCCAAAGATTGTGGGCCCACCCATTTTTGAATAAAATCAAGTTGTTGTTGCATGGCGGCCCATTTATCAAGGATCTCTTGTTCCCTAGATGGTGCAGGCAAAGCAAGAGTGGGCTCAAAGCGAGGAGCCAAAGGATAGACCGAAGGAGGAGGCCCATAAGAAGGATATTGGGCCGAAGGATGACCCAGATTGGCATGGACTGGGGCTGCCCCTTGCTGAGGGTGAGAAAAATCGGATGGGCCGACAAGAACGTGCGGCACTTAAGGGATGGACCTATAGGACTCGGCCTGGGTGAATGAGGGAAGAACAGACTTCCCTTTATTAAGAATTTGATGGGCCGAGCCAGAGGACTGGCCTGTTTCTAGATTGGGGAATTGGTGGGTCCTGGGCTGGACCGAGGTAAGATCAATGGAAGTGGGTGAGACTCTGGGTCCAGAGATAGAGATATTGGACAGACCTTGTGCAATCGTGGGAGATGCGGCATTGGACCCCTGCAAGGTCTGATAGAGGGCCTGAAGTTGGGCCAGATCTAATTAGGCCATCATATGCAAGATCTGGCCCGTAGGATTGTTGGAAGCAAAGGAGGGCTGGGCGCCCTCCATGGAGGTCGCAGATGGAGGAGGGACGATCCCTTCTCCTGATTGAAATTGGGTGACCCTAGGTGGATCCTCTAAGAGACCTTGAGGAAGGGATTCCTCATGAGAACGGGGAAGATCATAAGAAGACATGGTGGATTCAAAGAGAGGATTAGAATAAGAGGTGAAGAAGGAATTGCTCCTAGAAGATGAATCTAAGGACCGGAAGCAACTCCACATGCAATGGAATACCTTGACACAAAACAAACAACACAAACAAACACAAATGAGACACTAAAAACAAAACTCCAAACTTACGAAGACAAAGAAAGGGATGAGAGGCACTCAAAGTCAACCAAGTTAAAATGATGCACCAATTTTTATTTGTTTCCTCCTTTAGAACCTTAATGATTTGAATTTAGATATTCTCTCCAACAAGGTTCCTGATAAGAAGGGTGTTTGGGACTTGATTAACTCTAGGTGTGAACTCTCCCTCACTTATACAACTTAGACACGGTGTGGTAATGGTACAACCGGCCCGACGTCCGTGTGAGAATCTGCGGCTCGCGGGGACTTATGGAGGTCCCTGATGTGGTCACCTAGTCGGCCCCAAGGAATATGGAGACGAGAGGTTCACACACCAAGGTAGGAAATGCAACTATGATATGAAATATGAATGACCCTATGTGCACTGGAGTGCATGTAATTTCTAGCCTAAAACTAACAATCAATATGTAAAAAAAGATGTATAAATGACTAACAACAAGGGAGGAGACCAGATAGCACCCAAGAATGAAAATCATAGTAAAAAATGATAGAAATATAAGCAACCTCGATGTGCGTACCTGTACTGGAGAAACGGTCGTCCAGGAGACCGCTATGAGATAAGACGGTCTATCACTAGACCGCTTTTAAGTCAGAAACGGCCAGACAGAAGACCGCCAAGGAACTAGGGAGCAGAAACAACAAGAAAGAAAATGAGAAAATCGAGAAAAACACAAGGGCTACTGAGATAAACTAAAGACAGCATGTGAAACAAGAACTCAGCACGATTGGCACTAGATGTCCCATCGTGATCGCCAAAAAATGGGGGTGTTGATAGTTTTTTGTGTGTTGTGTGATGTGATGTGATGAATGATGAATGTGAATGATGTGAATATGAGAGAGAAATGTGTGAAAGGGTGTGGGCAAGTAATGACCTAACTCAAACAATCACAAAACCAAGAGAATGGGCATGTCATCAATGCTTATGAAGGAAGAAAAATAAAAACACACGTCGGGGCGTGGAGCAAAGGAATAAAATAAAAACACACACCGTAGGTGTGGAGCAAGTAAAGTAAAAAGAAAGCAAGCAAGATGATGACAAAGATGAAAAAAACCCAAATAAAAATGTGTGATCGCCACCAAAGTAATTAAAGTAGTAAAGCCACAATAATACCTTGGAAAGAGCCGGTTGAAGTCACCCGCTCGTGGGAGAGAGAAAACCAAGTGCAGCGAACAAAAGATGGTCTTTCAGACGACCGCGATCCAGCAGAAAATGGTCTAAAGATAGATCGCCTTATATCTAAAAATGGCCTTCCAGATGACCGCTAGGGCACCCAGAGTAGTAGTTTGGAACTTTGATCTCCACCCCTCCTGGCCAGCCAGAAAGGTTGGGCCTCATGCAGTGAGTCCTGTTAACCTGCAAAAGAGTGTAGACAACAAAAGAAACAACCCAATTAGCCCTTGGGACAAGTGTAGTATCTATGACTCAACTAGGCTAATATGCATAAAAGAAGGGTGAATACCTGGGAGGTTTTGTTTTTTTAACCTCTGTGGGGCATGAAAAAAGATAGGAGGATGTTTTAAGAAGATGATTGAATGCAGCGAAAGTTGAGAAAAGAGGAGGGAAGATGCTATAGATGCAAGAGAGCAATAGATAAAATAAAAGACCAAAGAACACAAACTAGACCAAAGAACTTTGTACTCCCTTAACTAGAAGCTTGGTGGACGTGGAAGCAGCTTCTCCTTGGTTGGACGTGGCTCCAGAATGCAGTAGCACTTCGACGCAATCTCCAAAAATCTCCCCTCAAGCCATGAACTCAAGGGTCCTATTTATAGGCCCTCAAACCCTAGGTTCGAGTTGGAGGGATAATGACTCGAAAATAGACCTGAAACTAGATAATCCGTGAAGATAATACTCCCAAGAGTCCATAGAAACAAACAGAAGGTTATGGGTGTCTCTGGTGAGAGAGAAATCAAAGGATGAAGGACTCTAGTTCGTCCACAGCCGAGGAGAGGAAGAACAGCAGAGTAGGACTCTCTGTTCCACTAGCGGTCTTGCGATAGACCGCTAGTCCCAAGAAACGGTCATGCGATAGACCGCTAGGCACATGCGTCTAGAATGAGATAATATCAAAGAGACCCAGCAGGACTCTCTGCCCATTAGCGATCTAGCAATGGACTGCCAACGTCCTCCTTGCGGTCGTACGATAGACCGCTAAGGGAGAGAGCATGGCAAAAAAGATAAAGGCTAATAAATCCACAAGTTAATCCACAAAATAATCCCCATTAGCCCTTATCTAGGCCCAATAAGGTGAAGTGACGAGAAATCAATGGAGCTAAGTCCAACCAAGGAGAATGACCCATAAAATTAGGCCCAAGAATGACCAAAAATGGCCCAATAAACGGTGAATAACTCGGGACATTATAAAAATAAATAAGGAGATTACCCAACTCATTGGTCATAAAATGGGTGTCAACAACACACCAACGGGTTGATGAGATCTCTGCCTTGTAATGCAACAGATCTTGCAAGCTAATATAATTACGGAAAGGATGCGTCGACTCCATTGCCTAGCTGCGTCGACCTGAGCCTCTTCCTTAACAGCAACCCTCTGTCTCTTAGTGTGGGGTGTTTTGCTCTATTGCCTTGCAGAATCATTGTCAAAACCACTGTGCATTTTTGCGTAGAGCATCCACTGCCCACACTGTGAGCCATTCACCGTTTGGCAGCACTCTTGCTGTTTGAACAAAGGCTCACACGCACACACTCAAGTAGGCTCCCATGTAATATGAATCTTCATAAGTAGATTTTAGATATTTAACCACATTCCGCTGTGTGCTCAAGCTGATGAATTGTTATCTCATGTTCACCTTTAGTTTCTCATTATTTGCATCAGCTTGTATTTGGCTATGTGCTCAAACTAGAAGTTTGTCCGGTGAAATAATTTTTTAAGCGGGCATTTTTTATAAGGGGATCTATTCAACCTCCCCCCCTTCTAGATCCGGTTGCACCCCATGGGACCCAACAGATACATGTCTACTTTGATTCTATACCATTTTCCCCAATTTTTATTCAGTATTAAGCATGCTAGAGCCGTTTTATTGAAGAGGTATCATCATTTCACCGAAACGGGGTCATTTTTTTTGAAAACGGTCCAATAGAAATCACGACTTCAGGTAGGGGTCTTCGACAAACTGCCTTTTTGTACTCATTTTCAAAAAAATAATATGTTATTATGAACACGTCAAGCCTATGTATGCCTTCTTTTAGACGCGTCCCCTAGAGTGGACGCCTTCATGTGATATTTTCAAAAAAAATAAAAACTATATATGTTAGCCGCATCAGAACCCATGGACGCCTTCTTTTATACGCGTCCCCTATGGTGGACATCTTCATGCGATATTTTCAAAAAAAAGCTACATATATTTATTTTTATGATAGCGGTCCCTCAAGACCGTCTTATGAAAATAGCGGCCTCCTGCTGACAACGTTCTCAGTGAGCCCCCGGGTTGTTCGAGTGTCAGGTTAATCACCGTATGTTGTTGTTTCCAGAAGCCCATGTGGGTAACATTGGCCATCGGGATGTCCATACCACTGGACATGAATTTTTAATCAAGAATTTTAAGCGTCAGAAGTTTCATCTCGGATCACGGTGTCTTTCTAGACCGTGTTCCGGATGCGCGATCTCCACCATGATCGTGATGTTTTTAGGTTCTAACTGAACCAATATATCATCCAGCATGTTAGATCTATTACATCTTAAGTTCTAAATCGTATTATGTTGCATATCATTTAAATCCACACACGATTAAGTTAAGTATATGAAAGATAATAATTCTATTCCATGAGCTTATTTCCTTCCTAGCTCTTATTACCTTCATGAGATCCTTGATCTCCATGATTATATTATCTTTCCAGCATGTTAAATGGAGTAGATATTATCTGTTAAAACTACATGTAATTAGTTGCATAATCTTGATCGATATGAGTTTAACGATTTCCGTGTTACCGTGTTACCGTGTTTTCGACAAGTCGCGTAGCTATCTAGATTTTTAAATGGTGTCTAAGGAAAGAGGTTCACGGGCAAACACTTTAAGTGGATAAGTGGTTACTTAAT
Organism: Amorphophallus konjac; assembly: GCA_022559845.1. Lineage (NCBI taxonomy): Eukaryota > Viridiplantae > Streptophyta > Magnoliopsida > Alismatales > Araceae > Amorphophallus > Amorphophallus konjac. The sequence continues at coordinate 247,477,366 of CM040124.1, read as the reverse complement.
TAGGCCCTCGTGAATACGAGGAGAACCTTTTTTTCCGGATGGACAATGAACTTGGGACTCTAGCTCGCGGACGTCCCTAAGCGAGGGATACGTGGGATCGTGTGCGGTTGAGAAACCGGCAATGAGTCGGGTAGTCGGCTCTTCCGCGAGTACTCAGATCGAGTCACGGGACGAGTTCACTCGCTCACTTACAGCGGCGATGAAATTTGAACGAGCTAATAACCTAACAATCGCTCATGCAGCGGCATTCAAAATATACGAGATAAGCATAATGCCAAATAAGGAGGGTGGCGAGTGTACCTCCATGCTACCGGGCGTGGGGAAGACGTTTCCGGCCAAGATTCGTACTCCCGGTACAACAATTATAATAATTACATAAATGAATTTTACTGCCCACTCCACGCAGGGAGGTAAAGGGATACTAGTAGGGCCCGGGAGGACCGATCTTGGGTTGACGGGCAGCGTGTTAGATAGCTCCATCGGTTCAGGCAGACTGTTACTCGGGCGGCAGCTTGCTATCCCGAACTGATTCTACTGTTGTCAGCACTGCGCGACTCGGCGAGAAAAATTGCTACGATCAGTACGGACATTGGATCGATGCAAAACTAGCGCCGTTGTGAAGCTGACTCCGAGATCTATGACAACCTGGTGTTACAGTAATTTTTCTATCGCTGGACTTTCTGTGGGCGAATTTTGAACAGGCAGGCTGACAGACTCAAAATGGACTGAGCAGATTTTGATCTTCCTGATGAAGCACGTTGACCGAAGATCAAACGATGGAGTTTGGATCTGAAATTTTTATGGATGGTATATAAGGATGTAAGGAACACGGAGATAATTTTTGTGTAATTTTTTGATGTGGTTTCAATTGTGAAATGGATTTTTTGGTGGAGGTGGTCGGATCTGGACTGCACAGGACAGAACATTTTTTGAGAAACTGCAGTGATTTTTTGGATGGGAAAGAAAATTTCTAAAATCACAAAAAAAACTAGAGACGAAGGCTTTGGTAGACAAAACTCCCAGTTAAAATTTCAGCTCAATCTGGAGTGGGAAAGTGGGTGAAAAGGGTGAAGAGGTAGTTTGCTGGCTGGTGGATCTACACAGGAGGTAGGTTACTAAGGGTGGGAAGAACAGATTGGGAAAAATGGTAAACGATGGGGAAATGACCTGAATGTTTTTGTGGAGGATGGGGTGGACGTGGGAAACTCACCCTCCAATTTTTAACATGATATGAGCTCCTGATTGAGAGCTAAAAATCGCGCACTAGGCTTCTGTCCAGAGTGGACAGAACTTCCGACGAAATGGCGGCGACGGTGCGGTGGCGGCTCGATGGAGGCGGCGGCGGAGCTTCGCACTCCGGGGAGGAGAGATCACTTTGAATCCACCAAGTTTGTAGGGAATCCACCCTAGAAACATAGTAAATCCATGCTATAAAGGAGGGGAGAGAGAGGGGTGCACCCAAGGCTTCCTCTTGGCACAAAATGCAATAACCTTTCATTAATTCTTCATTAACTCCTCAAATGACACTATACACCTCATTATATAGAACATGGCAAGGGGTAGGGGTGCTGGGAAATTACGTGGGAGAGAGGGGAGGGAGAGGGGGTGCACACCTTGACCAATGGGAGAGGGGGGACCAAGGGGGGGACAAGAGCTACCTACCTTTGAATATTAAAGGGAGGGGAGTCAAGGGTGGTACGTGGCTGCCTCCCCCTTAGACCAAGGAGGGGGGCGCCCCCTTCCACTAGCCACCTTAGCCCACCTTCCTTTAACCCCATTCACACATAGCCACTAAACCCCATAACTTGTTCACATTAAACCCCTTTCCCCATTTAAGGCCCATTAATTCTAGCCCCTTATTTAGCCTAGCCCATTTGACATATAATAACACAATTGTCCAACATGGACTACAATAGGGCCCAACATGGCCTAAAAATGTGAAATAAAGATGATGGCTCGGCCGATGCGTCCACGTCCTCCGCGAGCTAAGAGGGCCTCGACGTGTCTTCGTCCACCGGTGCGTATTGCGACGTTTGTCCGCACCAATTCTCCCCGGGTGGGAGGAACTCGACCCCGTCGAGTAAGGGGTGCGGCTGCTCGTGTGGCTCCGACGGATATGTCACCGACCCGGTAGCGCGGAGTACGCTCCACTCCAAGTAATCGTCACTTGCTCATCCCGTATATATTCGATATGCACATGCTGCTGCGGGAAAGAGGCTGGTGGTGGACAGTCTGGGGTGGGGTCACTCTCAAAGGAAGGAGACGGCTCAATGACTCACTAGGAATCACCCCTAGGTCCCTTTATGTGACTAGATCTGAGACATAGAAAGGTAGAGCTGATCCCCTATTCGTTAGGCAAGTCCACAAACGTACGCATGAGATCTGACTTACCTCACACTCGAAAGGGACTAACATCGTGAGCTGACATTAGACTGACTCGACTCGATGCAAGCAGACTCACTATGCACTCGACAAAAGTACGTATAGACTCCTGAAAAACTGAACAAACAATGAAACACAGACTCACACAGGACCCTAGACTCATAATGCAGTGGTGACCCAGGCCACTCACAAGTGTAACTAGTACACTAGCTACTGGGCATCTGGGGGGTCCAAGGGATCCCCCTGGACATCGCCCTCCTCACTAAAGAACTCATCAGCCAAATCATGTTCGGCATCATAGCTAACAGATACAAGCCCAGCGTCTGTGGCTTCTCCGACTCTCGGGTCCCCAATGACTAGTGAGGTACTGGTGGGACATTGACTAGCGATGTGGCCAAACCCATGGCAGCAATAACACTATTGTCGTGACCCACTAGTCTCCCCAATAAGTGGTCCCTTACCCTTATCTTCCCGATGGACTGGGGGTGTAGGCAACATAGAGGGAGGTGTGGGTACCGGAGGATGAGCAATGGGTGCCGAGGGGTGGGCAATGGTAGTCGGTGGTTGGGGTGGAGGTAGATCCCTTGGCGGGGGAGGGCGAGGCCTTGGAGTGAATTGCTCTTGACGGGCGGGCTCTTGAGGTCGAGCCATGGGGGCCCTCGGATATGGGCCTAAGGAGCTTCGGGGCTCGGCACAACGAAGAGGGACGGGGTCCAACTGTTGGGTAGACTCGAACTCTCCCTCAAACTGCTCCAACTCGAGAGCAACCTGATACGCGTCTTCCAGCTTGGTCACATTGTGGCAAAAAAGCTCATACTGATAGTGGGGCTGCAGACCACGACGGAAGCAAGAAATGGGCATGGTGCTCTCTTTCGAGACGCCACATCACAAAAAATACTCATCAAATTCAGCGATGTACTCAGAGACGGACCGATCTCCCTGACTGAGACTCTACCACCTATCGATGAGTCGCTGACGGTATGTGGCAGGAAGGTACTTTTGCCGAAGCTTGACCTTCATCTCACCCCATGTCTCAACTTGCGGCTCCTGCCTATGAAACAACAAGCTCTCTACGTTCTTCCAATAGCTTTGAGCCTGTCCTATCAGCTTCATGGTAGCGAATCAGACTCTCCGACGGTCCGTCATATCGAACCAATCGAAATATCGATCCATGTCGGACTCCCAATCTAGATAGACCTTCGGGTCTAAGGACCCGTCAAAAGTGGGAGGGTCCACATGAACGGTCCTGAGGGTCTGCTCATCCTCCTCTAAATCACAGTTCCATCGTTGAACACGACGGTCACGACCATATCCCCCATTTTCATTCTCGGACTCATAATCAACCACCTCGGGGACTCGACGCCTCCTATCATCTACCCCTTGAGCCTTAGGAGCAGCAGGTGGCTGAACCCCTTGAGCCTTGGAGTTGGTGGAGCTTTTGTCCGGTTCACAAAGGTCGTATTTGACGGTGCCGCACAGGTGTCGACACCTGCTCCCACTGGTTTAACAAAAACCTCTAGCCAGAACACCTGGACACAAGGTGTCGACACCAGGTGTCGACACCTGTTCCCTGGCTTGCTGGAAATGAAGCCAGCCAGAACAGGTAAAGGCAAGTGTCGACACCTGGTGTCGACACCTCCTTTCCCAGCTTCTAGACTTGCTCAGACAGAGCATTCTGGATGCAGGAGTTAACACTAGGTGTCGACACATGTTTCTCTAGAAGGCCCAATGGCCTATTTTACTAGGAATGAAGGCTACAACTTCACCATGGCTTTTGGCATGATGAAAGATGGTTGTGAGGAGTTCTTCCATCCTGTAAAACACCAAGAGGTAATTAGTTTTTCATCAACATTAACCTCACAGAACAACCCATTACATTTCACCGTCTTTTATAGAACCATGATGACTTATGAACTCATAACCATGTGAAATTGTATCCAAGTTGTTTCCATTGCCATTCAAGAAGAAAAATGATGAGATATCTTGCATGTCAAACATATATCAGTATTTACCTCATCGATTTACCTGAATTCACCATTGATCAGTAATTCCTTGTTTATTTGTTGAATCGTCCATACAAGGAGTCATGGAGTTCCAAATATCATTCATCATTGCATGATAGAATAAATTTGGAATCTAAAGAGTAAGGAACTAAGCCACTCAAAAACCCCATGAAAGATATGTATGAAAGAACTTGAGAACCCATTTTCTCAACTCAAGATTAGAGGAGTATCACCATAGATTCTAATATAAATTCTTACCTTGGATCCATGACATTGTGGACAATATTAGCCTAAACTTTCTGGGAATTCAGAAGCAAGTTAATATTAAACCAATGAATTTGAAGATCTCAACTTCAACCCAATTCTCCCACAAACCATTTGAAAGCATTTAAACCATGCATTCATGATATAAGGAAACATGATCAGAATTATTAGGAAACATCATTCATGCATTCATGATATGCAAGAGCCAGAGAAAATCTTCAACAAAGCATGGAAATGAAATGGCTATGCATTTACACAACACAAAGTCATGCAATCAATTTCATATCCAAAAGGACTCAAGGACTCATGAACCTTCCAAAGACTCATGAGCATCATGCATGAGTCAGCATCAAACATATATACATGAAGAGCCAGTGCTATACATGAAGAGCCAGTGCTTCGCAACTTAGTAGAGCAACCTACAAGGTAAGATAGTAACATGTGAGTTCATGAAGCAACATCAAACATTTTCCATTTCTATTCATAACACAATATATTGTAATCATAAAAACCATAAGCAAAGACAAAGAGGGAGTGCATGAACCCAATAATCTCCCCCTTTTTGATGATGACAATATATTGTGGCCATTCGGCCATCCAACTCTCTCTCCCCCTTTGACATTATCAAAAAGAGGGGGACTAGAGAAACAATGAAATATCAAAGTTTAATATGAATGGTGCACGAACCCAGCAATCAATGCGCATTTTTTTTGGAATTTGTGTAAAGTATATGACCAAAGAAATGACACTCGACGTGCAATATGCAAGATGAAAAATCTATATGCAAATGCTCAAAAGATGCATCAATGTGAAATGATGTATGGCATGAACAAGAATGAGCAAGCAAACAAGCACACAAACACGCATCGTAAGATTTTGACTCACGCAAGTCCCTTTGACTTAAGTAAATAAGATCATAAGAAAATCTCCCCCTTTACAATGCACGAAATGCAGTCTGGACAAGACTATTCTCTCCCTTAAAACAATACAGTGCTCCTTGTTCAGAATGAAACAAGACTTTCAAGAGTGTAAGGTGAGAGGTATGTCAAGAATATATTTAGGAGGGTTGACATGGCAACATGCAGAATACAGGATCTTTCAAAGATAGTTCAGCAAATAGAGTGAGCAGGATCTGAGCAGGTGTGATCGAATTTCCAAAACATAATATTTGAGAAGAAAAGATTTTCAATGAGGTACCCAGTCCATATATCCATGGTTAAGTTTCAGACGCTTCTATTATAAAAGCTTATGAAGTTGCTTTAATTGACAGGCATGGTTTAAGAGTGATGTATACAAGGTTTGTCAATGAGATTCAATACTCATATCTGAAATAATGTTTTAATAAAAATGAACCAATTGCTCATATAACTTTCTAGTTCATCCTCCTTCCATCTTACTCAATTAATTTCAATGACTCCTTTAGGAGTTACACAAAGTAGTATTGAGATTAAACAATTGTGAATGCATCTGAATTTGACATTGCTTCCAAAAAAATTTCTAATACACACATTTTTCAGATTTTTGCATTTGAATATCAATTTGTTTTTCAATGAACAAGTTTGGTTAATCAACACCTTTTTACATGAGGCACAACACATCTTAGGTGAAATGACCCAGTTACTCAGTGTAATAACCGTATTCCTTCTCAATTAAGAGAACAGAGTTAGCATTAGAAGTATCTTTTTACATGATGAGACATCTTGGTTAGAGGCATGAATCTCCAGTTACTCAATACAGTCATGCCATTGCTCTATCAAATTTTAATGCAATTTTCAGCAGAGGTAACTATGGCACTTCATGACATGGGTTTACACCATTTCTTGATAGAGGACCCAGTTTCTTGGTGACCAAAATCATTGCTCTGTCCATAACTTTCTTTTAAGATAAATTCAGACATATTAAATATTTAAGAACAATACTGACATTATGTATCTCAACCAAAGAAGAGCATGGTTTTAACTTTTCAGATTTCAAGAAGGTCTTGCATGAATTGACATGAGACAGTCAGTTAAGATTTATTAAAAGACTGATTCAGATATTTTCAAGTCCTTCAAATTCAAACTAAGGAATACATTAGACTTAAACCAATTCAAATCAACAGCATTCTTAAACCTGTATAATAGAAGATTCTTCATAAGAGATGATTTCAGATTTATGAAAGGGTGCACAAACTGATATCTCTTCAATTCTCAGTTCAATCAACATCTTGACAGTGACATTCAGCAGCAGAGACATTAACAAGCATGCATAGAAAGTAAATGAATTTGAACTCATGCTTGTGACAGAATTTTCAGAAAAGCAATGGCAGTGAATCAATGTAGTTCAGGAATCAATAACAAAGTCTGGAATTCAGTCAGACCAACTTGATAGTTATAGCAGGGATGAGTTTCAAAGATAAGCTGGCAAAAGAAGTTGTAGCTAGCTAGACAGAGGAATTTGAGTCAATTAGAGATTGATGAATTCAAAATCCTCCCCCTGCCTATATGCATTGAATCGACTCTTTTTGGAGTTTTTCAAAGTAAGTGATATGCAATGCAGCTCACTACATGTATGCAGATGCAATGACTTTCCTAGAAGCATTACATGCACATGAGAGACATGAACATTATGGAGAGACAGTCAGACTCCCCCTAAATATATGCCATTTAACAAACATGTCCAAATCAATGCAAGTTCATCTAGCATGATGAAGAGACATAGAAGAATATACATGTGGCATGCATTGAGATAAATGTTTCACACATGTTGATTACCGGTATGTGGCGGAGATAAAGGTCCAAGGACCCTACTCACGCATAAGGAAAGCTTCCAAGTGGACGTAATCCACCTTTCCACTAATGTCATTTTATATACCGGTTAATCATGGCGTTCAAGCACACAAGTATGCAAGGATGTGTATGACATGTGCAATGTAAATCATTTAAAAATTAAAGATATTCACAAAATGTAAAACAGCTCCAAACACAATTTTTACCTTTTCAAAATTTTCAAATGAACCTAAGCAGATGAGTTTTTAGAATCAAACCATTTTCTTTCTTGCCTTGAGAAACCTTTATTTATCGACATCTTCCTTGTCCTCAAGGCACCCTGCAAATCAAATTCTCATTTTAGACATTTGGGTACCCAAGCCATCTTGGGTCCCGAGGGGTTAGTTCTACCATGAGAAAATATATTCTTTTTATTTTTCCTCTCATACCATTCATCATCGGCCCTCATCATGGTACAATCATCAATTGAATGTCCATTCAAGTCACAATAATGACATGAAAGTTTTCCTTTTACATACCACTCGTCATCATTTTTCTTCATGAAACAATTATCCATTACATGGCCATGCAAACCACAATAGAAGTAATGAACAGTGAAATTTTTCTTCTTTGATTTTTTAACATTTTTAGAATCATCAACAATTTTCATTTGTGACTTCATTGCCTCATTGTCATCAGATTTCATTAAAGAGCAATCATACATATCATGGCCAAATTTGCCACAATAAAAACATGATACATTCCTTCTTTTTCTTGGAACATGAGCAAACTCAACAGTGTGGGATTTGTCATGCTCACAATGACAATCAATGATATTTTTTTATTTTTCATTTTCTTTATCACTCAAGCACATGGACTCATTCAAATTCTTGATCTCATTTTCCAATGATGAAATGTGCACTTCACAATTGGCAAGTTGTTCTTCATACAATGCAAGTTTATCATTCAACAGAGAATTGATAAATTTATAGCTTGCAATTTCTTGTTCCATAGCATGAATGTTTTCATTGTCATCAACAATCACTTATTTTCCTTTTTAAAACATGTTGAGTTTATCAACCAATAAATTATTTTGAACCTTTAATTTTTCACTCTCTTCAGCAAGCTTTGCATTCTAAACAAGCTCATTAATCAAGAACCGATCACTATTTGAACAACTCAACTTTCCTCTGGTTTATCTTTCAATGTTTTCAGATTCTGAAATTTTAGCCATTAAGGTTTCATTTTCAATTTTTAGAATTGAAATTGTTTCTTTATGTACATCAACATCATGCAACAAACTTTCATTCAAGTTTCTAAGCGCATAACATTTTTCACATGAAGGGTTAACAACACAAGCATTTTCAATTTCAGAGCACTTAGCACATGGAGGGTTAACATGTGAAAAATCATCAAGTTTCTTCTTCAATTTTTGGTTTTCAGATTTCATCTTTTTATATCTATCAAACAATTCATCATAAGCATTCATTAGCTCCTCATAACTCAATTCGTCTCCATCATTAGAATCGGAGTTAGAGTTTACCTTTGAGCTCTCCTCGCTTTAATGTTCATTCTCTTTATTTGCCACGAGGCACTCACTATTCCAGCTTTCTTCTTGGGCTTCGCTTAGCCCATTCAAGATCTGTTTGGCTGACCTACAAGATGAAATGAAGAGATATACGTCAGTGTTCACTGCAGCCTTAAGAGTGTTCAAAACAAAAAGATTATCAGAATCCTTTTTCTTGTCCTCATTGGTCCACTTTGACTTATCTTTTGGTAGAGCATGAGGACCGTGAGTCATTAAGTTCAAAAGCTTCGGATTAGTACCAGAAATCCAAACACATAATTTTCCAAGCCATGATGCAAAATCAAAACCATCAAAGAGAGGAACCGAATTCAAACTAGCCATCATGAAAAAGATCTTTTCTCCTAGACCGTAAGGTCCGTAGAATAAAAATCAGAGACATGTCTCTGATACCAATTGTTGGCCCAGAGAGATGGCGGATAAAAAGGGGGGTTTAATTGTCCCCAAGCCGAGATGGCAGATTTTAAAACCAATTTGAACTAATTACAACTGAAACAAAATTAACTACGTTAATTAACCTAAGCTGACGTGAGATTAAAATGTTCTCTTAATCTTACCGATCTCACACGAATTATCAATGCAAGGAACAAGTTAACTATGCTCAATTACAAGTAGCAGAGGTAGCAATGTGTAGTTGAGCAGTGAATAAAAACCTATCAATAGACCTCTGAATAGGGGTTGATGAAATGGACAATCACACAGGCATTCACAATGGACACACATGTTTTTAGGTGGTTCGGGACCACGACAGGCTCCCTATGTCCACCCCTCACCGAATCCCGGTGTCACGCCCCGTACTCTATACCGTCGAGGTATTGTCCGCTTTGGCCTAGCGGCCTCACGGTTTTGTCCCTTTCTAACAGTGATCGGCTCCAGAATGGAGGACTTCCCGGGCAGGTCACCCATCCCAGTACTACTCCCCATTAAGCACGCTTAACTTCGGAGTTCTTTTCAAGAACTGAGCCGATACTTCAAAAGGCGCCTCGATGATATAGAGTATAACTTTACTATATTTGAGGGTGTTACAATCTACCCCTCTTATATAGGCGACGTCCTCGTCGCTGGGCACATATAGTACGCAATCACGCAATCAAGCCCCCAGGCAGGTAGGACTCTAGAGGTGGCCCCTACAGGCTCAAGAGGTGGCTCCCACTATGTAGCACTTTGCTCCATTACGGACTCAAGAGGTGGCTCCCATAGCGTAGCACTTTGCCCTGCATGGCACTTAGTTCCCACACTTCCGGCTGGGGTATAGCTCTGATACCATTCTGTCACGCCCCGTACTCTATACCGTCGAGGTATTGTCCGCTTTGGCCTAGCGGCCTCACGGTTTTGTCCCTTTCTAACAGTGATCGGCTCCAGAATGGAGGACTTCCCGGGCAGATCACCCATCCCAGTACTACTCCTCATTAAGCACGCTTAACTTCGGAGTTCTTTTCAAGAACTGAGCCGATACTTCAAAAGGTGCCTCGATGATATAGAGTACAACTTTACTATATTTGAGGGTGTTACAATGAATCTGCGATAATAGCCTGCCAGGCCTAAGAAGCTTCTAATTTCAGTCACACTAGTAGGCTGATCCCAATTCTTCACTGCCTCAACCTTCGAAGGATCAACATAAATACCTTCTTTGGTGATAATATGTCATAGAAAGGACACTTCTTGCAGCCAGAATTCACACTTACTGAACTTGGCATATAATTGATGATCTCTTAACAGTTGCAATGCCATCCTCAGATGCTCAGCATGTTCTACTTCACTCTTGGAATAGATCAAGATGTCATCAATAAATACCACGACCCATTGATCAAGGTAGGGCCGAAATACATCATTCATCAACTGCATGAAAGCTGCCGGTGCATTCGTTAGACCAAAAGGCATAACGACAAATTCAAAATGACCATACCTGCTGCGGAAAGCTGTTTTATAGATATCCTCTTCCTTAATCCGCAACTGATGATATCCAGATCGAAGATCGATCTTAGAGAAATACTGAGCTCCCGCTATCTGGTCAAATAGTTCGTCAATCCTCGACAATGGATATTTGTTCTTGACAGTCTGCTAGTTCAATTGCCGATAATCGATGCACAACCTCATCGAACCATCTTTCTTCCTGACGAATAACACTGGGGCTCCCCATGGAGAAGTACTAGGACGAATAAAGCCCTTCTCAAGCAATTCCATCAACTGTTACTTTAACTCCCTCAGTTCCACAGGAGACATACGGTAAGGAGCCTTGGAAATTGGAGATGTGCCCGAAAAGAGGTCAATAAAGAAGATAACTTCCCGCTTAGGCGGAAGTCCTGGTAGTTCCTTTGGAAAGACATCAGGAAAATCTGGGGCAACAGGAATGTCCTTGATCTCAATCTGCTGCTCAGGGGTTGCACAGATAAAGGCCAGAAAAGCCTCACATCCTCGTCTCAACAGCTTATCAGCTCGAAGAGCCGAGATAAGCGGTACGGAGTTATGGTGCTTAACTCCTACAAAAGAAAGTCCAGGGTGTCTAGTAAAAGACACGGAGCTAGAACTGCAGTGAACGTTGACCTCATATCTAGCCAACCAATCTGCTCCTAGGATTACATCATAATCCTTCATATCCATGCAAACTAAATCAGCTAGAAAGTTTTGCTCACCAATCATAACCTTACTAGAAGGATAGAAATGTTGGATTGTCGATCTAGTACCAATAGGGGTTGATATCTCTAACGGAGAATTCATCAAAACAGGTTCCACAGCTAATGACTTAGCAAATCTCCGAGAAATAAATGAATGTGTGGCACCAGTATCAAAAAGAACAAATGCTGACTTGTCGAGTATAATAAGAGTACCTTCGACGAGTCAACCATCCTCGGCTGTTTCCGCTTCTTCTGCATACAGAGCTTGGAGCTTGCCTTGTGGTTTCTTGAAGACTTGCGGTTTCGCCGGTGTAACTTGATCCGATATCAAAGGACAGTTGGGGATACGGTGCTCTTTGCTTCCACATCGCAAACAGGCGCCTAGCTTGCGCCAGCACTCCTCCACCTTGTGACCCGGATGATCACAATAGTTGCACACGCCCTTGAACGGAACAATAGGGCCAGGCTTCTTGTCTTCATGCCTCGGCATCTTGCCCTTCCACGATCCGGACCCGCTCCACGAACCAGGTCCACTAATGGGCCTCTTCTTGATATACCCGGGTTTCACACTCCCGGAACCCGTAAGTTGTTCCTTCTTCGCACCATTTCCACGGATTCTCTCCGTCATTTCTAGAGTATCCTCCAGAACTTGAGCTTTCCTCACCATTTCAGAATAAGTGTAGATTTCCATTGGTGCCAACTGATTGATATAATGTAGCTTCAGCCCATTAAGAAAGCGCTTCACCTTCATCTTCTCGGTGGAAATAAGGTGTGTAGCATAACGAGAAAGCCGTGCAAATTGAGCCTCATACTCTGCCACAGATAAGCCTCGCTGTTTCAAGGCCGCGAACTCCGCCGCTTTCTTCTCTTGCACCCGGTCAGAAAAATACTTGCCGTTGAAAAATTCCTCGAACTCTTCCCACATAATCTGCCGGTCACCGAGAGTCGCCTTGATAGAATCCCACCAAGTACGTGCATCACGTTCCAGTTGGAATGTAGACAATAGGACACGCTCTTGGCTGGTACATTGCATAACTTCGAAGATCCTCCCCATCTCATCTAGCCAGTGCTCGGCTTGGTCGGGGTCGGTCGAACCCGCGAATCTTGGCGGATTCATTCCTCAGAAGTTCCGGTATAGATCTCTGGTGCCATGGTGTGCCGCTCCTGCCTGAGCCACCTGCTGAAGGGCCTGAGTAAGACCTTGAACCGTGAGCTACAGGTTCCTCCATTCAGCGCGATCAGCTGCCATCTACACGAGAAATAGATTACTTAGATTCGATCAAGATAGATAATAACACGATTAAGGAACGAACTTAACCCAAGTTCTACCCAATCTCGCCAGGTCAGGTCCTAAACTTTTACAAGGTTAGGGGTTCTAATGCACCTAGACACGACCAAAACTCGGTACCTGGCGGAGATAATCGATCCGAAGACCACTCGCACAAGTATGCGACCTTCTCGATAGGCGTAGCCTAACGTTCGGATAACACCTTTTGATATACCGGGTTATTGGGATGCAATGCAAGAAAACCTAAACTTAGGGAAACCTAGGAATGTGAAACCTAAGCTCTGATACCAACTAAACTGTCACGCCCCGACGCGGAATATCGGGACGTACAGTTAGAAACTAGCTAGAAAGCAAGTAAATATTCTAAACTAAACAATTACACAAATGCCAAGGAAAGATACAACTCTATTGATCAAGATGATTCCAATTTATTACAATAACCAACGCTGCTAATACACGATCAAACATGACTTTCAATCTAAATTCTAATGCAACAACTGACTCCAAAAGTAACAAGTGCTAACACAACTCTAAGGAAATAACTAGAGGTAAAAAACCATGTCAACTCGACATCTACTACAAGTACACTCAAAAGATATCACTCTTGCCCTTCCCCATCGGTATACGCATCGTCACCTGAAACGCCTGGAAAGGGGGGAAACAACAACTATGAGCTGACGCTCAGTAGGAAATAACAGACAGGTATAAGTGATTAACAGTTTAATTACATTTTCAAAATGTCATGCTACAAAGGATAATGCAATAAAAGAATAATGATGATATAATGAAACAACGTAGTAACAAGATCTTACAAGGTCAAGAAATATAATTGATAATGATTAACAAGAATAACAAACACAAGAATTTACAACAGGAGATATAACAAGAGATAGTAGTAAAGAATTGGCCAACAAGCAGTAATATCAATCCAATCATGATCAAGTAACAAGAGATTTTTGTCATAGACGCAACACACAAGCAAGTACTCGGTGCAATGCCCCACCTTGTCATTAACATCCCATGGGCTCACTGACTTTCGGGCGCTCTCCCTAGGACCAGACCGGGCCCCTATGATGCGATGGCATTGATTTACTGGGCCCAACGTCCCATCCGTCTAGACATTCAGTCAATTTTAATGGCCAATCAATCAGAGGAATTTCTGTCAAGGGTATGAGATTTAAGGACTAACATGTCCTTGGATTCAAAACAAAAACTCGGTTTATACGGTCACCTCGGTGCCGTATTACAAGAACTGGACCAAACTCGGTCCACGGGGTCAAGAAAGAACGGCCGACAGTATACCGTTCAGGTGTGTAAGCAATCCATTCTGCTGGAGTAATCATGACTAAAACAGCAACTTAACAATCAACTTAATCCTAATTACCAAGTTAACATATCAAAGATTATCCATTATCATTTGCATTAAGACAATTGTCAAGAAGCTGATTCAAGATGATAAGGCAAAGAACAACTCCCACAGGAGTGAAATAGAATGCATTAACAGAGATTTAGTTACACCATTAACCACTAATTATGTGGGTTTCTATTTAACCTTGTATGCATTGAAATGAAGATGATAAACGATGTGTTTTTACACTAAGTTTGCATGTATGGGCCAATGTTAATTGAAACTAAAAAGGGTACATGAATAGGTCATTAGTTCCTCAAAAATGTAGTTTTCAATGTGATTAGGTTGAATGGATTGATTCCCCAATGATCCAGATTGATCCCCGGGTCAAAAACATCATTAATGGGGTCATACAGGGCATGGGTCGACCCATTGGGTCGACCCCTGGCATTCCAGGAGCCTTCCTGGGTGTGGGTCGACCCCTACACTTCCAGAAGCGACAGGTGATTCCGTAAACCATGAAAACTCAATGATTTGGGGTCTAAATGAGTTGGGATTTTAACCAAATGCTCAAGGGTTCTTAATATACATACTAAGGTCATAAAACAAGAGATTGAAACAAGAATTTTGCTGAAAACTCAATCGAATCACAACCTATTTATGATGAATACATGAAGAACCTAGTTCTTGACATGCGTCTACTAAAACGTAGATTTCTCTCAATATACACAACGAAATTTGGGGCTTTTTATATCAAAAGAAAGCTAACTTAATGATGAATCCAACCATATACTATAAGCTATATGTGGATCAAGTTATCTAATCCAAAAATAGCCCGAAAATCAAGCTTCTACTTGAAGAACATAATATAAATCAAATTCTAGACATGCTCTTACTAAAAATCGAAATTCTCCAAGTATGCTCAATGAAATTTAGGCCTTCCTACGTTAAATGAAAGCTAACAACATGCTTATTATATCATATAAGTTAATTAGAGTTTGGATGTTAGTTCCTACCTCAAATCGAAGAGAGAACTTAGCCCTAGAATGAAGAATGAACTTGAAGAACAACTGGACAGCACCTCACTAATCCCACGATAACTCACTCCACACCTAATAAAATTGGGGCTTTTGCCACCAATGGAAAGAGCTCGATGAGAGGAACAATTTCACATATTCATGATCGAATTTTGGTTGAGAATTTCTACCTCAATTGAAGAAACAAAGAAGGAAGAAGGAAGCCGACGGCCCGCCGACACACCTCCACAAATCGAGCTAGATCTTCCTAGATCTGAAACTTCAGCAAACCCCACAGAAACCAAATGAAAGTAGACTCGTAGAGCTTCATTTCTATAGGTCATAGAGCTTCTGGAGCCTTCGGAGTTGGGAGTATTCGACGCTGCAAGTTACGTGTTAAAAACGGCGCCGAAATCCTTGACTTGACCAAAACTATGTCGACAG
Organism: Amorphophallus konjac; assembly: GCA_022559845.1. Classification (NCBI taxonomy): domain Eukaryota; kingdom Viridiplantae; phylum Streptophyta; class Magnoliopsida; order Alismatales; family Araceae; genus Amorphophallus; species Amorphophallus konjac. Next base: position 247,461,674 of record CM040124.1, on the reverse strand, counting down.
CACGTTTTAGGGCTAGGTTTACCTCAAATTGATTGAGGGGAAATGTTTCTCTATGTAATACCTTTCATTTACCTCTGGAATCACCTCATTTGGTTGAGAAATGAGCTCGAATTTGATGTTCTAAGATTGGGTGAATAGTGAACACGAATTTCGGGTTAGGTGGGTTGTAAGTCAGGTTTAACCCACTGATTAGGCCTAGATAATGATTTTATTAGGCTTAGTCCAAGAAGAAAAAAGTGTTAGTCGATGCATCTATTATTTAATTGTTATTTTTATGAATTTTTATATGGTAGACAAAATTTCCACTTCTACTATTCCGTAAATAGTTAAATATTAAGTTCGGAAGACTAAGTTCACTAATTCGGCATAATAAATGATTTTCTTAGGCTTAATTGTAGAAGATAAAGTTGCTAAACAAAATTAATTCTACAAGATGTGATTTTTGGGGATTTTTAGAAAATAGTTGAAAAATGACTTATTCTATTAATTAATTAATTAATCTAATTAATTTGGATAATTCTCATTAATTCAAATAAATTCAAATAAATTCTAAATAATTACAAATAACTTTCTAAATAAATTTCTAAAGAATTTGGGATATTACACCCGGTGAGGCTTCACTACACGCTACAAATGTAGCAACACGGGGACGAACCCCAACACCACACACGCTGCTTCCGCAGCAATCCACACACACGGGGCCTGGCCCCAAACCACTGCCACCACAGCACTCACACACATGACATCGGGGAACACACCTCGGACACTAAAACCACACGGAGACGCAGCTCCATCCACACACACAGTAATATTCAGAGTTCAGCAACATACAAGGATTTACAACATATGCTCACAACAGTATGTAAATGGAGAAAAACTATCATCAAGAGATGGATTAAGAATGTAGAATGTTTTCCCTTTGTTTTCCAATGGCCGTTTGTAGATTTTCCTTGAAACTTCAGTTTGAGAGAGAGTCGAATCTTTAGTAGGATGGAGCATCCGGTCGTCTTCCTTAAAGATCTGAGTTTGTCTGCAACTTCAGTAACTTGTACTAGGTAATTTCTTCAAATCCTAGCTCCAATCAAAACTGCATGCATCAGAAAAATGATTAACCTCATAAATCCCTCTCCTCTCAACCTTGTGACCGCACTCCTCCTTCTTCTTCTGCAAGAGATTGGAAAGCATTAGCTCATCTTGTTGCTTAGGATGAAAATCGCAGCACTAATAAGAGGGCAGCAAGTAGATAGACAAAAGAACATGTATGTGTATATTGCACCTCTTAGATAACCATTCGAAACCTTGAGCAACCTCAAATATAAGCATAGAAGTGAAAGATAAAAATAACTCCCTTAGATTTTCAACGAAATGCTTTGATAAGGAGGTAGGGTGAGCTGGGAAACTGATCCACGGAGTGGGAAGCGGCCAGGCTTGAAGAGTGAAACACCCAAGACAGCCGACCGCGAAGAACAGCAACATCAGCCTTTTGATTGAACCTCAGGCTCGTGGAAGATGTCTTCAGCGGCTTATTCTTACTCCTCCTGCTTTGTGCATCCCCCTTCCTCTAGCTTTTACACCCAGATCATTGTTGAAGGAGCCTTGGAGCTACAGCCGCGCACCTGCACATACAAGGGTTAAGAACAGCCCAAAATCTCAGATCTATCTTGGTTGATTAGGGTTTGCAACCCCAAAGAGATGTTTTATATGTCTAGGACGGTCAAGGGACAGCCTAGGGACAAGATCCATGAATCCTGGAGTGATTTGAGGGCAGTGGGATTGGAGTTGGTGGAGCTTTTGTCCGGTTCACCAAGGTCGTATTTGACGGTGCCGCACAGGTGTCGACACCTAGTGTCGACACCTGCTCCCACTGGTTTAACAAAAACCTCCAGCCAGAACACCTGGGAACAAGGTGTCGACACCTGTTCCCTAGCTTGCTGGAAATGAAGCCAGCCAGAACAGGTAAAGGCAAGTGTCGACACCTGGTGTCGACACCTCCTTTCCCAGCTTCTGGACTTGCTTGGACAGAGCATTCTAGATGCAGGAGTTGACACTAGGTGTCGACACCTGTTCCTCCAGAAGGCCCAATGGCCTATTTTACTAGGAATGAAGGCTACAACTTCACCGTGGCTTTTGGCATGATGAAAGATGGTTGTGAGGAGTACTTCCATCCTGTAAAACACCAAGAGGCAATTAGTTTTTCATCAACATTAACCTCACAGAACAACCCATTACATTTCACCTTTTTTTGTAGAGCCATGATGACTTGTGAACTCATAACCATGTGAAATTATATCTAAGTTGTTTCCATTTGAAGTCATGCGATCAATGACACCCAAGAGGGGGGTGAATTGGGTGTTTACAAATTTTAAAGAAACTTTTGACCTTTTATAAAATATGTGATACACTACTAATTAAGAGAAACAAATCTATTCACTCACAATTTGATTTATCAAATTTTATTTGGTGAGAGATAGATTTTACAAGGTGAATGAGGATAAAAACTGAACTATAATGAACACTCACACTCACGTAGAATGGGGGTAGACAAAATGGAACAAACCAAACATTTCAAACACAATGCACGGCGATTTTTAAGGTGGTTCGGATGCAACGACGGCAATCCTACGTCGACCCCTCACCAAATCCGGTGAGGCTTCACTCGGGGATAAATCCCCAAACGGAGACGATGCTCCAACCACACATGCAGGATGACGCCTGCACACACATATGGGGACGCGCCCTAATAAACACACACACGGAGACGAAGTCTCCAACACGATCCAACAGCTGGATCAACAAGACACACGCACGCTGCGACAAAAGTAGCAATCCACACACTAAGACAACTGGATCTAAGTAGATCCACACACACACGTAGATCTAGGTAGACCTATGCACACATGAATGGAAGAACACAACCACACACAAGACCATGGATCTGAATTGATCCACACACACACACACACAAGTGTTCACAGATTATGAGAAACACATAATTAAGACTCAAAGCATAAACATAACAAAGCACAGTTGAGAGAAACTCCCGATATGAACTCCTTCTGAGTGTAGGCTGCGGATCTTGGATGTTGATTCCTTCTTTGCTTGAATGGCTTTAAACTAAGCTTGAATGGATTGTGAGACTTTAGATGGACCTTGAGAAGCTTTATCCTTTCACCTTGAGCACCCTCTTCTTGAATCCGTGCTTGCTTGCTTGCTTCTTTTCTTCTTTCTCCTTGGATAGCCTTTCCTTGATCTTCCTTGAATACTTACTTGCTTATTCTTTTCTTCTTTCTCCTTGGATAGCCTTTCCTTGATCTTCCTTGAATGCTTGCTTGCTTCTTCACTTGAATGGAAGTATATTGGCTTCAGATTTACCTTCAATGTGTTGAGGAAGGATGAAGATCTTACTGCACGGAGTACTGTTCACAGCTACAGTACTCCTCATCTTCCTCCACTTGGATAGTCTCTCCTTGATCTCCTTTGGATCTCTCTTGAATTCCCTTAGATGGCTAGGGTTTATGACTCCAGATGAGAGTTTTATAACCCCTTTAATGGTCCTAGACAAGCCTTAGACCAGATCCACGAAATCCTCCTTGATTGGGGGCAGCAAATGGGTGAAGATACCTCTCCACGGGATTGAAAAACCAAGTCAACAAAAGTGGCTTCGGGGTTGGCAGTCGACCGGAGGTAGGTTGGCGGTCGACCGGAAATCTGTAGAATAGAGATTTTTGCATTCTGGAATTTTCGGTCGACCGGCCACCACCCGGCGGTCGACTGGAATGTGAAAAACTACAATTTTCTGAATTCTGGTAATTTTGGTCGACCGCCAGCTAGAGGTCGGTCGACCGCCAGCTACAGTAAAATTCAGACTTTTTAGGTTTCACCTCCGAACTCCATTGCAATCCATTTAAGTCTGAGGCTTCAAACTCCTTTGATCTTGGGGAATATATGTTAAGTGTTTTGACCTACAAAACCATAGAAAAAAGGATTAGAAATTTGATCAATAATTCATGTTGTAATTGCATGAAGTACATGTATGAAACCCCTTTGGCCATTTGACAGTTTCAATCAATCAATAAGAGCTTATTGTAAATCGCTTGAGCAAGATATAAGTACCATTATTTCAATTTTTAAGCAAGTTTCTCATGAGTTGTTTCAACATAATGCAAGCTAAAAATGATATGTGAAATATGTATTAGAGTTCAAAAAGTGATTTACATTGAGACCCAATTTTACATATAAGATTGGAACACTTGTTGCTTTCACAAATGCATGTATGGTATGCGTAAAAATCAACCAGACAAGTTTCAAACTATTTGATCAGGATTTGAACAAAAGTGTTCATCAAAGCTCTAGTCCATATGTTCAAACATATAAGGGCATATTCATAGCATATCAGTCCAAGTCAACTTCCCTTGTACCATCATGAATTGCAAAGGACTTGGTTCAACCAAGAGTAGGCTTGAAACCTCTTGTAGAATCAACATTTCAACCAAGGGTCAAGACCGTATTTCAATGCATCTAATCAACATGTTATCAATCACACATTTCATTTAGTTATCATCACTTAATCACACATGAGGTTTAATTATCATCAAAACCATAGCAATCATCAATGCATCACACATTGAGTTTAGTTATCATCAAAACCATAGCTCAACAATCTCCCCCTTTTTGATGATGACAAACTTAATGATGAATGAGGACAGACTTAGTGATACAAACTTAGTGATGATGACAAATGAAATGAAGATACAACATGTTCTTCGAATCTTTTTCTCCTGACAAAGGCAATCATGAATCATCTTGTTCTCCCCCTTTGACATTATCAAAAAGCGGGATAAGACAAAGTTTTCTCCCTTATCAACATAACTGAACAAGCGGAATGAAACCAACGAGGCAAGAGCAATTCTTGCTCCCCCTTTGACATTATCAACAGGCAGGTAATGCCAATCTTTCTCCCACATTAACATTATCAAGAGGAAAGGAAAGAAACCACTGAGGTCCAAATAGCAGCATGATGAATGAGCAAAGAACAATAACCCACGTTTGAAATTCTGATGAAGCATGAGCAAATTATAAGCAAGTGGGTTCATGGAGTGCTTGGGAGGCACCTAATCATGTTGTTGTGGATTGTCATGTATCAAAAATTGAACAAGCGGAAAGAGGCTAACGAAACAAGAGCAAGTAAGCAGCATGTGAAGTCCATTCAATTTTTGGGTTTTCATTATTTTTCTGGATTTTTAATTTTGATTTGTGGTTTGATATGCATGAGATGCAACATATGCATGTGATGACATGTGAGATGCATAAACAAGTAAACAAACAAATACGTGTAGATACATGTCATACAGCTCCCCCGTACTTATTTAAGAGGGAATGGGTATAAGAAGGGTGCATGAGGATCATAGCAACTGAAATGTTCACTTATAACACATGGGAGATTGTGCAATCATATAGGAGATTCATGCAATTGCTAATGCAGTCAATGAATTTTCAGAATACATAATAAATCAAATTTTCAGATGTGTAAGTGAGTAACATGAAAAATGATAGTTACAATATGGATATTCAGATTTTAGATTAATACAATGAGATATTTTATAGACTGCACTTTAATTTTGAGAACAGCGTATTCGAGGCTACGCTCTACCACAATGAGTTTTCACCATCATTTTTTAACTCAACTAATATCACAAGATAGTCAGAATATTTCAAGAGTGATGAGGTTCAAATAATTCTTTTTTACGCGAGTAGACGCATGGAGCTCATGCCAGAATCCCCGGTTACTCATAATACTGAACCATTTTACCTCATTTTGAACATAGATACTTTAGTTAACACTTTTCAGAAATGAATCACATCACGTCTCAGGTGACATGTGCCCAATTTACTTAGTGAGACTTAGCATTGCTCTGTCTTTCTTTTTCATTTCAGATTTTTCAACAAGGATAGGTGGGCAACTTTTTCCTCAACTGTCTCTTCAACATACATACAACAAGTTTAACATCTCGAGAGTGTTGAAAAGAAATTCATATATCCTTATCTTTAACACTCATTTTCACATTTTGTGCATGAAGTGTGTGAATTTGATTCAGCATGTATATCAAAAATATCATAAATACATAACAGTGCAACTCCCCCTAAATAGATGCACTTATGAAATATAAACCCCCCCAGAGTGTACGACATGAAACACTCCAATAATGACTCAAATGCAGCATTATTTATCAAGAAGATATAAGGCCATAGAAATGCCGAGGGATGGGGTTGAATAGCATATAATAGCACACAAGTACACATTGGAAGTTTATGCAAATGCACTATGACATGCATGCGAGTAATGTGATGTCAATTTGATACCAATTGAATGGATAATTTGATACCAATTGAATGGATGCCAACTGAATGAACTAAGTGCGACTAATGCATGAGCTCCAATGCAATACAACGTATGAGCATATAAGAATGCGATGCAATGTGCAAGGTGAGTCGGACTTTTGATTTTCATTTGCATGATCTAAAAGCACCTTATGCATTGAATTATGATGCATGAAACCTATAATTATGTGACAGTGGAATGCAAGTTGTTTTGGCAAGATGGGAGCTTTATTTCCAATCCAATGTGACAACTTCCACATGAGACTATTCGCATTCAATTAATGGATCAAACAAGCATTTTTTATGACATGATCTTTATGAATGAGACTGCATACATGATTTGAGATGAGAAATCCACCATAAGCCAAATATTTGAATCATTTAATCCAAAAACCCATTTTCAATTTAAATAATTCAGCTCAAAAATTCATTCATAACTCAACCAATCACAAGCCATTCACGATTTTCAAAATCTGGTACGAGACGGAGATTTTAGTCCGAAGACCCAGCTCAACGCATAGGGAATGCTTCCAAGTGGACATAATCCACTCTTCCACAAACGTCATTTGATATACCAGATATGTAGTTAAATTCAGGTGTGATTGTGTAATTCAAAATGAGAAATATTCAATACACACTTCTCAAGTCAGTTAGACAAGTTCATCACAGCAGACTAGTGAATGACAATTCAAGTTTTGAAACAATACATGTCATCCTAAAGTGTCACCAAGTGACAAAAGACCATTGCATAAATTGGCGAGGTTGAATTACCTTAGTTTAGATGACAAGATCGAAAGCCTTCATGCACTAAGATTGCTAACCCCACGACGGTCAGTACTTCAGATTTTACTTTTCATACCTTTATCTTGAGAATCCATTTTATCCAAACCTTCCACTTGCAATCGAAAGATGAATAAAATTCAGTTCATTCACGAGGCTTATACTAAAATCTCCTAGCAAAAATCCCTACAAATTGTTCAGAAAAGGCATTATTAGTAGTTCAGGCATTATTAGTAGTTTAAAGAGTGATATCATCCACATATGCTTGAATCACTAAAGTGTCTTTTACCTGATTTACCTCATGAGATGTGTTTAATCAACCTTACCCATTCAACCAATTCTCAGTCAAAAGAGATGTGCGCCTTTCATACCATGCATTGGGTACTCATCAAAATCATTTCCTATGTCCTGGTGGTGGTGGAGGAAATTTCTTAACATTTTTATCCTTGCAAGGTGTTTGTCACGCCCCGAGCCTTTATTACAGTGGAAGACTAACTCGAGGAGCGCGAACAGCCGGCATGGTAAGCCTCTTGCAAGCAAGAACGATCAGAGCGCAAGACAATCACACATAAAGATGTAATTACACAATATATATTCAAACTTCAACTTTATTTCATTGATAATCAAATTGAACCCTCAATTTCAATCACTAATTCAACTTCCATTATGTACTAGACTCAAGAAATAGGAAAATTACATAGACTCAATCTAAACAATATAGACTTTCCTAAGTCTTCACTCTCATCTTGACAATACTTTCATTCACTCTCGGACCCGCTACTTGTACAACCCGAATCCGAATTCGAATCACTTCTATCTCCTGAAAAGATTGGAAATAGGTAATGAGCACACTTGCCCAGTAGGTATCTTCGCATCAACATGAAGGCACTATTAAAGTAATTAACAATTTATCTCTAAAGAATAAGGTAAAAATCATGCGATTAAACCAAAGTAACAAGATGATCATGTAAGTTAGAATGAGAACAAATACAAACTAGTAAGAATGTAACAAGAACATGATATTTGCCTTTCATGAATAAGAATGTATCGAGAATGTACTAGCAAGCCACATAATCATCACTCCAGTATCTTTTGCTTATGAGCAAGTACTTCGTGAATTTCTGTGGAATATCAAGCAAGAAAGTCATGTACAAGAATGTCATGTCGTGCCGTGGATTTTCACTTATTTATAGAGAAAGTACTCCTAGCGCAATGCGACGCCAGTAGCATCATACCCCATGGTTTATAAAATAGTATGTTTTCGACAATCAGCAGAGGGGACTAGCATAGAGCCCTTGAACACAATCAGTGCTCGATCGCATCTTCAAGTATAAATCAAGTTTTTTCCACGCATGTAACAATAAAGTATGGCCAAGAATATAATGAGTTCAAATAAGCTCATGATAACAATAATTCAATGAATGAATGCTTCAATAAGAATCATGAAAAATCAAGAATGACTTAAGCAAGGTTATGCTTATGGAAATAAATCGACAGCATAACGATACGTTCTTTATCTTCCATTCATTATATTAGGTTTCTTGATCAATATGATAAGTTCTAGATCATTAATAGTCCATCTAGAAACCTTGGAATATCAACCCTTGGTCCACCTTGGGTTAAAATACTCAAGCAGTGTGACGGTCGTGTACTGGGCCGTTACATGATGTTACGCTCCAGTATTGGGCTGTTACATTAGTCTGAATCTAGAACCAAGAAATCGGACTGTGGAATGTGACGATCGTACATTGGGCCGTTAGATGCTCCTGACGGTCCAGTGTAAAGCCGTTACATTACTGATAACTAAAAATATCGATAGTGTAATCTAATCAATGGGCTTTAATGGTACAACCAACTAGGCGTCCTAGTGGGAATCCCAGGTTCGCGGAGAATTACGGAGGCCTTGAAACAAGATTTCCTAGTCCATTGGAAGGAATATCCAATAGAAAGGTCCTCATGTCCGAGAATAGTGTTCCAATAGTGCAAAGTGAACTAATAGACAACATACCGGAATATGTGCCATATACTTAAAGAAATGACTCTATAGATAGGAAAGAATGTGTAACATTATGAAACCAAGATAAAACTCCGTCAATACAACTTTAGAAAATCATGATTTAGAATACAAAACTATAGAGTTTTAGCCAATGAAATTAGCATAACTTAAAATAACCTAAGACACATTAATCATACAATTTGATTATGAATCAGAAACTAAACTTAAAGTCGTGATAATAGGTCCAAACTTAGCTATCTAAGCTTATTTATAAGTAAACTTAACTGGTTATTATTCTGCCTTGGGCTGACAGAACACAGGTGTATGACGGTCTAGGACAGGTGCGTTACAGTGTGTGGCGATTTATCGAGGGGCCGTTAATGCTCCTGCTAGGGTGCGTCAGAGACAATAGAACAAATAAAAGCATAACATGTTGTGACGGTCTATCGTAAGGCCGTTACATTCATGTGACGGTCTTACGTTGGTGCGTCAGAGAATCTGCTGGCAGTAAACTAAGTAAAGGTTTATGAAAACATAACATGCTTGGAAATCAACATATTACCACTGTCCTAGTCATGATAACAATGCATAGGCCAACTATATGCAAGGGTTTAGTGAATAGACAAGATAATACCTTTTTATTTCCATTTAGGGCTAAGAGATGCATGAAAGCATAAAACTATGAAATCATGAAATTCTTAGTCTATAATGCATGAAATCAAGTACAATCAGATGGATTTTATTCCTAACAAGTTATTTTTGCCAATCATGAGATAACCTACCTCTTCTAGAACCTTAAAACTTCGAATTTGATGCTAGGTGCTACCCTTAGACCCTTGTACTTCTTGTGATAAATCTGCAACTTCAATCTGCTCTATTTCCTCAGCCTCTTGACCTAAGGATGTGAAATTTTGAGGGTAAGAAGATGAAACTATTGGAACAAAAGTTCTAAAGGATCGTACTCTAATTACCTCGTTTAGTCATCATAATCTCTGGATCTTCAGGGGACTTGCGTTCAGATTCCTGGGTTGCTAAGGTTGAATCAGCAACTTTGGAAACTTCTATCTCCTTGGTTGCTTGATCTCCTAGCACAAAATTTGGAGAACCATTAGTCTAAAGTATACTAAACAAAAGCTTCTAAAGAACTTACCTGAATTTATGACTCCTTACATTGATTCTTCACGAGCCAAAAGTAAGGGTGGCTTAGTTCAGAACTAGGTCCTATTTATAGGGTTTTGACTAGGGTTTGAAGATTAGATCGATTCTAGAGTCCTTAATTTGCCAGAACCTAATCCCTAAGAGTCCTTAGTAATGTTATAAGATTCCCTAAGTCGATCTCTTGTATATAAGATTTCCAAGTTCTAATCTTTTTATAATTTCCTTACCTTACGGAATCTGCAGGATGTAACGGTCGTGTCTAGGTGCATTACAAGGCTGTGGCGGTCGCCCGATAGACCGTTACATGTAACATACATAGAGTTTCAATTTGATAAAACTCTTTTATTCGTTTATCCATATAATTATCTTATATAATTAGTATTTATCCTTAAAATACGTGAATAAGCCAATTACCCTTCTAGAATATGGGCCAAACTTAATAGGCTTAGTCCATTAACCTTTTGGATAATAATTAGATAGGCTAGGTTAACTAATTAGCCTAATTGAGCCTTATAATGACTTATTAATCTAATAATCCTTCATTAATTTATTTAGGCCTTTATAATTTCTAGAAAACTATTTTATAATTCAAAAATTATATATATAAATTCTGGGGTACTGCACCCTCCCCCACTTAGAAGAATTTGGTCCCCAAATTCAATATATGGATTTCGGAGAGTGTACTTACAGTTAAATAATTCTGGAAATCTTTTCCGCATGGCTACTTCAGTTTCCCAAGTTGCTTCATATGGCCATGTTTTCTTCCATTGAATCTTGACCATAGGAATAACTTTATTTCGTAGTTGACGCACTTCTCGTTCCAGAATCTTTATTGGCGTTTGCTCGAACGTCATATCCTTCTGAATCACCAAATTGTCATAAGTGATAATATGGTCAGGATCATATACATACTTCTTCAGCATAGAGACGTGAAATACGTCATGAAATCGGCTAATTGTGGAGGTAAAGCCAATTTGTAAGCCACTTCACCAATCCGTTCAAGAATTTTAAATGGGCCAATGAATCTTGGAGTTAGCTTTCCTTTAATGCCAAATCTTCGAATACCACGACCTAGAGAAATCTTTAAATATACATGATCTCCTACCTGAAACTCCAAGTCACGTCTTCGATGCAGCATAAGACCTTTGCCTATCTTGTGCCATTTTCATTCTTTCTTGAATGAGCTTGATCTTCTCTGTAGAATCTCTGATAAGATCGGGACCTAGAAATTGCTTTTCCCCTATTTTATTCCAGCATATTGGTGATCGACAACTTTTTTCATATAAAGCTTCAAAAGGTGTCATTTGTATGCTAGCCTGATAGCTATTGTTATATGCAAACTCTACTAGAGGCAAGTGATCATGCCAACTACCTCCAAAGTCGATAGCACAAGCCCTGAGCATATCTTCTACTACGTGATTTGTTCTTTCCGTTTGACCATCTGTTTGTGGATGAAAAGCTGTGCTGAAATTCAATCTAGTCCCTAGTGAATGTTGTAGACCCTTCCAGAATTGTGATGTGAATCGAAGATCTCTATCGGATATAATAGTGACTGGGACACCATGTAGTTTGACAATCTCCTTTATGTACAATGCTGCCAGGATATCCACAGACCATCGACTCTTTATTGCTATGAAGTGTGCGGATTTAGTCAATCGGTCTATGATTACCCATATTCCATCGTGTCCACCTCTGGTCTTGGGTAAACCCATAATAAAGTACATCCCTATACTCTCCCATTTTCATTCGGGAATACTCAAGGGGTGTAATTTACCTGCGAGTCTAAAATGCTCTACCTTTACTTGTTGGCAGGTGAGACAGCGAGATACGAAATCAGCTATTTCTCTCTTCATATTGGGCCACCAGAAATTTCTTTTGAGATCTTGATACATCTTTGTTCCTCTTGGATGAATTGTGTATTTGGAATTATGCGCTTCATCTAGGATTAGTTTCTTCGTAGCCTCATGATCTGGTACACATATTCGGCCCTTAAATAACAATCTTCTGTCATTGGAAATAGAAAAATCTGGCCTTTGTTCCATATTGGCTTTAATTTCTAATAATATAGGATCATCATTTTGCAGCTTGACCAGATCTTCTATCAATGTAGGTTGAGCTCGGATATTAGCGATGAAACAATCTTCTTCCTTTATGTCAATATCTAAGTTCAACTGAGCAAATTGAGGAACAAGGTTAGTTACACTTATCATAAGACTTGATAGCATACCTATTGGTTTTCTGCTGAGTGCATCTGCTATAGTATTAGCCTTACCAGGATGATATTGAATAGCAAAATCAAAATCTTTGAGATATTCTAACCACCTCCTCTGCCTCATGTTAAGCTCCTTTTGAGAGAATAAATATTTAAAGCTTTTATGGTCCGAGTAGATCGTGAACTTTTCTCCATAAAGATAATGACGCCAAATTTTCAAGGCGAAAATAACCCCTGCTAATTCCAGATCATGTACGGGATAGTTTTCCTCGTGACGTTTCAATTGTCTTGAAGAATAACAGATTACTTTTCCATTCTGCATGAGAACGTATCCTAAGCCAATGCCAGACGCATCCGTATACACTTCTAATCCACCACCCTCCATTGGTAGTGATAAAATAGGAGCTCTTGTAAGATGATTCTTAAGAGTTTGGAAACTCTTCTCACATTCCTCTAACCAGACAAAAGGATTTTCTTTTCTTGTGAGTCTAGTTAAAGGAACCGCAATTTATGAGAAGTCTTTAATGAATCTCCTATAATAACCAGCTAGACCCAGAAAGCTTCTTACTTCTCATACAGTCGTTGGCCGACTCCAATTCTTGATAGCTTCTACCTTAGAAGGATCCATAGCAATACCTTCTTTTGAAATAATGTGGCCTAGAAATGAGACTTCTTCGAGCCAGAATTTACACTTATTGAGTTTGGCATAAAGCTTGTGTTCTCTAAGTGTTTGTAAAGCTATTTTCAAATGTTGTTCATGTTCCTCTTTCATCTTGGAATATATCAAGATGTCATCAATGAAGACGATGATGAACTGGTCCAGATATGGCTGGAAGACATTGTTCATAAGTTGCATGAATGTTGTTGGCACATTAGTTAACCCAAACGGCATCACTACGAATTCATAGTGGCCATAACGACTTCGAAAATTCATTTTATAAATGTCCTCTTCTTTAATTCTAAGCTGATGATAACCTGATCTGAGGTCTATCTTAGAGAAATATTCTGCTCCCGAAAGCTGATCGAAGAGCTCATCAATACGCGGCAACGATACTTATTTTTAATTGTGAGTTGATTCAGTCGCCGGTAATCGATGCATAGCCTGAGAGAACCATCCTTCTTCTTGACAAATAGAACCGGCGCATCCCAATGGGATGTGCTAGGTCTGATGAAACCCTTATCCAGAAGTTCCTGCAACTACTTCTTCAATTCCTTGAGTTCTGTGGGGGACATCCTGTAAGGGGCTATAGAAATAGGTGCTGCTCCCGGAATGAGTTCAATAGTGAAGTTCACTTCCCTCTCGGGCGGTAAACTGGGTAATTCGGATGGAAACACATCGGAGAACTCATTTACAATAGGAATGTCTGCTAAGATAATCTCCTAGGATTCGGTAACAATAACAGATGCAAGAAAAGCTTCACATCCTTGCGAGATAAGTTTGCAAGTGTGAAGAGAAGATATGATAGTAGGATGCTTCTTGTACTTAATGTCAAGGAAGGAAAATCAATCTTAAAACTAATTAACTATCTTATCCCGAGTTCTACCTAATTCTCACATGGGTGTGAAAATTTCTTCCTTAGTTCATAGGTAGGGGTCCTTAAACCTTGGACTTATCCTATGACATAACTCTTCTCCCTAAGTCCTGAGACTTAGGCTCTGATACCAACTTAACTGTCACGTCCCAAGCCTTTATTACAGCGGAAGACTAACTCGAGGAGCGTGAACAGCCGGCATGGTAAGTCTCTTGCAAGCAAGAATGATCAGAGCGTAAGACAATCACACACAGAGATGCAATTACACAATATATATTCAAACTTCAACTTTTCTTCATTGATAATCAAATTGAACCCTCAATTTCAATCACTAATTCAACTTCCATTATGTACTAGACTCAAGAAATAGGAAAATTACATAGACTCAATCTAAACAATATAGACTTTCCTAAGTCTTCACTCTCATCTTGACAATACTTTCATTCGCTCTCGGACCCGCTACTTGTACAACCCGAATCCGAATTCGAATCACTTCCATCTCCTGAAAAGATTGGAAATAGGTAATGAGCACACTTGCCCAGTAGGTACCTTCGCATCAACATGAAGGCACTATTAAAGTAATTAACAATTTAGCTCTAAAGAATAAGGTAAAAATCATGCGAATGCGGTCAATCATGCGATTAAACCAAAGTAACAAGATGATCATGTAAGTTAGAATGAGAACAAATACAAACTAGTAAGAATGTAACAAGAACATGATATTGGCCTTTCATGAACAAGAATGTATCGAGAATGTACTAGCAAGCAACATAATCATCACTCCAGTATCTTTTGCTTATGAGCAAGTACTTCGTGAATTTCTGTAGAATATCAAGCAAGAAAGTCATGTACAAGAATGTCATGTCGTGCCGTGGATTTTCACTTATTTATAGAGAAAGTACTCCCAGCGTAATGCGACGCCAGTAGCATCATACCCCATGGTTTATAAAATAGTATGTTTCCGACAATCAGCCGAGGGGACTAGCATAGAGCCCTTGAACACAATCAGTGCTCGATCGCATCTTCAAGTATAAATCAAGCTTTTTCCACGCATGTAACAATAAAGTATGGCCAAGAATATAATGAGTTCAAATAAGCTCATGATAACAATAATTCAATGAATGAATGCTTCAATAAGAATCATGAAAAATCAAGAATGACTTAAGCAAGGTTATGCTTATGGAAATAAATCGGCAGCATAACGATACGTTCTTTATCTTCCATTCATTATATTAGGTTTCTTGATCAATATGATAAGTTCTAGATCATTAATAGTCCATCTAGAAACCTTGGAATATCAACCCTTGGTCCACCTTGGGTTAAAATACTCAAGCAGTGTGACGGTCGTGTACTGGGCCGTTACATGATGTGACGCTCCAGTATTGGGCCGTTACATTAGTTTGAATCCAGAACCAAGAAATCGGACTGTGGAATGTGACGGTCGTACATTGGGCCGTTAGATGCTCCTGATGGTCCAGTGTAAAGCCGTTACATTACTGATAACCAAAAATATCGATAGTGTAATCTAATCAATGGGCTTTAATGGTACAACCAACTCGGCGTCCTAGTGAGAATCTCAGGCTCGCGGAGAATTACGGAGGCCTTGAAACAAGATTTTCTAGTCCATTGGAAAGAATATCCAATAGAGAGGTCCTCATGTCCAAGAATAGTATTCCTATAGTGTAAAGTGAACTAATGGACAACATACCGGAATATGTGCCATATACTTAAAGAAATGACTCTATAGATAGGAAAGAATGTGTAACATTATGAAACCAAGATAAAACTCCGTCAATACAACTTTGGAAAATCATGATTTAGAATACAAAACTATAGAGTTTTAGCCATTGAAATTAGCATAACTTAAAATAACCTAAGACACATTAATCATGTAATTTGATTATGAATCAGAAACTAAACTCAAAGTCATGATAATAGGTCCAAAGTTAGCTATCTAAGCTTATTTATAAGTAAACTTAACTGGTTATTATTCTGCCTTGGGCTGACAGATCACAGGTGTCTGACGGTCTAGGATAGGTGCGTTACAGTGTGTGATGGTTTATCAAGGGGCCGTTACAGTGGTGTAACGCTCCTGCTAGGGTGCGTCAGAGACAATAGAACAAATAAAAGCATAACAGGTTGTGACGGTCTATCGTAAGGCTGTTACATTCATGTGACAGTCTTACGTTGGTGCGTCAGAGAATCTACTGGCAGTAAACTAAGTAAAGGTTTATGAAAACATAACATGTCTGAAAATCAATGTTGTGTCTCTGAGGTCATATAAGTCATTCTGTGGTCTCTTGGGTCATTCGACATCATTCTATAGACATATGAGTTCTGTGGTATTCTTGGTTTTGATAATGACTTAACACTATTAGTCATTGTTATTTATCACTCTCCATGTATTTGGTTTCATGATGCCCATTCACAACTTGCATTATATGTTCTCACATTGCATTAATACCAAGGAACATGTGGTTCTTGAATGCTCACATCAATCTTGAAACTTTGGGTTACTTGATGATCATCCATTCATTTAAATTCATTGTCATATGAACTTGCTCTTTTGATATGGATGGTTAATTTGGGAATGAGCTTTTCTATCCCTCTTGTTATTGAAATTCCATGAGTGTGTTTCATGGATATTTTACTTGGGGTGGTTGAGCTCTTATTTCCTGATCTTTAGCTCAGAACACTTGTGATTCAAAGTGTTCACATATAACTAATTCATGAGATTTCATATGTGTATTTCATACATTTATTATATGGATTATTGAACTAAAGTTCTAATCCTTTTTATATGATTTTGCAGGCCAAAACACTCAATATATATTCCCCAAGATCAAAGGAGTTTGATGCCACAGAGTTCGGAAGGGTTACAATGACATTTGGGGCTGAATTGTGTTAATCTGGAATTTACTGTAGCTTTAGGTCGACCGGCGGCACTGTAGCTAGGTCGACCGAATTTCCCAGAATCAAAAGGTTCGGGGTCTGTGACATTCCGGTCGACCGCCCCATGAATTCCGGTCGACCGGTTTTGCCAGAGTCGAAAAGTTCTGGCTGCAGCAGGTTCCGGTCGACCGGCCCATGAATTCTGGTCGACCGCCAGCCCCGATGCAGCCATGTTTGACTTCAAAATCCACCTCATGGCCAGCTCCTTTCCATGGATTTATTTAATCAAACCTTACCTAACTTCCCATGATTTGTTGATCTGGTCTGGAGGGTGTCCAAGGACCATTCCAAGGGTTATAAAACCAACATGAGAGGGTTAGAAACCCTAGTTGATGGAGTTGATGAAGTGAATCAAGGGAGGCCATTTCGAGAGCACTGTAGCACCTCCGTGAACAGTGTTTCGGGCAGGAGTTCTTCATCCTTCCAAGGTGATTCAAGGTGAGATCTGAAGCCAAGCAACCTCCAATCAAGCAAGAAGCATTCAAGCCTTGCAAAGGTGATCAAAGCTACATCCATACACCTCTTCATCAACTCAAGGAGATTCAAAGAAGATCAAAGCTACATCCAACAATCTCTCCATCAACTCAAGGTGATTCAAGCTCATATCTCAATCCAGCAACCTCCAAGGAAGAGTAGAAGAAAGCAAGGCTAACAAGGGAAATCAAAGGAGGCTGCAAGGGTGTGTTCAAGGAAGAGGAGTTCGAGTTACTGTAGCTGTGAACAGTACTCCGGGAAGAAGTTCTTCATCAAATCCTCAAGAGATTCAAGCTCCAACAAACCTCAGACAAGATCTTTTCTCTTAAACATATTCTATATCTTGTTTGAGTGATTTCATATTTGTTCGTTTTCCATTTCATTCAAACATTTGGAATTGAGAATCGTCCCTACCGGTGGTTAGTAGGAAGGAAATCGGGAGTTCTCCGATTTGCGGTGTAGCCGTCCCTGCCGGCTTTGTGTGTAGGAAGACAGAAAGAGGGGTTTCTCTATTCTGTGGTTTGGGGCGTGTCCCCTGGTCAAGCTGTGTGTCAGCAAGGAAGCCTCACCGGGTTTTGGTGAGGGGTGGACGTAGGTTGCGGGGTTGCAACCGAACCACCTTAAAAATCCCTATGTTGTGGGTTGTTTATCGTGTGTGATTGATCTATATCTTCTAACCCCATTCACAGGTTCGTGTGCTTTACATACTTGGTTAGATTGTTCACACACATATGCACTTTGAGTGATCATCATAGCACACACACACACAAGCACGGTTGTTGCAAGCTATTGCATGTTTTAGTGTTATGCTTTATGATCCCTGCACTACAAGGCTTATTTCTTTCAAGATCACAAATGTGCTTAAAGAAGTGTGGACGTTTCATAGCTTGTAATTCAAGTCTTTTCATTTGAGCCACTCTACTTAATTCCGCTGTGCATTGTGTCTAAGTGATTCATTCACTTTATAAGAGTGGTTTAAGCTTCCGCTAGATAAGAGTTTTTTAAATAGGCCATAACTTGTGATAGGATCTATTCAACCCCCCCTTCTAGATCCGTTTACACCTCACGGGACCTAACAAGTGGTATCAGAGCGAGGCTCTGTCATTCCCAGATCCAACAATCTGCAGGGAAAGATCCCGGTGTTTGTTATTTAGATGGATTCACATGCTACACTTACTTCGATGGCTTCTCCACCCATTTATGATGGTTCAAATTTTTCTACATGGGTTGGAAGAATGTTCATCTATGTTAGCTCCATAGATCCACAATTGTGGACTCTCATATACAATGGTCCTCATGAGCTGTCATCAAATTCAATTGATTGGCTAGCCGAACATGAGACCAAACATAATGATAATCATCTTGCATATAACTTAATTACAGCTGCTGTTGATCTAAGACTAACTCATCTTGTGTCCTCTTGCAGCACAGCCAAGTAAGTATTGGACAAGTTGGTTAAAATCCATGAAGGGAAGGAGCAAGAACAAGAATGCTTCATGGCCGACCGTATAGAACAGTCTAGCAATGCATCTTCATCACAGGTAAACTCTAACTCTGAGGAATTCACTTTTGAAGAGCTTATGGAAGCCTATGGTGAGTTGATTACTCAATACAAAAAGGTCAAATCAAAAAATAAAAATTTGAAAAAGGATCTCAAGAAAATCAACCAAAATGAAAGCTTGTTTTGTAAAAACTGTTCAATTGTTAAAGAGCTTAACAATACTCTCTCAGTTGATCTAGATACGCATAAACAAAGCATTGCATGTCTAAGGGAAGAAAATGAAAATCTTCATGATGAAATCACTAGGTTGGAAGAAATTGTAATAAAACTTCAAAACCAACCTAAGTCAATCTCTAATGATCAAACTATGGCCGATGGGCTAATCCATGATGAGAGGTTGATTGAAGAAAATAAAAATTCTGTTTCATGCTCTGCTAATTTTGTATGTGAAAAATGTTCATTCTTGAGAAACATAAATGTTGGTCTTCATGATGATCTTGAATGGCAACAAAATCTGATTGATTCTCTGAAAGAAGAGAATAGAGAGTTGTTGGAAAAGAAAATTGAACTTGAACAAGCTGAAGAAGAGTTGCATGAAAAACTAGCTGCACATGAAAAAGGCAAATCTGTCATTGATGATCACTCTGAAACTTTGCATGCTTTAGAATAACAAAATCAAAATCTTAAAGCAGTAAATGCCATGCTCAATGAGCAATTGGCAGCATGCGAAGAGGGCCTTGTTGAATCTAAACAGCACATTTTCTCACTTGAAAATAAAATTCAAGGTTTGAATGATTTCCTGTCAATGTTTACCCAAATCCAAGATTCTGGATCACCGGAAGCCACCACTTCCTGTGGTCACCAAAAGGGGCATACTGCTCGAAAGAAAATTAAAATTCAGCATGCTCATCCAAACATGCACCATAACATGCCCAATGCCAAATACCATGCCTTCCACAAAATGAATGTCAATTGTTATTATTGTGATAAATATGGTCACACTATGCATGATTGTTTGATCTTGAGAAATGATGAGCTTAGAGCAGGACAGCAAGTGAAAGGGCAAGGAAAGAAACAGGTCAACACTGGCAGAGGGCTTGCTCAACAAAATTCTGTACGGAACCACATGGAGAATCAGAAGTGTCGACATTCCTATCCAGACAGGTCGACACTCCCCATAGCCTTTAATAGAAATGCTTCTCTTTGCTGCTCTCATTGTGGTAAGTCTGGCCATACTATCCAAGAGTGCTGGCATTTGAAGGGAAAGCATCACCTTCATGCCATGAAAGGTAAATCCCATGCTCACCCACAAAAGCATAATCCACATGCACACGCACATGAACATAAAAAAAAAAATCAATCTTTTGTATGTTGTTTCTATTGTGGGAAAAATGGGCATGAGATATATGATTGCCTCACAATGAAGGAGGATGATGTGATTGCCCTGAAAAAGGTGGGTCAAGATGCTAAACATGTTGCTAACCCACAAGGACCCAAGCAATCTTGGGTACCTAAAAATTCCAAATGAGAATTTTGGGTGCAGGATGCCTTGGAGCTGAACAAAGGATCATAAGGTAAATAAAAACTCAAGGCACAGGTATGTACATAAACCTCTTAAGTTTAGTCATCTTGCATGTTCAGTCTTGACATGTAGATAGTGCATCATACGTCTGCCCAATGTCATTAGATTCTGCAAACTGAACTGCTCTTTGAAATACAAAACCCCCAAGGTGTGAGATGAACTTTTGAGCTTGATAACTTGTTTACACCATGCTTGATTTCAGCTATTTAACTCATGAAAAATTGTTATGCTGATGAAGTTAATGTGATGATGAGCTGCATAAGTCTATCAGCCACATGAAATTCTTGGACTTTGGTTTTGATGATGCATGTCATGGCTGCATTTTCAACTCGTTATTCATGTTAGCATTATTCAAAAGGGGGAGTCTAGCAATTGACATCATCATGTTGCATTCAGTTCAAAATCAATTGTGAATGATTTATGTTTGCATCATCTTGTAATCACACATACCTTAATGCACATCATGTTTAGAAGACAAATGATAATGCACAATCATTTTACAGCATCTTCATTGCATTGTGCATTCACATAACTCTTAGGCTGTATAGTTCATTGCCAACCCTTGCATGTACTCAGGGGGAGTCAACATCAATCTAGCTTGAATCATTTTACATCATATCATTCTTGCATGGCCATGGTATATCAAATGTTGATGTATGGAAAGGCAGGCTATGCTTGTCTGGAAGCACTCAATATGCATGAGGTTTCACCTCCGTCAAGTACCATGCGTCACTTTCGCATATAGGCCATATAGCTAGGGGGAGCTGTCTCTTTGCAGCATTCATGCATATGTTTCATATTCATTATGTTGCATTTCATAAGTATAAAATCATGCATTATGTTGGTTAAAGTATTTCATATTTCATAAGGTCAACCCCTGCATGGGTCAAGTAAACCTCTCATTGACATTCGTCATTCTATGTGACTGCAAACATCACTCCTTGCATGCTTTCATTGCATATTCATAGGGGGAGTCGTGTTGTTCTTCTTGGTTCATTCGTCCTTTTTGCATCTGAATCTTAATGGTCTCCAGTGTGATAATAAGTTCAAGAGACAGACATCACTACAGTGTAAGAGCTTTCTATTATATGAACTGATGATTGCCCATTCAATGAAAAATGGTTCAGATTTAATGATTTCCTTGAAGTTATGATATTTCTTTTAAAATCATCTATGTTCTGTGGATTTAATAGCCCTTAACTAGAGATTGCATATTATGCTTTGAATGACTATCCTGATATCTGAAATTCCAGACTTCATGACACTCTTGGTGATACTCTAGAGCTTAGTATTGTTTCTAAACATCTTGATGAGCTGGAATTCTTGAAAATCAATTTGCAGAGCAATGATAGTGTTGCACGGAGAAATATATCATGTCATCAAATCAAGTGACGAACGATATGTCATGATGTGCCTCTGTTATCTCTGTCTTGATTACTTTTGGACTCTAGGCAGAGCACTAGCATAATTGCTGAGAAATATATCTTCTCATCACCGAAATGAGATTGGATATGTCATGACGCGACTTTGCTATCTCTGTTCATTCTGAAGCATTACAGTCAGTCTTGCCAAACACCTAGGGATACTAGCGTCAAAACAACGTGTATTCTTATGGCTAGGAGGCCTGTACTAGACTTGATTGCTCGTAAAATATGAGTCATGTGCCTTCAAATACTAAAGATATTGAAAATCAAAATATGAAACCTCTTGCTTCTATTTTAAAATTCCATGCTTTAGTCATGCTTGTTTAGCCTCAATACTAGTTTTTGTGCTATTTCCTTTGTGGTTATTGATTATGGATGTATAAGACAAGGGAAGGTTAAACATTGTCATGATATGCGCTTCTGGTTTATTTCTATTAAACCATGGATGTCGATGCCTTTTGAACTCTATTGATGATCTTGGTTTTCATTAGCTTTAAACCATATATGTTGCTCACAGTCTGTTTCAGGTTTGCATATAATGGCTTGCTCTTCCACTACCATTCCACTCTGATGTCTACGTCTTTTGTCAGCCACTGTATCGTATCCCTCCTTTTGCTATTGGCAAAGGGGGAGAACGTCTTGTTGTGAATCCTTACTGTGGACTTGGGAGAAAGGGGGAGATGTTGTCTAATGTTGCTTTTGAGCACTGTCAAAGGGGGAGAGTGCATTGTGGATATGGGAGAATCCAAGGGGGAGAAAACCTTCATTTATGATGAGGGTTTATGCATAGCATTCATACACTTTACTTCTCCATGCATACATATTTTGCCTTCATCTGCCATATCTATATAAATCATTCAGGCTGCCATGATTACATCACCATACTACACAAGTGGTATATTCCAACAAGTGGTATCATCTTGATGCACCTTTCAAGTCGTCTCCAAAATCATTGGTGTCCTCTGTCAAATGATATCACATTGCTTTCTCATTCATTGGCATATGGCATGAGTCCTAGCATCATTGGCATCATGTTTTCATGCAATAGGGTGGCATGCATGTATTGACTTCATACAATTGTAGCTTGCATCTATCATTTCCATGCATTGCTTAGCAAATCCAAAAAATCTGAAAACTAGAAAACCACTAAAAATCTGCAAAATTTGAAATCAAAATTTGCTCCTTGGCTGCTCTATCCATCTCCTATTTGAGGAATTGAATCATGCTGCTGTGGCTCCACCTCTTACACTTACTTTGTCTTTGCCAAGTCACGGGACACCACCATGTTCGATGCCTCCATATCATTCATTGGACTCAGTCCTATAACTGGCTTTCCACAATTGGTTGTTCTCTTTGGTTATTTTGTCAATCTTAATAAGTGTACATCCATTGGCATGTATTTCCACATCATTTTGTGTGCGTCATTAATGTGCGTCTCTCTTTCTCTTTTCTGGATCTTTTGATGTTGTCAAAGGGGGAGAAGATTATGTGAGTCATTCATCAAAGAAGATTATGTGAGTCATTCATCAAAGGATGTGGTAAGGTAAGAAGGTAAGATTATGTGAAGTCATTACTCAATGCATGTGGTGAATGTGGTAAGATTCCTCTTCTTATTCTTCAGACTCATAGTTGCCCTGTGAGTTTATAATGACTCATAGTTCAGAATGACTCATAGTTGCCATCATCAAAAAGGGGGAGAATGTTATGTCTCTGAGGTCATTTGAGTCATTCTGTGGTCTCTTGGCTCTTTCGACATCATTCTATAGTCATATGAGTTCTGTGGTATTCTTGGTTTTGATAATGGCTTAACACTATTAGTCATTGTTGTTTATCACTCTCCATGTATTTGGTTTCATGATGCCCATTCACAACTTGCATTATATGTTCTCACATTGCTTTAATACCAAGGAACATGTGGTTCTTGAATGCTCACATCAATCTTGAAACTTTGGGTTACTTGATGATCATCCATTCGTTTAAATTCATTGTCATATGAACTTGCTCTTTTGATATGGATGGTTAATTTGGGAATGAGCTTTTCTATCCCTCTTGTTATTGAAATTCCATGAGTGTGTTTCATGGATATTTTACTTGGGGTGGTTGAGCTCTTATTTCTTGATCTTTAGCTCAGAACACTTGTGATTCAAAGTGTTCACATATAACTAATTCATGAGATTTCATATGTGTATTTCATACATTTATTATATGGATTATTGAGCTTAAGTTCTAATCCTTTTTATATGATTTTGTAGGCCAAAACACTCAATATATATTCCCCAAGATCAAAGGAGTTTGATGCCACAGAGTTCGGAAGGGTTACAATGACATTTGGGGCTGAATTGTGTTAATCTGGAATTTACTGTAGCTTTAGGTCGACCGGCGGCACTGTAGCTAGGTCGACCGAATTTCCCAGAATCAAAAGGTTCGGGGTCTGTGACATTCCGGTCGACCGCCCCATGAATTCCGGTCGACCGGTTTTGCCAGAGTCGAAAAGTTCTGGCTGCAGCAGGTTCCGGTCGACCGGCCCATGAATTCTGGTCGACTGCCAGCCCCGATGCAGCCATGTTTGACTTCGAAATCCACCTCGTGGCCAGCCCCTTTCCATGGATTTGTTTAATCAAACCTTACCTAACTTCCCATGATTTGTGGATCTGGTCTGGAGGGTGTCCAAGGACCATTCCAAGGGTTATAAAACTAACATGAGAGGGTTAGAAACCCTAGTTGATGGAGTTGATGAAGTGAATCAAGGAAGGCCATTTCGAGAGCACTGTAGCACCTCCGTGAACAGTGTTTCAGGGAGGAGTTCTTCATCCTTCCAAGGTGATTCAAGGTGAGATCTGAAGCCAAGCAACCTCCAATCAAGCAAGAAGCATTCAAGCCTTGCAAAGGTGATCAAAGCTACATCCATACACCTCTTCATCAACTCAAGGAGATTCAAAGAAGATCAAAGCTACATCCAACAATCTCTCCATCAACTCAAGGTGATTCAAGCTCATATCTCAATCCAGCAACCTCCAAGGAAGAGTAGAAGAAAGCAAGGCTAACAAGGGAAATCAAAGGAGGCTGCAAGGGTGTGTTCAAGGAAGAGGAGTTCGAGTTACTGTAGCTGTGAACAGTACTCCGGGAAGAAGTTCTTCATCAAATCCTCAAGAGATTCAAGCTCCAACAAAAATCAGACAAGATCTTTTCTCTTAAGCATATTCTATATCTTGTTTGAGTGATTTCATATTTGTTCGTTTTCCATTTCATTCAAACATTTGGAATTGAGAATCGTCCCTACCGGTGGTTAGTAGGAAGGAAATCGGGAGTTCTCTGATTTACGGTGTAGCCGTCCCTGCCGGCTTTGTGTGTAGGAAGACAGAATGAGGGGTTTCTCTATTCTGTGGTTTGGGGCGTGTCCCCGGGTCAATCTGTGTGTCAGCAAGGAAGCCTCACCGGGTTTTGGTGAGGGGTGAACGTAGGTTGCGGGGTTGCAACCGAACCACCTTAAAAATCCCTGTGTTGTGGGTTGTTTATCGTGTGTGATTGATCTATATCTTCTAACCCCATTCACAGGTTCGTGTGCTTTACATACTTGGTTAGATTGTTCACACACATATGCACTTTGAGTGATCATCATAGCACACACACACACAAGCACGGTTGTTGCAAGCTATTGCATGTTTTAGTGTTATGCTTTATGATCCCTGCACTACAAGGCTTATTTCTTTCAAGATCATAAATGTGTTTAAAGAAGTGTGGACGTTTCATAGCTTGTAATTCAAGTCTTTTCATTTGAGTCACTCTACTTAATTCCGCTGTGCATTGTGTCTAAGTGATTCATTCACTTTATAAGAGTGGTTTAAGCTTCCGCTAGATAAGAGTTTTTTAAATAGGCCATAACTTGTGATAGGATCTATTCAACCCCCCCTTCTAGATCCGTTTACACCTCACGACACCTAACAATCAACATATTACCACTATCCTAGTCATGATAACGATGCATAGGCCAACTATATGCAAGAGTTTAGTGAATAGACAAGATAATACCTTTTTATTTCCATTTAGGGCTAAGAGATGCATGAAAGTATAAAACTATGAAATCATGAAATTCTTAGTCTATAATGCATGAAATCAAGCACAATCAGAGGGATTTTATTCCTAACAAGTTGTTTTTGTCAATCATGAGATAACATACCTCTTCTAGAACCTTAAAACTTCGAATTTGATGCTAGGTGCTACCCTTAGACCCTTGTACTTCTTGTGATAAATCAGCAACTTCAATCTGCTCTATTTCCTCAGCCTCTTGACCTAAGGATGTGAAATTTTTAGGGTAAGAAGATGAAACTGATGGGAACAAAAGTTCTAAAGGGTCATACTCTAATTACCTTGTTTAGTCGACCTAATCTCTGGATCTTCAGGGGACTTGTGTTCAGATTCCTGGGTTGCTAAGGTTGAATCAGCAACTTTGGAAGCTTCTATCTCCTTAGTTGCTTGATCTCCTAGCACGAAATTTAGAGAACCATTAGTCTAAAGTATACTAAACAAAAGCTTCTAAAGAACTTACCCGAATTTATGACTCCTTACCTTGATTCTTCACGAGCTAAAAGTAAGGGTCACTCAGTTCAGAACTAGGTCCTATTTATAGGGTTTTGACTAGGGTTTAAAGATTAGATCGATTCTAGAGTCCTTAATTTGCCAGAACCTAATCCCTAAGAGTTCTTAGTAATGTTATAAGATTTCTAAGTCGATCTCTTGTAGATAGGATTTCAAAGTTCCAATCTTTTTACAATTTCCTCACCTTACGGAATCTGTAGAATGTAACAGTCGTGTCTAGGTGCGTTACAGGGCTGTGGCGGTCGCCCGATAGACCGTTACATGTATCATATATAGAGTTTCAATTTGATAAAACTCTTTTATTCGTTTATCCATATAATTATCTTATATAATTAGTATTTATCCTTAAAATACGTGAATAAGCCAATTACCCTTCTAGAATATGGGCCAAACTTAATGGGCTTAGTCCATTAACCTTTTGGATAATAATTAGATAGGCTAGGTTAACTAATTAGCCTAATTGAGCCTTATAATGACTTATTAATCTAATAATCCTTCATTAATTTATTTAGGCCTTTATAATTTCCAGAAAACTATTTTATAATTCAAAAATTATATATATAAATTCTGGGGTACTACAGTGTTCCTTAATTGATTCAAGCCTGGTCATGACTAGCCCATTATCATTTGGCTTTTGGGGATATGATCTGCATCCAAGGACAAGATGATTTGATTTATCAGTTTCGATTCAGATTTATTAAGAATGGCATGACAAATTCTTTTAACAACCAACATCCCCTGGGCAGCTCTAGATGTGATGAATGACTCATGCATGAACCTAAACATTAAGTTCATATGATGAATTTGGTTGCTCCCCCTTAATATAAGCATGAGTGTGGGATGTTTCGTAGACTTCTAATGCCGTATGCAACCATGAATGCAAATGAGATACAATACATATGGCAAGAGTTCACAACGTCAAACTTTGCATGATAGGATGTGAAAGCATATGTCAACCTTAAGGTGTGTGGTGTATGTATATAAATAACTCTCAAAAATATGCCATGTGACTCTCTATATGGACAAGGATATGCAATAGATAATGAATGAAATGCATGTTCAGACATATGCATGATTACATGACTCTATGACACAAGATGAGTTAAAACATAACACAATTACCGCAGAAAGTGGGAGGGATATCACCTGATTTTCAAGTTCATTTTTTGATTTTTCTTTCATGATGACTTATGCCACTTGGCCCGTGTGCCTTACCTTCTTGACGAAAATAAATTTCAACTTTTCATTTCCATGGCACATCTGCGAAACAAATTTCTCATTTGGCCTTCTTAGGTACCCAAACCATTTTGGGTCCTTGTGGGTTAGAAGTAGAGTTAGCATGTGGTTTCTTATTTTTGATGGCATTCAAATCATCATTTTTCATCACAAGACAATCATGTATCAACTCACAACCATACTTAGTATGCCAACAATAGAAACACCGCACAGAAGCCATTTTCTCATGTGATCTTTTAGCATGAATATAAGAGTTCTCAAACCCATTTCTTCCATTCGAAACCTTTCTTGGATTTTTGAACTTATTCATTCTCTCGCATGCTCTCAATTCATCATTTTTCTTAATAAAGCAATCATGCATCATGTGACCATATTTACCACAATAAAAACACGAATGATTTTTGTTGGAAACATGGTGTTTAGCATTGTTCTTTCTAGCATGACCACTTGTGTAAGCAGAATTATTTTTTAGCTTTGTGTTTTGATTCAAGTTCTGCTTAACATCACATTTCTGGATTTTCCTTTTAGCATGCGTAACATGGTGAGCATTTGAGGTACTAGAGGAGCAAGTAGCATGCTCAAATGAAGTTTGAATTATTAGACCAGAGGCTTTCTTTTTGGTGGGTTCATACCCAATATCTTCTCCTTGGAAATTTACCTTGGTCCCCAAAATCTTGTTCAGATTTTCTTTCCCATTCACAAACTTGGACAAGGAATCATTCAAGTCAACAATATCTTTTTCAAGAGATGCAATGTGTAATTTATAAGGAAGAAGCTCATTTTCATAAGAAGTGATTTTTTCATTCAAAGGTGCATTGATGGTTTTGTGGGTTTCAATTTCTTGTTCCAACGCATGCACCTTTTCACATTCATCAACAAGCAAACTCTTTCCTTTTTCAAAAACAAGCAGTTTCTCAGACATAGCATGGTTCAACTGTTTCAGTTCTTCATTTTCCTCTCTCATGCATAAATTGATTTCTTCATGATTTTTAATATCAATCAAAAGATATTCATTTTTAGTTTTGAGTTTTAAACAATCATCACATGAAGAAGTTTCATGAATGGATTTTTCAAGATGCTTCAATCTGCCTTCAAGCAAGGAATTTTGAATTAACAATGCATCGTTTTCCTTTTCAAGTTCCAAACATTTATCACAAGAAGCATTCTCAGGAAAAACATGTTTAGATTTCTTTTTCAATTTTTTATTTTATGATTTTAACTTCTTGTATTTATCAACCAACTCTTCATAGGTATTCAGCAACTCTTCATAGTTAAAATCATCTTCATAATCAGAGTCAGAGTTGACCTTTGACCTCGATTCACTTGGCTGACCACTCCCTTGTTCACTCGTGCCCGCTACAAGACATCTGTCTTTAAGCTCCTCCTTGAGGTCTGCTAATCCATCCAATATTTCCTTCGAGGATCTACAATGGGAGACAAAAGGAAAATAGTTAGAATCAACTGCAGCAATAAGCAACTTCAAAACCAAGCAATTTTGATCATGTTTGCGCTTTTGATTTTCAGTCCAGACTTTTTTGTCTTTAGGCAATTCATGAGGACCATGTGAAATAAGCTTCCATAGCTTAGAGTCATATGAATTGACTAGACTAAACATTCTACCTACCCATAAATCAAGGTTACAGCCATCAAACACCGGTGGAGAAGTCAAAGTGTACATCATGGTAGTCATTGATCCGAATCACTCTAGATCGTTAGATCTATGAAATTAGAGCCTTAGCTCTGATACCAATTGAAGTCCCGCGATCAATGACACCCAAGAGGGGGGTGAATTGGGTGTTTACAAATTTTAAAGAAACCTTTGACCTTTTATAAAATATGTGATACACTACTAATTAAGAGAAACAAACCTATTCACTCACAATTTGATTTATTAAATTTTATTTGGTGAGAGATAGATTTTGCAAGGTGAACGAGGAGAAAAACTGAACTATAATGAACACTCACACTCACGTAGAATGGGGGTAGACAAAATGGAACAAACCACACAATTCAAACACAATGCACGGCAATTTTTAAGGTGGTTCGGATGCAACGACGGTAATCCTACGTCCACCCCTCACCAAACCCGATGTGGCTTCACTCGGGGATAAATCTTCAAACGGAGATGATGCTCCAACCACACATGCAGGACGACGCCTGCACACACACACGGGGACGCGCCCCAATACACACACACACACACACGGAGATGAAGTCTCCAACACGATCCAACAGCTGGATCAACAAGATACACACACGCTGCGATAAAAGTAGTAATCCACACACTAAGACAATCGGATCTAAGTAGATCCACACACACACGTAGATCTAGGAAGACCATGCACACACGAATGGAAGAACACAACCACACACAAGACCATGGATCTGAATTGATCCATACACACACATAAGTGTTCACAGATTATGAGAAAAATAGAATTAAGACTCAAAGCATAAACATAACAAAGCGCAGTTGAGAGAAACTCCTGATATGAACTCCTTCTGAGTGTAGGCTGCGGATCTTGGATGTTGATTCCTTCTTTGCTTGAATGCCTTTAAACTAAGCTTGAATGGATTGTGAGACTTTAGATGGACCTTGAGAAGCTTTATCCTTTCACCTTGAGCACCCTCTTCTTGAATCCGTGCTTGCTTGCTTGCTTCTTTTCTTCTTTCTCCTTGGATACCCTTTCCTTGATCTTCCTTGAATGCTTGCTTGCTTATTCTTTTCTTCTTTCTCCTTGGATAGCCTTTCCTTGATCTTCCTTGAATGCTTGCTTGCTTCTTCACTTGAATGGAAGTATATTGGCTTTAGATTTACCTTCAATGTGTTGAGGATGGATGAAGATCTTACTGCACGGAGTACTGTTCACAGCTACAGTACTCCTCATCTTCCTCCACTTGGATAGTCTCTCCTTGATCTCCCTTGGATCTCTCTTGAATTCCCTTAGATGGCTAGGGTTTATGACTCCAGATGAGAGTTTTATAACTCCTTTAATGGTCCTAGACAAGCCTTAGACCAGATACACGAAATCCTCCTTGATTGGGGGTAGCAAATGGGTGAAGATACCTCTCCACGGGATTGAAAAACCAAGTCAACAAAAGTGGCTTCGGGGTTGGCAGTCGACCGGAGGTAGGTTGGCGGTCGACCGGAAATCTGTAGAATAGAGATTTTTGCATTCTGGAATTTTCGGTCGACCGGCCACCACCCGGCGGTCGACTGGAATGTGAAAAACTACAATTTTCTGAATTATGGTAATTTCGGTCGACCGCCAGCTAGAGGTCGGTCGACCGCCAGCTATAGTAAAATTCAGACTTTTTAGGTTTCACCCCCGAACTCCATTGCAATCCATTTAAGTCTGAGGCTTCAAACTCCTTTGATCTTGGGGAATATATGTTAAGTGTTTTGACCTATAAAACCATAGAAAAAAGGATTAGAAATTTGATTAATAATTCATGTTGTAATTGCATGAAGTACATGTATGAAACCCATTTGGCCATTTGGCAGTTTCAATCAATCAATAAGAGCTTATTGTAAATCGCTTGAGCAAGATATAAGTACCATTATTCCAATTTTTAAGCAAGTTTCTCATGAGTTGTTTCAACATAATGCAAGCTAAAAATGATATGTGAAATATGTATTAGAGTTCAAAAAGTGATTTACATTGAGACCCAATTTCACATATAAGATTGGAACACTTGTTGCTTTCACAAATGCATGTATGGTATGCGTAAAAATCAACCAGATAAGTTTCAAACTATTTGATCAGGATTTGAACAAAAGTGTTCATCAAAGCTCAAGTCCATATGTTCAAACATATAAGGGCATATTCATAGCATATCAGTCCAAGTCAACTTCCCTTGTACCATCATGAATTGCAAAGGACTTGGTTCAACCAAGAGTAGGCTTGAAACCTCTTGTAGAATCAACATTTCAACCAAGGGTCAAGACTGTATTTCAATGCATCTAATCAACATGTTATCAATCACACATTTCATTTAGTTATCATCACTTAATCACACATGAGGTTTAATTATCATCAAAACCATAGCAATCATCAATGCATCACACATTGAGTTTAGTTATCATCAAAACCATAGCTCAACACCATTGCCATTCAAGAAGAAAAATGATGAGATATCTTGCATGTCAAACATATATCAGTATTTACCTCATCGATTTACTTGAATTCACCATTGATCATTAATTCCTTGTTTATTTGTTGAATCGTCCATACAAGGAGTCATGGAGTTCCAAATATCATTCATCATTGTATGATAGAATAAATTTCGAATCTAAAGAGTAAGGAACTAAGCTACTCAAAAACCCCATGAAAGATATGTATGAAGGCACTTGAGAACCCATTTTCTCAACTCAAGATTAGTGGAGTATCACCATAGATTCCAATATAAATTCTTACCTTGGATCCATGACATTGTGGACAATATTAACCTACACTTTCTGGGAATTCAGAAGCAAGTTAATATTAAACCAATGAATTTGAAGATCTCAACTTCAACCCAATTCTCCCACAAACCATTTGAAAGCATTTAAACCATGCATTCATGATATAAGGAAACATGATCAGAATTATTAGGAAACATCATTCATGCATTCATGATATGCAAGAGCCAGAGAAAATCTTCAACAGAGCATGGAAATGAAATGGCTATGCATTTACACAACACAAAGCCATGCAATCAATTTCATATCCAAAACGAATCAAGGACTCATGAACCTTCCAAAGACTCATGAGCATCATGCACGAGTCAGCATCAAACATATATACATGAAGAGCCAGTGCTTTGCAACTTGGTAGAGCAACCTACAAGGTAAGATAGTAACATGTGAGTTCATGAAGCAGCATCAAACATTTTCCATTTCTATTCATAACACAATATATTGTAATCATCAAAACCATAAGCAAAGACAAAGAGGGAGTGCATGAACCCAACACTGATGAAGCATGTTGATCGAAGATCAAACGGTAGAGTTTGGATCTGAAATTTTTATGGATGGTAGATGGCGATGTAAGGAACACGGGGATAGTTTTGTGTAATTTTTGGATGTGGTTTGAATTGTGAAATGGATTTTTTGGTGGAGGTGGTCGGATCTGGACTGCACAGGACAGAACAGGTTTTTGGAAAATACAGTGATTTTTTGGATGGGAAAGAAAATTCCTAAAATCACCAAAAAAAATTGGAGACGAAGGCTTTGGTGGACAGAACTCTCAGTTAAAATTTCAGCTCAATCTGAAGTGGGAAAGTGGGTGAAAAGGGCGAAGAGGTAGTTTGCTGGCTGGTGGATCTGCACAGGAGGCAAGTTACTAAGGGTGGAAAGAACGGATTGGGAAAAATGCTAAACAAGGGGAAAATGACCTGAATTTTTTTGTGGAGGATGGGGTGGACGTGGGAAACTCACCCTCCAATTTTCAATACGATCTGAGCTCCTGATTGAGAGCTAAAAATTGCACACTAGGCTTCTGTCCAGAGTGGACAGAACTTTCGATGAAGTGGCGACGGCGGTGTGGTGGCGGCTCGATGGAGGCGGCGGCGGAGCTTCGCACTCCGGGGAGGAGAGTCACTTGGAATCCACCAAGTTTGTAGGGAATCCACCCTAGAAACATAGCAAATCCATGCTGCAAAGGAGGGGAGAGAGAGGGGTGCACCCAAGGCTTCCTCTTGGCACAAAATGCAATAACCTTTCATTAATTCTTCATTAACTCCTCAAATGACACTATACACCTCATTATATAGAACATGGCAAGGGGTAGGGGTGCTGGGAAATTACGTGGGAGAGAGGGGAGGGAGAGGGGGTGCGCACCTTGACCAAGGGGAGAGGGGGCGACCAAGGGGGAACAAGAGCTACCTACCTTTGAATATTAAAGGGAGGGGAGTCAAGGGTGGTAGGTGGCTGCCTCCCCCTTGGAGCAAGGAGGGGGGCGCCCCCTTCCACTAGCCACCTTAGTCCACCTTCCTTTAACCCCATTCACACATAGCCACTAAACCCCTTAACTTGTTCACATTAAACCCCTTTGCCCATTTAAGGCCCAAAGGCCCATTAATTCTTTCCCCTTATCTAGCCTAGCCCATTTGACATATAATAACACAATTGTCCAACATGGACTACAATAGGGCCCAACATGGCCTAAAAATGTGAAATAAAGATGATGACTCGGCCGATGCGTCCACGTCCTCCGCGAGCTAAGCCGGCCCCGGCGTGTCTTCGTCCACCGGCGCGTATTACGGCGTGTGTCCGCACCAACCTCCCATTGTCCCACCTCTTACTTGGCCGTGATTCTTCGGGGTTCTAGCTAAGTACTCAACTGTGAAAAACTTGATCAAAACCCGTTTAACAAGGTTTTCCGTGAGAGCCGATTGTGCCGTGGCCGTCAATCCATTTCTTTTATCGACTTAGTGTCGTTAAACATGATGCCTTAAATCATTCTTGAACTTCTCTTATAACTACATGTG
Source organism: Amorphophallus konjac (assembly GCA_022559845.1). NCBI lineage: Eukaryota > Viridiplantae > Streptophyta > Magnoliopsida > Alismatales > Araceae > Amorphophallus > Amorphophallus konjac. The sequence continues at coordinate 247,427,382 of CM040124.1, read as the reverse complement.
CTCTTGTACTACTTGTTCCTTAAATGATAAATTTTGCTAGATCTGTACTTTATTTTTATCAGCTTTACCTTGAAATTCTTTGGCCATCATTATTACTTTAATGTGGATTTCTAGATATTTACATTTTTAGGTCATTGATCCAAAACCTCGATGCCTGGCATTAATAGGGCCCAGTCTGGTTCTGGGGGGAGCGCACGAATGTACTCGTGCCCATGGGAGCTATTATTGACCTGGTGTGACATCGCACCAAAGTACTATCTCACTAGATTAATTTAGGACATTCCACTTGCTCATAAATATTTACACTTGCTTGACTCGCATGAAACACTTGAAATATTTGACTTGTACTTTCTTACGTGGTATGGCCTGTAGCACCACCGATAAAATGAAAAAAAAAAGAAATTGAACTTCTTCCTAAATAAACAATCCTACATGAAGGCCTTATAAAAAGAACCATACCTTATGAGGACCACTATATAAATATACAAGGCCCAACATCACTTAAATGCCAACACATAGATAGTACGTAGTGGGGTTTTCTTTTTCCAACACAAAGGGAATGTGCGCCCCTTACCAAGGCGCCATTCACAAATATAGAGCCCCTATACAAGGTGCCATTTCCCTTGGGCCACCATCCCACTATATATATTAATATATATATACACCATAAAGACCAACACGTGAATGGGGCAGCTTTTGTCAAAAGCAATAGGAATGGGCGCCCCTGTACAAGGGTGCCAATTCCATGTACAGTGCCACCCAATTAATGAGCACCCCTATACCAGGGCGCCATTTCCAATGCTTCTAGAAGGGGTTGAAATAATAACAACCTACGTTTGCTGGCAATGGACCCATGAGGGAACATTCACAGCAGGGTTTTCAAATCTGGTTTCTCATGGATCCTTACTATTTCTCTATAAACAATTCTCTCCAACAAACATAGATGACCCTTACCATCATCCTGCCACTAAAGAGAAGGTTATTCTACCACTTCCCTATCTCCACCTGCAGAAGAGAAATCTAATGTTTCTCTTCATATGCAGGATACGTATCCCCGTCCTGCGTGCTACACGTCCTGCTGCAAAAGCTTACTTGGAGCTTTGCCGAGAGTGGAGGGCTTGACGTGGCTTGGATTTCTTATTCTTTCTCTACTGTTACACCTCGTAAAGCACTCCAAAAAGGTAGGTGTTCTCAAGGTCTAGCCCAATCCGTAGCTAAAGTAGGGTAACATAACATGCTAGTATAATCCATCTGTCATGCCATGCAGCCTGTTCCATACTCTATAGCACGTTACACGGGTTTTAAGTAGAACAACTATAGCCTGTTACACCAGTTTTTACATAGTCTGTTACATAGTCTCTCATACTGATTTTACGGGATTAGAATATATCCTGTCACACTAGTTTTACAGCCTCAAAATATCATGTTTAGCCCTAATATATAGCTTGTTTTAAAAGGGATACATATATGTTTTAAAAACCAAGAATGTCCAGCCCTCAGGTGAAAGGCGACCCTCACCAGGGCGCCATTTCATGAAGGGGCGCCCCAAGCCAGGGCACCATTTAAATGGAGATTGTTCACAGTGTCATCAATTCATTTCCAGCAATTAATAATCAACACATCAAAAATTTATATCTATTGAACTAAACTATGAAATTCTTGCATGAATATATTTATGTGATCCTGATATTTTTCTCTACATGTCCATATCCTTAACTCCTGATTCCGAGTAGCTTTGGAAATATGAATAGTGCATGACCCAACTGAATAGGCGCCCCTGACCAGGGAGCCATTTACTTAAATTGATGACCTCCAGAGAATCGTCATTTAAATGAAGACCCCCTGGGGAGGCGCCAATTCCTTTTCCAGCAATTTATAGACACCCCGTTAAAAAATTAAAATCTATGAAACTGAAACCCAACAAATTTGCATGAACTTGATCCTGAACCCCTGATAATTTTCTCTGTCTACCCGTGACATTGTTTCCTGATTTCGTGAAACTTTGAATTTATGAATAGTGTTATGAGTCTAAAGATGTACATGCCCGGTGTAAATAGGAGCCAAATGAATTGGCGCCCTAGCCAGGGGCGCCAATTTGTTGAATAGTGACCCTCCAGAGAGTCGTCCTTTAAATGGAGACTCTCTACAAGGGCACCATTTTCATATATATATAATTTGACAGACTGCCTGACCCCCAGGTGCCAATTGGCTGAAAGTGCCATTTCCTGAAAGCCTAAAGGACTGGGTAACCCCCAGGCGCCAATTCAGTGAGGCAGCCTGTTAGCTGCCAATTCCATTCTGATCCCTGATTTATCTCGTGGTTTATACCTACATAACCCTAGTTCATCTCCTGCATGATATATGCCTTCGAACTCCATTCCATGACAATCTATCTTATGTTCTTACAATGGTCAACCCTTGAAATTCCATATTGGCTATAAATGAGAGTTGATGTCAAAAGAAATACATGAAAATATTGTGCATATAGGGTCCGGTCTGGTCCTGGGAGAAGCACCCGAAAGTACTTGTGTCCATGGGAGTTTATTGACCACGGTGTTTAAGCATTGCACCGAAGTACTTGCTTGACTTGAGACATTCCACGCGTACTCTCTCTACTTGCTTGACTTGACTTGCGTGGCCCAGAATGGGAAACACTTGACTTGAGTGGCCCGAAAAAGGGCAAGGTACTTACTTGATTGAAATAGCCAATTCCATTGACACGTACTTGATATTACTTGCTTGAACATGATTCTTACTTGCTTGTACATGAGTTCTTGGTTGCCTAAAAAGTGGCATCAACATCTATAAAGTTCTTGATATCCTGCTTGTCGAATACTTGAAATCATACGATACTCTCTCTATACAGTTCTTGATCTCTTACCTGTTCATCATGCATAGATATACCTGCATACCTAATTTTCTTACTTGTTCATCATGCATAGCTATACCGGCAATACATGTAACACGTAAATCACTTAAAGATTACTCGAACTTGAGATGTAATTCCTACTGAGCGATTCGCTCATCCAGTTGCTTCCTAACATTTTTCAGGTTATCTGGATAGCGACCCTTACTTGGATGGGAATGAGACCGAGTGAAAAGTGCTAGAGTCACCGATCGTCTAATGTCAACTAGTCGCGTCTTTCGATTTTCTTGAGTCCCCTTTGTACTTCCAGTTATATCATTATAGTCGATTGGAAATTTGTTAAGGTTTGAAGACTAGTAATTGGGTTTGAATAATGTATGATTATCATCAGTTGGTTAATTGAAAGAATCGTCATCTTGGACATTGGTATCATTTTAGCAATAAAATCTTAGTCATTATTTAATCTTTTACGCACTCTGTCTTTTGTCAAAAAAAAAATATGTATACTGCTCTGATTGAATGGTTTTATATAAGCTGGCCATGACCTCAGGTATCTTCTGTGCTCGGGGTGTGACAGTCTTCATGGTATCAAAGCCGAGGATTTCAATTTCCTAGGGAATAAGAGGTTAGGAAATTAGAAGTCATGATCGAAATCTAGGAAAAACCCAAGTCTAAGGATAGGTTTACACCTTATACCCGGTGAGATGGGTAGAGCCATGGGTTAAGTTCTATAATGACATTCGACCTCATAAAGTAAACATGATACTTAGTACACTTAAATTCTCTTGTAGGATCATGGCCGCTGAAAGAGCACAATGGTGCGAGATGCAGTGCACCGTACAGGATCTTACGCAAGCGCTACAGTAAGTGGCGCAAGGCGGAACTAACCGTGGAGCTGGTGATCTCCACAGAGGTTTCGCAACATGAACCCACCAAGATTCGCGGGCTCGTCTGACCCCAAACATGCTGAAAACTGGTTGAAGAAGATTGACAAAAAATTTCATGTAATGCAATGCATGGATGAGGAAAGGGTCTTACTGGCTATATTCCAACTAGAGTGGGACGCTCGAGGCTGGTGGGAATCCGTAGAAGCAACATTTCCTGACGAGCATGTCACATGGGATGACTTTGTTGAACATTTCAACAACAAGTACTTCTCTGATCGTATTCAGGAGAAGAAGGTTGTGAAATTTGCCGCACTAAAACAACGGACCCTGAAAGTGGCCGAGTATGAGGCCCAATTCTCAAGATTGTCCAGGTATGCACCCCACTTGGTGTGCACTAAAAAGATGAAGGCGAGAAGGTTCCTTAACGGGCTTCGACCACACTATATTACATAACTTTCACCGACGGACATCTAAGTCTATTCGGAGATGGTTCGACATTCCCAATTACTAGAAGACGCCACCGAATTATCTGAAAGGATTTGAGGAAAGGACAAGAAGGAACCTGTCATAGGCCCTAAAAATTTCAAATCATCATTCAACAAGAAGCGGTTCTTCAATGGAGGGGAGTCCTCCAAGGGAAAGAGGTTTCAGAAGAATGACAAGCCATTCTCCACCACTACACCTTCTAAGGAAGTTTGTAAATACTGTGACAAGGCTGGTCATAAAGCTGAGGAATGTTGGAGGAAACTAGGAGCCTGTCTCCGATGTGGAAGCCAAGATCATCGAATTCCTGATTGCCCATTGATGAGTGAGCAAGCCAATAAAGATGAGAAGCGTCCGGTGAAGAAGCAAGGCCGTCTGCAAGCTCTTCATGAAACAGAACTAACAGAAGGTGGAATCATGGAAGGTACACTAACTGTTTGTTCTAAGAATGCTCAAGTTTTATTTGATACCGGAGCAACTCATTCATTCGTTTCCAAGAAATTTGATGCTTCATTTTCTAAGAAATTTGAACTGTTAGATTTGGTCATATCTACACCTCTTGGGAACGAGTCCGATATCACTTATCACTACCCAAACTGTGAAGTTATGGTTAAAGGAAATAATCTACCTATCGACTTGATATGCCTAGATATGAAAGGGTATGATGTCATACTAGGTGTCGAATGGTTATCCACATACCAAGCAACTATAGATTGCCGACATGGCAAGGTAACTTTCATGGATTTCCTATAGCTGGTTTACACTAGCCCTCGGAATATATCACCTCTTATCTCAGCTCTCCAAGCTAGTAAACTCATAAGTAAAGGATGTATGGCTTTCTTAGCATTCGTGACTGCCACGGAAGTCGAGGAGATTAAACTTGAAGACATCCCTGTAATTCGGGATTTTTCCGACGTTTTTCCAGAAGAATTGCCCGGCTTACCCCCGAAAAGGGAAGTGTCGTTCACAATCGACCTTGTCCTTGGTGCTAGCCCTGTTACTAAGGCACCTTACAGAATGTCCCCCGCTGAGCTCAAGGAGGTAAAAGAGCAGTTGATGGAGTTATTGAATAAGGGTTTCATCAGGCCAAGTACTTCCCCATGGGGAGCACCCATGCTATTTGTCAAAAAGAAGGACGGATCGATGAGACTATGCATTGATTATCAGCAGCTAAATCACCTTACAATCAAGAATAAGTACCCGCTGCCAAGAATTGACGAGCTATTCGATCAATTATATGGAGCTACATACTTCTCCAAGATTGATCTTCGTTTTGGTTACCACCAATTGAAGATTAAAGATGAAGACATTCATAAAACTGCATTCCGAAACATGTATGGGCATTACGAATTTACTGTTATGCCTTTCGGACTAACAAATGCCCCCGCAGCCTTTATGCAATTAATGAACAGTACCTTTCGGCCACATTTGGATCAATTCATCATGGTCTTTATTGATGATATATTGATTTATTCAAAGTCTGAAGAACACCTGAAGAAGGCATTGCAAATATTGAGAGAAAATAAATTATATGTCAAATTCAGCAAGTGCAAGTTCTGGCTCGAGGAAGTATCCTTCTTGGGCCATGTGGTCTCGAAGAACGGAATTTTTGTCAACCATTCAAAGGTCGAGGCCGTGAAGAATTGGGAACAATCGACAAATACAATGGAGATTCGAAGTTTCTTGGGATTAGCTGGTTACTACCGACGTTTCATCAAGGACTTCTCCAAGATTGTTGTTCCTCTCACCAGGTTAACACGCAAGGAAGTGCCTTATGAGTGGAATGAAGACTTTGATAAGAGTTTTCAAGCTTTGAAGGATCTCTTGACCACTGCTCTAGTCTTATCATTACCAATTGAAGGAGAGAAATATGAGGTATATACCGATGCTTCTGGTATTGGCCTCGGATGTGTATTGATGCAAAATGGAAGGGTCATTGCGTCCTCTTCCCGACAATTAAAGAAACATGAAGAGAACTACCCGGTGCATGACTTAGAGCTGGCCGCGGTGGTGTTTGCCTTGAAGATCTGGAGACACTATCTCTACAGAGAACAATTCACAGTATACTCCGATCACAAAAGCCTCAAGTATTTATTCTCCCAAAAGGAGTTGAATATGCGGCAAAGGCGATGGCTTGAGTATCTCAAGGATTTCGACTTCACTATACAATACCATCCTGGTAAGGGTAATTCCGTAGCTGATGCCCTTAGTCGAAAGCCAAGAGCAATTTTGGCCAACTGTATGATACAAGAATGGAAGTTGCTGGAGATATTCTCTGAACTCAACATCAATACTGATGGGGACATCAGAGAAAGACCACTAACTTTTTATTTTACATTTGAGTCCTTTTATTTGCATTTATATCCTTGGGAAAACATGTATGCAATTGTAAGGCTTTATAAGCCAATTTGTCATTCCTTAATGATCTTTGGGTTTTTGTGTAAAAGTCTAGTAGGACCAGTAAGGGGCCCCCATCTCCTTCCCTATTGGTCCACCTAAGCCTTAGGGCCCATGTGAGGCCAGTCAAAGGTCCAAGGTGGGCTTCTAGAAGCTTGACCATTCAAAGGGGACAATGGGCTTAAAATGTCCAAGATGCCATCCCCATTTTTCAAAGCCCCCCCCTCTTAATATTTTTTTATTTTGTTCCAAATCACATGGGGAATTAAATATGTTCTATCCCCTAAGTGCCCCTCCCCTAACCTAGATCTGAGGTTAGTTTAGGTCATTTTGTATTTCATACAAATACCATGTAATTCCCATTTTACTAGAAAAAATGAGAAGAAAATCAGAATTTGCTTCCAAGAGCCCAAGGGCACCCCTCTCTCTCTCTTAACCCCTAGCTACTGCGAAAGCTGTGAATTTCTGAGGTGTGAAGCCTCCTCCCCCTCCCCCTTCCTGAGTGTGAAGCTCAGCGCTGCCGCCGCCGCCACCATCGAGCCGGCATCGCGCCGCCACCGCCGCCCGCCGGAATTCTGTCCAAATCAGGACAGAACCTCAATCCCATACTTTTATCTTCTTCTCTTGTTGTCTGATCAAGCCCAAACTTTGCGGGTTCGTTCTCCCTATCACCCCTAGTCTCCAGTTTAAATGTCGTGCCATTTGGCTTTTGTTTGGTATTTTTCCCATATTTATTGTTCTTCCCCTTATAATCTGCCATTCTACAGATCCACGGGATAGTATTCCATTTTCATATTTTTTCTACCCCCTTATCAATTTTCAGAAAATTCATAAAAATTCTCAGGTGTTCTAAAATCCACCCCTTCCACCAGTAATTTTCGCAGCACCCATAAAATTCTCCTACCTACCGGTCAAAGGTCAGTTTCAGGCAGATCTCTTTCTGTCCTGAGTGTCAGTAATCTGACCCATAGAAAAAATATAGTGTTTCAGAGCCTTCCATTTCTCATCCCTTAGTTGGATCGACCTACAAAACTTATATATTGTATCTCTAGGAGTCCTCTTTCCAACGCCGCTAGTCTCACCTCGATCTGATTCCGTATCTGAGAGAATTAATTCTTTCCGCCGAGACGCGCAAATCTGTTCCCTGTGCAGGTCCGAAATAGCAGTCTAGGAGAAATTCATAAAAAAATACCAAATGTCAACTTCTGGAATCGCCACTTCAGATAGTCGTTCAGGGACGTCCTGCCATCGTCCCAGCCAAGCGGTGCCGTCAGAAGATCTCAGGAAGGCGACGTTCCTTTGGAGGCAACGGCTTGCTGTCCAGCGAGTCAGAACTGAGTCGGCGTAGCATTGAGTCGGCGCAGGACCGAGTCGGACCAGCAGGCCGAGTTCGCCCAAACGCACCTCCAGCTTGCTGCCCGTCAACCCAGGGTCGGTCCTCCCGGGCCCCACTTGTAGCCCTTTACCTCCCTGCGTGGAGTGGACAATAAAATTTACTGTTGTAATTAAGTTTTTACCATTGTACCGGGAGTTACCGTAACTGGCCGGGGTCGTCTTCCCCATGCCCGGAGCGTGGAGGTAAATTCGCTCCCTCTCTCTTTCGCATTTGCTTTACCCGTATAATTTTGTATATGCCGCTGCTAGAGAACATGATAGGGTAATTAGCTCGTTATCATTTTGTTATCACCGCTGCGAGAGTGAGTGAGTGAACCCATCCCGTGACTCGATCCGAGCACGGAAGAGTCGACTACCCGACTCACAGCCGGTTTCTCAACAGCGCACGGTCCCACGCATCCCTCGCTAGGGACACCCGTGAGGTAGATTCCCAGGTCGCGTGTCTGTCCTGCATCAATTTGGTATCAGAGCCAAGTTGAGTCTAGGGTAGTCTTTGTGTCTAAGTCCGCAAAAAGACAAAAATAGTGTCATTTACGTCTAGTCATCGTCTAAGTCGGTCTAAGGTTGCTTCCGCATACCATTGTTCGGTATATAAAAAGGTGTCGCCCAACCGTTAGGTTACGCCTATCGGAGAGGTGATTCACTCGCGTGAGGAGATCTTCGGATCGAACCTCCGCCTTGTACCGGATCTTGGTTGTGTCTAGGTGTGTAGTTGAGTCTCTTTTCAACTTTGCATTTGCATCACATTTAGAGTCGTGTCTAGGTGCTTGCATTAGTTTGCATAAAATTTTGCTTATAAAAATAAAAAAAATGCCATTGCATACCCATTCCTAGGGATCCGTTCCCATCTTTTGGCAACTATGGCCAACCCATGCCGACCCGTCCAAGGCGACAAGTCCGTGTCCGAGTACATTAGGGACTTCAAAGTGTACCGATTTGGAAACAGATTTGGTGAGGAGAGCACCACGACTGCCTCTCAGTTCCGGAGAGGTTTGCTCTCGAGGTTGAATGTCTTATCCGCGACGCGTTCTCTCTGACGCAGTCATATGAGGTCGCTCTTGAGGTTGAGCCTTTCGAGGCAAGGTTTGATGCCGCCATTCGGCAAGCAGATGCCGCCCTTCGACAAGCATCTACCTCTCAGCCGATTCCCGAGTCGGTAGGACAGCTTGCCCCATGGCCTCACCCACCGCAGCCCGAGCCACCCGTGTTTCTAATGGGAAGACTTTTCATCGTCTAGCCACTGCTTAGTTGGCTCAAGATAGGCTTGGTCCCTAGGCCGCCTTTCCACCCATCCATGGATCCCACTCTACCACTGGTGCCCGTCAACTCCTTCCACACTACATTCCGGTCTAGTCACCATGTTGATACATTGGATGACCTTGTTATGGGATTAGACTCGCAATGGAAGTTGACGCACTTATTGGCCCGAGGCTTTGACCAACCCACTAGTCGTAGCTTCACCCATCCGACCTTCAGGTCCATTACCTCCATGTGCCCCGTGGGTTGTGTCACCACGGAGATTCTCCTATTCCTTCCCTTGCCGGCCGAGCCAACCTTCATACCCTTTTGCCCGAAGGAGGAACCATACCTCCTATATAAGATCATCATCCCATCTCCCTTCATGGATGAAGGTGACCATCTACACCTTCAAGATTTCCAAATGTGGGACCATGACTTATGGGAGCCCAATTCAAGGGATCATACCTTCTTTGATCCCTTCCCTAGTGACCCACCTTATCCATTCCACTTCATTAGGGAAGCCGCCTATCACACCCCTACCCCGCAGGCTAGTCCACCTATACTCCGCACGGAGTCTGTTCATCGGGGTAAGGAAGAAGGTGAATTCGGTTCTCCTGGCCCTCCCACATCCAAGCCCAATGTCCATGATTGCTGCATCGAAGGATGTCTAGAAGTTCCCCATGACGTCAACCTCCGGTTACGTCAAATGCATGCATGGCACACATTCGGGTGTTCTGGTCCGCCGTCACACATGTACGAGTCAGACTAATAGTAGGTTTATCTAGGGTCTTGTGTGTATCCAACATATTAGGAGTGCATAGTGAGTCTGCATGCATCGAGTCGAGTCGGTCTTTTGTACGCTCGCATTGTCAGTCCCTTTTGAGTGCGAGACTTGTCGGCATGTGGGATCGGCTCGACCATTCTCTATCTCGGATCTAGTCACATATAGGGACCCAGCGGTGATTCCTAGTTAGTCTTCGAGCCGCCTTCCCTCTTTTGAGAGTGACCCCACCCCGGAGTGTCCACCTTTAGCCTCAGTCCCACAGCAGCGTGAGCATATCGAATCTATACGGGATGAGCAGGTGTCGAAGACTTGGAGTGGAGCGTACTCCGCGCTTCCAGGTTCGGTGACGGATCCGTCGGAGCTACTCGAGCAGCCGCACCCTTACTCGACGGGGTCAAGTTCTTCCCACCCGGGGAGAATTGATGGGGACATCAGAGCAAGACCACTAACTTTTTATTTTACATTTGAGTCCTTTTATTTACATTTATATCCTTGGTAAAATATGTATGCAATTGTAAGGCTTTATAAGCCAATTTGTCATTCCTTAAGGATCTTTGGGTTTTTGTGTAAAAGTCTAGTAGGACCAGCAAGGGGCCCCCATCTCCTTCCCTATTGGTCCACCTAAGTCTTAGGGCCCATGTGGAGCCAGTCAAAGGTCCAAGGTGAGCTTCTAGAAGCTTGACCATTCAAAGGGGACAATGGGCTTAAAATGTCCAAGATGCCATCCCCATTTTTCAAAGGCCCCCCCCCTCTTAATATTTTTTTATTTTGTTCCAAATCACATGGGGAATTAAATATGTTCTATCCCCTAAGTGCCCCTCCCCTAACCTAGATCTGAGGTTAGTTTAGGTCATTTTGTATTTCATACAAATATCATGTAATTCCCATTTTACTAGAAAATGAGAAGAAAATCAGAATTTGCCTCCAAGAGCCCAAGGGCACCCCTCTCTCTCTCTCTCTCTCTCTCAACCCCTAGCTTCTGTGAAAGCTATGAATTTCTGAGGTGTGAAGCCTCCTCCCCCTCCCCCTTCCTGAGTGTGAAGCTCAGCGCCATCGCCGCCGCCACCATCGAGCCGCCATCGCGCCGCCACCGCCGCCCGCCGGAGTTCTGTTCAAAAAAGGATAGAACCTCAATCCCATAATTTTATCTTCTTTTCTTGTTGTTTGATCGTGCCCAAACTTTGAGGGTTCGTTCTCCCTGCCACCCCTAGTCTCCAGTTTAAATTTCGTGCCATTTGGCTTTCGTTTGGTATTTTTCCCATATTTATTGTTCTTCCCCTTGTAATCTGTCATTCTTCAGATCCACGGGATAGTGTTCCCTTTTCGTATTTTTCCTACCCCCTTATCAATTTTCAAAAAATTCATAAAAATTCTTAGATGTTTCTAAAATCTACCCCTTCCACCAGTAATTTTCGCAGCACCCATAAAATTCCCCTACCCACCGGTCAAAGGTCAGTTTCAGGCAGATCCCTTTCTATCCTGAGTGTCAGTAATCAGACCCATAGAACAAATACAGTGTTTCAGAGCCTCCCATTTCTCATCCCTTCGTTGGATCGACCTACACAAAGTATATGTTGTAGCTCTAGGGGTCCTCTTTCCAACGCCGCTAGTCTCACCTCGATCGGTTTTGGATCTGAGAGAATTAATTCTTTCCGCTGAGGCATGCAAATATGTTCCCTGTGCAGGTCTGAAATAGCAGTTCGGGAGAAATTCACAAACAAATACCAAAGGTCAACTTCTGGAACCGCCACTTCATATAGTCATTCAGGGACGTCCTGCCATCGTCCCAGCCAAGCGGCACCATCAGAAGATCTTAGGAAGGCGACGTTCCTTTGGAAGCAACGGCTTTCTGTCCAGCGAGTCAGAATTGAGTCGGCGCAGCACCGAGTTCGCCCAAACGCACCTCCAGCTTGCTGCCCGTCAACCCAAGGTCGGTCCTCTCGGGCCCCACCTGTAGCCCTTTACCTCCCTGCATGGAGTGGGCAATAAAATTCACTGTTGTAATTAAGTTTTTACCATTGTACCGGGAGTTACCGTAACTGGTCGGGTCGTCTTCCCCACGCCCGGAGCATGGAGGTAAATTCGCTCCCTCTCTCTTTCGCATTTGCTTTACCCGTATAATTTTGTATATGCCTAGAGAACATGATAGGGTAATTAGGTCGTTATCATTTTGTTATCACATCTCCGAGAGTGAGTGAGTGAACCCGTCCCGTGACTCGATCCAAGCACGGAAGAGCCGACTACCCGACTCACAGCCGGTTTCTCAACCGCACACGGTCCCACGCATCCCTCGCTAGGGACACCCGCGAGCTAGAGTCCCAGGTCGCGTGTCCGTCCCGCAACAAATATGGATGAGAAGAACTGGTGTATTATTCTATCCCATATGAGTCTACATCCAGATTTGCTACCTGAAATTAAGAAGCTACAAGAAGAAGATCCCGCACTGGTGGAAATAAAGGATAAGCTGGACGAGAGACTTGATTTCAAGCTGGCACACAATGGTAGATTGCTATTCCATGAACGGACATGTGTACCTGACTGTCCTGAGTTGAAGAAGAAGGTTCTTAAAGAAGCTCATCGATCAAGATACATAATTTACCCTAGTGCCACCAAGATGTATCAAGACTTGAAAAGAACTTTCTGGTGGCTTAATATGAAAAGAGAGGTAGCAAACTTCGTATCTCGCTGCCTGACATGCCAACAAGTGAAGGCGGAACATCAGAAATCCGCTGGAAAATTACATCCGCTAGATATTCCCAAGTGGAAATGGGAAGATATCGGCATGGACTTTATCATGGGTTTGCCCAAGTCTAGGAGCGGACATGATGAAATTTGGGTAATCATCGATCGCTTAACTAAGTCGGCTCATTTCTTGCCTATCAAGAGCCGATGGTCAGTTGATATCCTTGATGCCTTGTATATCAAAGAGGTGGTTAGATTGCATGGAGTCCCGGTGTCAATTGTATCTGACCGAGACCCACGCTTTACCTCTCATTTATGGAAGGGTTTACAACACTCTCTGGGGATGAAACTCAACTTTAGCACTGCTTTCCATTCTCAGACAGATGGCCAGACAGAGAGGACAAATCAAGTTATTGAAGATATGTTAAGAGCATGTATTATAGATTTCAGCGGAAGCTGGCATGACCACTTACCCCTAGCCGAATTTGCATATAATAACAGCTACCAGGCGAGTATACAAATGGCACCTTTCGAAGCATTATACGGAAGGAGTTGTCGGTCACCTGTATGTTGGGAGGAAATTGGCGAAAAGCAACTATTAGGCCCAGATATGGTAAGAGATTCTACCGAGAAGATACACCTTATTCGAGAAAGACTCAAGATAGCACAATCCAGACAAAAGTCATATGCTGACAATAGAAGAAGAGATCTGGAATTTTAAGTTGGAGATCATGTTTTTCTCAAGGTATCTCCCGGTCGAGGTATTAGAAGATTCGGTGTTAAGGGCAAGCTAACACCAAGGTTTATTGGTCCATTCGAAGTATTGGAAAGAGTGAGTGAGGTTGCTTACCGTATTGCCTTGCCTCCACAACTATCAGAAGTGCACAATGTATTCCATATTTCTATGCTGAAGAAATATGTGCACGATCCTTTCCACGTCATTGACCACAATGACTTAGTGATACAGAAGGACCTTACCTACGAGCAAAAGCCAATGAAGATCCTTGACCGAGAAGTCCGAGTTCTGAGGAACAAGACGATCCATATAGTGAAAATCCAATAGAATCGATGCTTAGAACAAGAAGCTACATGGGAAACTGAAGAGCCAATGCGAAGGAGATTTCCGGAGCTATTCTAGTCTGTAAGTACTTCGCTCCCTCCATATCTCCGTATATGCAGTTGAATTTGGAGACCAAATTCTTTTAAGTGGGGGAGGGTGTAGCACCCCCGATAAAAAAAAAAATTGAACTTCTTCCTAAATAAACAATCCTACATGAAGGCCTTATAAAAAGAACCATACCTTATGAGGACCACTATATAAATATACAAGGCCCAACATCACTTAAATGCCAACACATGGATAGTACGTAGTGGGGTTTTCTTTTTCCAACACAAAGGGAATGGGCACCCCTTACCAAGGCCCCATTCATCAATATAGAGCCCCTATACAAGGCACCATTTCCCTTGGGCCACCATCCCACTATATATATTAATATATATATATATATACCATAAAGACCAACACATGAATGGGGCAGCTTTTGTTAAAAGCAATAGGAATGGGCGCCCCTGTACAAGGGCGCCAATTCCATGTACAGTGCCACCCAATTAATGAGCGCCCCTATACCAGGGCGCCATTTCCAATGCTTCTAGAAGGGGTTGAAACAATAACAACCTACGTTTGCTGGCAATGGACCCATGAGGGAACATTCACAGCAGGGTTTTCGGATCTGGTTTCTTATGGACCCTTACTATTTCCCTATAAACAATTCTCTCCAATAAACGTAGATGACCCTTACCATCATCCTGCCACTAAAGAGAAGGTTATTCTACCACTTCCCTATCTCCACCTGCAGAAGAGAAATCTAATGTTTCTCTTCATGTGCAAGAGACGTATCCCCATCCTGCGTGCTACACGTCCTGCTGCAGAAGCTTACTTGGAGCTTTACTGAGTGTGGAGGGCTTGACGTGGCTTGGATTTCTTATTCTTTCTCTACTGTTATACTTCGTAAAGCACTCCAAAAAAAGATCTAGCCCAACCCGTAGCTAAAGTAGGGTAACATAACATGCTAGTATAATCCATCTGTCATGCCATGCAGCCTGTTCTATACTCTATAGCACGTTACATGGGTTTTAAGTAGAACAACTATAGCATGTTACACCAGTTTTTACATAGTCTGTTACATAGTCTGTCATACTGATTTTGCGGGATTCGAATATATCCTGTCACACTAATTTTACAGCCTCAAAATATCATGTTTAGCCCTAGTATATAACCTGTTTTAAAAGGGATACATATATATTTTAAAAAGCCAGAATGTCCAGCCCTCAGGTGAAGGGCGCCCCTCACCAGGGCGCCATTTCATGAAGGGGCGCCCCAAGCCAGGGCGCCATTTAAATGGAGATTGTTCGCAGTGTCGTCAATTCGTTTCCAGCAATTAATAATCAACGCATTCAAAAATTTATATCTATTGAACTAAACTATGAAATTCTTGCATGAATATGTTTCTGTGATCCTGATATTTTTATCTACTTGTCCATATCCTTAACTCCTGATTCCGAGAAACTTTAAAAATATGAATAGTGCATGACCCAACTGAATAGGCACCCCTGACCAGGGTGCCATTTACTTAAATTGATGACCTCCAAAGGGTCGTCATTTAAATGAAGACCCCCTGGGGAGGCGCCAATTCCTTTTCCAGCAATTTATAGACACCCCGTTAGAAAAATTAAAATCTATGAAACTGAAACCCAACAAATTTGCATGAACTTGATCCTGAACTCCCGATAATTTTCTCTATCTACCCGTGACCTTGTTTCCTGATTTCGTGAAACTTTGAATTTATGAACAGTGTTATGAGTCTAAAGATGTACCTGCCCGGTGTAAATAGGAGCCAAATAAATTGGCGCCCTAGCCAGGGATGCCATTTTGTTGAATAGTGACCCTTCAGAGAGTCGCCCTTTAAATGGAGACTCTCTGAATGGGCGCCATTTTCATATATATATAATTTGAAAGACTACCTGACCCCCAAGCGCCAATTGGCTGAAAGCGCCATTTCCTGAAAGCCTGAAAGACTGGGTAACCCCCAGGCGCCAATTCAGTGAGGCAGCCTGTTAGCTGCCAATTCCGTTCTGATCCCTGATTTGTCTCGTGGTTTATACCGACATAACCCTAGTTCATCTCCTGGATGATATATGCCTTCGAACTCCATTCCATGACAATCTATCTTATGTTCTTACAATGATCAACCCTTGAAATTCCATATTGGCTATAAATGAGAGTGGATGTCAAAAGAAATACATGAAAATGTTGTACATATAGGGCCCAGTCTAGTCCTGGGAGGAGCGCTCGAAAGTAATTGTGCCTAGGGCTGCCAATGGGCCGGGCTTAGGTCGGCTCGGCCCGGGCCCGACTTATCAATATTAAAGCCCGAGCCCGGCCCGGGCCCCAGCTTTGTCGGGCCGGGCCCGATACTTTTAAAAAATTATAAAGCCCGGCCCAGCCCGACAATTTAAATAAAAATAAAAAATAATAGAAATTAGTATATTTAATAATATAAAACTTATAATCTCACTAAACTAACTAAAGTTTTGATATTGATTACATAATTTATATGAATATAGAGTTTTAAATTTTCAAATTATGTAAAATAATATAATTTTAACTAAGTAGTTTTTAAAATATGAAGGAAGGAAAAAAAAGTGAACGGGCCGGGCCAGCCCGCGGGCCGAACTAAAGCCCGAGCTTGGCCCGTGGGCCTAGTCGGGCCGGGCTTTTAAGCCCGGCTAAGAGCCCACGGGCCAGAAAAGGCCTTGCGGCCCGACCAGAAATCGGGCCATGTCCGCAGACCTATCGAGCCGGCCCGACCCATTGACAGCCCTACTTGTGCCCATGGGAGTTTATTGACCACGGTGTTTAGGCATTGCACCGAAGTACTTGCTTGACTTGCTTGACTTGAGACATTCCACACGTACTCTCTCTACTTACTTGACTTGACTTGCGTGACCCAGAATGGGCAACACTTGACTTGAGTGGCCCGAAAAAGGGCAAGGTACTTGCTCGATTGAAATTGCCAATTCCATTGATACGTACTTGATATTACTTTCTTGAACATGAATTTTACTTGCTTGAACATGATTCTTACTTGCTTGTACATGAGTTCTTGCTTGCCTGAAAAGTGGCATCAACATCTATAAAGTTCTTGATATCCTACTTGTTGAATACTTGAAATCATGCGATACTCTCACTATACAGTTCTTGATCTCTTACTTGTTCATCATGCATAGATATACCTACATACCTGATTTTCTTACTTGTTCATCATGCATAGCTATACCGGCATTTCATGTAACACGTAAATCACTTAAAGATTACTCGAACTTGAGATGTAATTCCTACTGAGCGATTCGCTCATCCAGTTGCTTCCTAACATTTTTCAGGTTATCTGGATAGCGACCCTCACCTGGATGGGAATGAGACCGAGTGAAAAGTGCTAGAGTCACCGATCGTCTACTGTCAGCTAGTCGCATCTTTCGATTTTCTTGAGTCCCCTTTGTACTTCCAGTTATATCAGTCTAGTCGATTGGAAATTTGTTAAGGCTTGAAGACTAGTAATTGGGTTTGAATAATGTATGATTATCATCAGTTAGTTAATTGTAAGAATCGTCATCTTGGACATTGGTACCATTTTAGGAATAAAATATTAGTCATTATTTAATCTTTACACTCTATCTTTTGTCAAAAAAAAAATATGTATACTACTCTGATTGAATGGTTCTATATAAGCTGGCCACGACCTTGGGTATCTTCCGCGCCCGGGGCGTGACATGGCCAATCAAATATTAGCACTTATTACTTGTTCATTCTATACTCAAACTTCTTTATTACCTTGACTTACTTGTGATCCCAATGCTCGCGCCCTTATCTCTTCATGTGCATGTTCCACGATTTTATCAGGTTTTCTTTTCGACATTTAGTGCATTTACATTATCAACATGTTAACCATGTAAAAGATGTCTGACGATAGAGATATAAATCCTACTGAGCTTCTTGCTCACTCAGTTTCCTCTAACATTTTCCATGTAATATTGAAGTTGAAATGCACACTAATAAGGAAGGGCTGGAGTGACCAAGTGCTGTTGTTTTAAAAGACACGAGCTCTTTCCATTTTCTTGAGTCCAGCTTAGTAGTTGAGAGTCTTGTATTTCGCGTCTTTTTCATAAGTTTAAATTTGTACGATTTAATCACCAAAAAACTTGAATAATGAGTGTATTATTATTAATATAATCTTTTATCAAATTGGGTCTTGTTTGGTCGCTTCTTGAAATCGTTGTCCCCCTAACGCTCTGCTAGTCTCGACTGTTCGCTGTCACGTTCCGAGTAGTTTTCGCTGCTACCGATTCGGGGCGTGATAGTGAACGCCACCTCAAGTTTCTACCATCTGAACAAGGACATCGAATGTGACCGTCGCGATCTATGGCTGCATTTGGATTCCCCAATGTAAAATGAATGAAACTCTCAACTCCATGCTTAAACTCAACAGACACCACCCGGTCAACTATTCTACGATACATCTATGAACGATTTCCCAATATTTTCCCTGCATACACTAAATGTTACTACATAAATAACTTTGAAATAATTACTCCAGAAAATAAGTACGACCCTTTCTCACATCGTTCGCCATAGACCATTTACAGAGGAAGGGTGTTGTTCATTGTTTGTTTACCTATCTCTTCTTATCTTCTTTCTTTTTTTGTTGATTGTGAGGGTTTTGAAAAATGATATGGCGAGATGATAAATAAACTACCAAAGATCAGCTCAACCTATGCACATGTGAACATGAACCTAGGCAATCAAATCTAACTCTAGCATGGGCATGCTATCTCAATCAAATTACGCTAAGAGAAAAACAAAAACACAGGCCGGGGCGTGGAGCAAAGATAAATAAAAACACACCGCTAGGGGTGGAACAATCAAGGGGAATAAAGAGATTTGATGAAAAAGACAGCTAGTGCCCAACACTAAGGAAAGTCGTGATCGCCACCAAAGTAAACACGAGTCAAAGACTCGAATATACCTTGGAAGTAGGTGGATGAAACACCCGCCCACGGGAGAGAAAACCAAGAAAAGCCTGCAGATCAACTTGAAAATAACGGTCCAAACCCTGTGCGTCGCTTGGAAGTAACGGTCGTGCTATAGACCGCCAGAAGGAAATAACGCTCCTGCACCTGACCGTCAGATAACCTGCAGTGAAAAGATGTGAACTCTTTGAACTCCAACCCTTCCAGCCGGCTAGAAGGCGTGGGCCTCGTGCTAGGGATCCTGTAAAACCTGCCAAGAATGTAGAAAGTGAAACAACACAACCTCAATTAGCCCTCAACATAAGTATAGCATCAATCCTTGAAAAGCTTAAGAACATCAAAAGGAGAGGGGATTACCGGGGAGTTGTTGGTTTTTTAACCCCTCTGGGCGTTTTTTAAGTTTAGGAGGATATGTGTATGCTTAGCAACAGTGAAAAACGTGGAGGAAGAGGAGGGACAATGCTTTGGATTGATAAAACTAAGGGAAACTTGAGCATGCAATGATGATGATCTTGACAAGCTAAAACCCAAAATTACTCCCTTGACTTGGAAGATGGACGTGGGAAGCAGCTCCTCCTGGATGTAGATGGCTCCTGAATTTGGCAGCACTTCGTCGTGAATCAAATCTTCCTCCTCCGGGTCATGAAATCAAGGGTTCTATTTATAGACTCCCTCAAACTCTCAGGTCGAGTTGAAGATAAATCAGCCAAGAAAGGAGGATAATCCTTAGCAAATCCTTGAGGATAATATCAACAAGAGTCCAAAGAAACAAACGAGAGGTCCTGAGGATTAGAATTGAAGGAGATAATGCCAATCCAAAACCCTATCTCGTCCACGGAGTAGCAGAGAAAAGGCCTGAACTGTCAGGACTCTCTGAAGGAAGTAACGGTTGCACGATAGACCGCCACTTGGAAATAAAGCTCCAAGGAATTACCGTCATTTTCAACCCTATCCAAAGGATAAGATCGACGGGAAGAAGATCTAAACAATAGGACTCTGCAAGTAAGTAACGGCCAGGGCATAGGGCGTCATAAGGAAACAACGGCTAGGGAGTAGACCGTTATTATCAAAGGACAACGAGGCCCTAAGTCTTGGGACTCTTCAAAGAGTAACGGCCTAGGCTTCATGCGTTATTATGAAATGACGCGCCTAGTCCAGACCGTTATTATCATTGATTTTCAAGAAAATAGAATGGAGGGATTGCCAAGCTTTTGAACGAAGTGCCACCAGGAACCAGGTCTAATCCAGGAATTGAGACCCAGAAAACAGGCTTCAACTGATTAAAAGGAATTCAATGAAGAGTGAACAACTCGGAGCATCATATTGAATGAATAAGGAGATGACCCGACTTATTGGGTATAAAACGGGTGTCAACAGATGCCCCTCCTTAACGTCCTCTTTGCAGGGGAACGAGCAGAAGTGAAGCGAAAGTGAAATGGAACATGGAGATGAAGCGGAGTGGATCAAAAAGAGGGCGTTAAGGTAAACGACACCCGTTCTTTACCAACAAGCGATAAGAATTTTCTGGAAAAACTTCAAAACTGATCACAAGGAAATAGCTAACCAAAGGATGCAAGTCTGGAGGATTTAATTAACTAAGGAAAGGAAACACGGCTGGCCGCCGGAGGCAACGGAAAGGAAAGAGACTAAACTCCAGACAGGAATCTTCAGTCAACCAGATCAAGCGAGCAAATCGAAGGAAACCTTCAAATTCAGAGTGGAATAATTCTCCTTATCCAGGATCAAGAACACAGCTGTTCACCGTCAATGAGACCTCTTGAACAAATGAAGTTCATGAATGCTCAAAGAATGCGTATGATGCATGTTGGGCTAAAGAAAAATAAATCTTCAAAGCAAATGCAAAGAAAGATAAAATAACAAGATACTCGAGAATAATATTGCTAGATTGGGGAAACCAGAGTCAAGACACTATCTGCAACCACGGCGTGCAAGATAGAACCATCATCCCTAAATTTTCCAACCTAACGGCCTATCCAATGATTATTCATGTGAACTTAGATCATCATCATTTTTGTTTAAGGGGAACATCAGATCCCAGGACACCTGAATGACCAGCCGGTTCTCGAGATCATATATCATAGATAACATATAGTAATGCATTAAGGGATAAGGGAACGAGATACAATACCTGACTTACCTGCTTGACGGACGGCGAAGCGTGCCTTCTGTTCATAGTTCCTTTCATGAAAGATAGGTTAGCCAACAAGATAGTTATGATAATAGTTAAGGCATAACCATTGTTTATGTGATAAACTCATCAAATGTTTTTATGGTGGAGATGAGTTTAAACATTAATTTTGACCATTCATTCATCAAGAAACTTGCAAGCATATAACGGCCTGACTCAGGAGCGTCACATGAAAATAACGGATTAAGCCTAGTCCGTCAACACCGAGTCGGTTCATATTCTTCAATAAAACAGTCCGTCACAAGCGACGGCCTTAGAGGGGGGCGTCAGGATGATGTGACGGTCTAACGATAGACCGTCGCTTCTCCTGAGTTTTCAAAAAAAAAACAAACCGAACGGCCGTTCGGTCTCATTTCATGCTCAAACAACCAAAATGCCAAACCAGAAAAAACCCACCGGCGACCTCCATCTCCACACTCCAATGGCCGGCGACGAGGCACCGCAGCCACCACCTCAGAAGAGAGGGAGAGGAAAGAAGATGGCTATAAGGTGGTTTCACCGCCGGCTCGAACGAGAGACCACCCCGCCGCCCGTGGAGGAAGAACCAAGGGGAAGGGAGCCAAGGGAAGAGGAAGAGGTCCCCACGGTCGTGGAAGAACCAACCGAAGCCTCCTTGGGTGCAGAGGAGCCCAAGGAACCAGAGCAGAAGAAGAGGAAGGTCCTCGACCGTGAGGTAGGCCCTCCGCCCTAATTTTTAAATTTTTGATTTTTATGTTTTTATTTATGAATGCATGTGGGGGATAAGGGTAGAAATGGGTCTATGAACCCACTAGGAACACTTGTAGGCCATTTGGCCAAAGTGAGAAATCATGGGGATGCAGGGGAGAAATTCCCTACTGGCAGACTAAGTGACGGTCCCGCCAGCGACCGTCACTCCTCTGACACCCCAAGCTAAGGCCGTCAGAGACAAGTAACACCCCATCCCAAGGCCGTTACTTCTGCCAGGGTTCCAAACTCTTTTTTAGGGTTTTGAATTTTCAAATTTTTGTTTTTCTTTTCGATATTTAATGTTTATGCAATGTCTATATGATGCGAATGGACTAATTAGTGCTCTAATATGCAATGCAGGGAAAGAGGAGATCGAGGATCTCATGGCTGCAGATTCGGGCGGTGTACCAGGCACTGCCCGACTACCAGAGAGACAGACTTGCAGAGATGGGTTTCGCCGAGATGCTCAGCATCAAGGTGATCCGGATGGATACGCCATTGCTATACACATTGCACGAGAGGTGGGACCCGGTTAGCAGGGCGTTCATCTTCCCGTGGGGCCACATGATCCCCACGCTAGAAGACATGGCGAGAATTACAGGCCTGAGAGTCCACGGCGCTGCAGTGACCGGGTGGACGTACGGCGACTATCGGGAGATAGCGCAGCAGCTACTGGGGTTGGACCTGATCAGGCCGGGTCAGTCTTCATCCCAGCTCTCGAGATCGGTGCTGCAGGAGAGTTTGGGGCTGAGAGGGGCAACGATTGCCATGGGGGAACTACCCGAGGAGCATCTGGGCAGAGTGATTGACCAGGTACGCCCTCGCGTAGCGGCAGAGGCAGGAGAGGAGGGGGATCGAGTGATGAGGCGCTTCTTGATACTGTTGTTCGGGAAGCTCCTGTTCGCGACCAGAGCGGATGTCATCAGCTGCAGACTGCTGCCGCTGATAGAGGATTTAAGCAGAGTGAGGAAATACGCCTGGGGAGCAGCGGTCTTGGCCTTCCTGATCAACTCGTTGAGCACCACGGACCGACTAACGATGCTGGGAGGCTTCTCGCCCTTCCTACAGGTAAAAATGCGCTTAAGTGCTTTCTACTATGCCATGATGTATGCTATGATTGATGATTTATGTAACTGACTTGATTCCTAAATGCAGATCTGGAGCTATTTGTACCTCCCGGGCATTGGGAGAGGCGCATTACTCCATCCTGGCCTGATACCAATCGCGAGGCGATGGTCGGTGGCGAGGGATACGGGGTCGGTCTTGAGACAGACCCGGATGATCCAGGAGGACCTGGACTCCTACCCACACACATCGGTGAGCCCAGAACTTAAATGCTTTAAATGCTTTATATGCCTATATGTGCTCATGTTATGCGAATGCTAATGGATCTAAATGCCTGCAGGTGAGGTGGACCCCTTACCGCGGTGAGGGTTACACAGGACAGCCATGGGTGGAGGCGTCTCTATCGTATCGGGGACGAGACGTCTGGCTGCACTGCCTCCACATCATCGAGCCTCTGCACTACAGGCTGATCTTGCAGACCCGAGGACTACACCAGCCCGAGGTGACCTTTCCACGCCGCACCGACGACCACCCAGGCAAGTCGGCGAGAGGTATTAGTGGGAATGTGGATTGGCGTGCCCGGAAGGCGAAGTACGTCCTCGACTGGAGGCAGCGAGGCAGGGCTGTGAAAGAGCGGGCAGAGAGCGACGAGGCCTATCTGAAGGCCTTCGCTCGACACTACGGCGACCGGGTATACCGAGGTACCCGACGACCGGTATGCAATTCTAAACTAAAAAAAAACTCTTTCTATATGATGAAATGCGGATGTGACATGCTGGCTCATGCTTTCTACATGCAGCTCGATCCTGAGGGGCGGATAGCTGAGTTAGAGGGACTACTCCACTCTACCATCCAGCAGCGGGATGAGTACCGGACTGCTTTGGAGCTCCTAGTGAGATTCTGAATGCTTATGATATGACTATGATTATGCATGATGCTAATGCTTTGGCTATGACAATGCAGCGGGCAGAGGGAGCTCAACGAGCAGGACCGGATGCCCCATCGTCATCCTCCCAGCCTGCAGGAGACAGGGCTGGGCGAGATGCTGACTTTGCTCGGGCGGTTGCCCGGGCCGAGGAGGCGGAGGCCACCCTCGCGGAGCGGGTAAGATACTTACATGCTTTATGATTATGCTTATGCTAATTAAATTTATATGACTAACCTATATGCGATGCAATGCAATCTACAGGCGATAGAGCTGGCAGCGGCAGTGGCGGAGGCCACCCAGGCGAGGGCAGAGGTGGAGAGGAGCCGGGCCGAGACTGATCGAGCTCGAGCAGAGACGGAGCTCGTGCGGGCAGAGATAGCCCGATTGAGAGCGGAGACCCCTCGACATGTGGACGATGTGGAGATGGAGCGACTTCGAGCAGATTTAGCACGGGCGCAGGCTGAGGTGAAGGACCTTCGCCTTGGGACCGCGGATCTTGATCGCTACCGGACCGAGGCACGGGAGACGCGACGCCAGATCTTCACGCTGAAGATCAGGCTGCAGACAATGGAGCAGACGGTCCGGATGCTAGGCCGGGCACCAGAGCGGAGTTCTTCCCGGAGCGGGGCTCATAGGAGTGCTGCCCCTAGTGGCTCGGTTGGGGATTTCCTAGTTAGCTCCGCCGGCCAACAGAGAAATGAGAGGGCAGAGAGAGGACAGCAGGAGGAGAGTGCTTCCATAGCACCGCCACCCAGGAAACCCGAGGGTGGAGAGGATGAGGGCGGCCCGACGGATAAGCCGGCCGAATGATGTACTTTTATGCTTTTCTTACCACTTGTACATGCCTTTTTATGAAAATGAAATTCTTGTTGACTTTTTTATGTGGATGTATGAATGGATATGCACGAATGAGTGATTGAAAGTACGCATGATGGATGTGTATGTGTGAATGAATGCTTGTGTGGAGAAGGTGTGGTGTACAGATGTGAAAGACTGCCAGGTCTAGGCAAAGGATAGACTAACTGCCTGAATTTAGTAGCAGAGGAAATGACGGTCTGATCTTGGACCGTCATAATCAAACGACGCGCCTACCTAAGGCCGTCATTCATGAAATATCTTATTCTGATAGTCGGGCTGCAGAGGAAATAGCGGCCCATGGTAGGAGCGTTAAAAGAAAACAACGGTCCTAGACCAGACCGTTGTTCAAGGCAGAACATGGTTTTAGAACTACTCGCAGAAAATGCGACGGCCTGAAGGAGACGCGTCATAACGAAACGACGGTCCTAACCTGACCGTTACATGGCGTTCAGCCCAGAAGAGAGAGACTTGAGCGATTTGAAGGATATAACGGATTAGGGTTCGTCCGTTGAAAGGCGACGGTCTGAGACCAGACAGTAAACAGCCACAGAACATGTTTTAAGGAAAACCCAACCCACAGAAAAAGTGACGGCCCAGGGTAGGCGCGCTGGAGTGAAGTAACGGCCCTACGACAGACCGTCATAGTCTGGGTCGTTTCCAAAACGGATTCGGCCGTGAGAGCTTAGAGTCCGAGGTTCAGCCACTTAATCTCTTGCTAGAACTTATCCAAATCTCAGATAAAGCCTCCCAACTCCAATCTTATCCTTCCAAAGTTAATAAAAAGCCCCAGCAACTTGGGAAACTTATCCAAAATCGTAGCTTACAAAAACCTCTGTTCTAGGGTTGAAGAATTCTCCCTAACAAGCAGAAATCAAGATGAAGAGGTGCTTCGAGATGGCGGCTATGGAAGAGAAGATCTACACCGGCCCTAAGGCTGCAAGGAGGGAACATGGGGAGCTTCAACGGCTATCCTCGATCCCCAAGCATCTAAGCTCTAATGTCCAAAGGGTGGTAAGCTTGCATGACTTTATCCAAAGTTCAGATTTTTTGCTGCACTTTAATTTTCTTCATAACTTTCCTTCTTCTTTTCTTCTTCAAGCCTCTTCCTGGCCCAAGGTGTTACTCCAACCTGAAGTGGGTGGCTCCCATGGTAAAGGCACTCCCTTTAGAGGTGGTATCAATCCTCAAAGCATGGCACCTCCAACCCCTCTTGGTTCTAGGCAAAAACTTCCAGAAATTGTCTTTGGATTGGCCATGCCTTTCAGCCCTTGTGGAACTATGGCATCCACAAACTCATACCTTCATCTTCCCCTCCTTTGAAGCAACCGTCCTATTGGAGGAGGTAGAGACCTACCTAGCCCTTCCTAAGACTAAGTTGGGGGATGAGGATCGGGTTTGCTATACAATAGAACCTATTGATCCGTCCTTGATCTTAAGCGACTTCATTCATAACCCAAAGGACGTGCGGACCATGATCAGCCCGCGCCACATTCACATGATCCCTATGGCACAATGGATAGTGTCTCACTGTAAAAACAAGTAGGAGAGACACGAAGCAATAGCCAAGGCGGTGGCGGTTTGCTTGTGCGGGGTCTTCCTTTTCTCCACAACCGACCACCTCTTAGATATCTAAAATCTTAGCATTATTAGTGGACTGTGGCGGGGTATGTCTATTTCTCAAGCGGTCCTCTCATACCTCTATGAAGGACTAAGCTCGGCTTGCCTTGGAGGGCCTTTGTTCGGTTCCATGATACTCCTTGAGTGTTGGATAGGAGTGAGAATCAAATTCCTTCCCAAGGAAGATATAACTTCGGCGAGCCGGATCTTCGGGAGCCACCCCCTCTTCTTCATTGGAGGGGCTTTTGGATATTCTTCTCATGTTGAATGCAGGACGGCGGATAAGAAAACGTGGGATGAATGGCGCCCCTTCTTCAATGCTTTGCCTCTTGAAAAGTTCATCATGCGACCAAGCGTTCTTCGAAGCATTCTTCTTAAAATACCGCGGCGCCAAGGCCTCGACCTCCAGCTAGTAGGGAATACTACCATGGCGATCTACAACCCGCACCGATGCCCTCTTCAGATCGGATTACCTCGAATCGGTGTTTCTGCACTATCACACTATCCTCCCCTTCTACCTAGGAAGATGGGGACCGAGGAAGATGAAAGAGCGATCCGGAACGTGCTGACCATGTGGGAGATCAGCAAGGTGCGCCCGTGGCAAGAAGAAGTTGAAGAGAACGACGAAACACGCCGAGATTACGTGAAAGAATTGAGGAAGATCCGCCCTCTTGCGGATACGAAACTGAATGTATCTTGATTTTCCTTTGTTTATGAGAGATATCATGTAATGGACAATCAAAGTTGAATTCATCAAGATCTATATTTCATTAATCTTTGCTTGAGTGAGATGAGATTGCCACAGTTAAAAGATCTTGGGTTCCATAGTTTAAAAGGCTAGACTGATGTGAGCAGACAGGGCTTCTAGAGGATGTGACGGATGTACTCTGGGCCGTCATAATGGGAGTGGGTAGAGCCCAGTCTCTGAAGGATATGACGGATGGGTCTTGAGGCGTTAATTCAAGTAACGGTGAGTCTCAGACCGTCATAGTGATGGTTTAACGAAAAGGAAAGGGGCCCATGCCAAGGGAAGTGACGGTCAAAGAGGGGCCCGTTATATGACTGTAACGGTCCGATCCTGGCGCGTTACACGCTCTGAACCTGCATAGTTGTGAGCTTCTGCTTTTGGGCTTGTTCCTGTATTCTGCACACACTTAGACATGAAACAAGTTAGATTTGTTCTTAGACTCAACCCCTTGCCTTGAAGCAAGTTAGAGAATGACTGTTTCTTGATATTTGGTCAAGGGGTGGAGCCTTATTAAATAGGCGAAAAACATAATGAAAATGCGATGCATGCTATGCATATGATGGTATTTTGGGGGTTTTGGAAAATATTTAATGTTTTTGGAATTTGAAAATATTTGTTGTTTTTTTTTGGATTTTTTGGAAAATATTTGTTGTTTTTGGATTTTTGGAAAATATTTGTTGTTTTTGGATTGTGGAAATATTTGTTATTTTTTGGATTTTTGGAAAACCAGTGCCTCTCTAGCAACACGAGACCTCCCTTGTTTTAGCTTGAGTCTCGAGACCGGCGTGCAATAGCGTGGCAACCCCTGGCCGAGACCTGATCATCGTGACGGTGTTTTTACCAAAGCCATACCTAGGATACTCGTCTTAGTCCTAAAAGAAAAAAAGAACATGGGGGTAAGCTTAGGCCAGATATAGAAGTTTTTAGAACTTGATTCCCTCACCGTGCAACCTTATTAGAGATTTGGTCTGTTGTGCCGGGGCTTTTTTATGTCCGCCATCGAACCTTTGTCCACTTAGGCATGCATGCGACCGGGCTCATAACGTCCCGCGGGGAACTGTACTGCCACTCTTGTCATGCCTAATCTTCTTTTTCTTTTGGAGCTTTTGAGAATTCATTCACAGACCTTGAGATGATGCTTTTGATTTCATGGTAAAGAGCACTCCTTTGCTTTTCTTTTCTTATCTTTCTTGTGGAGTCAGGTCATAACGGACTTGCCCCTATTTGAGACCACTTCTCGTTAGGGAGTTTGGATCGGTTGTCGCCTTCTTATTCACTCATTGCCCCTGGATGCAGCCGAAGAATGAAACGTACAGGGACTTTGACTTTCCCCCAAAGCATGGCCGAGAAAAAATGGTGTCTTTTTAAGCAAGGAACCCGACCAGGGGCGTCGTGTAGTGTGTGTTTGCCTTACTTAAGACTCTCTTTTGAAGATAGGGAGGCAGTTCTTATTGCCGGAAAAGCACATGGTTTAGATTTTTAAGGAAAGAAACGCTTAAGATACAACCCATTCCACGGGTGAGAGAGCTCCTCACCTTCCGCGTTTACTAAGCGATAAGCATTCCCTGGATAAGCTTCTTTTATTACGAACGGCCCTTCCCAGTTATGTTGCAATTTAGACCTAGGACCTGCAGACCGAATGAATTTGCGTTTCAAAACCATTTCACCCTTGCAAAATTTTCGTTCAATTACCTTCTTTTGAAAATAACGCGAAACTCTCTTTTGATAAACAGATATGTGATCGGCCGCATTCATCCTCTTCTCATCTAGGAGTTCCAGTTGGACCAGCAACGCCTCTCGACGTTCATCGAGATTAAGTTCCTTATCGAGCTGTACTCTGAGTGAAGGGATTAAGATCTCATATGGGAGCACCGCCTCCATCCCGTAGGTTAGAGAATAGGGAGTTTGTCCCGTAGGAGTACGGACGGAGGTGCGGTAAGCCCACAGAGCTTCCACCAATCTTTCAGGCCAATCAGAAAATTTATGCGCTTCGCATGTTTTCTTAATGATTTTAAGAAGAGTTTTATTAGTGGCTTCGGCTTGACCGTTGCCTTGAGGGTAATATGGTGATGAATGATGCAATGTAATTTTGAACTTCTTACAGAGGTTTTTAAGCTCCTGGGAGACGAACTGGGGTCCGTTGTCGGTGATGATGCTGCTTGGCACTCTGAACCGTGAGATGATATTCTTCATGATAAAGCGGCACACCGTTGTAGCTTTGATCTCTGCGTACGCCTCGGCTTCGGCCCATTTGGTGAAGTACTCAGTTGCTGTGAGAATGAAGGATTTCTGCTTGGTCTGAGAATTAGGATCACCGAGTGGGCCGACGACGTCGAAAGCCCACATAGAGAATGGCCAAGGAGCGGTCACAGGATGAAGAGATGAAGCTGGAGAGTGGATTTTATCAGCGTGGAGTTGGCATTTAAGGCACCTCCGGACATAGAGGGAGCAATCCTCCTCCAGAGTGGGCCAATAATAGCCCTGCCTAAGAATCCTCTTCGCTAGAGCCTGGCCATTGACATGACCTCCACACTCGCTGGAATGTGCTGCTTCTGCTACTTTCCAAGCTTCCACATCATCTAGGCATCTCATGAGCATTCCATTAGTAGCGCGCCTGTACAGTTCTCCTGCAATGATAGTGTACCTTGCGGCGGCTCTTCTTATTGCTTTGCGCTGCTCAGCTCTTGCCCCTTCTGGGAATGCCCCTTCTTTGCAAAATAACTCGATTTCATGGTACCAAGGCAATTCTTCTTCATCCAAAATCTCCTCTAGTTCTGCCAATGATACCTCCTCGAGATCTTCCTTTTCAGCTCTCACTTCTGCAGACTTCCTAAGGTTGGTGAACCAAGGATCCTGGAGAGAGGGTGCGTCCATCCTCTGGACGACGACAGTCTCAGTACTACGACTGAGGGGGAAGGATAAGGAGGAGGCCAGAGATGCCAATGCATCCGCCAGAATGTTCAGAGAACGGGGAGTATGGATATAGATTAGCTTGCGGAATCGCTTAGCGATGAGCGTGACCAAATCTTGATAGGGCTTGAGCTTGGGGTCACGGGTACGGTAAGTGGACAGAACTTGCCGTAAGACGAGCTGAGAGTCTCCTATGATGTTTAAATAACGCGCGCCTAAGAGATAGGCGTGCTTCAAGCCGGCCAGGAGAGCCTCATACTCAGCGATGTTGTTGGTAGCAGGAAATCGTAGTTGATAAGCGAAGGGGATGGTTACTCCCTCTGGAGTAAGCAAGACAGCCCCGATCCCTTGGCCCTGTGAGTTAAGCGCACCGTCAAAGTGCAGAGACCAGAAGGGATGCTGAGAAAGGACAGAGAGATGCTCATCAGGGAAATCGTCCTGAATAGAGTCGGTGTGAGGAATAGGGAGATGTGCAAGATGCTCAGCGATGGCATATCCTTTGACTGCCCTCTGAACGACAAAGGTGATATCGAATTGAGAGAGGAAGCTCTGCCAGCGAGCTAACCTACTAGAAAGAACGGGCTTTTCTAAGAGATAACGGATCGGGTCCATTCTAGAGATCAGCCTAACTGGGTGGGCGAGAAAGTAATGTTTAAGCTTCTGAACTACCCATACTAAGGCGGCACAAGTCTTCTCCATAGCGGTGTACCTGGATTCAGCTGGATTAAACAACCGAGAAAGATAGTACGCAGCCCGCTCTTTTCCTTCGTCATCCACTTGTGCTAAAACCGCCCCTAGGGAGTCCTCAATGACCGAGATGTATAGGATCAGGGGTTTCCCAGGGACAGGAGGTTGCAAAACTGGGGGATTGGATAGATATTCCTTGAGGTCCTCATAGGCCTTTTGACAATCTTGATTCCATTCGAACTTGACCCCCGCCTTGAGCAATTCATAAAACGGATGGCACCTTTGAGAATGCTGGGATATGAATCTTCTAATGAATTGCAATCTACCAATCAGTCCTCGAAGTTCCGTAATATTCTTTGGCGGAGGCATATCCATGACGGCCTGTGCTTTGTTAGGATCAATCTGGATCCCCCGTTTGCTCACTATGAAACCTAGCAGCTTCCCCGAGGAGACTCCGAATACGCACTTCTTCGGATTCATCTTTAGCTTGTACTCCCTGGCTCTCTGCAGCACTTTAGCCAAAATAGAGGGGTGTTCTTCCTTTGATCTTGACTTCACCAGAATGTCATCCACGTAAGCTTCCATATAGATGTGCATCATGTCGTGGAAGATAGCCATCATCGCCCTTTGATAGGTGGCGCCTGCGTTCTTTAATCCAAAAGGCATAACTACATAGCAGTATGTGCCCCAGGGCGTGGTGAAGGAAGTTTTCTCTTGATCTTCAGGAGCGAGACGGATCTGATTATAGCCCGAGTACCCATCCATGAACGATAGAGCTTCGTACCCGGCAGTGTTATCAACAAGGACGTCTATATGAGGCAGCGGGAAATCATCTTTAGGACATGCTTTGTTAAGGTCCCTGAAATCAATGCATATGCGCACTTTCCCATCCTTCTTGAGAACAGGGACTATGTTTGCCACCCACTGAGGATATAAAACTACTCTGACGAACTTGGCCTTGTAAAGTTTGTCGACCTCTTCCTTAATCCGCAAGGCCATGTGGGGGTGAAATCTTCTCGACCTTTGTTTAACAGGTGTTGCCCCTGGTTTAAGCACGAGTCGGTGTTCCACTAAGGAGGGGTCAAGACCTGGCATGTCCTCATAAGACCAGGCGAAAGAATCGCTATACTCCCTCAGTACCTTAATTAGATCCTCTTCTACCTGTGGAGGGAGATTAGCTGAAATATTGATGGGCCTTGGATCTTCTTCTGTTCCCAAGTTGATTTCCTTTGTAGGTTCATCCACTGCCGTCGACGGCTGGTCGAATCTCTTCAGTCCCTTTGCATATAAGTCGGCAGTGTCCTCTACATCGCTGTCTTCATCAATTGGATCTTTCTCATCCAGCACTTCATAGACGCCTAATCCGTCATCGCTCCACACCCCTTCTATTTCCTCTTCATCTTCAATCGCGATCGCTGTGGCGATGAATTCTGGGCACTTCAAAAGAGCATGACACCGCTGAGCTAGATCTCGCAAGAACCTATCAGGAATAGATCGGGAAGGATGCGCAAGCGAGCGCGGCTCAGGAGGGAAAGGGTTGAACGACCTAGAACAAGACCCTACTTCTTTAGACCTAACTGACTCTACTTCTCTAGACTTGCTAGACCCTAACTCTGACCTAGGAGAGAGGAAGCTTAATGGAAGGGAAGGAGCAGGGGACTCGTGCCCCTGGGACGAGGAGGATGGAGACAGGATAGCATAATCTTCCACTGAAATCTCCGTTTCAAATTTGACGTTTTTTTTTGGAGATCAGTGGAGACCACGCAGCACGACGGAGGAGGCGGGAGCTGCATAGGGAACAGCTCAGGAAAGATGTAATCGAAGAAAAGATCACAAGAGGAGGAACCCCACATCTCGTGGATTTGAGAGTTAAAAAATGGAGGGATGGGGAAAGCAGGCAGATTAATGGGGCAGCGAGGCCCATAAGCAAGAGGATTGATTGGAATCTGGAATGGATCACTGAAAGATGGATTAATCATAATCGGAGGAGGACGGGGTACAAACCCCTTCAGCTGGATCATGCACTGAAAATGAGAGGGAGATAGAGAAAGAGCAATCAGCGAGCTCCCTTCTTTCTTTGAATCATCACCAGGCCGCTTCTTCGGCCTCCACTGCATAAGCTGAACCTTCTGTGGCTTCTGGCTGCCTCTTTCACAAAACAGCCCCTGGAGGGCCCAGCTGTAGTCGATCACATCGTCATTTAGCCCCCTTGGCAATGGGGGTGGACTGGTGACTGGACAAACCATGTCGGTTTTTGACTGGACTGGCTTCGCAGCTAACGTGCCCGGCTGTGGGGGCCCTCTGACAAAATGCTGACGGTAATCCCAGGTAAGCGGCCCAGAGTCACCCATCATTGATAATGCTGTCTCCTTGTAACCGAGACCTCGTCTGCCCATTTTTCTTCCTTTTGGTATGGGCTTGGTCATCCCTTGCAGCTGTGCACCGAGGCCTCTCCCCGGTTGATAGCCCAGTTTCAATATAATGTTCCACCCCTTTGAATCTCGAATCTGCGGCTTTGCCTTGATATTGACCGGGGTAGTGACGGGCCTAGGAGTGGTGTATGCCCAAGGAAAGTTTAGGTCTAGCACTGATAGCACGGGCCGGCTGCTTGGCCAGAGAGTAGGAAGAATCTGTTCAGAGATGGCCTTCACTGACTGTACCGTGGATAAACTTTTAACTTTGACGACCCTCCCTTGAAAAGGGAATTTAATGCATTGGTGCGCGGTAGAGGGCACGGCGCCAAGTGTGTCGATCCAGGGACGACCCAAGATAGCTTTGAACATAGGGTCGATATCAAGTACATAGAATTCTACAGCCATGGAAAGAGGCCCGAGCTCAGCCTGAATAGTGACTACCCCGTGACATGCCCGCCTTGAGTTGTCGTATGCTGCTATAGTGGTGGGGGTAGGCCGTAGTAACTCCTCAGATATATTGCAGGCTCGGAGAGTGCTGAGGGGGCAGACATTAATTGAGGCCCCAGTGTCGACCAGTGCTGCTTCAACGTCGACTTTGTTCAAAGTAATTGTTATGCAGAGCGGCATTTGCCGAGCCCCCGGAGGTGCAAGCTCGGTCTCAGAGAATGTGATTGCCGGCCCTTTAGAGATAGTTGCTAGTGCCGTTGGTAGACTGTCGACTGCCATGTCTTCACTAACCATGACCTTCTGCAAAAAATCCCTCAGTGCATCTTGATGGAGAGTGGACCTCTTGATTAACTCCAGCACAGATATCTTGGCGGGTACCCGATCTAGATGATGCAGTAAATCATATTGAGTCCCCGGTAACGGTTCAGCTTCCTCTTGCTCGGCCACCGGTTGGGAAGACTGGAGATTGCTAGTAGTGGCGTAGTTCCGATGGAACATCTTCCCGCTCCTTAGAGCACAATTTGCCGCGGCATCGGGGGATAGTATGATGGGCCCTGCGGGGCGAATGAGCGGAATAGGTGGCGTGGGGGAGGCAGTTTGGTAAAGCGGAGGGTTGGTGAAGTTAATGGGGGATGCGCGGATGATAGGTGAAGGATTGGTGGGTGGTAGGGTGGTGATGGACGTGGATGCTGGTGAAGGCAGGGTGAATGAATGGGTAAGGATAGGTGCGGGATTGGATGGTGGTGTGATGACGGTGATGGGGGTTGGCGAAGGATACGACGGGATGGTGAGCGGACTTGGTGGAGCGGGTGTGAATGGTGGGATGAGCGGAGAGGGCGTTGGTTGTGTAGGGAGGATGAAGGAAGGTTTGTGGTGGAAGGCCATGACCTGTGGTGCGGCGCCATCATCATCAAATGACCACCCGGCGTTGGAGGCCGGTGGTTGGACTACATTAACTTGTGCCGGTGCTGGCGGCTGTTGCGGAGGAGCGGGTTGATGGTTCGGCATCGGATTCTGATGGATGCCCAGATCTTGTGCTTGCTGCGGTGGCTGCTGTTGTGGCGGCTGCTGCGGCTGCGGTGCTGGATGCTGCTGCACTTGCTGCCCCTGCGGCTGCCTTCTCTTCTCTTTGATTTCCATAATGGCCCTATGCATCTCGGCCCAGTCTATTCTCTGTCCTTCGTGTAAGTCGTACACGAGATCTCGGAAGTGAAAGCATCCTTCTATAGTGTGACCCGGCTGCCGGTGGAACATGCAATACTTAGTTTGATCAACAGCTGGGTTCCAAACAGTCCTTTCTGGAGGAAGTTGAATTGCATTTACTGCCATGAGCGCTGAGAATATGTCTGTAAGTGTCTCTGGCAATGGAGGATACTGGGCTCTTCTGGGAGCCGGGCGCTTGCTGTTGGGATTATTATTGTTGTAGCCGCCGGGTGGAGGGACGTTATGGTATTGCGGTGATGGTGGTGATTGTTGTGGTGCGGTGAAAGTGTTTTGCGGGATGGTGAAGGTAGGCGGAGGGTTTTGTGGAGTGTTTTGAAAGTGTTGCGGAGCGGAGTTTTGCGGATTGCGGGGGCTTTGGTTGTAGCGGAATGGTGCGGCTTGGTAGGGAAAAGCAACAGCTTGTACTTGCTCATTTGTCTGGACTCCTTCGGTAACCGGCCCCTGTGGTTTCTTATGGTACTTGGGCTTTTGGTTTTCGAAAAGAGAATGGATAGGGGAGTCCTTAAACTGAGTTTGTATAAATCGCGCCCGGCTATACAGTTGATGCATATTGGCTATATCGTTCATTGCCAGGATGTTCTTGAAGGTGGGCGTAGCATTTGAAATTAGCAGTTTAACTTTTTCTTCCTCTGGAATATGGCCGGGCACCCTGGCGGCCATCTGCCTCCATCTATCTGCATAAGTTGCGAATTCCTCATCCGGCTTCATTTTCTCGGCCACCAGATCTGTGAATGAATATTCCGGGCCGACCCGGTCTTGAAACCGCTGAATAAACTTGTCCTTGACCACTTTGAAGCTCTCGGCCTCTTCTAGGGGCAGAGAATAAAACCATTCCAGAGCAACGCCATCCAATGATCGGCGGAATAGGTACGCCATAAGGCGATCATCATATTGGAACTGCGCCGATTCATACAGAAAATCCCTCACATGGATGAAGGGATTGCTGTTCCCATCATACTTACGGTAGTTGGGGAGCTCAGACTGCGGAGGGAAACGGATGTTCTGGAAGCTTGGGACGGGAATATCAGCCAAGGATTGTGGGCCCACCTTCTTCTGAAGAAAATCAAGTTGTTGCTGCATGGTGGCCCACTTATTAAGCAAATCCTGCTCTCGAGAGGGAGCAGGGGCAGTGAAGGGAGTTGATTGTATCTGGTGAGCAGGAGGAATGGCGGTTGCCGAGGGCGGGAGCCCATAGGACGGAGCAGAAGGATAACTAGTGGAATTAGGGGGGCCGTAAGAAGGATACTGGGCCTGAGATAGACCCGGATTGGAGTGAAATTGGGCCACCCCGTGCTGTTGGGGCAAGAAATCGGATGGGCCCACGAGGACCTGTGGAGCCGCCAGAGCAGAGGGGTGATAATCCATCGGAAGAGAGGGGATAGGCGATTTCCCCTTATCAAAAGATTGATGGGTCGATTGGAGGATTGACCCATCTCCATGCCAGCAAAGGTGATGGTCCGGGGCTGGACCGGGGTGAGCTCAATCGGGGTGGGCTGAACAGACGGCCCAATAATGGAAGAATTAGAGTGCCCCTGGACGGTAGCGGAGGGAGGAGGATTGGACCCTTGCATGGCCTGATAGAGGACCTGGAGTTGGGTCGGATCCAACTGGGCCATCATATGGAGGACAGAGCCCGCGGAAGGAGCGGATAAAGAAGGGATGACCTGACCACCTTCTATGGGAGTGGAGGATGAGAGAGGGGCGGTCCCCTCTCCGGCGGAGAAAGAAATAACCCTCGGGGGGTTCTCAAGGAGCCCTTGAGGAAGGGAATCCTCTTGGGAGCGAGGAGGATTGCAGGATGCCATGGTAGATTCGAAGAGGGGATTGGAATAGAATGTGAAGGAGGAAGCGACTCGAGGAGATGATTCGGACGAACGAAAACAACTCCACATGCAACGGACAACCTTGATAAATGCAAAACAACAAACACAACAAACACACAATGAGCAACTGCACCTAGGTGATTCAAACAAGATATAAGTGATAGGGAATGAAGACACTCAAAAGCCAACCAAGTTGCTTAAGATGATGCAAACAAAGTTTCTTTATGGTTTCTCCTTTGGAACTTTAGTGAATTGATTGATATGTGCTCTCTCCGAATGGGTTCCTGATAGGAGGTGGATATGGACTTGGCTTGACTTTAAGTGTGACCACTCCTTCACTTATGCAACCCTAGACACAAGGGGGGAAAGGTACAACCGGCCCGGCGTCCGTGTGGGAATCCACGGCTCGCGGGGACTTATGGAGGTCCCTGCTGTGATTTCCTAGTCGGCCCCAAGGAATATGGAGACGAGAGGTCCTCACAACAAGGTAGGAAAATGCAGTCTAATATATGAAAAGATGGATGACCCTATGTGCACCGGAGTGCATGCAAAGTCTAGCCTAGAATCTAGCAAACAACGGTGCACATAATGATATGAAGATATGAATGGAATTATGGCAGAAATCAAGCAGCACCCAAGCAATAAATCACAGCCAAAAACTGCGGAAATAACTGCACCTCGGATGCGTACCTGCCAGGAGAGTGACGGACGAAGGCCCCTGCGTC
Organism: Amorphophallus konjac; assembly: GCA_022559845.1. Classification (NCBI taxonomy): domain Eukaryota; kingdom Viridiplantae; phylum Streptophyta; class Magnoliopsida; order Alismatales; family Araceae; genus Amorphophallus; species Amorphophallus konjac. The sequence goes on along the minus strand of CM040124.1, from coordinate 247,390,202 downwards.
ATAGCCAAATAACGGTCAGAGACCAGACCGCCATAAATAATGTAACGCAGGGGTTCCAGACCGTCGTATGAGCCAGGGAACCAAAAAACAAACTGAAGTAACAGGAAAACCCGTGAAGGCTCACACCACAGAGACAAGCGACGGCCTGATGTCCCCGCGTCAGAACACTTTAACGCGCCGAGACAGGGCCGTCATATGATTCAGAAAACCAGAAAGAGGGGTGAAAACAAAGGGATCAAAAGACAACTGAACAAACAGATGATGGCAGGTTTAAACAGGAATCAGAAGCACGATTGGCACTAGTTGTCCCACCGTGATCGCCAAAAAATTATCTGTTGATTGTTTGTTTACCTATCTCTTCTTATCTTCTTTCTTTTTTTGTTGATTGTGAGGGTTTTGAAAAATGATATGGCGAGATGATAAATAAACTACCAAAGATCAGCTCAACCTATGCACATGTGAACATGAACCTAGGCAATCAAATCTAACTCTAGCATGGGCATGCTATCTCAATCAAATTACGCTAAGGGAAAAACAAAAACACACGCCGGGGCGTGGAGCAAAGATAAATAAAAACACACCGCTAGGGGTGGAACAATCAAGGGGAATAAAGAGATTTGATGAAAAAGACTGCTAGTGCCCAACACTAAGGAAAGTCGTGATCGCCACCAAAGTAAACACGAGTCAAAGACTCGAATATACCTTGGAAGTAGGTGGATGAAACACCCGCCCACGGGAGAGAAAACCAAGAAAAGCCTGCAGATCAACTTGAAAATAACGGTCCAAACCCTGTGCGTCGCTTGGAAGTAACGGTCGTGCTATAGACCGTCAGAAGGAAATAACGCTCCTGCACCTGACCGTCAGATAACCTGCAGTGAAAAGATGTGAACTCTTTGAACTCCAACCCTTCCAGCCGGCTAGAAGGCTTGGGCCTCGTGCTAGGGATCCTGTAAAACCTGCCAAGATGTAGAAAGCGAAACAACACAACCTCAATTAGCCCTCAACATAAGTATAGCATCAATCCTTAAAAGCTTAAGAACATCAAAAGGAGAGGGGATTACCGGGGAGTTGTTGGTTTTTTAACCCCTCTGGGCGTTTTTTAAGTTTAGGAGGATATGTGTATGCTTAGCAACAGTGAAAAACGTGGAGGAAGAGGAGGGACAATGCTTTGGATTGATAAAACTAAGGGAAACTTGAGCATGCAATGATGATGATCTTGACAAGCTAAAACCCAAAATTACTCCCTTGACTTGGAAGATGGACGTGGGAAGCAGCTCCTCCTGGATGTAGATGGCTCCTGAATTTGGCAGCACTTCGTCGTGAATCAAATCTTCCTCCTCCGGGTCATGAAATCAAGGGTTCTATTTATAGACTCCCTCAAACTCTCAGGTCGAGTTGAAGATAAATCAGCCAAGAAAGGAGGATAATCCTTAGCAAATCCTTGAGGATAATATCAACAAGAGTCCAAAGAAACAAACGAGAGGTCCTGAGGATTAGAATTGAAGGAGATAATGCCAATCCAAAACCCTATCTCGTCCACGGAGTAGCAGAGAAAAGGCCTGAACTGTCAGGACTCTCTGAAGGAAGTAACGGTTGCACGATAGACCGCCACTTGGAAATAACGCTCCAAGGAATTACCGTCATTTTCAACCCTATCCAAAGGATAAGATCGACGGGAAGAAGATCTAAACAATAGGACTCTGCAAGTAAGTAACGGCCAGGGCATAGGGCGTCATAAGGAAACAACGGCTAGGGAGTAGACCGTTATTATCAAAGGACAACGAGGCCCTAAGTCTTGGGACTCTTCAAAGAGTAACGGCCTAGGCTTCATGCGTTATTATGAAATGACGCGCCTAGTCCAGACCGTTATTATCATTGATTTTCAAGAAAATAGAATGGAGGGATTGCCAAGCTTTTGAACGAAGTGCCACCAGGAACCAGGTCTAATCCAGGAATTGAGACCCAGAAAACAGGCTTCAACTGATTAAAAGGAATTCAATGAAGAGTGAACAACTCGGAGCATCATATTGAATGAATAAGGAGATGACCCGACTTATTGGGTATAAAACGGGTGTCAACAGGTGTATTATTTAGATTATCACTTTTTAACCCATCCATGAAGGTTTGATCGCACAATCACTTACTATATGTGTTGTACGATTTGCTGAAAATTTCTGCAACATTTCTCCACACTTCTCCGATATACCAAAAATATTTATTGATTAATAAATTTTCTTAAACACTTACTAGTAAGTGGTTAAGAAAATACTTAAAATCAATAAAGATATACCAGAGGAGAGTGAGAAGAAGCAACCAAAATTATCAACAAACCATACAAACACATATAGTAAATGACCGCCTAAGTGTGATCAAATATTCACAGACTATCAAAACGGGACAATTCAGGACTTTGAGGTAGATATATACATTCCCATTAAAAAATGAGAACATACACATCAATCTTAAACTCTTGAACGGGAAGGTTCATTGACACGAGTTTAACACGCTCCCTTGAGGTGTGTGTAATGTTAGGTCGCACCTACACACCTCAGCTCAAAGGGAATACCCCATATAATTAAATAACATATAATTTAATAATAATGAATTAAACAATTCGTTTCATTCTAATAGCTGATTGCAATATATAAAATTAAAAAAGAAAAACACCATAAAAGGAACTTAAAAATGCTTACATCCTAAGTGTGGACAACCAAACCCTCCCCTCCCCTAGTCCTCTCCCGTCCCCTCCCTCCCCACTGTGCCCCCCTCCCTCTCCTGGACCCCCCTCCCATCCTCTCTCGTGCCCTACCCTCCCCTCCCGTCCCCCACCTACCCCCCACCCTCCCCTCTGTGCCCACCGTCCCCTCCCCACCCTCCCATCCCCCACCGACCCCCCCACCCTCCCCTCCCCTCCCTTCCCCAATGTTCACCCCTCCCTATCCCAAACCCCCGCCCCCACCCTCCCTACCGGATCGCCCCCCCCCACCCCTCCCATCCTCAACCGTCCCCCCTCCCCGGCCCTCCTCAACCGACCCCCCTCCCCTTGCCGTCGGCTACCACAGAAACCCCCCTACCAATCGATCGATGCCCCCTTCCCTCCCCGCTCGCAGTGACGCCCCCTCTCTCGAACCCCCCTGCCCTCCCCACCGTGTGCCCTTCCCCACTCATCCGCCACTGACCACCCTCCCCTCCCCTCCCATACCCCCCATGGCCTCCCTCTCCAGAACCCCCTGCCCGCTCCACTATACCCCCTCCCTCTCCCAAATCCCCCTCCCCTACCCACCCTCCCCTCCTCCCCTCTCCTATCCCCTCCCGTCCCCCACCTACCCCCACACCCTCCCCTCCCCTAATGTCGCCTACATACCCCCCACCATCCCATCCGTGGCCCCCCCTCTCCTCCTCTCCTGTCCCCTCCCCTCCCCCTCCAAACCCTCGCCTCCCACACCAAACCCCCTCTCCTCCCCCACACCCCATATTTGATCTCTCCCTCTCTCACTAGCGCACACACACACTCACCCTGGACGGCACAAGGCCACCCACCCCACCCCACCCCCTTCCGCGTCCCTTCTATATCTTATCTAATAAACAATAAATTTATTAACACACATAATAATAAATAATAAATTCAAGAAATAAATGTATATCAAATTAAATATATTAAATATTAAAATTTAAAAACATTACTGACCGTTTATTGATAGAAATGTCCCCAGAAATAAAGAATGAAGTCTGTTGTTGTGCCCGACACTAATAACCCTGCACGAAAATTTGATCACTGTGAGAGACAAATATAGAGAGGGTGAATGAATGGGAGGGGAGTCTTGCCCATCTATGTGTGTGACAGTGAGAGAAAGAGAGTAATGGAGGGAGACAGAGTGAGGGAGAGGGAGACGGAGGGGATCAGGCACCCCCTCTTTGAGTGCAAATGTGTGTGTTAGAGAGAGAGGGAGAGGGAGGGGGTCGAGCACCCCCCTCTGTGTGTGCATGCGTGTGTTACAGAGAGAGGGAGAGGGAGACCGAGAGGGGGAGAGGGAGATAGGGAGACCGAGAGGGAGAGGGAGGTGGTCGAGCACCCCACTCTGTGTGTGCGTGCGTGTGTTAGAGAGAGAGGGAGAGGGAGTGAGGGAGACTGAGAGAGGGAGAGGCCCTCTGTGTGTGTGTGTGTGCATGTGCTAGAGAGAGAGGGAGAGGGAGAGCGAGTGAGGGAGACCGAGAGAGGGAGAGGGAGAGAGGGAGAGGGAGGATGAGGGGGTCGATTGGGCGCCCCCTGTGTGAGTGTGTGCATGTGTTAGAGAGAGAGGGAGAGGGAGAGGGCCGCGGAGGGGGTCGACCGGTCGCCCCCCTCTGTGACTGTGAGTGTGTGCACGTGTTAGAGAGAGGGAGAGGGAGAGGGAGAGGGAGAAGGTTAGAGTGGGGGAGGGAGACAGTGACAGAGGGAGGTTGAGGCCGCGTGCCTTACCAGAGGGGGAGACGCCGCCGCTTGGATGGGGAGAGCCCCCGCCGCTCGCCGGAGAGAGAGAGAGGGGGTGGACGCCACCGCCGTGGTCGTCGGAGAGAGAGGGGGAGAGGGAGAAAGTTTCGAACGGGAGGGGGAGAAGTAGAAATTGCTTCCGATAGCTTTCTGACGGAACGAAAATCCGTCTGAAATTTCTAACAGAATTTTTGACCGACATATGTCCATCGAAAAAATTAGTCAAATTTTTAGACAAAAAAATAGTCGTCGTAAATTCTGTCTGAACTTTAGACGATTTTTTCGACAGAAATTAATCTGTTGGAATTTATGACGGATTGTCCGACGGACATATGTCCATCGAAAATGCAGGCGGAATTTTCGACAAAAAATTATCCGTCAGAAATATCGGTCGCTAAATCCGCTTTCTCTTGTAGTGACACCAGCTCATGAAGTGTATCATATATTAAACATTAAAAATAGAAAGAATGTGATTTCTACCTTGGACAATCAAAGTTACACCACCTCACCAAGTGTATCGAATATCAAACCCCAAAAAATGGAAAGAATATGATGAGCATCAACATCAACCGGCAACTCATCATGCAACTTGCTGAGAAGAGTCACTAACCTTTACCACAGGTGACAATAGTCAAGCACAAGGAATTAAATTAAACATGGGTTGATTAGATTCTGAGCATTATCCAAAAAGCCCTTTGCATAATCATGAAAAATCCATAAACATGAACTTCAACTAGCAACTCAACCATCGAGCCTCACACTCATTAAGGACACCTTCCCAATAGAGATTAGCAACAAGATTCTCAACATCTCTTTATGATGATCCCTCTGCATCAGATAAGTTGATGTGGGGATTTTCTCTCGATGGAGAACTTATAGCGAAGGCAGGGTATGAGTTTCTTTGTTCTATGGATTATGCTCCTAGTCCATCCGTCCCAGATCCAGCCTGGAAAATTATATGGGCAACAAAGATTACAAAATACATTATCCCAAATGTGTAACTTTTTTTATGGAGATGTTGTAATGGTTCACTGCCTAATATGGGTGTGCCAAAGGGGGTTGAGAGAGAGAGAGAGAGAGAGAGAGAGAGAGGGTGTTATTGGAGGGTTGACTCCTTTTGGATGTTGTAGTCAGACGAGGGTGCGGCCATCCTCCAACAGCTTCCCAGTGAAGATGAGACATTGTTGGTCTGGGGAATGCTCTCCTTGTCCTGGATCTTAGCCTTGATGTTGTAGATCGTGTCCAAACTCCAAAGATGGTCTTGCCTATGAGGTCTTGACGAAGATCTGCATGTGCATTCAAACCACAAAAGATTCAAATTTTAGAAAAGGCTACCCACTGATCACATAGCACCACCAGATCTGACAAAGAACGCAGAGAGGCAGTGAAAAATGATCAAAACCCCCCTTAGAGCCGCAAGAAAGGTTGAAACTTGAAAAACTAGTTGGACGAGGGGGGAGAAAATCTCCGTGTGAATCCACCACCAAGGGAAATTTGAGAGGAATCAACTAGAAATTAGAAAGAAGAAATTGCAAAACTTGGTCAAAAGAGCAACCAGAAACCCATCATAAATCTTAATGAAATCATTTGAACCCCGCTCAAATCCGATCGGGGGGAGAGAGAGAGAGAGGGGGGGTCTTCCTATCTGGCGTTGACATCCTCACCTGTTAAAGAGAGAGATGAGAGAAGGCAAGGGAGAGAGAAAGAGAGAGAGATCATCATACAACGAGTGACCATCGCTGTGACAGGTGGCCGTCAAGGAGATCACGTCACCATCGCCAAGAGCACTGTCGCTGGAGAAGTCCTAGAGACACAAAGAGGGGCTCGATAAGGAGAGAGGTGAGAAGGGGAGAAGGGAAGGCTTGGTCGGGATATGCTTGCCTAGAAATGAGGGCTTTTACAACGCCCTGAAAACTCGATCCGAAATCAGCGATTTCATATCAAGAAAGGCTCACCACGGATCCGTGCAAATGCCTCATTTCAGATCAACATGTTGATCAGATTTTTGGATCTCACGGATCTGTTGATAACCCTACTAGTCTAACCCACGAGATGAGGGTAGAAAATTGGAAACAAGGTTTAAGTTCATTCCATCTCAAAAATAAATCTTTGAAATGAAAATATGATCAAAATTTAAAAGTGCTAGATATCACGTCATTCAAAAAGAAGAAAAAAGGTTGTGCCCAACGGGGAGCCCATTATGAGAATCAAATACAACTCTAAAATAGTTCAACTTCATTGCACCTAACAATGTTACCCACAAATAATATCAAACACTAATGTTGACTACAAAAGTGCCTATCATTTTGTGACAAACTAATTACGATTAGAGAGGGCGCCATTAAGCTTCACTAAGGGTCAGTTTGATAACCTGGCAGAATAAAATTGCAACCGACACGACAACTTTGATAACTTGGTAGAATAAAACCGCAATTGACCTCGAGCATGTCATTCGACCGCCAAGACTCCTTTTTAAATTTTTTATGGACAAATCACGCGACCTACTCTGGATACATCATTCGACCGCCTTACATTGGACAGCTTACGCCCGAATAATAATGTGTCTTAATCCTAATCGACCCCAGACATGGTAACTGTCTTTCAAAGTCGGATCTTGACATGAAGGCCAAATGAGCCTTCCTAACTAGGACCTTATTTGGTTATCAAATCGGGCCTAATAGAACAATGTCCTATTGTTTCCCATTAAGGGTACCAAATACCAATAGATCATTTAACCGTTGTTCCATTAGGAAAGTGGTTAGTGCTTACCCAACATCATTAAAATCAACCAAGGTGAAAGTGGAAGTGGAGCCATGCACATATGGCGCATGGGCCTTTCTCTTTCTAATCGGGTTTTATCTGTTGCATCACATGGGCAGTAGTCTATTTTTTTTTCATTTTTTCTCAGGTTGTCATCCAACTTACATAATCATATTGTCTGATCTTTGATCAAACAGTTAAAAAATTAAACAATAAATATCAGACACTCTAAATAGATTCAATGTGGTCGATGTATTAGTTTAGACAAATAGGGGTGTCCTATATTCTTTTAATTTTTTTTGCATAAAAATCATTGTTAGACATAAATTTGTAAAAAAAAATAACTCTTGGAAATACATTAACAGACATATCACTTTGTAAATCCTAATTGTGTAAAAAAAACCATCGCCGTAACTATCCGTTATTGCCCGATAATTTAACAACAATTAATCTTAACCCGCATGAGAAAAGACCAAGATATCCCTAGTTAAAATAAAATAAAATAAAATAAAAATATCTTCTAACACCCCTCCCCTCCCTCCCGTCGGAAACCCCCTCCCCGTCGGAGTAGCCCACCCCCACCTTGTGCGCTCCCCCTCCCTGTTGGAGTCGCCCCCCCACCCTCTCACCTCACCGTGTGCCTCCCTCCCTGTCGGAGTAAAGGCCCTTCCTCCACCCCACCCTGCCATTGCAACCCCCCTCCCCATCAGGGTAAAGCCCCCTCCCGTACCCAACCCTGCCGTTGTGCCCCCCTCCCCACCGGAGTACGCCCTCCCCCACCCCACCCTACTGCTACGTGCCCCCTCCCCACCATAGTAACCCCCCACCCTGCCCCCTTCCCCATCGGAGTATGCCCTCCCCCAACCCCACCCTGCCGCTGCACGCCCCCCTCCCCACCGGAGTAGCCCCCTACCCTCCCACCCCACCGTGTGCCCCTCCTATCCGCCGGGGTAAAGCCCCCTCCCCCACCCCACCCTACCGCAGCACACCCCTCTCCCCACCGAAGTGGCCCCCCCACCCTGCCTGCCCCTCTCCCCGCCGGAGTGCGCCCTCCCCCACCCCTCCCTGCCGTTGTGCGCCCCCCTCTCTCTCCGGTGGAGTATTAGAATTAGAGCTCTATCCAACGGCTGGAATGAAAATGGGAGTGACTGCAAATTGACTGAGCACATTGTCCCGAAATACAGAGCAGGCTGGGCAGAACATGAACTGCCTAATCAAGGGCTTTGATCGAGGATCACATGAACGAATTAGGACCTGGGATTTTTATGGTGGATAAAGGGGAGGGTGACGGAGACGCACATAGTTTTTTTGTGATGTTCGGACAACATTTGATGGGTGAGAAAAATTAGCTACCGGGATCTATCTCATAGATCTGCACACAGGCAGACTTTGAGAAGAAAGAACAGGTGGCTGGGAAAGGGCCTAAGCGAGCTCTGATCGACCTTAAAATTAAACTGTGAATGGCCTATGATGAGGGGAACCTACCCTCAAAGTTTCGTCACCATCCAACGGTCGGATCTCCTGTACCAACCCTTTCACCGAGCTGCTATCCTGTAACTCTGAATTTCGGGGTAGCAGGGATGATGCCGGCATGTGGAGGCTAAACGGCGGCACGAACGGCGGCAGCGGCGACGGTGATCGACCACAGCAAGTAGAGGAAGAAGGGAAGAGGAAGAAATTTGATAAAGATAGAGGATTTGGATCAGATCTGAAGAAGAAAGGGGGGAGAAGAGGGAAGAACACCAAGAATACAAGAGAGAGGGAGAGAGGTGCACCCAAATCAATATTCTATAAATTTCCCATTAGTTTGAACAAAACACAACAAGATACATTATATAATAAAACCCTAGACCTAGCCAAATGACCTAGGTTACTCTTGGTCAAGGGGGTATAATGGGGAGATGGGATAAACAACTAATAAACAATCTCCCATGTGGAGACAAAAGAGGGGGCGCCCCTCCCTTAATGTGAACATAAGGGGCTTAATATACTTAATCCCCTTGGACCATATTTATCCCCCTTTGGTCCAAAATAAATCAAAATATAAATACATGGTCAATTAATCTACCATTGACCCAACTCCTCCGCTAAATCCTGATCAGCCTCGTAACTGATCGGCACCAACTCAGGTGTGGGGTCGCTGGCAGATGGATCAGAGATGACAAGCGACTCCCGAGTGGGACACTTGGCCGAATAGTGGCCAACCCCACCACACCTATAGCAAGTTCCATGTGTTCCGAAACCCTAGGATGTTCCACCAACCATCGACCCCTTACACTTGTCCACAGGACGGACTGGGGGTGTAGGAAGTAGGGGTGGTGGAGTCGGTATGGCGGGTTGGGCAGGTCTAGGGGCAGGGACGGGTGCCTACTAGCGAAGGGGAGGATCCCTCGTGTAAGGTTCCGACCAGAATGCGTAGCGGAAAACATCGAAACCTTAGATTGCATATCATTGCCGGTTTTTCAAAATCGAACAAGATCGATAAACCCGCAGTGTGAAGAATGATTCTTTACCTTTGCGGGGTTGAGAATCTCCCAAAACCTCGAAGACGAACGAGAGGAAGATCCCGGAGTCACGAGCCGTTGAAGTGTCCGGCCTCTAGACGTATCCACACAAGCAGTGGAAGTAGACGGGATCTCCTCCACGATCTCCATGCGTCGACCAGACCTCAACACCACCATCCACTGGAGAGGAAGGAGACAGAAGGAGGGGGCACACCTTGGAGAGAGAGAGAGGAGAGAGGGCGGCCATGGTTTCAACCTTGTAGCTTGGTCAGGGTTTCTCCCAACAGTGTATATTTATAGACCTTTGCCGTTTTTCATAAAAACCCAATAATAGTCTATAAAGTCCACCCATTCCGGTTTGTCCAATACTCTATTGTGTGTGACCCTCTAGGCCCAATAGTCTGTTTGGTTTTGCAGCCCATTAAGTAAAGAACTCCTTCTAACTTAATTAAGTCTATCCATTAACTCTTAATGGAATTAGCGGGCTTTCCGATCACAAAAGGCATTAAGCAACGCTTCGTGATCCCAAATGACATTGGGGATAAGTAACCCACTCAGGAACCTTTCCGTCTACAGATTCCACACAGCTATAGATCCTCATTCATTCAATGCCCCACCAGGACTAGGGTATGGTCAAACTGTCAAATCCTATTGAGTCCCGACTCGACTGAATCTTGTACTCTAAACAGGTTCATCAGAAAAACTCCTTTTTCATAATGAACTCCCGTACCCTGGCCAGGGGATTTCCCGAGTACAGATCCGTAGGGCATTCTCTCTCATATATCATACTGAGAGTGAACGATCCCATGTTGTCAAACTAATTGCCTTCGCACGAGTTCCACTGAGTCCGAATAAATAACTGTACAAGATCACTTAACAGAAGTCCATAAGTCAATAATCAAATACTCAGCATCCCTTATGCAAGACATCTTTAGTGACTCAGGTCTAAGATCCAACTGTGCTACTGTGACATAGAATATCCTGATTGACAGTCAGTATGATTACCATTCAGGAATTCTAGATCAGGTCAGTTCAGTGAACTCATTCTACTAATGAGCACAGATAAGTATGTAATTTTACATGTTAATTCTTGTTCCAACACATTTTTATGAACTTTAATATACATCACTATGCATTTATCACACTTAATTTTAATTTCAGATCAAAATATTTAATTACCTGATTTAATTAAATTTTGATTCTATTTTGCAGGCACAAAGAAGTTCACAACAAGGAGAATGAAAAGAAAATAAATAAGAAGACAAATGGGCCAAAGCCCATCCAAAGGTCCATGGGCTTGTTTAAAATAAAAAAAATAAAAAATAAAAAAAAGTAAAGTAAAACAAATATATATATATATGACATATATTTTATATATTTGAGATATATATGTGATATATATATATAGGCATAAGCAACGTAATAACACTTGTTGCAGAACGTGGCTTTCATATTATAATGCATGCAGGACGGCTTCTAATGCACCATGCAACACAAAGGCCTTCACACCATGGGCTCCACACCATGGGCTCCTACATAGCAGAAGGCTTGGCTTCATGCAACACAAAGGTCTTCACGTGGTGGGCTTCGGGCATACAGAGAGGCGCACAAAGGCAAAGCGGCTGGGTCCGCGTTCGGGTTCCACGTTGGGTCCACGATTGAGGAATCTTCGAAGTAGCAGCCGCATGCTTCACAAGCAACCAAAGACAGGCTTCTTGAGGTGATGGCGGCTTCACACGGCCAGGCTTCGGGTGTAACAAAGTCTAAGCTGGCCAATGCTTCAAACACGGCAGATGATGCGGCAGAAAATGAAGTAAAGGAGTGAGAGAAAGTCAGTAAGGTGGGCTGCCAACATTGGGAGAGAAGAAAAGGAAGGAAAAGAATTTGTAAAAAAATTGTATTTGTGTGTAACACATGATGGCACACATCCCAAAGTCAAAGAAATACAGCATGGTGGGCTTGAGTTTCAACAAAAATGGCAAGTAGTGTTCATATAGTGAAAGGGCTTAATTTTGGGCCTATAAAATGGGATCCTATTGTAAAGAGGAGGGAGTTCTTTTTGGCTTTGGTAGAGTTACGTAGGGAGAGTTTGAGAGTGTTTTTTGGAGAGTGTTTGGTGTAAAACTTTATGGGTTTATGTTGTTGTAATGAATGTTTTTGAGCATTTAGCCCTTTCTTAGTCTCATTACTTACTGTTATGATCTTCATTTCATCTTCTTGTCTTCACAAAAGTTCTTCATCTTTAAGTGTTCTAGATTTTCTTCTTCTAGCACTTTCTCTAAATCTCTCTTGTTTTGAAGTTATTTCATATTTTTTAACTGGCTATTCTGGAGCGTTACTGTTCATTCGAGATGATAGTATCTGCCATTTCTCCATTTTGAAGCCCTTCCAATCCATTTTTCATTCTACGTTATTCATATAAGTTATTCCTCTCTTGTAGATATAGATTTTCTTATTCTACCACTTCCTCTGATTCTCCACCGTTTTTAAGTTATAGTCAATTTTCAAAGGTTCTATCTTTTACAATTTTACTATTCACCCGCGCGGACAGATCTTGGTATTTCATATTTTTCACCTTCTTATTCTAATTTTATGTCTCTTAGTTCTTTATCAAACTTCTTTCCCTCTTCGTCTTCTATAACTTTCTCTTCTTCCACTTCTTCTAATTAGCTCTAGATTTTAAGTTATTCTCCTTCTTCTAAATCCCTATTTTCAATATAATTTTACTGTGATTTTAACTTGGTCTTTTCCTACTTCTTCTATCTATCTCCCTCTTCTCTATTTCTTCACACACCCCAAGGCGGTTATTCATCTTTCGGTCCTCTCACGGCGTCGGCTTCCAAGGCGGGGTGATCCACTGATGGGGACATCAGAGCAAGAGCACTGACATTTTAATTTACATTTGTGTCCTTTAGTTTATTTTTATATCCTTGGAAAAGTATGATTACAATTGTAAGACTTTATAAGCCAATGTGTCATTCCCTAGGATTCTTTAAGTTTTTGTGCAAAATATCAGTAGGTCCAGTAAGGGGGCCCTCACTCCTTCCTTATTGGTCCAAGTGGCACTATTTGGGTCCATGAGGGGCTGGTCAAAGTCCTAGGTGGCTTCTAGATGCTTGACCATTCAAGGGGACAAGGTGGAAGAAAATTCAAACTTGGACCAAGCAAAGTCCAAGATGCTTCCCCCTTATAATATAGTTTATCCCATGTTGTATTTTTTATTTAATTTGGTCATTTGATCACATGGGGAAGAAAATCCCCTCTCTCCCATGAAATTCCCATCCCCTCACCCCTTGTCATTCTCTATATAAGCCTATGTATAGTGTCATTAGAGATTTTAATGAAGAATTAAGCATTTTTGCCAAGAGCAAGCCCAAGGGCACCCCTTGTGTCTCTCCTCCCCTCTTGTAGATGGATTTCTGACATTTTAGGGTGTGAAGCCCTCCTCTTCGTGTGACTCCAAGAACTCCACCTCCGCTGGATGCGACTTCCGGCCACTGCCTTCCGTTCGTGCCGCCAACGCGCCGCCACCGCCGCTTCGCCGGAGTTCTGTCTCCATCAGGATAGAACCTCAATCCCTAAATTCTAGTTATTTCTCTTGTTGTCAGGTCGAGCTTTAATTTTGAGAGTTTGTTCTGCTCGTCTCCCCTAACCTCCAGTTCAAATTTTGTGTCATTTGGACACCATTTGATATTTTTTCCACATTTATTGTTCTTCCCCCTATAATCTGCCATTCTGCAGATGTATGGGACAAAGTCACCTTGTTGTATTTCTCCCACCCCTTTATAACTTTCCAAAAAAATCATAAAAATTCTCAGATGTTCCTCACTTCCTACCCTGTCTCCCATAATTTTTGTCGCCCCTGGAAAAATCATTTACCCCTCGGTCAAAGGTCCGTCTCAGGAAAAATACAGTCTGCCATGTGTGTCTATCAGTCCAGGTCAGAAAATAAAATAGTGTTATAGTCATTCTCATCTTCAATCTGTTCAGTGGATGGAGCTGTGAAAAATATATGTCGTATTTCTGTGAGTGCTCTTTCCAACGGTGCCAGCCACGCCTCGATCCGCCTCCGGATCTGAGCACCATAATTCTTTCCGCCGAGGCGCGCAATTCTGTTCCATGTGCAAATCAGAAAAATCAGTCCGGGAATAATTCGTGCAAAAATATCAAAAGTTAACTTCTGGAACCGCCACTTCAGGGAGTCGATCAGGGACATCCCGCCATCATCCCAGCCAAGCAGCGCCTTCAGAAGACCTCAGGAGGGCGACGTTCCTTTGGAATCCGCACCTTGCTATCCAGCGAGTCAGAACCGAGTCGACGCAATACCGAGTCGGCATAGGATCGAGTCGGACCAGCAGGCCGAGATTGCCCCGAACGTACCTCCAGATTGCTGCTCGTCAACCCAGGGTCGGTCCTCCCGGGCCCCACTTGTAGCCCTTTACCTCCCTGCGTGGAGTGGATAATAAAATTCACGGTTGTAATTAACTTTTTACTGTTGTTGCCGGGAGTTACCGTAACGGGCCGGGATCGTCTTCCCCACGCCCGGAGCGTGGAGGTACACTCGTCCCCGCTCTTTATCGCATTTTGCTTATCTCGTATATCTTTGAATGCCGCTGCGAGTGTAGGGTCCTAGCTATATATATATTGTTATCACCGCTGCGAGAGTGAGTGAGTGTACCGTCCTGTGACTCAACCCGAGTTAACGCGGAAAGACCGATACCCGAAACTCACGGCCGGTTTCTCAACCGTGCCTGGTCCCATGTCTTCCCTCGCATAGGGACGATCGCGAGATAGTGTCCCAGGTCACGCGTCCATCCCGCATCAATTTGGTATCAGAGCGCCAGTTGAGTCTAGCGTAGTCATTTGCAAAACTCCAAAAAAAAAAAATAAGAGAGTCGTTTACGTCGAGTCTAAGTCGAAGTCGGTCTAAGTGTCACATTTGCATACCATTAATCCGTATATCAAAAGGTGTTCTCCGAACATTAGGCTACGTCTATCGGGAAGGCCGCACACTTGCGCGAGTGATCTTCGGATCGATTAGCTCCGCCACGTACCGAGTCTTGGTTGTGTCTAGATGTGTAGTCGAGTCTCATTTCAAATTTGTATTTGCATTGCATTCTAAGTCGTGTCTAGGTGCTTGCATTAGTTGGCATAACATTTTGCTTATAAAATAAAAATAAAAAATGGCCTTGCATATCCATTCCTAGGGATCCATTCCCATCTTTTTGGCACCTATAGCCAACCCATGCCGACCCGTCCAAGGTGGTAGGTCCATGTCCGAGTACATTCGGGACTATGATAAGTATTGAGTGGAATATGGAGTTGGAGAGGAGAGCACCACGATTGCCTTTCAGTTCCGGAGAGGTTTGCGGCTTCACTTCCAAATTGAATGTCTTATCCGCGACGCATTCTCTCTGGCGTAGTCCTATAAGGTCGCTCTAAAGGTTGAACCATTTGAGTCCCGATTTTCTCGGTTTAAAGGTGCCCTTCGGCAAGCATCTACCTCCCAACCGAGTCCCGATCCGGTCGGACCGGACCGCCTACACCACAACCTTCCCCACCTCAGTCGGGGAACCCCTTCCCTAGAGCTCCATTGCCATCTACTTCCGATCTTTATTCGGAACCATCTTGTTTGGAGCCTCTAAAGCCCGAGCCACCCGTATTTTTAACGGGTACGCTTTTCGTCGCCGAGCCACTACTTAGTTGGCTCAAGGATGGCTTGGTCCCACCTCCTCACCCATCCATGGACCCCACCCTACCATTGGTGCCCGTCAACTCCTACCACAGGACATTCCGATCTAGTCACCATGTTGATACCTTGGATGACCTTATTATGAGACTAGACATGCAATGGAAGTTGACGCACGCATTGCCCTAAAGCTTCGACCAACCCACTAGTCTTAGCTTCACCCATCTAGCCTTAGGGTCCATTACCTCCGTGTGCACCGTGGGTTGTGTCACCACGGAGATTCTTCTATTCCTCCCCATGTCGGCCGAGCCCGACTTCATACCCTTTTGTCTTAGGGAGGAATCATACTTCCTACCTACGATCACCGTCCCACCCGCCACAATGCATGAAGGTGACCATCCCCACCTTCAAGACTTCTACACATGGGACCGTGACTTGTGGGAACCCACCACAAGGGGTCATACCTTCTTTGATCCCTTTGACCCATTCCCTAGTGGGCCCCTTGACCCACCATATATACTTCAATTCTTTGAGGGAGTCCACTACCACACCTGTTGGGACGGTGTGATGCATACAGAGGGGGGGTGAATGTATCCCCTTCCTAAAATATTGCCCAAATTAAAAACAATAAGGCTGCTGCTAGATACAATTACGGAATAAGAATTATAGAGCTCAATTAAACATTTGATCGACCAGATGAACTGCTAACTATACTAGTGGAACCTGATGAAGACTAATGCCGAAGACAGAACAGTGGAAATCAAACACACTTAGCAAAATATGTAATGCTCAAGGTCACTGCAGATAGAAACAAGAGTGTTCATACAACCTGTGAAAGAGGTAGAAGACAAGGAGCAAACGCACAAGGCAAACCATGGCACAGATAATTTTTAGGTGGTTTGGTCCACAGACCTACGTCCACCCCTCACTCCAAACCGGAGTGAGACTTCCACTAGCTAACGCTAGAACCGCAGACTCAGTCTGCAACAGGTGCTGCCAAATAGCTTGACCAGGGGAACAACCTCCCCTCTTCCTCCCAACCGGAGGGCAACCGCTAGTGACTACCCGTCACTAGCAACCAGAGACTGAGGTCTCTCTTCCTCCACCCAGGAGGGAACCCACCTGGACTTGCAACCCACAAGACCAGAACCGGAGACGAATCTCCCTTCCTCCAACCCGGAGGGAAACCCACAAGTGACTCCCAGCCACTTGCAAATCAGAGGTCACGGACCTCTCTTCCTCCACACCAGAGGGAACCACTAGAGACTACCCAGTCGCTAGCAACCAGAGAACAAGTCTCCCTTCCCCTGAGACCACAGGAGGAACCCCGATCCCAAACAAGGGAATCGAAAGAACAAGGTGAATAGATGGAAAGAACAAAATAAAAAGCAAACACAAGGAAAAACACAGCAACGTAAAGCTGGAAATGAGACACACAAAGTAGCTCTCGCAGGAGCAAAACTGGTTTGGATTTGATCCAAAGCCAGACAGACGAATCTTCAATGAAGGCTTCTTTCTTCTTCTCCACGAACTCTCTCTCTCTCTCTTCTTCTTCTCAGTATCAGGCTCACACTATTCTTCTTCCTCTTCACTCTTGATCTCAATCTCTTTTTCTTTTTCTTCTTCTGCTTTCAGCCTCTCTGCTGCTCTCTCCTTTTTCTTCTTCTGCCTTTTTCTGCTCTCTACCTCTACTTCGATCACTCTTCCTTGATCTGTTCTCGATCAGTCTCTTTTTCTCCTACTCTATCTTCTCCAGATGGAGGAGGCTTCGTATTTATAGCAGCAGCAATTAGGGCGTTGTCCTCGGATCACGTGCCAGGTGCCAACCTCGGATCACGTGCCCTTCATAGGCTTCACGAACAGTACCTGTCACACAGAGAGAAACTTATCAGTTTAATGTCGACACCTTGTACAAACTTTGTTGTATAGACTTGATGTAGTGTATGGACTTGAAGGCTTGACAACGAGTGTATAGACTTGAAGGCTTGACAATGAGTGTATAGACTTGAAGGCTTGACAACGAGTGTATAGACTTCATCTTTGAAGGAGATGCACATGTGCACTGAAGTGTGTACAGTCTTCACTGAAGGATGTTCAGACTTTAAGTGATGAAGTGTGTACAGACTTCACTGAAGGATGTTCATACTTTAAGTGATGAAGTGTGTACAGACTCTGCTGAAGAATGTTCAACCTTTGAGTGCTGAAGTGTGTACAGACTTGTTCGTTCGTGCATGCTACAATGTGTAGACTTATGAGCTGATGCAGACACATGCTGGATAGACTTTGATGAGCATATGCAATGTGTGGACTTGGTGTGTGCAGGGCAGGCAATCAATGTATAGACTTCATGATGCAAGCGACATATAGACTTAATGATGCAAGCGATGTATAGACTTTGGGAAGCTTGAAGCACAGACACGCTGCAATGTATAGACTTGAGGAAATGCTTGCTTCAGTGCAATGTATAGACTTTACGAGACAATGCATGCACAACCCAACCGATGTATAGACTTTATGTGAAAGCCCAATGTACAGACTTTACTTCGTGCAAGCTACAGTGCTAATATATGGACTTGGTGTTCTGCATGCTACAGTGCTATTGTATAGACTTGGCCAATGCAGCGATGTATAGACTTTAAGTGATAGCCCAATGTACAGACTTGCTGAAGTGAACGTAGGTGAAGATAGGAGTGTATAGACTTGCTCAGTTCAGAACGTAGGTAAAGATGGGAAGGAATGTATAGACTTGATGAATGGCTTGCTAGCTACAGGACAATGTATAGACTTGGAAGGTTCAGCGGTGGATGTATAGACTTCACCGATGTACAGAATTGAGCGTGTGTGTGCTAGACAATGTATAGACTCTGGCTAGCATAGACTTGCATGAGACGCTGAGACAATGTATAGACTTTAGACATGATGCAATGTATAGACTCACAAAGACGCTGAATGAGACCCTAGGTGAGACGGTAAGTCAATGTACATACTTGAACGCCTGCATGCTATGCGATGTACAGACTTCGAAGGCTTGCATGCTGTGAGATGTATAGACTTAGTGTTACAAACACAGGCTGTACAGACTTTGAATGTGAAGAACAATGCCCAACTGCAGTGTATGGACTTGATCTCAAGGAATGGCTGTACAGACTTTAAGCAATGTATAGACTTGGTGAGCGCCAAGCGATGTATAGACTTCAATGACTCATGCAACCAGACACGTGAAAGCACAGACAATGTACAGACTTAGTGCAAACAGGATGTGCAGACTTGTGGCATGCAATGTCTAGACTTGATATGAAGGAATGCACAATGTCTAGACTTGATATGAAGCAATGCACTGGCTGTACATACTTGAAGTAATGCATGCAGGAGACGATGTACAGACTTGGTCTTGCGACCAGGGGCTGTACAGACTTGATGTGCAGACTATGTGTGTGTGTGTGCAAGATAATGTGTGTGTGTGCTGTACAGACTTAAATGCATGCACATAACAGTTTATGCATATCAGCTAAAACATCATCAAAGATCTGAGAGTAGATAGAGCATTACCTGATCTGAGCATTGACCTTACCTGTCATGATTTGACTTTGACTTGGGTTGACTCCATGACTTGTGAGTCATCCTTAAACTTGTTCTGACAGTTTCTCATAATGCAACAGGATTATATCATCAAGGATGTAAACATAATGAGCTATAAAATCTGTCATCATCAAAACTCCAGAACTACAGGGGACACAGCAATCACCCCCTTTTTGATGATGGCAATATTATGAGTCATTGTAATAGATTCATCATGATGATTATGAAATACCATATAACATGCACCATAGATATGACATAGTACATGAACATGCACCACAGAATAGCTCAGTCAGAAGTGAGCATGTAAAACACCTTGTGATGCAAGGGTTGATTGATGCAAATGATGACTCACAAAAGTTCTCCCCCTTCGACAACATCAAAAAGAAATGGAATGATCATTGACTGTTGAAGGAGATGATATAGGAGCTATTATGTAATGCTGAGTTACAGTCATCAAAAACTCCCCCTGACAAGATATTCTCCTGAATGAACATTGAACCATAGGGACATGCAAGAATTCTCCCCCTTAGATGGACAATGATTGGAATGAAGCTCATGACATAAAGAAGTCAACAGTCAGGTCTGAAATAATTGAGTCCAATGTGAGAAAGGAAGCATTCAGAATGAATGAGAAAGGTTTTCAATGGGATATCAATTTCATAAATATGATTAAACAGGTATTTTAGACTCTTCTATTATAGAGATTTATGAATGATCTTCATTGACAAGTCAGATCAGAATATGATGTATGCAAGGCTTGTTCATAAGCTTTCTGTACTCATATCTGAAATCGATTTTAATAAAAGTGAACCTTACTTTCATATTGACAGTCTTGTTTAATCTTCTTCTTTCTTACTCACTCAATTTCAAAGATTCCTTTAAGAGATGCAATCAATAGTAATGAAGTTAAACACATAAGAAATCATTTGTTTCTGTCAAGGGTTCCAATAAAATATTTCTTTTGCACACATTTTCAAATGATACACTAGATCAGCAATAATTTTTATAACATTCTTCCTGAGCACTTGAGTTTAGTACACCCTTGTAACTAGAGGATACACGTTGTTTAGACGCCAGTATCCCTAAGCACTTGGAAGGACTAACTGTTGTTGTGTCTCTTAGGCACAAGCATATGCTATGTTGTTTTGATGATAGCAACACAGTGAGAGTATCACAGGTGCATTCATAACAGTGAGTCAGTATAGATGCATTGCATTCTGTCAGTTAGCTTCAGTTCAATATCTGCTTTGTGCATACATTGCATCAGTGCACTTAGATGGGTCGACCCCCAGATTCGCATGTCTATACATTGCACTTTCTGAAGTGTGTACAGTCAGTGCATCAAGTCTACACAATGCACACACACAAGTCTACACACTCAATGTCTATACATTGGCAAGTCTGTACAGCCAGTGCATATGTAAAGTCTATACACTGCACTGTTTGCAGACTGTTCATGCTCTCACTTCAGCAAGTCTGTACATTGCTCACCGTCTCACTGAGCGTCTCAAGTGGACACCAAGTGTGTACACTGCCTTCTTGCAGCACAGCATAAGTATATACACTGGACCGTCTCAATTAGCATCTTATGCATAGGCAAAGTCTTCACATTGAAGCATGCATTGTCTTCAAGTATGTACAGCGTCCAGTGTCTCACTGTTAAAGTCTGTACAGACTTCATCGTCTCATTCACCGTCTCATGCAAGTCTATACATTGGTATATTTTACCTACGTTGCAACTAGCAAGTCTGTACACTGGTGATTTTACCTACGTTGCACTTGCAAGTCTACACATCGTGAAGTCTATACATTCAATTGCTTTGCTTTGCTCAAGTCTGTACAGTCTTTCCCTTGGCAAGTCTATACATCGTTCGTCTGCATTTAGAAGTCTATACAGTCTTGGCTGTTTAGCGTCTCATGCATCGTCTTGGTGGAAAGTCTGTACAGCCGTCCATCTCATCTTCCGTCTCAGTTGAACATTGCAAAGTCTATACATCCGTTACATGCATCATTCTTCATGTCCATACACTGCACTGTAGCTAGAACTGTGCAAGTCTGTACATCGTTGCATTGGCCAAGCATATACAATGCCTTTTGTTCATGCATGTTAGCAAGACTTTCTAAGTCTATACATTGGTTCATTTATCAAGTCTGCACATCCCTTACAGCAAGTATACACATTCGTTGTGCATAGTCTTGAGCATATAGGAAGTATGTACATCGAGTATGTCTGTACATCGTGCAACTATTGATTCGAAGTCTGTACAGTATATGTTCTTCAAAGTCTTCACATTGCATCGTGTGCTTCATCATTCAAGTCTGTACAGGGTTTGCTTAGAATGCATTGTTCATCAAGTCTACACACTCTGTGTGTCTGCATCGCATTCATCAAGTCTATACACTCTTGTGTTTGCATTGCATTCACGCTAAGTCCATACACTGCATTTGGGCATTGTGCTTCACAGCAAGTATGTACATTGTTCAGAACGCCAAGTCCATACAGCCATTGTGCATTCTTCATCTTGTGCATCACTGCACACACTGCAAAGTCTATACATTGTCTTCGCATTATCAAGTCTACACATTGCTTGATGCATCGAACGAAGTCTACACAATGTGTCGACATTAAATTGATAATTCTCTGTCTGACAGGCTCTGTTCGTGAAGCTTAATGAAGGGGCACGTGATCCAAGGCTGGAAGGGCTGACAGGATGACACGTGGCCAAAACACTTGGGCAGGAAATGTGGAAGACACGCGCCCAGTGCTGCTCCTGCTGTGACTGCTTATAAAAAGAAACCTTTGTCCACAGATGAAGATTGATCGAAGCAGAAGGAGAAGAGTAGAAGCAGAGAGAAAGAATAGAGAGCTGTTCGATCCAGAGAAAAGAGAAGAAGAAGAAAAGAAAGAGAGAAGAAGCAGAAGAGAAAAAGTGAGAGATAGAGAGATCGAGCAGAGTGTGAAGAGAAGAAGAAGAGAGAGAGAGAGAAGGAGTTCATTCCTCAGATCTTTGGTTCAAAACCAGATCTGAGGTTGCTCACATGTTTGAGCGATATTCCCTGTAGGGATACATTTCCTTTTTATTTCATTTGTCTTTTGTTTTGTCTTCCAAAACTCTTGTGTTCAAGCTGTGTGGCAGCACTTGCAGTGGTGGATTCCACTGGACGGCTAAGCTATATTGCCCAGCGAGTTTTGCAGAGGAGGATTCCTCTAGATAGCAAGCTGTGAGGCTCAGCGGGCGAGGAGGATTCCTCGGACAGCAAGCTGTGAGGCTCAGCGGGCAAGGAGGATTCCTCGGACAGCAAGCTATGAGGCTCAGTGGATTGTAGGCAAGCTGTGAGGCCCAGCGATTCAAGCTGTGAGTCAGCAGTAAGCCACACTCGGGTTGAGTGTGGGGTGGATGTAGGTCTGGAGGACCGAACCACCTAAAACCCTTTGTCTACTGTGTGATTGTTTGGTGGTTTGACTTGCTTCTATATTCCTATCTTCACGCAGTAGATGTATGCTTAGGACAGTTCTTCATCTGTTCTGGGTGGTTTTTCGCTTTGTGCCCACTATGTGTTCAGTTGAAGTTTTCATTCCGCATTTGATTCTGCTGCAGTAATTTTTATAGGGTGTTTGATCTATTCACCCCCCTCTAGATCACCCATTAGCGTCCCAACAATTGGTATCAGAGCCTAACTCTTTGTGCAGGACTAACATCCTAAAGAGGATCAGCCATGGATGCTAGAGGGCTAACAGCAGAGGGTCAGTCCACTACGAAGCCACCTTTCTTCGATGGTTCCAACTTCCCATATTGGAAGAACCGGATGCAGGTCTTCCTCAGAGCCAAAGATTACGAGGTATGGAAAATTGTGAGCAGAGGTCCTTATGAGCTACATGAGAATGAGGAATTATGGACCAGAGAAGAAGTCCGAAAATCTACTCTGAATTGGAGCGCTATCAACGCCATTCAGTGTGCACTCCATCCCACTGAATTTGACAGAGTATCATCTTGCAAGATAGCGAAGGAGATGTGGGATACCCTCGATGTTATCTATGAGGGAACATCTGAAGTGAGAGAGACGAGGGCAAATATGCTAGTGTCAAAGTATAAAGCATTTCGGATGAAGCCTGGTGAGACAGTGACCGAAATGTATGCTCGTCTGACCATCATCACAAATGGTCTAAGAAATCTGGGAAAGAGTTATACTGATCATGAAGTTGTAAGGAAGATCCTTCGATCATTGACTCCTATATGGCATACCAAAGAAACTATGGTTGAGGAGTCAAAAGATCTACAAAAGATGAAACCCAATGAGCTGATAGGTTTCTTGATGGCGTACGAGATGAATTTACTACAAGCTGAAGAGCTCGAAAACAGGAAGCCTATTGCTCTGAAGGCCAAGCATAGCTTCTCAAAACAGTCCAGCAGCATTGGATCATCCAGTGATCGGAGTTCATCTGGATCAGATCTTGAAAAGGATGAAATAGCTATGATCACAAAAGAGTTCAGTAGATTTCTTAAAAGAGAAGGGAAGAATCTCTACAGAAAATACCACAGTAGGAAGCAAAACAGGTATAAATTTAACCCTACTGAAAAATCTGATGTTAATGCTTGTTATCATTGCAGGAAGACAGGTCATATGAAGGCTGATTGTCCAGAGTTACAGAAAATGAAAGGAAGACCATGGAAGAAGGCGCCAAAGGGAAAGGCCATGGTCAGTACATGGAGTGATGAGGAAGAAGGCACGATGAGCACTTCCTCAGATAGTGGAAAATCAGAAAAGGACATCTGCTTGATGGCCAGAAATGGAGAAGAAGAAGAAGAGTCTGATCAGGTATCATCCCTTTTCGAACATTACACTATTTCTGATTGGGCAGATGCTTATGGAGATCTGTTAGATAAAGCTAATGATATTAGGAAGGAAAACAGACTCTTGAAGAAGAAAATGAACTCTCTGGTTAATGATAAAACTCTTTCTGATAAGGTTGCATGCTTACAATCTGAGAATGACAAATTGAAAAATACATGTTCTGATTTTAATGAATTAAAGCATGTTGTGATTGATTGTAGGAAAGAAAAAGAATTGCTGAAAAATGTTGTTGATGAATTAAAATTGAAAATTCAGAAGTCTGAAAAAGAAATAAAGATTTCAAATGAAAAATATGAAGCTATCTTGTCAGTGAATGTTGAATTGAAGAGAACTATTGAAAAACTGGAAAATGAAAATTCTGACAAAATGAAAATCATTGAAAGTATGACCCAAGGAACAGAAAATCTAAATGCCTTGCTAGGGTCAAAAGTTAATTTCAGAAAGGAGGGTCTCGGATTTAATCCCTCAGCTAAAAAGAGCTTTGAATTGAAAACTATTTCATGTGTGGGAGAAAAGAATAGAGGACCACTCATAAAAATGGTCAATGAAAAATTTGCCTTCAATAATGTTAAATCAAAAGTGTCCAGTGCTAAGGACAAGGGAAAGCAAAAAGTTGTAGAGCCTAGAGCTGCATGCTCTTCTTCCAAGGATAAGTCCAAGGCTAGGGGTCAGCCAGCTAGCACATCAAAACCCCAGCCCAAGGCTGCTAAGTCTCTATCACCATCAACTGTTCAGAAAAAGACCCAATATAAGTCAGTTCAGAAACCTAGAGGGTCAAAGGTGGCAGGGAGACCAAGTGCAGCTAGGAACCCATTTGCTCATCCCTATTTCCCTAGAGCCCAAGTCTATCATAACATTCATCCTCAACCACTTAATAGGTTTGGGTGGAACCCTGGATACATGAGGTCTAGGTATCAGAATTTCCCCATTTAGTATTAGCCCTATAGACCTCAGCCAGCTAGGAGATGGGATAGTCATTTTAGGACATGGAGTCCTAGTCACCAAGGGTTTTTTGGTCAGCCTAGGACCAATTTGGGCCACAACTTCCAGTACATTCATTGGCCAAGGCACTGGTAGAAAAATAAAAATGTTTTTAATAAAATGAATGCCAGGACTACACAACAACCATCAAAGCACCAGAAAAAGAAAACTAAACCTGTTGGTGCTGAGAAAAAGAAAAATAACAAAAAGAACTCTCAAGCTGCAGAATCCACCAAACCTTCCACCTTTACACAAATGTGGATCCCTAAACAGATGTTGTCATGTTTTCACTCTCAAGTGTCTGGTTCTGTCTTGGGGCCCAAAATATCTTGGGTTCCAAAACCTGCTCCCTAAGTGTGTTTGCAGGTATGTCTGGTAGCCGGGAACAAACTGATGAAACAGAAAAAGCTACTTCAGGCATATGACAAGAGGCAGGGCCAAAATCCTAAAAGCTGAAAGAAATTGGAGGCCTTGTCAAAAATCTGATGCAACACCAAGGGTAAAAATAAATCAATCTGGTAAAGCAGATAAGTGATTTACCTTCAGAACTGAATTGAGAAAGTCATGTTGATTTGATTTTTTGATGTCTGATATTCTATTCTTGTCTAGCTGATCTGTCTGTATTCCAGACTCAACTATTGAATTTAATTCTGCTCAAATTCAATGCTAGTCTCTTGCCAGTTATTGCATGTGTACATAAGATGCTAGATGCACTACACAACCATGTTCATAGTCAATGCATGTGTCTAATGTTTGCATATATCATTTGCATGACTATCATTTGCTTATTGTTGTAGTCTGCATGTCGTGTAATGCATATCATCATATGTTAAAAAATCTGAAAAGGATAAAAATGTTCATGACTTGGGTGCATAAACTTGAAATGATTGCATATCATCATTGTCAGGTTTGGATTTTCTGAACTCTCCTCATACATGATTTGCATATAGATGATTGTCTGAAATTGCATATGCATACATGTTGATTTGTTGGTGCTAAACTGAAGCTTCTGAAATATGAATTGAACAATAATGCTAATGGTAATTCTCTTCTGTCTAATTTGCATGAATCATATCCGAATGCAAATTTTGATATCATGTGATGTGATTTCAATACATTTCATGCATATAGATAGGGGGAGCTTGTATGCTGTCGCTTGGTCATCTTTATCAGATTTGTTGCATAGTCTGCATGTAGAACAGTGTATTGCATATCATATCTTTTGCATCTTGGTGTCAGGAGGAGCTGAGAGTTCTGTTCAATTATTTGAATCTTTTCACTTCTCATTGTCCCCATTCAATTCATTCACATTCTTTAACATCAGATGCCATTGGACCTTATTGCCTATTGCTATCACTGTTTATCAATTGCCATCATTTCCCTAACCTTCACTGAACAACAGTATTGCTTCGGTTTATACATTGAGCTGTCATTATTACAATTGTTCACTTATAAGAATCACACGTACAAATTGAAAGGAACTGAAGGTTTAACTTTTATAAATTGAAGAGTTTACTGTCTGCACTTCAGAAATTGAGATAAAAGGAAACTTTTATAGCTCTTAATCTTTGTCTCGTGGTTAAAATAGAATAAGTTTTTTTTGCCTGACAGTGTTAGATTGGAAATGACTAGAAAAGCTAAATGAGAGTGTGTACTGATTTTTTAAACAATCACTCTAAAAGAAATAAGGGCAACAGTAAATAAGATCATCAATGCAAAGAGCTGAACATAGTGACAGAGCAATGGCTGAATTGCACTAAGAAACTGTGATCTCCTCCAATGAAGCAGGAGAATTCATAAGCCATGAAGTGCTTCAGATTACCTCTGTTCATAGGGTCAAATCTATAGGGGGAGTTTTTCACCAAGTAACTGGGGGTACTGGCCTCTGATCAAGGTGTGCCCTTAATGTCAAAGGTGAAAATTGTTCCTTGTAGGTCCTGATCTAAAATAGATCTAGTAGTTTATGCCTAGTAACTGGGGATACCTACCTCTGATCAAGGTGTACACCTAATGTCAAAAGCATAAATGCCACTGGTCTATTCACTTAGCTCAGTTTCTGAAAATTAAAAAGTGAAAAATAAACTGCTGTAACCCTTTGAAATCAAAAGTCATTAAGTGAAAATTATTTTTCTCAATACATATTCAAGTTACCTTTTTTGAACTTCCATGTTCAATCACAAAGGGTATTATTTCTGACTTCTCTATTAAAAACATGTGCCTTAGATTCATTGCTATAAATGGAGTCTAAAACTCTTTTTCAGTGGTCAGCTGCTTTACTCTATTTTTATCACTGTTAAACCTGAATTCTTTCAAGACTATATATTGCTGAATCTTATACTTTAACAGTCGTTTATAATCATACTCATTTTTCTGAACCACTGCTTCAGCTGTTGTGTAATGACCCCTTATTCTCTTATGACTCACTGTCACTTTGTTGCCATCATCAAAAAGGGGGAGAATGTTGTGCCTCTTAGGCACAACCATATGCTATGTTGTTTTGATGATAGCAACACAGTGAGAGTATCACAGGTGCATTCATAATAGTGAGTCAGTATAGATGCATTGCATTCTGTCAGTTAGCTTCAGTTCAATATCTGCTTTGTGCATACATTGCATCAGTGCACTTAGATGGGTCGACCCCCAGATTCGCATGTCTATACATCGCGCTTTCTGAAGTGTGTACAGTCAGTGCATCAAGTCTACACAATGCACACACACAAGTCTACACACTCAATGTCTATACATTGGCAAGTCTGTACAGCCAGTGCATATGTAAAGTCTATACATTGCACTGTTTGCAGACTGTTCATGCTCTCACTTCAGCAAGTCTGTACATTGCTCACCGTCTCACTGAGCGTCTCAAGTGGACACCAAGTGTGTACACTGCCATCTTGCAGCACAGCATAAGTATATACACTGAACCGTCTCAATTAGCGTCTTATGCATAAGCGAAGTCTTCACATTAAAGCATGCATTGTCTTCAAGTATGTACAGCGTCTAGTGTCTCACTGTTAAAGTCTGTATAGACTTCATCGTCTCATTCACTGTCTCATGCAAGTCTATACATGGGTATATTTTACCTACGTTGCAACTAGCAAGTCTGTACACTGGTGATTTTACCTACGTTGCACTTGCAAGTCTACACATCGTGAAGTCTATACATTCAATTGCTTTGCTTTGCTCAAGTCTGTACAGTCTTTCCCTTGGCAAGTCTATACATCGTTCGTCTGCATTTAGAAGTCTATACAGTCTTGGCTGTTTAGCGTCTCATGCATCGTCTTGGTGGAAAGTCTGTACAGCCGTCCGTCTCATCTTCCGTCTTAGTTGAACATTGCAAAGTCTATACATCCGTTGCATGCATCATTCTTCATGTCCATACACTGCACTGTAGCTGGAACTGTGCAAGTCTGTACATCGTTGCATTGGCCAAGTATATACAATGCCTTTTGTTCATGCATGTTAGCAAGACTGTCTAAGTCTATACATTGGTTCATTTATCAAGTCTGCACATCCCTTATAGCAAGTATACACATTCGTTGTGCATAGTCTTGAGCATATAGGAAGTATGTGCATCGAGTATGTCTGTACATCGTGCAACTATTGATTCGAAGTCTGTACAGCATATGTTCTTCAAAGTCTTCACATTGCATCGTGTGCTTCATCATTCAAGTCTGTACAGGGTTTGCCTAGAATGCATTATTCATCAAGTCTACACACTCTGTGTGTCTACATCGCATTCATCAAGTCTATACACTCTTGTGTTTGCATTGCATTCACGCTAAGTCCATACACTGCATTTGGGCATTGTTCTTCACAGCAAGTATGTACATTGTTCAGAACGCCAAGTCCATACAGCCATTGTGTTAGTGTTGGTGTGCTACAGGCCAATTTCGGGTCGGGTAGGCCCAATAGTTGTACGATCTTGTTCTTTAATAAAGTGGTGTTTGAGCGTAAATATGCGATTGTGTTACTTTACGTTGTCCCTAGGATATGTGGTTGTAAAGTCAGCTCGAGATGGGATCTCGAACATGAGATTGACTTTACATGTACACATACCTTAAACTGTTCCTGGTTGGAGGGTAATCACTCGGGGACTTTGATTACCTATTAAACCAGTACACATGATGTGTCAGTGACCAGTCTCATGGTCATTGGTGCGGGACACCAACACATATGTGTAGGTGTATGTCCTTGGAGGATGTGCACTGAACTGATCCGCTATTGGATCTTCAGATGGTTGATTATACCTAATGTCAACTGAAGATCCAACGGTCACAGCAGCATCGTTGGTCCTTTGACTTGAGACATTGATCGGATCTTACACGAGGACTGGAATGGTTTAATTACTTAGCTAAGTGACTTTAACTATAAGTCATGAGTTGCCGAGTCATTAACCACTCCAGGATACGTGTGAAGATCATTAATGGTCAAGAAGGGATCGCTCACTGTCGGGTATATATCAGACAGTTAATGGGTCATGACATTGACGCTCCGTTAAATCCCTGGCCAGGGTCGTATGAGTTCGTTTAGGATGGACGTCATACACTTTAAGGAGGTCATAGTCAAATGGCACGATCATGGGGTTTGACAGAAATCGTACCCTCGATCGTACCAGACTCATAGAATGAGCGAGGGATTATATCGATGCGGTAACTGTGGACTTACAGGTACCAGTCAGGCTGGTTTAAACCCGGGGTCCTCTAGGATCACGCAGATTTGCTTGACCCAACGTGATCAAAGGTTCGGAATAAATTAAACTATTGTTCGGCTCTAGTAGAAGCGAAGAATACGTTTAATTTACTTCTAATTGAGAATTAGAAGTTAATAGACCTTAAACTAGAGTGACTGTGGGCCTAGAGGATCACACACAATGGATTCTTGGGTGACGGATTATTATTATACAAGTGTATGTATTAATTCCTTTTAATTCCTTTTGGAAAGGAGTGTAAATAGAGCTTAATACATATGTATAATAGAGGAAAGGTCATATATACAATTTTGGTCCTTTGGAGGTCTTTAGAAAAGGACAAAATCTCTATATATATGCTTCCTACGTGAGTTCATTCGAACTCTTACAACCTTCTCTTCCAACCTCTTAAGCTTAAGCAAGCACATAAGCTTAAGAGGAGGATTAGCCTCCCCCTTTCTCCCTCTTGCTCTCTCTCTCTCTCCAGAAGGTGATAGAGCCGGGGAGGTCGTGCCGGGGAGGTACCGTCGCTGCGCAAGGATCCGTGTGGATCATCTCTAGAGGCCGTACAGCTGTGCGGCTCAGTTTTTCTGCATCGGGCTTAGCGGACAGCGTCGTTCCGCGCAAGGTGAAACACGTAACCCGTAATTAGAGTATTAGAAACACCGATTAGAGCATAGATTAAGCTTTTCTACAATACCGGGATCGGGCAAATTAATTTTTTATTATCCGCTGCGTCGCCCGTAGGTGCTGTGCGAAACTTTACAGTGGTATCAGAGCCAGGTTCGCGCTCTGGTCGATGTTTTTAGCGCCGTTTAGAACCATGCTTTAGGGGAAATAAAATCTTCAATTATAATTTGTAGAAGGGGATGTTGGACATCCCCGTTCTTCCAGGATGCTGGGCATCCCTGGAGTAAAATTTTTTTAAAAAAAAAAAATTTTATTGACCCGTTTGGGCGCACTGCGCCCTGGGCGCAGTGCGCCCGCCGCGTGCGCCGCGTGGGAGGCGCACGCGGGGCGGCCGGCGCCGCAGGCGGCGCCCGCGTGCGGGCGCGCCCGCCCATGCCTTCCGCGTGGGCGGCCGCGCCCCCCCCTGCGGGGGCCGCGAAATAAATAAAAAAAAAGGTTTTTTTATTAAAAATTTTGCTTATTACTTATTAATTTTTGATGCATATCTACATATATATATATTATATATATATATATCAAAATGCTCAGTAAATTATATAGAATTTTATTTCATAAGTTAAATAGTATTATCTCAATAGTAAATGTCGAATGGTAAATTTTATTTAACCGATTTGAATTTACCAAGGTGAGATAATTACTTTTTATCTTGAGATAAAATAGTAATAATTGAAGTTACTTCAGTAAAATTTAAGTTTTTAAATTTTTAATTATTAGATAATTAGAAAATTCAAATTTTAAATTTTATTGAAGTTAAATGTGAAAATTTCAATTATTTGAATTTTTAATTATTAGATAATTATTAAATTCAAATTTTGAATTTTAGAAAATTACTAATTGAGGATAATTGTATTATTTTAAATTTATTTTCAAACAAAAATTATTAGATAATTAGTTTGAATTTAAATTTAAATTATTGGCATGTTTAAATTTTGAATTTAAATTTGATTATTGGATAATTAAATTTAAATTTAAATTTAATTAATTATCTCAATTAAATGCCCCTGTAGAAAATGATGGTTCTTTACGTGCGTTACTTTATTTACCTTGTATTGGCCTGCTTGTATGTTTAATTTTAGTTAATCATGCTTTGATTTTTAAAATTAAACAAAGCTAGCCTGTTTTTGTTTGCACATCCTATTATTAAATTCAAAAGTAAGGATTATTTTCAAAAAATAACCCTTGATTGATTTTATTTGAATGGGTTGACAAGTGATCATGGACTTGGATTAATGTTATTAATTGGGGTCTGCGAACCTCCTTTCTCTCTCTGTTGAAATTCCAATGTACTTCTATCTTCCTCCATTGTTGTACTCGCCCTAAGGGCTGCTGGAATTTGAGTCACATGTAATTTAATTATTCCGGCTTGCGTGCTGTGTAAAAGTTGTAATTAATGCGGCATCGACGATTGAAAGCGTGGAGCACACCCGACGAGGACGATCCAGCTGCTTCGGAAGCGGGCCGGATGTCTTAGTTACATTAGGGTTAAAGTCCATGATCACTTGCGTTTATTTTTGCATTGGATGCATTTATTTTGTGCAAACTACTAGGTACGGTAAATATATTGGATATATTTATATTACCACCTAGGGTGAGATCAAGATAAAATTAAATTCCCTCGCGTTTAAATTTTAGATCTGGTTAGCGTGGCTCTAGGAGTCGTCGTGGCCCTCCATCATTATGGAGTGAATGAACGTCTTCATTTTATAGATTTGTTGTGCTTTCCACAAGGTCCATGAGTTTGGGGACGGGATTAAACTCCAAGGCTCAACCTCAATGGGGTGAGGAATTGAACTCAGCCTTGTTGTGCTTTCCACAAGGGTCGGGTC
Organism: Amorphophallus konjac; assembly: GCA_022559845.1. Taxonomy (NCBI): domain Eukaryota; kingdom Viridiplantae; phylum Streptophyta; class Magnoliopsida; order Alismatales; family Araceae; genus Amorphophallus; species Amorphophallus konjac. Next base: position 247,358,158 of record CM040124.1, on the reverse strand, counting down.
ATGAACTCATTGCTATGTAGTAATGATGGTTAGATCTAACCGAGAATATCCTTTGTTGTACTTTCCACAAGAGGATGATTTCTCGGGGGTCGAATATCGGATATTGCATTAGATGCAAGTGCTTGTTGACTGCCCTTGAGATGGTGTATGGCTTGTTGTGCTTTCCACAAGGTCGTACATCAGTCTCGTTGGGATTCCGACCCACTAGGTAGATCTCGCTGATCTCCCGTTCTATATATACTGAGGGTTATATAGTCCGATCGAAAAATAGTGGGACTAACTAAGATAGAAAACCACATCTAAGTTAGAATTTGAACACATGCTAAGTTATCTTTTATTTCTTATCCAGATTACAATGTCGTCGTCCAACCCCCTCCGCGGCATCTTGGATGCAAATAGATTAACTGGACCGAACTACTCGGATTGGCTGCGTAATCTACGCATAGTCCTTACCGCCGAAAAGATTGCGTACGTGTTGGACACGGTTCACTCTGAGCCAGCTCCTGATGCCGACGAGGGCGAGTTACTGGCTTATGCCAAGTGGTCTGAGGACTCATCCCTTGCCCAATGTTACATGTTGGCCTCTATGGCTCCCGAGCTACAGAGGCAATTTGAAAAGACTGATTGTAGAAGTATACTTCTCAATCTACGCCAGCTCTTCGGGGAGCAGGGTAGGATTGAGAGGTATGACATCTCAAAAAGGCTTTTCAGGACACGGATGTCTGAGGGTTCATCAGTGCAGGCCCATGTACTGAAAATGATGGAGTGGATTGAAAGACTCAATGCATTGGGGTTCAAGTTGGATCTTGAACTATGCATTGATCTTATACTCCAGTCATTGCTCGATTCCTTTTCTTCCTTCATCATGAACTTTAACATGAACAGGATTGAAGCAACTCTCCCAGAGCTGCTCAATATGTTAAAGAGTGCTGAAGGAACTATGCAGAAAGATAAACCATCTTCGTCTGTAATGGTTATTGGCCGGGCCAACAAGAAAAGGAAGGCCTCTCAAATATCCACCACGAGTAACAAAGGGAAGGGAAAGAAAAAGGCCACGGGTAAGCAACTCGCCAAAGTTGACAAAGGGAAGGGCAAGAAGAATGAAAAGGAAGACAAATGTTTTCGATGCGGGGAAACTGGGCATTGGAAAAGGAATTGCAAGGCAATTCTAAATGAAGGTATTTTTGTCATAGACCTTAATTTGTCATATATGGAATCCACATCATGGGTATTGGATACTGGATGTGCATCTCATATCTGCAATTCTGTGCAGGTGCTGGCAAATAGAAGGCGATTGGGCAAAAAGGAGATTGAACTGAGGATGGGCAATGGAGCTTTAGTTGCTGCCAAAGCTGTCGGGACTGCACGCCTCAGTTTACCTTCAGGAGTCATTCTGGAGCTGAATGACTGTTATTATGTTCCTGATATTATTAAGAACATTATTTCAATCTCTGGCTTGTATAACATTGGATACACATTGACTTTTAATAGCACTGGGTGCTCTATAATGAATAATGGTTTGGTTATAGCCAATGGTTCATTAGTCAATGGTCTATATGTATTAGATACACGTTCTAATGTTATGCAAATTTCTAATGCTGATGAAGTGAATTCTGCATATCTATGGCATTGCAGACTTGGTCATGTAGGTGAGAAAAGAGTCTCTCACTTACACTCAAATGGGTATTTGAATTCGTTCGAATACAAGTCATTTGATACCTGTGAGTCGTGTCTCGTGGGGAAAATGACCAAGGCTCCTTTTGGTGGACATGGTGAGAGGGCTGTTGACCTTCTCGAGCTCATACACTCGGATGTATGTGGACCCATGTCCATAGAAGCAAAAGGAGGTTATCTCTATTTCATTTCTTTTATTGATGACTTCTCCAGATATGGCTATGTGTATTTAATGAGACATAAGTCACAAGCCTTTGAGAAGTTTAAGGAATACAAGAATGAAGTAGAGAAACAGACAGGCAAAAGTATTAAGGCTCTTCGATCGGATCGAGGAGGTGAATACTTAAGCCATGAATTCACTTCTTATCTTAAAGACCATGGAATAGTTTCTCAGTGGACTCCACCGTATACACCACAACATAATGGTGTATCCGAGAGGAGAAACAGGACCTTGTTAGACATGGTCCGATCCATGATGTCTATGTCAGGACTACCCTTGTCTCTCTGGGGCTATGCGTTAGAGACTGCGGCTTATTTATTGAATAGGATCTCAAGTAAATCAGTTCCTTCTATACCATATGAGATATGGAAGGGCAGGAAACCAAATTTTAATCACATTAAAATTTGGGGGTGTCCTGCTCATGTAAAGAAGAACGAGAGTGATAAGCTTGAGTCGAGAACCGATAAGTGTAGGTTTGTGGGATATCCAAAGGAGACGTTTGGATATTATTTCTATCACCCTTCTGAGCAAAGGGTCTTAGTGGCCAAGAGAGCTGTATTTCTGGAAAGAGAATATCTACTCCAGAAAAATAGTGGGAGCCAGATAGAATTGGACGAGGTCCAAGAACCACAACCCATAGACACAAACTCGTTAAATGAGACGGTATCGGTTGATCCTATTCAAGGTGAAACACTGACACTACGGAGATCTGGTAGACTACCGAGAGAACCTGAGAGATATGTTGGACATGTCTCAGAGGGGTCCTCTAAGGTATGTATCGATGAGGATGATGATCCTCAGTCGTACCAGGAGGTGATCCATAGTGTAGACTCTGAGAAATGGCAAGAGGCAATGGATTCAGAAATCCAGTCCATGTACACCAATAAAGTTTGGAACTTAGTTGATGTACCCGAAGGGAAGGTCCCTATCGGCTGCAAATGGATTTTCAAAAGGAAAATCGGTGCAGATGGACCGGTTGACACATACAAGGCTAGACTAGTGGCGAAAGGATATCGTCAAAGGCAAGGCATTGACTATGACGAGACGTTTTCACCGGTAGCCATGGTTAAGTCAATCAGAATCCTCCTTGCCATTGCTGCATACCTGGATTATGAGATCTGACAAATGGATGTGAAGACAGCTTTTCTTAATGGAAACCTGTCAGAAGAGGTGTACATGGTACAGCCTGAGGGATTCACCTCCAAGCCACATCCTAATAAGGTATGCAAACTTCAAAGGTCCATTTATGGATTAAAGCAGGCATCTAGAAGCTGGAACTTAAGATTTGACGAGGCTGTCAAATCTTTCAACTTCATTCGGAATGAAGATGAACCCTGTGTTTACAAGAAGGTCAGTGGGAGCTCAGTGACCTTCTTGGTCCTTTATGTTGATGACATCTCACTCATTGGGAATGATGTAGGGATGTTGACATCAACTAAGTCTTGGTTGTCCAAGACTTTCTCCATGAAGGATTTGGGAGAAGCATCCTATGTGCTGGGCATAAGGATCTATCGAGATAGATCTAAAAGGATGCTAGGATTATCCCAATCCATGTACATAGATACTATCCTCAAAAGGTTTAGGATGAAAAATTCCAAGAGAGGTCTCATTCCCATGAGACATGGAATTTGCCTATCCAAGGGGATGAGTCCTAAAACTTCTGAGGAGGTGGCACACATGAATAAGGTACCCTATGCTTCGGCGATAGGGTCAATCATGTATGCAATGCTATGTACACGGCCTGATGTTGCCAATGCTTTGAACATTGTTAGTAGATATCAGGCAAATCCAGGCGAAGAGCATTGGAAGGCAGTAAAGGGCATCCTTAAGTACCTACGAAGGGCTAAGGATCTTTTTCTGCTTTATGGAGGAGAGGACTTACAGCTTAGAGCTTACACAGATTCTAGTTTTCAGTCAGATCCAGATGACTGCAAATCCATGTCTGGATTTGTATTCATGTTGAATGGAGGGGCAGTCAGTTGGAGAAGCTCCAAACAAGACACGACTGCAGACTCGACGACGGAGGCAGAATATATTGCTGCAGCAGAAGCTGCTAAGGAAGCCGTCTGGATGAAGAAATTCATCTTGGAACTTGACGTAGTTCCCGAGATAACAGCTCCCATCCCATTATTTTGTGATAATAATGGGGCCATTGCCCAGGCAAAGGAACCGAGATCTCACCAAAGGTCAAAGCATATTCTCAGGCGCTTTCACCTTATTCGGGAGATTGTTGATCGTGGAGATGTGATGGTAGAGCGTGTACCGTCAGAAGATAACATAGCAGATCCACTGACTAAGCCTTTGACACGGACTGTATTTGAGCATCATCGGGATAAGATGGGCCTCAAAGTTGTGGGCAATTGGCTGTAGTTCAAGTGGGAGATTGTTAGTGTTGGTGTGCTACAGGCCAATTTCAGGTCGGGTAGGCCCAATAGTTGTACGATCTTGTTCATTAATAAAGTGGTGTTTGAGCGTAAATATGCGATTGTGTTACTTTACGTTGTCCCTAGGATATGTGGTTGTAAAGTCAGCTCGAGATGGGATCTCGAACATGAGATTGACTTTACATGTACACATACCTTAAACTGTTCCTGGTTGGAGGGTAATCACTCGAGGACTTTGATTACCTATTAAACCAGTACACATGATGTGTCAGTGACCAGTCTCATGGTCATTGGTGCGGGGCACCAACACATATGTGTAGGTGTATGTCCTTGGAGGATGTGCACTGAACTGATCCGCTATTGGATCTTCAGATGGTTGATTATACCTAATGTTAACTGAAGATCCAACGGTCACAGTAGCATCGTTGGTCCTTTGACCTGAGACGTTGATCGGATCTTACACGAGGACTGGAATGGTTTAATTACTTAGCTAAGTGACTTTAACCATAAGTCATGAGTTGTCGAGTCATTAACCACTCCAGGATACGTGTGAAGATCATTAATGGTCAAGAAGGGATCGCTCACTGTCGGGTATATATCAGACAGTTAATGGGTCATGACATTGACGCTCCGTTAAATCCCTGGCCAGGGTCGTATGAGTTCATTTAGGACGAACGTCATACACTTTAAGGAGGTCATAGTCAAATGGCACGATCATGGGGTTTGACAGAAACCGTACCCTCAATCGTACCAGACTCATAGAATGAGCGAGGGATTATATCGATGCGGTAACTGTGGACTTACAGGTACCAGTCAGGCTGGTTTAAACCCGGGGTCCTCTAGGATCACGCAGATTTGCTTGACCCAACGTGATCAAAGGTCCGGAATAAATTAAACTATTGTTCGGCTCTAGTAGAAGCGAAGAATACGTTTAATTTACTTCTAATTGAGAATTAGAAGTTAATGGACCTTAAACTAGAGTGACTGTGGGCCTAGAGGATCACACACAATGGATTCTTGGGTGACGGATTATTATTATACAAGTGTATGTATTAATTCCTTTTAATTCCTTTTGGAAAGGAGTGTAAATAGAGCTTAATACATATGTATAATAGAGGAAAGGTCATATATACAATTTTGGTCCTTTGGAGGTCTTTAGAAAAGGACAAAATCTCTATATATATGCTTCCTACGTGAGTTCATTCGAACTCTTACAACCTTCTCTTCCAACCTCTTAAGCTTAAGCAAGCACATAAGCTTAAGAGGAGGATTAGCCTCCCCCTTTCTCCCTCTTGCTCTCTCTCTCTCTCCAGAAGGTGATAGAGCCGGGAAGGTCGTGCCGGGGAGGTACCGTCGCTGCGCAAGGATCCGTGTGGATCATCTCTAGAGGCCGTACAGCTGTGTGGCTCGGTTTTTCTGCATCAGGCTTAGCAGACAGCGTCGTTCCGCGCAAGGTGAAACACGTAACCCGTAATTAGGGTATTAGAAACACCGATTAGAGCATAGATTAAGCTTTCCACAATACCGGAATCTGGTAAATTAATTTTTTGTTATCCGTTGCGTCGCCCGTAGGTGCTGTGCGAAACCTTACACATTGTGCATACTTCATCTTATGCATCACTGCACACACTGCAAAGTCTATACATTATCTTCGCATTATCAAGTCTACACATTGCTTGATGCATCGAACGAAGTCTATACAATGTGTCGACATTAAATTGATAATTCTCTGTCTGACAGGCTCTGTTCGTGAAGATTAATGAAGGGGCACGTGATCCGAGGCTGGAAGGGCTGACAGGATGACACGTGGCCAAAACACTTGGGTGGGAAATGTGGAAGACACGCGCCCAGTGCTGCTCCTACTGTGACTGCTTATAAAAAGAAACCTTTGTCCACAGATGAAGATTGATCGAAGCAGAAGGAGAGAAGGAGAAGAGCAGAAGCAGAGAGAAAGAATAGAGAGCTGTTCGATCCAGAGAAAAGAGAAGAAGAAGAAAAGAAAGAGAGAAGAAGCAGAAGAGAAAAAGTGAGAGATAGAGAGCTCGAGCAGAGTGTGAAGAGAAGAAGAAGAGAGAGAGAGAGAGAAGGAGTTCGTTCCTCAGATCTTTGGTTCAAAACCAGATCTGAGGTTGCTCACTTATTTGAGCGATATTCCCTGCAGGGATACATTTCCTTTTTATTTCATTTGTCTTTTGTTTTATCTTCCGTAACTCTTGTGTTCAAGCTATGTGGCAGCACTTGCAGTGGTGGATTCCACTGGACGGCTAAGCTGTATTGCCCAGCAGGTTTTACAGAGGAGGATTCCTCTGGATAGCAAGCTGTGAGGCTCAGCGGGCGAGGAGGATTCCTCGGACAGCAAGCTGTGAGGCTCAGCGGGTGAGGAGGATTCCTCGGACAGCAAGCTGTGAGGCTCAGCGGATTGTAGGTAAGCTGTGAGGCCCAGCGGTTCAAGCTGTGAGTCAGCAGTAAGCCACACTCGGGTTGAGTGTGGGGTGGATGTAGGTCTGGAGGACCGAACCACCTAAAAACCTTTGTCTACTGTGTGATTGTTTGGTGGTTTGACTTGCTTCTATATTCCTATCTTCACGCAGTAGATGTATGCTTAGGATGGTTCTTCATCTGTTCTAGGTGATTTTTCGCTTTGTGCCCACTATCTGTTCAGTAGAAGTTTTCATTCCGCATTTGATTCTGCTGCAGTAATTTTTATAGGGTGTTTGATCTATTCACCCCCCTCTAGATCACCCTTTAGCGTCCCAACAACTGTCATGCTTCATAAGAACAGAGATTGCATTTACACTTCATGACACACTACAAATCATTTCTTTGATGAGTGAGATATATTTCTCAGTGTGCATGCCATTGCTCTGCCAGATTATCAATCATTCTTAAGCAGAGTTAACTATGGCACCTCATGACACAGTCCTTTGGACATGGTTTCTCTGTGACCAAGGTCATTGCTCTGACAAGATTTACCCTCAGACATGTTCCAGATTCTCAGATGTTTAAAAACAATACTAATTTCATACATATCAATCAAGGAATATCATGATTTCAGAATTTTTAGAATTCAGAAGAGTTTAAAAAGACACAACATGAAAATGTTGGTTAAAGTTTATTAAGACTAACTCATATATTTTCAAGATATGTTCATAAACAAACACAAGACATACATGAAACTTCAACCGGCTGAAAGTATCAGACATTCATATTCCTATATAATAGAAGATTCCTCTTTAAGCTGTTTTCGGATTTATGATCAGGATATGCACAGAGAAGTCTTTCTAAATTTTCAAGGAAGGCCGAAACATTTTAAGGAACAGCCAATTCAACAGATACCAATGGATAGACTGAGTAAAAATGGCTGATAACATTTGAAGCAGGAAGCTGAAATGTGTTGCATTTCACAATCATCACAGGGATTTAAACAAGATAGCAGTTCAAACTGAAAATGGGAAGTTCAGTTGATAGAGATGAGCAAGATATACAGTTATGTGATTTCAAGAATATGAATAATGCTCCCCCTAAATGTATGCATGAGCTAGCACTCAAGGTGTCGACACTTCTAACCAGTAAATGCAAATGCAGTGAGCTGACAGCATGCAATATATGCAATTGTGAATGCATGTGCATGTCAAATGTGCAGATGAACATTTTAAGCATGAGACATCATCCAAGCAACAGATTTACTCAATTCAGCTTTTCAGATTTTTCTGAATGTAATTTATTTTCAGTGATTATGTATTTTAACAAATATCAAACATCTGTAATTGGCATATGTATGCATCAAATGCAGACAACCTTTTAATCTCATGTGTGCACAGATCACCCAGCAAGTGCATGATAAAAAAAATGCAAAAGGCAGATGCAGTTATGGACATGTATGCATGAGATCTTAATTGACATATTAAGCATGATGTTCAGCTAAAAGAGAATTCAGATGTACAAGCATTTAAACAGTAGAGTTGGGGTTTTACCAAACTTTGGATGCCTTGGTTTATTTGACCCCCTTTTATTCCTCATCCCCAAGGCATACCTGCAAAGCACAGATCTCATTTTGTGTTTCTAGGTACCCAAGACTTCTTGGGTCCTACATTGTTAGTAACACCTCTGATAGGTGCTTTCCACAATCTTTGGGCATGTAAGTCATCAGATTTTATTAAGCGATAGTCACTCATGGAGTGCCCAAACTGCCCGCAATAATAACATGAAACAACATGCTTTGATTTCTTGTTATGCACACAATTATCAGCATGGAATTTTTGTGCAGGTGCATACTGGTTTCTATTTTTATTATGGAAGTTGTTCCTGTTAATCTTACCAAACATGTTTTTCTTCGAAGGATGTCTACCATATTTGAAATTTGCCCTCCTATCTTGAAGATGCCAACAGTCCTTGACTGTATGGCCATGCTTTCCACATTGAGAGCAGCTAATTTGATTTCTTATGAAAGAGCCTGACCAGTATTCGGTGGCTTTGTGACCAGATTTGTTACAGTTATAGCAAGTGATGTGCTGGTTTACAGGAACAAATTTGTTCTTATTAAAACCATGTTGGTTTGCAGAGAATTTTGTATGATACGAACATGATCTTTTCTTACCACTTGCAAACCAACATTGTGCAGCACTGTGTCCTACCTTACCACAGTTGGTACATGAGATGCTCTTTTTCTTAGTGACAGGAAATTTCTTGACATGAGGGTCCATGGCATGCATTTTCCTGGCATTCAAATCATCTAGTTCCATTAATCTACATTCATGCATCAGATGGTCAATCTTGTGACAGTAATAACAAATCATTTTCTTTTTAGATGCATGTGAGTGTATGGGTGAAACATGTAAAGTGGGGAGAGGAACATGTTGAATCTTTTCTTTTTATTTTTCTGTTGTTTTCTTTTGAGCAGTTGACTGATAACCAGAAAGGTTCTGAGGGATGTGAGAAGTTGAGCTGGAAACAAAGGAAGTTTGAACTTTGTTTTTAAAACTCTTCTTGTTTGAAGGGTTATAGCCCAACCCTTCCTTCTGAAAATTAACCTTTGTTCCTAGAATCTTGTCCAGATTATCTTTTCCGTCCACAAATTTTGACAAGAAATTATTTAAATCCACAATTTCATTTTCCAAAGAAACGATGAGTATTTCATAGCTAGCAATCTCTTGTTCATTGCAATTTACACATTCGCTTAGCACCTTGTTTGCAATTTTATATTCCTCAACTTCTTGTTCCAAATTTCTCAATTTTTCAGATTCTTCAATGTAGACAGATTTTCCTTTTTCTAAGAGAAGAAGTTTCTCTGACATAGCAGTGTTCAACTGCTTCAATCCTTCCACCTCTTTGGTTAATTTGTCATTTTTTGATTTCAGATTTTCAATTTCTTCAACAGAGCCTTTATCAATTTTCATTGAGCTCATTTTATTATTCATCTCTTCCTCTATCTGTTCAAACTCCAAAATCTTGTTTAACAGTTCTCTGTTTTCTTCCTTTAGGGAAACAATTAACTCCTTCTGCCATTCTAAATTTGAGTGAAGATTTTTATTTATTTCCTTAAGAAGTGGACAATCATTGCAAGCAGATTTACTAGAACATATTGTTTGAGCCTGGAGTTTTTCACATTGTTTCCTAAGGCATTCATTTTCAGATTTTAGAACATCCAATTCAGAGCTAACACATTCAAATTCTTTCAATTCTTTTTGTTGTTTTTCAAGATCTTTCTGCAATTCCATATTTACAGATTTTATGGCATTAAATTTTTCAGCAAACAAATTCTTCTCTTGCTCAAGTTTCCCAAATTTTTCTTCATTTTCTTTAGCAGATTTTCTAGGAGAGTCATTTTCAGATTTCAGCCTACTTAGTTCAGAGCAAACACATTCAAGTTCCTTCATCAATTTTTCATTCTGGTTTTTATGCATATGGATATCAGACAAACAGGCATCATGAGATTGCTTCATATTTGAACAATTTTCACATAGTGAACTTGAACTACCCCGATCACTTTTCTTTTTCAAGTTCTTGTATTGTTTTCTTAATTGTTCATGAGATTCAAGCAACTCAGCATATACATTCTCCCAATCATCTAAAGAAAAATTCTCGAAGGGATTTACCTCCTCATCATCATCCTCTTCTTCATTTTGGCTGCTGCCTTGATCACTGCAACTTTGATTATTTCTGTTAGCCATCATGCAGCTGTCCTCATTAAACCTGTAAGCTAGCTTCAGCTTATCCAGCATGTCTTTAGCAAACCTACAGTCATGGAAGCAAGAGTGTAAGGCTCTGTCAGTGGCTGCTTTCATCAGATTGAAGGCTTTCTGATTTTCTCCATCCTTTGATCTGTGGTTGTTGGTCCATTTGGACACTTTCTTTGGTAATGTGTGACGACCTTGTGAAATTAACTTCCACAGATCAGGATTAACTGCATCAACATAATTGCGCAGACTGAAAAATCACACGTTAAAATTAGAGCTGTTGAAAACCGGTGGATCACCCATGAAAACTGATCAGATAAATGCAACATGAATAATGATGCACCAAAAGCTAGATAGCACCAAGACAGCAGGATCGAATCTGCAGGTCGCTAGACCTTCTATGCAGACAACCCGCTCTGATACCAATTGTTGGGACGGTGCGATGGATACAGAGGGGGGGGTGAAAGTATCCCCTTCCTAAAATATTACCCAAATTAAAAACAATAAGCCTGCTGCTAGATACAACTGCGGAATAAGAACTATAGAGCTCAATTAAACATTTGATCGACTAGATGAACTGCTAACTATACTAGTGGAACCTGATGAAGACTAATGCCGAAGACAGAACAGTGGAAACCAAACACACTTAGCAAAATATGTAATGCTCAAGGTCACTGCAGATAGAAACAAGAGTGTTCATACAACCTGTAAAAGAGGTAGAAGACAAGGAGCAAACGCACAAGGCAAACCATGGCACAGATAATTTTTAGGTGGTTCAGTCCACAGACCTACGTCCACCCCTCACTCCAAACCGGAGTGAGGCTTCTACTAGCTAACGCTAGAACCGCAGACTCAGTCTGCAATAGGTGCTGCCAAACAGCTTGACCAGGGGAACAACCTCCCCTCTTCCTCCCAACCGGAGGGCAACCGCTAGTGACTACCCGTCACTAGCAACCAGAGACCGAGGTCTCTCTTCCTCCACCCAGGAGGGAACCCACCTGGACTTGCAACCCACAAGACCAGAACCGGAGATGAATCTCCCTTCCTCCAACCTGGAGGGAAACCCACAAGTGACTCCCAGCCACTTGTAAACCAGAGGTCACGGACCTCTCTTCCTCCACACCAGAGGGAACCACTAGAGACTACCCAGTCGCTAGCAAACCGGAGAACAAGTCTCCCTTCCCCTGAGACCACAGGAGGAACCCCGATCCCAAACAAGGGAATCGGAAGAACAAGGTGAATAGATGGAAAGAACAAAATAAAAAGTAAACACAAGGAAAAACACAGCAACGTAAAGCTGGAAATGAGACACACAAAGTAGCTCTCGCAGGAGCAAAACTGGTTTGGATTTGATCCAAAGCCAGACAGACGAATCTTCAATGAAGGCTTCTTTCTTCTTCTCCACGAACTCTCTCTCTCTCTCTTCTTCTTCTTAGTATCAGGCTCACACTATTCTTCTTCCTCTTCACTCTCGATCTCAATCTCTTTCCTTTTTCTTCTTCTGCTTTCAGCCTCTCTGCTGCTCTCTCCTTTTTCTTCTTCTGCCTTTTTCTGCTCTCTGCCTCTACTTCGATCACTCTTCCTTGATCTATTCTCGATCAGTCTCTTTTTCTCCTAATCTATCTTCTCCAGATGGAGGAGGCTTCGTATTTATAGCAGCAGCAATTAGGGCGTTGTCCTCGGATCACGTGCCAGGTGCCAACCTCAGATCACGTGCCCTTCATAGGCTTCACGAACAGTACCTGTCACACAGATAGAAACTTATCAGTTTAATGTCGACACCTTGTACAAACTTTGTTGTATAGACTTGATGCAGTGTATGGACTTCAAGGCTTGACAACGAGTGTATAGACTTGAAGGCTTGACAACGAGTGCATAGACTTCATCTTTGAAGGAGATGCACATGTGCACTGAAGTGTGTACAGTCTTCACTGAAGGATGTTCAGACTTTAAGTGATGAAGTGTGTACAGACTTCACTGAAGGATGTTCAAACTTTAAGTGATGAAGTGTGTACAGACTCTGCTGAAGAATGTTCAGCCTTTGAGTGCTGAAGTGTGTACAGACTTTTTTGTTCGTGCATGCTACAATGTGTAGACTTATGAACTGATGCAGACACATGCTGTATAGACTTTGATGAGCATATGCAATGTGTGGACTTGGTGTGTGCAGGGCAGGCAATCAATGTATAGACTTCATGATGCAAGCGACATATAGACTTAATGATGCAAGCGATGTATAGACTTTGGGAAGCTTGAAGCACAGACACGCTGCAATGTATAGACTTGAGGAAATGCATGCTTCAGTGCAATGTATAGACTTTGCGAGACAATGCATGCACAACCCAACCGATGTATAGACTTTATGTGAAAGCCCAATGTACAGACTTTACTTCGTGCAAGCTACAGTGCTAATGTATGGACTTGGTGTTCTGCATGCTATAGTGCTAATGTATAGACTTGGCCAATGCAGCGATGTATAGACTTTAAGTGATAGCCCAATGTACAGACTTGCTGAACTGAACGTAGGTGAAGATAGGAGTGTATAGACTTGCTCAGTTTAGAACGTAGGTAAAGATGGGAAGAAATGTATAGACTTGATGAATGGCTTGCTAGCTACAGGACAATGTATAGACTTGGAAGGTTCAGAGGTGGATGTATAGACTTCACAGATGTACAGACTCGAGCGTGTGTGTGCTAGACAATGTATAAACTCTGGCTAGCATAGACTGGCATGAGACGTTGAGACAATGTATAGACTTTAGACATGATGCAATGTATAGACTCACAAAGACGCTGAATGAGATGCTAGGTGAGACGGTAAGTCAATGTACAGACTTGAACGCCTGCATGCTATGCGATGTACAGACTTCGAAGGCTTGCATGCTGTGAGATGTACAGACTTAGTGTTGCAAACATGGGCTGTACAGACTTTGAATGTGAAGAACAATGCCCAACTGCAGTGTATGGACTTGATATCAAGGAATGGTTGTACAGACTTTAAGCGATGTATAGACTTGGTGAGCGCCAAGCGATGTACAGACTTCAATGACTCATGCCACCAGACACGTGAAAGCACAGACAATGTACAGACTTAGTGCAAACAGGAAGTGCAGACTTGTGGCATGCAATGTCTAGACTTGATATGAAGGAATGCACAATGTCTAGACTTGATATGAAGCAATGCACTGGCTGTACATACTTGAAGTAATGCATGCAGGAGACAATGTACAGACTTGATCTTGCGACCAGGGGCTATACAGACTTGATGTGCAGACTATGTGTGTGTGTGCAAGATAATGTGTGTGTGTGCTGTACAGACTTAAATGCATGCACAGAACAGTTTATGCATATCAGCTAAAACATCATCAAAGATCTGAGAGTAGACAGAGCATTACCTGATCTGAGCATTGACCTTACCTGTCATGATTTGACTTTGACTTGAGTTGACTCCATGACTTGTGAGTCATCCTTAAACTTGTTCTGACAGTTTCTCATAATGCAACAGGATTATATCATCAAGGATGTAAACATAATGAGTCATAATATCTGTCATCATCAAAACTCCAGAACTACAGGGGACACAGCAACACCCCTTCCCCACGGGCCGGGTCGTCTACACCCACCAAGCCCGTTCCCTTGCGAGATACACCATCATCTAGGGGAAAGGAAGAAGATGCATTTGGTACCCCTGGCCCTCCCACATCCAAGTCCAATATGCATGCATGGTCCACTTTAGGAAGTCTAGGAATTCTCCATGACGTCAACCTCCGGTTACGTCAGATGCATGCATGGGACACATTCGGGTGTCCTGGTCCGCCGTCACACGCGTACGGGTCGGACTAACATTAGGTTTGTTTAGGGTCTTTTTAAGTCTTTGTATCGTTTATCTGTCATGTGTTTGTGCATACATCGAGTCAAGTCGGTTTGTACGCTCGCGTTGTTAGTCCCTTTCTAGTTCAAGACTGGTCGGACTTTGGGATCGGTTCTACTTCATATCGGATCTAGTCACTTAAGGGACTCAGCGGTGATTCCTAGTGAGTTTTTGAGCCGCTTCCTTCATTTGAGAGTGACCCCACCCCAGAGTGTCCACCTCTAGCCTCTTCCCCAGCAGCGTGTGCATATCGAATCTATACGTGATGAGCATGTGTCGATTACTTAGAGTGGAGCGTACTCCGCGCTTCCAGGTTCGGTGACGCATCCGCCGGAGCTACTCGAGCAGCCGCACCCCTTACTCGACGGGGTCGAGTTCTTCCCACCTGGAGAGAATTGATGGGGACATCAGAGCAAGAGCACTGACATTTTCATTTTCATTTGTGTCCTTTAGTTTATTTTTATATCCTTGGGAAAGTATGTTTATAATTGTAAGACTTTATAAGTCAATGTGTCATTCCTTAGGATTCTTTGGGTTTTTGTGCAAAATGTTAGTAGGTCCAGCAAGGGGGCCCTCACTCCTTCCTTATTGGTTCAAGTGGCACCATTTGGGTCCATGTGGGGCTGGTCAAAATCCTAGGTGGCTTCTAGATGCTTGACCATTCAAGGGGACAAGGTGGATGAAAATTCAAACTTAGACCAAGCAAAGTCCAAGATGCTTCCCCCTTATAATATAGTTTATCCCATGTTATATTTTTTATTTAATTTGGTCATTTGACCACATGGGGAAGAAAATCTCCTCTCTCCCATGAAATTCCCATCCCCCATCCCTTGCCATTCTCTATATAAGCCTATGTATAGTGTCATTAGAGATTTTAATGAAGAATTAAGCATTTTTACCAAGAGCAAGCCCAAGGGCACCCCTTGTGTCTCTCCTCCCCTCTTGCAGATAGATTTCTGCCATTCTAGGGTGTGAAGCCCTCCTCTTGGTGTGACTCCAAGAACTCTACCTCCGCTGGATGCGACTTCCGGCCACCGCCTTCCGTTCGTGCCGCCAACGCGCCGCCACCGCCGCTTCGCCGGAGTTCTGTCTCCATCATGACAGAACCCCAATCCCTAAATTCTAGTTATTTCTCTTGTTGTCAGGACGAGCTCTAATTTTGAGAGTTTGTTTTGCTCGTCTCCCCTAACCTCCAGTTCAAAGTTTGTGTCATTTGGACACTATTTGATATTTTTCCCACATTTATTGTTCTTCCCCCTCTAATCTGCCATTCTACAGATCTACGGGACAGAGTCACCTTGTTATATTTTTCACACCCACTTATAACTTTTTAAAAAAATCATAAAATTCTCAGATGTTCCTCACGTCTTACCCTATCTCTCATAAATTTTGTCGCCCTTGGAAAAATCAAAGGACAGTCTCAGGAAAAACACAGTCTGCCCTGTGTGTCTATCAGTCCGGGTCAGAAAATAAAACAGTGTTATAGTCATTCTCATCTTCAATCCGTTCGGTGGATGGAGCTGTAAAAAATATATGTTGTAGTTCTGTGAGTTCTCTTTCCAACGGTACCAGCCACGCCTCGATCGGCCTCTAGATCTGAGCACCATAATTCTTGCCGTCGAGGCGCGCAATTCTGTTCCATGTGCAGATCAGAAAAATCAGTCCGGGAATAATTCGTGCAAAAATATCAAAAGTTAACTTCTGGAACTGCCACTTCAGGGAGTCGATCGGGGACATCCCGCCATCGTCCCAGCCAAGCGGCGCCTTCAGAAGACCTCAGAAGGGCAACGTTCCTTTGGAATCGGCGCCTTGCTGTCCAGCGAGTCAGAATCGAGTTGGCGCAATACCGAGTCGGCGCAGGACCGAGTCGGACCAGCAGGCCGAGTTCGCCATGAACGTACCTCCAGATTACTGCCCGTCAACCTAGGGCCGGTCCTCCCGGGCTCCACTTGTAGCCCTTTACCTCCCTACGTGGAGTGGGCAATAAAATTCACGGTTATAATTAACTTTTTACTGTTGTTACCGGGAGTTACCGTAACTGGCCGGGATCATCTTCCCCACGCCCGGAGCGTGGAGGTACACTCGTCCCCGCTCTTTATCGCATTTTACTTATCTCGTATATCTTTGAATGCCGCTGTGAGTGTAGGTTCCTAGCTATATATATATTGTTATCACCGCTGCGAGAGTGAGTGAGTGTACCGTCCCGTGACTCAACCCGAGTTAACGCGAAAAGGCCGATACCCGAGACTCACGGCCGGTTTCTTAACCGCGCCCGGTCCCACGTCTTCCCTCGCATAGGGACGATCGCGAGCTAGAGTCCCAGGTCGCGCATCCGTCCCGCATCATCCACTCAAAGGTTCGACGAGGAGACGGCGGCGTTCTTCATCCATCTCTTGGCTACAATTTTCTTCCATTTTCTCTTTTTATTTCAAAGTTATAATTTCTCATTTTTCATAGATTGTACTCTTTCATAGAAATAAAAGTCATCTTTGCAAATTTTGGTACTTTCATCTTTCTATATCTTCCAATTTCTCTTCTTTACCCCTCTCAAATTATTTAACTTTTTTCATGCAATTTATTTCATTTTCACTAGTTTTATCTCACTCAAAATTCGGAGCTTTCAAATATAAGAATTTTCCAACTAAGTTTAATTGAAAACATTTCCTCCTCGTGGGATCGACCCGTATTCACGACTTTGCTTGAATTTTAATATTTTTCAGTGAGTGAACTCGGTAAATTTTTAAATTGTGGCACGTCATTTTTAACGACATTTTTTGGAGCGCATCAATTTTTGACGCCGTTGCCGGGGAGGAAATTTTTTTAATTGTTGAAAATTCTTTTGTTTGATTTGTATATTTGTACATTAATTTTTCTATTTTTATTTTACAGGAAAAAGAAAAAAAATCAAAAAATTAAAGAAAGAGAAAAATCGGAGCTGAAATTCTCAGAAAATGAAGCGTCGCTGAAAGCCTGGAACTGTAGCAGTCAATCGTCGCTAAAGGTCTGAAACGTAGGAACAGGTTCTATTTTTTCGATTTCTGAAAAATCTTCAAAAAAAATCTGAAAAATTCCTAAAAAATCTATAAAAATTAGAAAAAATCAGAACACACAAAAATATCATTTTAGACTTTATTTTGTAATAAATTTACATGTATTTATTATTTTATTGTTTATAACTTTTTACATTTATTTCTTATTAAAAAAATTTAAAAAAATAAAAAAAAATAAAAAAAATCTCTAAGAAGAAAAACAGAAAATCACATAAACTTTTTAGTTTCATGCTATCATGTTTTTCATTGTAGATGTATATTGTTCATGCATTTTAGTTGATTCACCGTTTATTTACATCAATTGAAAAATTCAAAAATATATATTCTTTGAAAAAAAATCAAAAAAATTCAGAAGTAAGTTCTCATTTTTCTTAGTCTTCCAATAAAAAAAAGAAAACGAGGGATTGCGTTACAAGTAAGTACCATAAACCCCTCTCATTTTTGTTATTTCCTTAATACTCTTGCATATTGTGGTTAGATAGGTTCATTAAATAAAAAACATCTTCACTTGAACCAAATAAAAATTCTCATTCTAAGAGTACAAACCACACTTTCCTACTCTAGGACATGCATCATTAAGGATAGAAGTTCTTCCTTCATTGTTGTTTAATTTGTGTTAATTGCATTTTGGAGATTACGAGGGGCAAGGTGAGTTCTTTTCTAATCTTTTTTCTTAATCACATGCCCATGCATGCTTGCATAGATCCCCTTGTTTGAACATTGGTTTGTTGCATATCATTTCTAAAATAGTCTAAGGACAACACCCATAAGCAAGATAAGGTGGAGATTTCATCACCCTTCCTTAGCCCACAAATCACAAGTTCCTTCATTTTTGCATCACCTAAGCCATAAATAAAATTCAGTAGACGTTGGCCCTAGGATCATACTGTGGTTCTTGTGTTATTTGGGATTACCCTCTTATGAAAATCGGTGCTTAAGACAAGATGGTCGGACGGCAAACGCCTTAAGCTGACTAGTGGTTTGACATAATTGGGTCCCTACGAAAGTAGGGGGAGCCTCCCACTACCCCACCCCTTACCTGCCCGGTGGAAATATTGAGGGTGAACTTAATTTTCACTTTAATCATTTTGTGAAACCCCATTTGTAGGTCTAGGGCACATCTAGGTCATTAGGGTAATTTGTGTGGCAACTTGTTTGTATTTGCATAAAAAAATAAAAAAGAAAAAAATCATTCTCTTCTCTCTCTTCATCTTAGTTGTGTCAAAATAAAAATAAATAAATAAAAAAATAAATAAAAATCAGCATCAAAAAATCTCTATCTCATTTTGTCCTAATTTATGCAAGGTAGGAGATCCCTACACCCACCTTTGTTAGGACCCATAGGAGAAATTGAAAGGTTAGTACATTCTAGAACTCACTATCAACCTAATCTCATGGCAGAGCACAACCAAAATCAATAGCAAGTTCAACAAGTCGCTCCCAAGCAAATGAATGAATATTTTTTGCCCGATCAATACCAACCTTCATTTTATACCCAAGCACCTCAAAATCAAGCAGCCCAATATGAAATTAAATCAAGCACCATTCAAATGTTGACATCCTTCTATGACAATACCATTGAGGATCGCTACAGACATCTAGATGAGTTCCTCCAGATTTGCTCAACTGTGAAAATTCCAAACTTCTCTGATGATGCTCTCAGGTTGACTCTTTTTCCATTCTCTCTCAAAGATAAAGCTAAATATTGGTTAGGAGCCTTAGGTAGATCAATTGACACTTGGGAAGAAATGTAAAAAGAATTTTTGAAGAAATTCTATCCCATAGGACGAACCAATACCATGAGGAGAGCGATAACTGGATTCACACAAAATCCTGGGGAACAAATCCATGAGGCATGGGATAGGTTGAAAGATTTTTTAAGGAAATGTCCACATCATGGTCTGTCAAGATGGCAAATAGTTCAAGCATTCTATGAGGGATTGACTGATAGTTACCGTCAAATGGTGGATGTGTCATGTGGGGGGGCTTTTATGAGTAAGAGCAAAGATGAGGCATATGATTTATTTGAAATGCTCAGTGAAAATTCGATCAGTCATGCCTCGCTCTCATCCTATGAGAGAACGATTGGGCCGGCTAAGAAGGGTGGGCTTAATGAAGTGAAGAGCCAAGGTGAGTGTGAGAATAGGATGGACATCAATGTCTTGACTCAGAAATTGAATAAAATAGAATTATTGGCGTAGAAGATAGAGAAGGTTGATCTTGTAGCTCAAAAGCTAGATCAGTTGTTATCTAGGCATGAACCTTCTTCTTCTTCAGCCTCTCAACCTCAACCATTCTCAACTCCCAGTCATGAAGAGATCTGTGCTATTTGTTCTAGCCCCGATCATGTGGTAGCTGATTGCCCAACTGTAGCCCAGCTTCCCCCATTCATCCAAGAACAAATCTTTGCTACTCAGGGTGTCTCTAAGCCTCCTTATGATCCTTATTCCAACACCTACAATCCATGCTGGAGAAATCACCTGAATTTTTCTTAGAAATCTCAGCAAGGTCCATCTACCCAATCTAATCCCTCTTTTCAAAAATAACCCTTTCATGCTCTAGTTCAATCTCACCAACATTATCAATCTCCTTTTCACCAAACTCAACACCCAACTCACCAAGCTCATCATAATTTTTCTCAATCCAATGCACCTTTTCCACAACAATCTCAACACCCATCACATTATTCTCAGGCCCCGTATCAGCAAGCTCAATTTTCTCAGGGCCAATACCATCAATATCCTTCTAACCGATTCAATCAAGTTCCCTTCCAACCCCCTCCTCAACCTCCGCAGCCCAATTTTGATGAAAAATTCGACTAACTCGAACAACTCATTCTTTCTCAGCAACAATCCATTGCTAAGTTGGAAGGTCAGATAGGGTAATTAGCAGCAAGTAATGTGAGGAGAGAGGTGGGTCAGCTTCCTAGTCAGCCTATGGCTAACCCAAGGAACCAACCTCGGGCTTCCCCCAAAGAGTTCCTATTCTTCCTCAACCAAACCAACCTCAGCCGCCTCCTCCTGCAGGTCCCCAATTTGAGAATGCTAAGACAATCTCTTCTCTTAGGAGTGGGAAGGCTTTAGAAAATCCTTATAGGACTAAGGAAGTTGGCAGTAGTTCGGGCCAAGAGGCCCAAGAGGAGAGTGATGAGGAAGAGGAGCCTGTAATTGTTAAAAAAATGAAGAAGCATGAGGGTGGAGAGAAGAGACTGGATAAAGGAAAGGCAAAAGTTGATGAAGGACCCCAAGACTATGTGCCTAAGGTCCCTTTTCCCGATGCTCTAAAGCCGAAAGCTTATAAGAAACCACCGGCATAATAGGAAGAATTAGTGGAATTGTTTAAACATGTGAATATCAATATTCCACTCTTAGATGCGATCAAGCATGTGCCGGCATATGCGAAGTTTTTGAAAGAGCTTTGTACTCTAAAGAGGGAGCCGAAGATAGTAACACAAAAGATCCGCTTGTCCGAGGATGTGAGTGCTGTTGTAATGAATCATTTGCCGAGAAAATTGAAGGACCCCGGAGCCCCGTTAATCTCATGTGATATAGGTGGAGTGACTTTTGATCGAGCATTGCTAGACTTAGTGTTGACACCCGTTTTATGTCGATAAGTTGAGTCGTTCTGCTTACTCCCATTTTGTTGATGCCTCGAGTTGTCCATCACCCGTTGGGGCTATTTTCAGGCATGCTTTGGGCCAGTTTTATGGGTTGCCTCCCTCCTTGGTTAGGTCCAAGTTGATTCTGGGCTTAACGGGCCTTGGTTTTGGTTGATTGGGTTTTTCTATAAGTTTCAAGTGCCCATGTGCATGTACGGTTCATCCCGGGCCGCTCAATCCATGTGCGATTGACTCTGGACTGTCCATCTATTTTAGAATATTTTGGTTAATTTTCTGAATTTCCACCGATAAGCTTTTATGCGGTCCTCTCCTAGCCGTTCAACTTAATGAACGGACTGATAGTAGCCGCCCATCTCTCAGAGTCCTGCGCTTGATGGTTTTCTCAGATAATTATCCAATTAATCTATTTATCACCGACAAGGCTAGAACGGTTTGTCTTTGGCCGCTCAACGTTTGAACGGTTTCATCTGAGCCGTTTATCTATGAGAGTCTAGTGGCGAAGGTTTCAGTCAGCTCGATGGATAATTTGGATTATTTATGATTTATTTTGAATTTCCACTGACAGGGTTGGACGGCCAAGACATGACCGCCCATCCAGTTGAGCGGTCTATCGTAAGACCGTTCATCCGTTCGATTCATGAATTTCAACATATTTTTATCTCTTTATCCGTGGTTTTATCCCCAACTTCTCCCATCATTTTCTCCGCGGATAATCAACCATTTTAAGTGCCATTTCGACTGGATAAAAGATAATCTGTTTATCTACGATTTTCCTTTGATTATCTCGACCTGAAAATGCCTCTAAACCCTAGTTTCGAGCTAGGACTTTAGGTGCTCTATAAATAGACCCTAAAGGCCGGGTTGGAAAGGGGGGGAGATTTTGGTCGACGGCGAAGCCTTGCCGCATTTTTGAGCGACCTAGAACCAAGGAGGGAGGCTTTCCACGTCCATGCAAGCCTCCGATTCAGGGAGTAGTCTAGTATTTTGAGTCTTTTGTGCTTGATAATTTTGTCCACTTTTCATTGCATGCATCACCTTTCATACTTTCTCCCCACGTTCTTCTTCATCTTCATTGCCATGCACACACCCACCTACGTTTTTGACACCCTAGGGGTTTAAAATCTCCCAGGTATCCCCCTTTCCACTTATTCATGTTCATTTCACATTATTTTGGCATTTACTATACCATTCAGTTCTAATCTAGGTTTTCTCTTTGTGTTTTTACGTCATTTTGCAGGTCAGCAATCCCTAGCACGAGGCCCATCCCCTCTGGCCGGCTGGAGAGGGTGGAGGTTGGACCCTTTGCGACTTCTGGCTTGGTGGTCTTGAGCGGTTCCCTACAGTCCGTTCAAGGAGATGTGCGGTGAAGACTGGACCGTCCTTCTTCTTTCTGCGATCATGCCAGAGTTGTTCACCTTCCAGGAGCGCTTCATCCCGCATCTTCTGCAGCGTCCTTGAACAGTATATCGTAAGAGCGTGCATGCCTTAGGCGGTTCTCCCTGAATCGTTCATCTTCCCAGCGCTGCCGGCCAGGCGAGTGTCTCTCCTTCTTTCCAAGGCACGACATGTTCATCATGTTTGGCGCTTTGGTGGCGATCACAGGTTTTGTTTCCTCCCTTTCCTTCTGTCTTCATTCGTTTCCCATATCGGATATGGTAGAATAGACATTGGGAAGACATTGGAAGAAATGGACGGGAGGAGAAAATATATCTACACCCTTCTTTTGTGGCGATCACGGTGGGACACCTAGTGCCCATCGTGTTAGTGACTTGCTGACCTTCTCTTTTGCTTTGTTAGTCCTTTTCTCGAAGTGGTTTCAGGTTGATCATGGCTGCCAGCTGCCTGTCCTCTGGAACTTGCGCGGCTCTCCATGAGCCGTCCAAATGATGTACAGTGGAAAAGCAACAGTTCTTCTCTGCGAACAGTTCCATCTCTTCTGCAAACCTGCTGTCGTGAGCGGTCTCTCACCACCCGTTCATCTTCCATACGGCCTGTGTTTGGCCGTTCATCTTGCTGGCTCAGGTATGCCTCTGCCTTTATGCTGTTGGCCGGATTACTGTCATGCGGTTGTTTCAGGTCCGTTCTAGTGCTTATGCGGCAGTCAGTAAACTGCCCATCCTGGTACGCTTCTGATTTCTATCTCTTTCAATCTATCATTTTCTGATTCTCCTGTTACTTTGTCGTCACTCCCTGGAATATACGGTCCACCCCAGACCGTCTATCATATTGTGCGGTCCCCTACAGACCGTCCTTCTGATGCCACAATGCACCCGAGGTTGCTTTGATTTCCATATCTATATTGTCTTTGTTCTCCTTGGTGCCATTTATTGATCTTCCCCTGGTTATATGTTGTTGCTGCCTATTTACTTTCATCCTCGCATGTTTATTTTGGTCATTGGTTGCTTGTTTCTAGGCTAGATTTTACATGCACTCTGGTGCGCATAGGATTCATGCATTTCATCCATATTTAGTTACGTTCCTACCGAGGTAGGGTTTCCTCTCGTCTCCATATTCCTTGGAGCCGACTAGGGGACCTTGCCGAGGACCTCCGTAAGCCCTCGTGAGCCATGGATTCCCACACGGACGTCGGGCAGGTTGTATCATACCACCTCCTAGCCTAGGGTCTGCATTCGTACGAGAGAGAGTCCTTTAGAGTCTGCCAGTTCTCCATTCTCACCCTATTTAGGTACCTTGTGGTTGAGTGAACTCATATTTTTAATTAATCCACTAAGGTCCTAAAAGAGAACTTATAAAAAATCTCCGCGCATCATTTGGAATTTGTTTGGGGAATTGGTTGATTCTTTTCTCATCTCTCTCCTCCATTGTATGTTGCACAGTGTCATCATTTGCATCTTTTTTGTCAGATTAGGCTCATTAGGTCTAGCTCGTCTTCGTGTGTCTCCATTTAGCTACATTTGTCTTAGGTTCATTCCCCTCCTTGTATTCATTTGAAATTCACTGTATAGAGTCTTCATTCTCCCCATGGAGCACTTCTCCCCATGTACCTTATTCTTATACTTCTTCATCCTCTTACCCCCGTGTGGATTCCTCTTCCCATGCGGGCCCGTCTCCTTATTCCTCCATTGGACCCTGTTCTTTAAACGTGCCTTCTTATCCCGCCCGTGCTACTGCTAGTCCAATCCATCCTCATTCCCACGCACATAATACGTCCAGGCCCATGCATTCCTCCATTCCTGGAATGGGTTTTCCTTCTTCTCAGGTCGGGTCCCCTTATCCGAACCATCATCATTTTTCTGGTTTAAATTCACCATCTCTTGCTCAGGCTGGCTCATATCCTTCTCGGACTCTTCCTACCGAGGAGATGTTCACTCAGGCCCAACGCCAACTTGATGAATTGCAATGTCGAATCAATCCTCAGACTTCTTTGGATATCCTGTTTGCCTTTCAAGGTCTTCAACTTCCACCACGTTCATAAATTCCCGCATATCGCCGCTATGGTGGAGTTGGTGACCCCTATGTCCATTTGAAGGAGTTCTTATATGAGTCGGCCCAGTTCCAGCATGATCAATGCTTGATGGCCTATTTGTTTGGCCTATCTTTAGAGGGCTCGGCCAAGGATTGGTTCTTCACATTGTCGCAAGAGCAGATGATGAATTTTCAAGCCGTTCAAGCAAGATTTATCCAGCAATATCAGGACTAGGTTGGGCCCAGATATTCTATGGTTGATTTGGCCCAAGAGAAGATGAAGCTCGGTGAGGAATTCTCCACGTTTGCCGACCGGTGGCGTCGCCTAGCCGCGCAAGTCCCGGGGCATATTCCGGAGGGTGAGCAGATCAAGATGGTTATTTCTAACGCAACGCCCGAGCTCAGATGTATCTTATCCCTGAATGATATCACATCCTGGCAACAGCTTTACAATCGAGCCCGCTTCGTTAGCCAACAACTCCTAGTCTCCTTTGACCATGAGTCTCCTCCACCGTCCCCTTCCACATACCCCTTCTCTTCCCCATCCACCATGGGTCAACCCTCCACTACATATCCCTCCACGAGTCGGCCTTCCGCTCCCCCACACCCCCATACCTCCATGTGCTCCACCTTACATCCCTCCATGAGTCAGCCCTCCGCTATTTCATCTCACTACACCCCTCCACCTCCGGTCAAGAAAACACTACACCCAGAGTGGGTAGATGCCGTCCATTACATTCCAACTCCCTCCATGCCTCCACGTCATTTTAGCCCTCTGCCTTCACCTACGCAATCCCCTTTGCCTACGCAACCCCCGCTACCATCTCCATTACCTTGTCATACCCCTCGGCATCCACCTTGCCCGAAGCAGGCTTCTCACTCTTCGTTGTCGGAATCCTTTACATATGTTTTCAGGGCTCTGATGGCCACCCATGTGTTGCAGCTCCCTCCGGTTATGCCTTGCCGACCCGCGGTCGGGAATTTGCTCCAGTTCTGTGAGTTCCATCGTCAACAGGGGCATGTGGTCGAGAATTGCCCCGAGTTCCGGGAACTTGTTTACAGCTTGGAAGACAAGAAGATGATTGATTGGGCTACCATGCGCCAAGTTATTTCAGATCTCAGCAGCAAGCAGCAGCAGCAACAGTTGCCGCCGAAGTAGCCATCTCTATTACAAGACCAAGGGCACCCCTGTGGTTCCTTTTCTGGCATTGCACCTGCTCCGTTATCTACCCCACCTTTACCATCTCCTGCTCCATCTCCGCCTCTACAGACCCAAGCCTCTGCTCAGGCTAGTGCTACTTCTCCCTCCTCTTACACTTCCATCATTACTTCCACTCCCGACGCCGCTAGACGGGTCGTGCCGATACGCCGACGGTGGGCGCCGCGACCCTCCAATTCCTCCGCCTCACCACTATTGTCACCATCCTCACCTCCATTACCTTCATTACCCACATCACCCTCTCCACCATCTCCACCGCCTCTGCCATCCCCTTCGCCATCGTTGCCCGAGCCTGAGCAGGTCATACCTATACCTACACCTTCCCCTTTACCTTCTCCTACACCTCCACCTCTGCCCTTGCCTCCACTCGAACCTATCATCACTGCTATCTCTCTGCCGCTCACATTGCTTTTATCTACGCCTCCCAAGTCCATTACCCCCACTTTTCCACCCCTTGCTACTTCCACCCCACGGAGCGGGTGTATACGACCGATGGTGCCCCTTGGGTCTGATCCCCAGGAGGGTGACCAGCTAGGTCAGGACGATTCTGTACCAGCCGTGTGATTCAAGATTGAAGATTTCATCTGTCACATGCCGGTCCGAGTTCTAGTCCCTGGCTATTTTAGGGATAATGAGCATGCATGCTTCGAAATGGTTGCAAAGAAGAGTTCCCTTGTGTTGGTGCTAGTTTCTTCAAAGGCGAGGCCGGTAGCAATCTCTCTGCTCGCCGGGAAGTTCACCATTAATGTTGTTATTACCTCGCGCTCGATTGCTGTTCAGTTCACTGGCCGAGAGGGGTTCTCTACTCGGATTATGCTAACACATACGGCCACGCGGAGCCTGATGGATTCCCTATTCAAGAGACAATTGGCCGTATCTTCTACACTTTCCAAGGACATTCTGTACTTGCTGTGCAATTTCCCGCAATTTATTAGCATGCCGGCCACGTCAACGCCGCACATTGATCTCCCTCAGCTTTGTCCTGCTCTACTAGTACAGGAGTTATGCTTCAAGTCTGATTACCGAGTGGAGCTGCCAAACCTCTATGTTCTAGTGCCAAAAGACAAAACTCCGTGGCTTCATGATATTCATTCAGTTGAGAAGCTGTTTGCTCAAGAATGTCCACCTATGGTTAGCACCGAGAGTCTAGGGGCAACTGCCCCGATGAAGCTGCATTTTTGCAATCAGGCCAGGCCATCTGCCAGGTGGGCCCGCTATTTGAGAAGACGTTATAGATTGAGGAGCCCGAGAAGCCGAGTCCGTGCCGGGCGGAGTTGTTTCAAGACGATTTCTGCTAAGAAGAGACGACGGCATAAGTTCAAGGGCCGTCAGTTGCACACTTGGGGGTCCACTTCCTTATCTCTTTCTTCCATCCATTCGTCTTTTCTGTTGCTCAGTTCTTATCCTTGGGTGGTGTGCCTTCCACCACCTGACTATGTTTCCACCATCTTCTCCTATCCTCACCATTCTAGGCCTCGGCCTATGTCCTCCTCTTCTCCTGATTCAGGGGCATCCTCTTGTAATTTTTCTCCCCGGGTACGCCCGGATTTCGCTACTCATCCTTTTTCCTCGACCCTGTTGGGGATTCCTGGTGCTCGTTCCCCGACCTTGTCGGGTGGTTTTTCTGATCCTTCCCCGACTTCGTCGGGTGGTTTTCATTCCTTTTCCCTGACTTTGTCGAGTGTTTATGCATTTTCTTCCCCGCCCCTGGCGGGTGATCGCTACTCTTCTTCTCCGACCACGTCGGATGATCTTTCTCTTTCTCCCTTACCCTCGCAGCTATCTTTTCATCGTATTTCTATTCTTTCCTCCTCACCCTTTCAGGGTTCTTACCATTTTTCTTACTGTTTTCGAGGCTTTAGTCCGCCTTGATCTCAGTTAATCTCTGTTCATTCTGTATTTGGTTCCTTGTTATCAGGGCCTCTGTGCCTTAACGAGGGAGTTCTAGCCCCTGTCTCTCTTCCTTTTATTTCTCCTTCATCCAGTTTGATGTCTGCCGCTCCTCCATGTCAAGAAATATCTACACATTGCTATCATTTTCACCCTTTTATCCTGGCAAGCAAGGAATATAAAGCTCGTGCTGATCAAAAGCTCGATGATCATGTTTGCTTCAGGATGCCGATTTCCGTGCCATGGATTTGTAAAGGTATCGTTATTTTGTGCAAGAAAATGTTATCATCGCTATTATCTCTCTTACACCTGCACATGCTTATAACGTTGGTTCCTCAACATGGTTGAGTGGCTTTAGTTGAATTTGCTTAATTAGTCAAATAAAATGAGTAGCTTCTGCAGCATCTTAGGCTGGTGATAGCTTAGCACTGGGAGTCTAGTTCCTTTCCCCGATTGCTGAGGGTCACCTTTGAGTATGGGTTTTCACACACTTCACGGCAAGCCATAGCTGATTTCTCTAAGGCAACATCGTTGCTGCTTTGGCCATACTTTGGGTATGCACAAAGGTCTTGTTCTCTTCTCTGCTCGGCCAAGTGTAGGGGCAAGAGATTGATGGATAAGATGACTAACCTAGCCGCTCCCTAATACGAGAGAGATCTCAAATAGGTGCAGTCTTGACCCTTCAAAAGTGAGCTTTCATGCTATATCTGGCCAATAAGGGCTACCAAAATGAGAAAATGAATCAATGCAAAATTATGATTCAAAGGCATGGCAAGAGTGGCAGTACAGTTCCCCGCGGGACGTCATGAGCCCGGTCGCATGCGTGCCTGATAAATATGGGTCTAAAAATCAAAGACACAAAGCCCCAGCGCAACAGACTATCTCTCTGAGGGGTAGTGCCCTGGAAGAAATTCGAGCCTTGATATCTCCCATCCTGCACGAAACTTGTCTCTAATTTTTCTTCTATTTCTCCCTCTTATGCTGAGTTGTATCCCGGGTATGGCCTTAGTAGGGGCACCGTTCTTTAAAAGCGGTTGGTTGTGGTAAGCCACCCTCACATGCACGCCCCGCTTAAGGGAAGCCTTTAATGAAAGGGGAGGGATGACGATCCCTGGCCCGTAGTTCGAGCCTGTCTTTGAGTGCTGCGGATTGCTATTTCAAAAATTCAAAAAAATGAGATATTGTCAAAAATCCAAAAAATGAGATATTATTAAAAATAAAAAAATGAATTCCAAAAAAATGAAATATTGTTCAAAATTTCAAATATTTTCAAAATCTAAAAAAATCAAGAAAATTGAAAAATCTAAAAATATTTATCTTTTATATTTTATCTTGAGGACAGATATGTAATCCGTTTGTTAAGTGTGCAGGTTGCAAGTACTCAGGCATTCATTGCTATATCTTTATGCCCTTCCTCCTGTCCACATCTTTGATTTGTTCTTTCCTTCTTCGATCCACTCTCTCGATCTGTTCTGAAGCTTATGTCTTTCTCAGTTTTTGTCTGCAATGATCATATCTTTATGAGAGGGCTTTGCCTCATGATTATGAACCTGGCAGTTCTGCATCATTTTTGATCTTGGATTTTGATTGAAGATCGCGCTTTGTCATGTCTTTTGTCCCGCTGTGTCCTTGTCTCGTGACCATGTCCCACCGTGTTATCCCACGCATGTTGTTTTGTTCCTCACCCCATGTTGTTAGTTGTTTTGTGCATGTTGACAGTCGTCCTTCCATGTTCCGTGTGTTGTCCCAACCGTGTGATCCATCATGTTCTTGTCCCAACCGTGTGTTGTCCCGCCGCATGTTGTCTTGTCACTCCATGTTCATGCATGCGTATTGTCTGTTTATGCCTTTGCTTATGTGCTTGTTCGTCTTGTTGTGTTGTTTCCATTCGTCATGTTATGTCATGTTGTTTGTCTTTATGTTAATCACTATGCTTATCTTGTTTGTCTTATACATGAAAATCCATAAAAAAATCAGAAAAAAGAAAATCCAAATTTTCACTCGCCGTTTCACCTGCACAGGTAAGTCAAGTATGGCCTTCTATCCCTAACAGCCCTTATTGCATTACTATATGGTACTGTATTATATTATCTCGAGAACCAGTTGGTTATCTACGTGTTCTAGGATCTGATGTTCCCTTTTAACAAAAACGATGATGATCCAGGTTCACGTATTTAATCTTTGGATAGGCCGTTACGTTGGGATGTCCCGGGGAGGATGGTTCTATCCTGCACGCCGTGGTTGCGGATAGTGTCTTGACTCTGATTTTCCCAGCTTAGTAATATTATTCTCGAGTATTTTATATTTTAATCTTTCTTCGCATTTATTTTAACGATTTCTTTCATTTTAGCCCAGCATGCATCATACGCATCTTTTTGAGCTTTCATGACCCATGGTTTGCTTGAAGAATGTCCCGTCAGTGATGGTTAACTGTGCGTTCAGTGTTTGAGTAAGAGGAACTAATTCTACTCTGAGTTGGAAGGTTCTCTTTGGTCGATTCGCTTGGTTTGGTTGATTAAGAGGTCCCCGTTTGAAGCTTTAGCCTGTTTCCTTTATTTCTGCTGCCTGCTTTTGGCCTCCTCATTGGACCGCGGGATTGTGTCCCCCATGAGGTTGGTCTTATCGATTTATTTCATTTAGTTTAGTTCCTCCAGACTGGTGTCACTTTTAGTTTTATCATTCCTTGCGTTTGGTTCAGAGTTTTCTGGAAGATTCCTATCGCTTGTTGGTAAAAAAAGGGTGTCGTTTTATCTTAACGCCCGTTTTTCAGTCCACTCCGCTGCATCTCCGCTCCATCTCCATGTTCCATGTCACTTCCACTTCACCTCCGCTCGCTCCCCTGCAAAGAGGACGTTAAGGAGGGGCATCTGTTGACACCCGTTTTATGCCGATAAGTTGAGTCGTTCCTCTTACTCCCATTTTGTTGATGCCTCGAGTTGTCCATCACTCGTTGGGGCTGTTTTCAGGCATGCTTTGGGCCAGTTTTATGGGTTGCCTCCCTCCTTGGTTAGGTCCAACTTGATTCAGGGCTTAACGGGCCTTGGTTTTTGTTGATTGGGCTTTTCTATAAGTTTCAAGCGCCCATGTGCATGTACGGTTCATCCCAAGCCGCTCAATCCATGTGCGGTTGACTCTGGACCGTCCATCTATTTTGGAATATTTTGGTTAATTTTTTGAATTTCCACCGACAAGCTTTTATGCGGTCCTCTCCTAGCCGTTCAACTTAATGAACAGATTGATAGTAGCTACCCATCTCTCAGAGTCCTGCGCTTGATGGTTTTCTCAGATAATTATCCAATTAATCTATTTATCACCGACAAGGCTAGAACGGTTTGTCTTTGGCCGCTCAACATTTGAACGGTTTTATCTGAGCCGTTTATCTATGAGAGTCCAGTGGCGAAGGTTTCGGTCAGCTCGATGGATAATTTGGATTATTTATAATTTATTTTGAATTTCCACCGACAGGGTTGGACGGTCAAGACATGACCGCCCATCCAGTTGAGCGGTCTATCATAAGACCGTTCATCCGTTCGATTCATGAATTTCAACAGATTTTTATCTCTTTATCCGTGGTTTTATCCCCAACTTCTCCCATCATTTTCTCCGCGGATAATCAACCATTTTAAGTGCCATTTCGACTGGATAAAAGATAATCTATTTATCTACGATTTTCCATTGATTATCTCGACCTGAAAATGCCTCTAAACCCTAGTTTCGAGCTAGGACTTTAGGTGCTCTATAAATAGACCCTAAAGGCCGGGTTGGAAAGGGGAGGAGATTTTGGTCGACGGCGAAGCCCTGTCGCATTTTTGAGCGACCTAGCACCAAGGAGGGAGGCTTTCCACGTCTATACAAGCCTCCGGTTCAAAGAGTAGTCCAGTTTTTTGAGTCTTTTACGCTTGATAGTTTTGTCAACTTTTCATTGCATGCATCGCCTTTCATACTTTCTCCCCACGTTCTTCTTCATCTTCATTGCCATGCACACACCCACCTATGTTTTTGAGACCCTAGGGGTTTAAAATCCCCCAGGTATCCCCCTTTCCACTTATTCATGTTCATTTCACATTATTTTGACATTTACTACACCATTCAGTTCTAATCTAGGTTTTCTCTTTGTATTTTTACTTCATTTTGCAGGTCAGCAATCCCTAGCACGAGGCCCATCCCCTCTGGCCGGCTGGAGAGGGTGGAGGTTGGACCCTTTACGACTTCTGGCTTGGTGGTCTTGAGCGGTTCCCTACAGTCCATTCAAGGAGATGTGCGGTGAAGACTGGACCTCCCTTCTTCTTCCTGCGGTCGTGCCAGAGCCGTTCACCTTCCAGGAGCGCTTCATCCCGCATCTTCCGCAGCGTCCTTGAACGGTATATCGTAAGACCGTGCATGCCTTAGGCGGTTCTCCCTAAACTGTTCATCTTCCCAGCGCTGCAGGCCAGGTGAGTGTCTCTCCCTCTTTCCAAGGCACGACGTGTTCATCACGTTCGGCGCTTTGGTGGCGATCACAGGTTTTGTTCCCTCCCTTTCCTTCTATCTTCATTCCTTTCCCATATCGGATATGGTAGAATAGACATTGGGAAGACATTGGAAGAAACGGACGGGAGGAGAAAATATATCTACACTTAGGTGCTAGCGTAAATCTTTTGCCCACCTTTATTTGCGAGCAGTTTGATCTCGGGGAGTTAAAACCCACTTCAATAATCCTTCAATTGGCGGATAGATCGGTAAAAACTCCAAGGGGTCTGTTGGAGGGTGTTATTATCAAAGTGCATGAATGTTATTTCCTGGTGGATTTTCTCATTCTGGATATGGCCTCGTCCCAGGATCTAAAGCACACACCTATCATTTTGGGACGTCCGTTTTTAGCTACTGCAAAGGCTAATATAAATTGTGCCATGAGAATGATGGATATATCATTTGGAGGAGAGAAGGTTACTTTGAATGTTTTTAAGGCTTCTCAATACCCGGACCACGAAGAAGAATACAATATCATTGATATATTTGAGGAGGTGATTGATGAAAGTCCGGATGATATCGAGAAAACCATGGAAGAGGGTAGCTTGCTTCAAGATTCCCCTCTCTCTTTTGCACCCTACTCTAGGGTAAAGCCACTTCCTCCATTACAATCCGAACATGCTCTTCCATCTCTGGCTCATCCACCTACTCTTGAATTGAAATCTCTGTCGGATTCTCTTAAGTACGCTTATCTGGGTCCTGACCAAACTCTGCCCGTGATTGTTGCTTCTAATCTCACTCCTGCTCAGGAATCTCAGCTCTTAGATGTCCTTAAGGAGCATAGGGGGGCAATTGGTTGGTCGGTGGCGGATCTCAAGGGGATTAGTCCGGATGTTTGTATGCACCACATTTACTTAGAGGATAATGCCAAGCCGAGCAGGGAGATGCAGTGTCGGCTGAACCCGAACATGAAAGAGGTGGTCAAGCAAGAGGTGGTGAAATGGTTGGATGCCGGGATTATATATCCCATCTTTGATAGCAAGTGGGTCAGCCCCACACAAGTTGTTCCAAAGAAATCCGGACTGACCATGATTCAAAATGAGAAGGGAGAAGAAGTGCCAATGAGAGTACACACGGGGTGGAGAGTCTGTATTGATTACAGAAAATTGAATTCAATAACAAAGAAAGATCATTTCCCTCTCCCGTTTATGGATCAGATTCTGGAAAAGCTGGCTGGACAAAGATATTTTTACTTTTTGGATGGATACTCCAGGTACAATCAAGTTGTTGTCTACCCGGAAGATCAAGAGAAAACTACATTCACGTGTCCTTATGGCACGTTTACTTTTAGGAGAATGTCGTTCGGGCTTTGTAATGCCCCTACCACCTTTCAGCGGTGTATGATGGTAATCTTTTTTGAAATGGTGGGAGAATTTTTAGAGATTTTCATGGATGACTTCTCAGTTTTTGGAGACTCATTTGATTGCTGCTTGAAAAATTTACAGAAGGTGCTAGCACGATGCATTGAATCTAATCTGGTGCTTAGCTGGGAGAAAAATCACTTCATGGTAACAGAAGGCATTGTGCTAGGCCACATTGTCTCAGAGAGGGGGATAGAAGTAGACAAGGCTAAGGTTGATCTGATTTCCAATCTTCCTCCCCCTTCATCTGTTAAGCAAATCCGCTCTTTTCTTGGCCATGCGGGTTTTTATAGAAGATTCATTTAGAACTCTCTACCATTACCCATCCGCTCACTAAGCTCCTAGCCAAGGACACTCCATTCCATCTAGACGAGTCTTGTCTTGAAGCTTTCCATTCCCTGAAGGCAGCCCTGACCCAAGCTCCGATTCTTCAATCTCCTGA
The DNA here is from genome assembly GCA_022559845.1 of Amorphophallus konjac. Taxonomy (NCBI): domain Eukaryota; kingdom Viridiplantae; phylum Streptophyta; class Magnoliopsida; order Alismatales; family Araceae; genus Amorphophallus; species Amorphophallus konjac. The sequence goes on along the minus strand of CM040124.1, from coordinate 247,324,317 downwards.
TTGGTCGCTCCCATTTGAAATCATGCGTGATGCCTCTGACTATGCTACAGGAGATGTTTTAGGCCAGAGAGTTGATAAGAAACCTGTAGTAATTTATTATGCGAGTCGCACCCTCGACAATGCTCAATTGCATTATACCACCACAAAGAAAGCACTTCTGGCCGTTGTTTTTACCCTAGAGAAATTTCGCTCATATCTTTTGGGGGCCAAAGTCATTGTCTATTCCGATCACGCTGCTTTGAAATACCTGCTCACCAAGAAGGATGCCAAACCCCGACTCATCCGTTGGATCCTATTGTTTCAGGAATTTGATTTGGAAATCAGAGATAAGAAGGGGTTGGAGAATGTTGTTGTTGATCACTTGTCTAGGATTGTGATTCCTGAAAGTGCTCCTATGTCCGATTCCTTCCCTGATGAGTAAATTCTTTCCATCTCTCACACTTCAACCCCTTGGTACGCTCACATAGTCAATTATCTGGCGGTAAGACAGATTCTAGGAGGGTGGTCTAGGCAGGAGAAGGATCGATTCTTTTCAAAGGTTAAGCACTATTTTTGGGAGGATCCGGAACTGTTTCATATGGGTCCTGATCAGATCATCAGAAGATGTGTCCCCGAAGAGGAACAACAATCTATTTTGAACTTTTGTCATAATCTCGCCTGCGGGGGACATTTTTCAAGAAAGAAAACAGCGGCGAAAGTTTTGCAGAGTGGATTCTATTGGCCCACCTTATTCAAAGATGCTTATGAATTTTCCAAAATATGTTTGAGGTGCCAAGCTGTGGGCAGTAATTCAAAAAAAGATATGATGCCGCTAAACCCCATTCTGGTTCTAGAAATTTTTGATGTTTGGGGTATTGATTTCATGGGACCGTTTCCACCATCCTTTGACAATGAGTACATCTTGGTGGCGGTCGACTATGTTTCGAAATGGATAGAGGTTGTTGCTACTAGGACCAATGATCATAAGGTGGTCATAAAATTTGTCAAGAAGAACATCTTTTCTAGATTTGGGTGTCCTGGGGCTATGATTAGTGACGGGAGGTCCCATTTCACGAACTTCGAATTTCGAGCTTTCGCAAATATGGCATCACTCATAAGTTCGCTACCCCCTATCATCCCCAAACCAGTGGCCAGGTGGAGATTTTCAATAGGGAGATAAAGAACATCTTGCATAAGACAGTTAGGTCGGATAGGAAAGATTGGTCTGAGAGACTAGATGATGCACTTTGGGCCTATAGAACTGCCTTTAAGACTCCCATTGGCATGTCTCCATATCGTCTCATTTTTGGAAAAGCTTGTCACTTGCCTGTTGAACTTGAGCATAGAGCCTATTGGGCCATTAAGCAAGTCAATTTTGACTTAACTCAAGCTGGAGCCCAGAGAACCTTACAACTCAATGAACTGGAGAAACTAAGGAACGGAGCCTATGAAAATTCCAGGATTTATAAAGCTAAAACTAAGGGTTTCCATGATAAGCATATTCATAGGAAAACTTTTCATACTAATCAAAAGGTTTGGATTTTCAATTCACGGCTACGCTTGTTCCCCGGTAAGTTGAAATCCAGATGTGATAGACCGTTCATAGTTGTTAAAGCATTTGACCATGGAGCCGTTCAAATTCTGAATCCACAAAATGGTCACATTTTTACTATTAACGGTCAAAGGTTGAAACCATACTTGGAAAATGAGCTATTATCACAAAAAGAATCTATAGCATTATGTGATCATGAATGAATTCCTTTTAAGTTTTCATGTGTCTGGCTGAAGACGGTAAACTTTGCGCTTCGGGAGGTAACCCAAGGTTTTTGTGATTTGATGTTTTGTTTTAGTGTATTTATTTTTCAGTTGTCAGGCCAAGAAGAGAAGAAGATGTTGTCATTTTACCCCGCCCACCAGGTTGTATCCTTCCATCCCAACAATATTCTCTATTTACTTGTTCTCTGATCTTTCTATTGCATATGCCATTGAGGACAATGACATTTAAGTTGGCGGGTGGCGAGAAAATTTTTTTTTCATGAGAATACAATGAGTCCTTGCTCGATATCCTGCATTGATGAAAAGATGAAATCCCCATTTGGAATTTCTTGATTCATGCTTCCATTGAAAGTAATTCTAGAATAGAAACGGTTGGGATCAGGATGATGGAAAATTTATTTAATCTAGCCATGGAAAACTGATCTAAAAATCTCTTTAAAGTTTATATGCACTTTAAAAAAAATGAAAATCACTTGCACCCTAATGAAACATGCCGGACAAACCTTCTGCTATTTTGGGTATGTTGCCTAATATTCTGCACTTCTTCAACAAGAGATCATTTATAAGCTTTCTGCCAAGTTATCTATCAAAAATTAGCGTAAAAGCACAATTGAAAAAAAATTGAGAAAAGAAAACACCATGAAAAATACTCTGAATCTGAGTAACCGGGCCTACTTCACCTAAGACGTGTTGAGTTTCACGTCAAAAGGAAAAGGGAACCTTGATCTGCGAAAGCGGGCCTGCTTCGAGGTTCATGTTAAATAGTGAAGGGTAGTGCAGCATCATGTGTGTAGAAAAATAAAAAGATCCCTAAGGGATAAAGTAATAAGGCAGACAAAAAAAAGCTGATATGCTTAATGCTCTGATTAAGAGGTGCAGGGTTGAAAGGCACTTATTTGGAATAGCAAATGGGGGACGCAATTATCTACGTTGTGAATTTAGTATTACACGTGCACAAGTGTTATTGAACTTTGAATTGAATTCTTGATCATGTACCTTAATTTCCAAATCTAAGGCTAGTGTGTGTTAACGTTTCCGGATTCCTAATCTTTAGTTAATTATGTGAAAGAAAAGTTGGATATGAAGGTATGAATTTTGCAAACTCTTGTTGGTCATAAAATTTTAATTGTTTGCATTGCTAAGGGACTAGCAATGAGTAAGTTGGGGGTGTGATAAGTGTGTAAATTTACATGTTAATTCTTGCTCCAACATATTTTTATGAACTTTAATATACATCAGTATGCATTTATCACACTTAATTTTAATTTCAGATCAAAATATTTAATTACCTGATTTAATTAAATTTTGATTCTATTTTGTAGGCACAAAGAAGTCCACAACAAGGAGAATGAAAAGAAAATAAATAAGAAGACAAATGGGCCAAAGCCCATCCAAAGGTCCATGGGCTTGTTTAAAATAAAGAAAAAAGTAAAAAGTAAAAAAAAGAAAAGTAAAACAATTATTTTTATATATATATGACATATATTTTATATATTTAAGATATATATATGATATATATATATATATGTGATATATATATATATATATATATATGATATATATATATATGATATATATATGTGATATATATATATAGGCATATATATATGATATATATATGTGATATATATATAAATATATAAATAATATATATATATATATATATATATATATATATATATATATATATAGGCATAAGCAACGCAATCACACTTGTTGCAGAACGTGGCTTTCATATTATAATGCATGCAGGACGGCTTCTAATGCACCATGCAACACAAAGGCCTTCACACCATGGGTTCTACACCATGGGCTCCTACACAGCAGAAGGTTTGGCTTCATGCAACACAAAGGTCTTCACGTGGTGGGCTTCGGGCATACAGAGAGGCGCACAAAGGCAAAGCGTCTGGGTCCGCGTTCGGGTTCCACATTGGGTCCACGATTGAGGAATCTTCGAAGTAGCAGCCGCATGCTTCACAAGCAACCAAAGACAGGCTTCTTGCGGTGATGGCGGCTTCACACGGCCAGGCTTCGGGTGCAACAAAGTCTAAGCCGGCCAATGCTTCAAACACGGCAGATGATGCGGCAGAAAATGAAGTAAAGGAGAGAGAGAAAGTCAGTAAGGTGGGCTGCCAACATTGGGAGAGAAGAAAAAGAAGGAAAAGAATTTGTAAAAAAAATTATATTTGTGTGTAACACTTGATGGCACACATCCCCAAGTCAAAGAAATACAGCATGGTGGGCTTGAGTTTCAACAAAAATGGCAAGGAGTGTTCATATAGTGAAAGGGCTTAATTTTGGGCCTATAAAATGGGCTCCTATTGTAATGAGGAGAGAGTTCTTTTTGGCTTTGGTAGAGCTACGTAGGGAGAGTTTGAGAGTGTTGTTTGGAGAGTGTTTGGTGTAAAACTTTGTGGGTTTATGTTGTTGTAATGAATGTTTTTTAGCATTTAGCCATTTCTTAGTCTCATTACTTACTGTTATGATTTTCCTTTCATCTTCTTGTCTTCACGAAACTTCTTCATCTTTAAGTGTTCTAGATTTTCTTCTTCTATCACTTCCTTTAAATCTCTCTCGTTTTTAAGTTATTTCATATGTTTTAACTTGCTATTCTGGAGTATTACTGTTCATTCGAGATGATAGTCTCTGCCATTTCTCCATTTTGAAGCCCTTCCAATTCCCTTTTCATTATGAGTTCTTCATAAAAGTTGTTTCTATCTTGTAGATTTAGATTTTCTTCTTCTATCACTTCCTCTGCTTATCCACCGTTTTTAAGTTATAGTCAATTTTCAAAGGTTCTGTCTTTTATAATGTTACTGTTCACCCGCGCGGATAGATCTTGGTATTTCATATTTTGCACCTTCTTCTTCTCGTTTTCTGTCTCTGAGTTCTTCATCAAACTTCTTTCTCTCTTTATTCTCTACAACTTTCTATTCTTCCACTTCTTTTAATTTGCTCTATATTTTAAGTTATTCTCCTTCTTATAAATCCTTATTTTTAATATAATTTTACTGTGATTTCAACTTGGTCTTTTCCCACTTCTTCTATCTATCTCCCTCTTCTCCATTTCTTCCCACACCCCAAGGCGGTTATTCATCTTTCGGTCCTCTCACGGCGTCGGCTTCCAAGGTGGGGTGATCCACTCAAAGGCTCGGCAAGGAGACGGCGGCGTTCTTCATCCATCTCTTGGCTATAATTTTCTTCCCTTTTCTCTTTTTATTTCAAAGTTATAATTTCTCATTTTTCATAGATTGTACTCTTTCATAGAAATAAAAGTCATCTTTGCAAATTTTGGTACTTTCATCTTTCTATCTCTTCCAATTTCTCTTCTTTACCCCTCTCAAATTCTTTAATTTACTTTCATGCAATTTATTTTCTTTTCACTAGTTTAATCTCACTCAAAATTCGGAGCTTTCAAATATAAGAATTTTTCAACTAAGTTTAATTGAAAATATTTCCTCCTCGTGGGATCGACCCATATTCACCACTTTGCTTGAATTTTAATATTTTTCAGTGAGTGAACTCAGTAAATTTTTAAATTGTGGCACGGCATTTTTAACGACATTTGTCGGAGCGCATCAAATACCCACACTCGTACTTCAGTGTCTCCACATTGATGATTATGAGAACAATCACACACATCATATGAGTAAGTATCATGTGTGCCAGTCTATCCGGATCATCAATGTCTCTTCTCGAAGATCCTATGACTGGGAACATCTAGAACATGTACATCTGGATGACTGATCTCATTATCATAATCTCATTATGATCCAGCCATCATCGCACATGTTCAGGGACTTCATCACATTCAAATCATAAACATAAATTAAATGTAATGAATAAATGGTATTAATATAAATATGAATAAGATATTACAAGAAATGATGTCATCACATCTCATGTAATTGGCTTGTAGGGCATACATCTCTATCAATCTCCCACTTGCACTAAAGCCAATCACCCACAAGTTTGATCCCCATCGGCCCTAGGTGACGCTCAAACACACTTTGAGTTAATGGCTTAGTTAGTGGATCTGCAATGTTATCACTGGAAGACACTCTATCAATTACAACATCTCCTCTAGCTATAATCTCTCTGATCAGGTGGTAACACCGCAGAATATGCTTCGATTTCTGATGAGACCTCGGCTCCTTTGCTTGCGCAATCGCCCCATATTTATCACATAATAAGGGGACCGGATCAGAGATGCTCGGGACAACTCCAAGCACTTCGATGAACTTCTTCATCCAAATCGCTTCTTTGGCCGCCTCAGCAGCAGCAATGTACTCAGCTTCGGTCATAGAATCAAAAGTGGTTTCTTCTTTGAAACTTTTCCAACTCACTACCCCACCATTCAGGGTAAACACATACCCCGAAGTTGACTTGCTATCATCTTTATCGGACTGAAAACTTGAGTTAGTGTAACCTCAAAGTTTCAAGTCCTCTTTTCCATAAACCAGAAACATATCCTTAGTCCTTCGCAAGTACTTAAGGATACACTTCATAGCTATCCAGTGTTGCTCACCTGGATCCGCCTGAAACCTGCTCGTAACACTTAGAGCATATGCTACATCAGGCCTTGTACATAACATGGCATACATGATGGACCCTATGACAGAAGCATAAGGTACCCTACTCATGCGCCCCCTCTCTTCAGGAGTCTTAGGGGACATTTCCTTAGAGAGGTAAACTCCATGTCTCATTGGTATAAGATCTCTCTTGGAGTTTTCTATGCCAAACCTTTTGACAATAGAATCTATGTACATAGATTGGGACAAGCCTATCATCCTATTTGATCTATCTCTATAAATCCTGATCCCCAATACATAGGATGCTTCTCCCAAATCCTTCATGGAGAAGTGCTTAGATAGCCAGGCTTTATCTGATGACAACATATCTACATCATTCCCAATGAGTAGTATGTCATCGACATATAGGACCAAGAAGGTGATTGCACTGCCACATGTTTTCTTATATACACACGGCTCATCTTCGTTCTTAACGAAGTCATAAGACTTGATGGCTTCATCAAATCTTAAATTCCAACTGCGGGATGCTTGCTTAAATCCATAAATGGATCTCAGCAGCCTACACACCTTATCTGGGTGCTCCTCGGATATGAATCCCTTAGGCTGTATCATATACACCTCTTCCTCAAGGTTTCCATTAAGGAAAGCAGTCTTCACATCCATCTACCAGATCTCATAATCATGGTACGCAACGATAGCAAGTAAAATCCTGATGGACTTAGTCATGACAACTGGTGAGAAGGTCTCGTCATAGTCAACTCCTTGTCTTTGACGATATCCCTTAAAAACCAACCTTGCCTTATAGGTATCAACCATTTCATCTGCTCCTATTTTTCTTTTAAAGATCCACTTGCATCCGATGGGTACTATACCCTCGGGTGGATCTACCAAGTTCCAAACTTGGTTGGAGTACATGGAGTCCATCTCCGATTTCATGGCCTCTTGTCATCTCTAGGAGTTAATACCACTTATTACCTTCTCATAGGTCTTAGGATCATCATCCTCATCATAGTGTGCCTTGTCCCCACCATCAGAGATATGTCCCACATATCTTTCTGGTTAGATAGGTACACGGCCAGACCTACGCACAGTAAGTGTGCCATCCTGAATTGGTTCCTGAGACGATGCAGCTCCAGTTTGTGGTTCTATAACCTCTTCTAGTTCTACCAAGCTCCCACTATTTCCTTCATAGATATACTCATCCTCTAGGAACACAGCTCGCTTAGCTACAAACACTCTTTGATCGCTAGGCTGGTAGAAATAATATCCATAAGTTTCCTTAGGATATCCCACAAACCTGCATCTTTCAATATTGGATGCCAGTTTATCAGGATTGTGTTTCTTAACATGGGCAGGGCAACCCCAGACCTTAACATTCTTAAGGTTTGGTTTCTTTCTTTTCCATATCTCATATGGAGTGGAAGACACTGATTTGGAAGGAACTTTATTTAATAAGTGAGCAGCAGTGTCTATGGCATAGCCCCAGAGCGACAAGGGCAATCCAGCAAAGCATATCATGGATCGTACCATATCTAACAAGGTACGATTCCTCCTTTCAGCCACACCGTTCAGCTGAGGTGTGTAAGGAGGAGTCCACTGGGATAATATACCATTATCCTTTAAGTATTGTGTGAATTCCATACTCAAGCATTCCTCTCCTCGATCAGATCAAAGAGTTTTAATACTCTTTCCTGTTTGTTTCTCTACTTCTTTCTTGAACTCCACAAATTTCTCAAAGGCTTCAGATTTGTACTTCATCAAGTACACATATCCATACCTAGAGAAATCATCAGTGAAAGTAATGAAGTATGAGTAACCCTCTTTGGCATGGGTGGACATAGGTCCACATACATCATAATGTATGAGTTCTAATAACTAACCAGCTCTCTCTCCATGTCCAGTAAATGGAGAGTTGGTCATTTTTCCCATTAGGCAAGAGTCACATGTTGCAAATGATTCATAATAAAATGGATCAACATATCCATCTTTGCACAACCTTTTTAATCTTTCCTCAGTAATATGACCAAGCTTACAATGCCAAAGGTATGCTTGATTTACATTATTCCTCTTCCTCTTAAGAGGTCCATCCACACACATAACAGGAGTATCTACATCTAATAAAAACAAACCATTAATTAAGCTATCACTGGCAAACAATTCACCATTTAATACTAAAGAACATGTTTTATTCCCAAAGCTCACAATAAATCCACATTTATTCAAGCATGAAATGGAAATAATGTTCTTAATTATGGAAGGGACATAATAACAGTCTGTTAATTCCAATGTAGCTCCTGAAGCAAGCTTGAGATTTACACTCCCGACAGCAAGTGCGGCAACTGTTGCTCCATTTCCCAGTCGAAGATCAACCTCTCCTCTGTTCAATCACATGCTACTTGTCAGAACCTGTAAATCATTACAGATATGAGATGCACATCCAGTATCTAATACCCATGATGTGGATCTATATGACAAGTTAAGGTCGATCATGAACATACATGAAGCTTCTCCAAGCTTCTGCTTTGCTTTCTCTGCAAGGTACAACTTGCAGTTTCTCTTACAATGGCCATCCTTATGGCAATGGAAGCACTGGCTCTTGTCTTTGCTTGCCTCTTCTATCTTGGCAGCCTTTACATGTTTGCCCTTCTTCTTTGCCTTGCTGTTCTTAAAGGCTTGCTGAAATTTCCTCTTCTTGTTGGTCTTACCAACAAGCATCATAGGAGCTTTTTCATAGTGCTCTCAGCAATCTTCAACATGTTTAGAAGCTCTGCCAGAGAGCATTCTATTTTGTTCATGTTAAAATTGACAATGAATTGGGAAAAAGAACTATGGAGAGATTACAGAATCAGATCAACACAAAGATCTTTATTCATGTCGAATCCCAATTCTGCCAACCTTTCGATCCACTCAATCATCTTGAGAACATGTGTCTGCACAGATGTTCCCTCAGACATTCTTGCCCTGAACAGACTTTTAGATATCTCATATCTTTCCGTTCGACTTTGAGCTCCAAAGAGCTCCTCAAGGTGAAACGGAATGGATCTGGCATCCATCTTTTCATGATGTCTCTGTAACTCATTTGTTATAGAGGCAAGCGCATAGCATTGGACAAGCGTGGCATCATCCTTATGCTTATCATAAGCAATGATCTCTCCCTCTTCAGCATCATCGACAGGAAGAGGAGGTACAGACCGATCAAGAACATAGGCTATCTTCTCAACAGTGAGAACAATTCTCAAGTTCCTGAGCCAGTCACTATAATTTGGACCAATAAGCCTGTTGGCATCAAGTATGCCGCGTAACGGGTGATTCGCCATAGAAGTCTACAAGAGAAGATTTGCAATAATAAGATAACATGCAGATATTCATGACTTAAAAATTAAGATATGATCTTTAATCCTAGTTTAATAACTTCCACTAATTTTCTACGAATTTGCACAACCCCCATTGTGCAAAGACGGGATACTCCAGCAGTATCCTAGTGAGACCAGAATCCCATCAACATTATGGTAGTGGCCTTGTGGCAGCACAACAAACCACCCCATACTTAATGGGTAGGCAACTCTTGCCAATTGTAACTCCTTACAACTCTTGGTATATTCAGCCTCCAGACCTTTCGTGACCTTGTGGCAGCACAACAAATCACAAGGTCTGGTTAGGTTAGACCTATTGTTACGTTATGAGAGTGGGTTCAAGACATGACCCTTGTGGCAGCATAACAAAGTCATGTCGGCACCCATCCCAAAGTTCGGCCTAAGCCTTAGTCTAAGTCTCTGCCCCCTTGCTGTGAGGGCCTTGTGGCCACACAACAAACCCACACAATCTAAGAGCAGCTCACTTAGACTATAACAACGGAAGGCTACGTGGGTCATTCTTAATGCCTCACGTTTACAACATAATATTAGATCGAGGGGTTTTGATTAAATTTTGGTCTCATCAATATAGGTGCTACATACATATAAGAATTTGGAGTATCATATATACCCTAAATATATATATATATATGTAATAAGTAGCACAACCACATATATCATATATATGCATTAATACCAATAGATGATCATGGACCTTAAGGTCCTAAAACACATTACCAGAGCGAGTTGGTAATGCACATAATCATGGCAAACAGAAAACTTGGAGCATCCAATGCTCCCACTAGATGTGAAGAATCTCCCAAGGTCCTCGCAGCCGGTCTCCTTCTTAGTCTCCATCCGCTTCTCATTATTACAAGTAAATTTGTAATTGGGCACGCAGGCCCACAAATATACATCAGATAATAATAAGAAACCTTGAACCAGTCAAGGGGAGTACAATACAGTAGGGAGATAGAATGTACAACCTGGATTAATAAGAGAGAGAGAAAGAGGCACGCAGGCCCCAATAATCACATCACACATAACCATTCACCATAAAGAGCATCATCACATGATTTCTAAGTCCATGATCATCCATCCACACACAAGACACATCACAAGCATCTAATAGTAATTATCATATAATTACAGCGAGATATAATGATAATTTCAAAATATAATAATTGATTTTGAAATCGCGCATATTAAACATTCAACTAAACAATTTAGTTAAAATAAATAAGTCTAAACAACTTTAGACCACCATCATTCACATTCACTGCATGGGCTCAATAATAATTTTCAGTTAATTAACCTCATAAGAATCACATTCTTATAGTAATTAACTTTAATTAATTAGCTAATAGGAAATACTTAAAACCCTTTTAAAATTCCCATTAACTAATTAACCAGGGGCCAAATAATGAAAAATAAATTAATAAGTTACTAAAACTATTGCAGAACTCATTAAAATATTTTTCAGAATTTTCCTGAATTTTCCTAGATTTTATACGCATTTTAAACTATTTAAAATGATTTAATCCGAATAAAAATAAAGGGGGGAGGCCTTAACGGTTCGGATCCGGCGCCGAACCGCCAGCGACCTGCGGGGAGGGTCTCTCCCCCGCCTGAACACGGGACGCTAGGGTTTTACCCTAACGCTGCCCGAGCTAGCCGGGGAGCCCCCGGCCGTCGCCCACTGCCACCGCGGAAGACCGCCGGTGGCCCCCCGCCCCTCCGTCGGCCCCTGCCGGCCACACGGCCGCCGGTGCCGTTGCCGATGGTGGCCCTTGCGATGAGCACATGGCTCCTTTGCCCCCTTCGTTGCCGCGACCGCCTTCATCGGGCTCCCACACCGCCGGACGCCGCAGGAGCGCCGTGGAGGACGGTCGTTGGCCCAGCCAGACCCGATGGGCACCGGCAACAGGCTATCCCGGTCTGAAATGGCCTCCTCCCACCGTCACGAACGGCAACCATGCCGATGATGTGGTGGTCGATTCTCACTCTCTGGTGGGTCAATCACCACATACAAATATGTGTTTTGCTCCTCTTGATCCCGGGAACAATTCCCTGGCATCAATCGGTCGATGCTCATCTCATGAGCGACCCAATCGAGCGATGAACAAAGAGCCCCATGCAAGAACGGGAATGACAAAAAATAATATAATAATGCCAATTTTGATCAAACCAGCAACCTGGCTCTGATACCACTGAAAGGTTCCGACCAGAATGTGCAGCGGAAAACATCGAAACCTTAGATTGCATATCGTTGCCGATTTTTCAAAATCGAACAAGATCGGTAAACCCGCAGTGTGAAGAACAATTCTTTACCTTTGCGGGGTTGAGAATCTTCCAAAACCTCGAAGATGAATGAGAGGAAGATCCCGGAGTCACGAGCCGTTCAAGTGTCTGGCCTCTAGACGTATCCACACGAGCAGTGGAAGCAGACGGGATCTCCTCCACGATCTCCACACGTCGACCAGATCTCAACACCACCATCCACCGGGGAGGAAGAAGAGAGAAGGAGGGGGCGCACCTTGGAGAGAGAGAGAGAGGAGAGAGGGCGGCCAAGGTTTCAACCTTATAGCTTGGCCAGGGTTTCTCCTAACAGCGTATATTTATAGACCTTTGGCGTTTTTTCACAAAAACCCAATAATAGTCTATAAAGTCCACCCATTCCCATCTGTCTAATACTCTATTGTGTGTGACCCTCTAGGCCCAATAGTCTGTTTGGTTTTCCAGCCCATTAAGTAAAGAACTCCTTCTTAACTTAATTAAGTCTATCCATTAAATCTTAATGGAATTAGCGAGCTTTCCGATCACGAAAAGCACCAAGCAACGCTTCGTGATCCCAAATGACATTGGGGATATGTAACCCACTCAGGAACCTTTCCATCTACAGATTCCACACAGCTATAGATCCTCATTCATTCAATGCCCCACCAGGACTAGGGTATGGTCAAAATGTCAAACCCTATTGAGTCTCGACTTGACTGAATCTTGTACTGTAAACAGGTTCATCAGAAAAACTCCTTTTTCATAATGAACTCCCGTACCCTGGCAAGAGGATATTTCGAGTACAGATCCGTAGGACATTCTCTCTCATATATCATACTGAGAGTGAACGATCCCATGTTGTCAAACTAATTACCTTCGCATGAGTTCCACTGAGTCCGAATAACTAACTGTACAAGACCACTTAACAGAAGTCCATAAGTTAGTAATCAAATACTCAGCATCCCTTATGCAAGACATCTTTAGTGACTCAGGTCTAAGATCCAACTGTGCTGCTATGACATAGAATACCCTGATTGACAGTCAGTATGATTACCATTCAGGGATTCTAGATCGGGTCAGTTTAGTGAACTCATTCTACTAATGAGCACCCACACTCGTACTTCAGTGTCTCCACACTGATGATTATGAGAACAATCACACCCATCATATGAGTAAGTATCATGTGTGCCAGTCTATCCGGATCTTCAATGTCCCTTCTCGAAGATCTTATGACTGGGAACATCTAGAACATGTACATCTGGATGATTAATCTCATTATCATAATCTCATTATGATCCAGCCATCATCGCACATGTTCAGGGACTTCATCACATTCAAATCATAAACATAAATTAAATGCAATGAATAAATGCCATTAATATAAATATGAATAAGATATTACAAGAAATGACGCCATCACATCTCATGTAATTGGCTTGTAGGGCATACATTTCTATCACCTCGGAGGGAGGGGGCGCCTAGGAGTAGCAAGGTCTTGGAGAGGAGGTTCCTAGGGGCGGGCCACAGGCCACCGAGTGTTGGAACCAGGTGTGGTCCTAGGGTCAGACACACGCGGATATGGGACCCCCTGGCACGAAGTAGGAGCAAACTCCACCTCAAATTGCTCCACCTCGAGAGCAACTTGGTACGTGTCCTCTAACTTGTCCACCTTGCGGCGAAAAAGCTCATATTGTAGGTGTGGCCGCAGACCACGCCTAAAACGGGAGACAATAAGGGAGCTTTCCTCCGTGGCGTTACATCGCAAAAAGTATTCATCGAACTCGGTGATGTAATCAGAGACGGACCGATCTCCTTGGGTGAGACTCTACCTTCTGTCTATGAGACGTTGGCAGTAGGAGGTAGGGAGGTACTTCTTTCTAAGCTTGGACCTCATCTCATTCCACGTCTCTACTTGGGGCTCCTAACGGTGAAACAGTAGGTTCTCCATGTTTCTTCAATAAGTTTGTGCCTGCCCTAGCAGTTTCATTTTGGCGAACTTGACCTTCCGGTGGTCCGTCATCTCAAATCGCTCAAAATACCGGTCCATGCCGGCCTCCCAATCAAGATAGACCTTCGGGTCCAAGGACCCGTCGAAAGTGGGAGGGTCTGCTTGCACCGTCCTAAGGACCCGCTCGTCCTCATCATCCCTTTGTGGTCGGTGACCACAACGACGCCGGCCATCTCCCCCATACTCATTTTTGGACCCGTAGTCCTCAACATCGGGGGCACGTGGCTGTCGCTCCTCAGCCCTAAGTGGGGCGGGTTGGATAGCAGGCGCCGGAGGGGGCACCTGTGGGGTCGGGACAGCTCCGGGGAGCTCCTGGTGGGGGACTCTCTTCACATTCTCCATCCTTCCAACCAGACCTTGGATAGATCGGTCGGAGACCTCAGCACGATCCTCCATGGCCTTGAAACGGCCCTCTATGCGCTCGGTATGCTCCTTAAGAGTTTGGTGGGACCTCTCCATGTGGTCCCTAAGAGTTTGGTCGGACCTATCCATGCGCTACATGAGTAGAGCCACCAAGTCATCCAGTGATCGGCCTCCCGGGTTGGCACCTCGGGGGTCACCCATTGTGTCTGGGTGATGGTACTGGGCACCTCCACGGGTGGGCATGCAAGGGACCTAAGGGGAGCTGAGGGGTGGCTCACTACGACCTATATGGAAGGACCAATGCAAAAGACGGACTAGACTCCGCTATCCGGTACGTGGCGGAGTTTTGGGATCCGAGGATCCTCTCTCACAAATGTGCGACCATCCCGATAGGCGTAGCCTAACGTTCGGGCAACACCTTTTAATATACCGAACAAAGAAACGCGAATGCAACCTTGGACCGACTACCCTAGACTCAAACCGGCTCTGATACCAATTTGATGCGGGACGACTACGGGACTCGACTCGGACTGGTTGCGACCTTGGACTCTAAAGGGTGACATGACTAATACGACGATGCGACCAGCAACAGCACTACAATGCGGCAGCGAATGAGCTCCAGAAGAGGCGATCATATCCCAAACAAGAAGCACTAAACCCACGGTCGTCCCTAGTGAGGGAAACGTGACGATCTGCACGGTTGGGAAATCGGCTTTGAGTTTCGGGTGGTCAGCTTACTCTCGTGCTCGGAACGAGTCACGGGACGGGTTCCACTCTCACAACTCGCAGCGGTGATTAATATTTGACTAGTTAATAAAATATCCTACTCACATGCAGCGGCATCTAGAACGCATACTAAATAAGCAAATACGACAAAAGGGGGGTGGCGAGTGTACCTCAACGCTCGGGGCGTGGGGAAGACGTCCCGGCCGAGATCCGGAACTCCTGATACAGTAATAATTATTAAATTATAGAATTAATTCTACAGCCCACTCCACGCAGGGAGGTAATAGGTGACACGTGGGGTCCGGGAGCACCAATCTCGGGTTGACGGGCAGCAGTTGGTGGCGCTCGGGCGGACGCGGTCGGCCGGTTCGGCTCGGTTCACTCGGGCCCGCATGATAGCATGTGGGACCCGCTGCTGGTACGGTGACGTCCAGGAGGGCTCCTGGCTGCAGCGATCGGTGGGGCATCTTTGGAGTGTCCCGAGTCAATCCCCGGGAGCGGCGGTCACCGGGGTGGAGTCGGGTGATTTCTTGGGATTTATTTCCCAAGGTTGTCCCACAGCTCAGCTTCTGGCCAGATCTGCGCACTCGGACGAGAACAGCTCGTACTCCCAGCTCCAATGTCGGATCGCGACGCAATGGGTACCATTGGAAAGAGGACTCAACATACTACGACATATTAGAATTAGAGCTTCATCCAACGGCTGGAATGAAAATGGAAGTGACTGCAAATTGACTGAGCACACTGTTCCGAAATACAGAATAGGCTGGGCAGAACATGAATTGCCTGATCAAGGGCTTTGACCGAGAATCACATGAACGAATTAGGACTTAGGATTTTTATGGTGGATAGAGGGGAGGGTGACGGAGACGCACATAGTTTTTTTGTGATGTTCTGACAACATTTGATGGGTGAGAAAAATTATCTACCGGGATCTATCTCACAGATCTGCACACAGGCAGACTTTGAGAAGGAAGAACAGGTGGCTGGGAAAGGGCCTAAACGAGCTCTGATTGACCTCAAAATTAAACTGTGAA
The DNA here is from genome assembly GCA_022559845.1 of Amorphophallus konjac. Taxonomy (NCBI): domain Eukaryota; kingdom Viridiplantae; phylum Streptophyta; class Magnoliopsida; order Alismatales; family Araceae; genus Amorphophallus; species Amorphophallus konjac. The sequence goes on along the minus strand of CM040124.1, from coordinate 247,308,266 downwards.
TGGACTATGATGGGGGGAACCTACCCTCAACGTTTCGTCATGATCTAAAGGTCGGATCTCCCGTACCAGCCCTTTCACCAAGCTGCTGTCCTGTAACTCCAAATTTCGGGGCAGCAGAAAGGATGCTGGCATGTGGAGGCTCAACGGCGGCACGAACGGCGGCGGCGGTGGCGGTGATCGACCACAGCAAGTAGAGGAAGAAGGGAAGAGGAAGAAATTTGAGAGAGATAGAGGATTTGGATCAGATCTGAAGAAGAAAGGGGGGAGAAGAGGGAAGAACACCAAGAACACAAGAGAGAGGGAGAGAGGTGCGCCCAAATCAATATTCCATAAATTTCTTCATTCGTTTGAATAAAATACAACAAGAGACATTATATAATAAAATCCTAGACCTAACCAAATGACCTAGGTTACCCTTGGTCAAGGGGGTATAATGGGGAGATGGGATAAACAACTAATAAACAATCTCCCATGTGGAGACAAAAGAGGGGGCGCCCCTCCCTTAATGTCAACATAAGGGGCTTAATATATTTAATCCCCTTGGACCATATTTATCCCCCTTTGGACCAAAATAAATCAAAATGCAAATACATGTTCAATTAATCTACCATTGACCCAATATAAAAACCCAAGATAATACAAATCAAATACACACCAAATACATGCTAAATACACACCAAATATGACCAAATACATATATCATACAAATACGTATAAGAATACATACTGAAATATCAATGCTTCGGTGGTGACTCCAGACTGTCCCCCAGCCACAAAGAGGTCGGTGTCGACCAAGTCGTGCTGCGGGTCCGGTACTGATGGCTCGCGGAGTCGAGCCGTACTCGTGCTCTGGTGTCCTCACCATTCAATGTCCTTTCTTGAAGATCCTATGACTGGAAACATCTAGAACTTGTGCATCTGGATGACTGGTCTCATTATCATAATCTCATTATCATCCAACCATCATCGCATAGGTTCAAGGACTTCATTACATTCAGATCATTAATATACATTAAATGCAATGAAGAAATGTCATTAATATCAATATGAATGAGATATAACAAGAAAGGTCACCCTCGCATCTAATGTGATTTGCTTGTAGGGTATACATTTATATTAGTCTCCCACTTGCACTAAACCCAATCACATGCATGCTTGATCCCCATCAGCCCTAGGTGATGCTCAAAAACACTTTGAGTCAACGGCTTAGTTAGTGGATCTGCAAAGTTATCACTAGAAGACACTATGTCAATTACAACATCTCCTCTAGCCATAATTTCTCTGATCAAGTGGTAACGCCGCAGAATGTGCTTCGATTTCTGATGAGACCTCGGCTCCTTTGCTTGTGCAATCGCCCCATTATTATCACATAACAAGAGGACCGGATTAGAGTTGCTCGGGGCAACTCTAAGCTCTTCGATGAACTTCTTCATCCAGACTACTTCTTTGGCCGCCTCAGCAGCAGCAATGTAGCTTCGGTCGTAGAATCAGCAGTGGTGTCTTATTTGGAACTTTTCCAACTCACTGTCCCACCATTTAAGGTAAACACATACCCCGAAGTTGACTCGTTGTCATCTTTATCGGACTGAAAACTTGAGTCAATATAACCTCAAAGTTTTAAGTCCTCTCCTCTATAAATTAGAAACATATCCTTAGTTCTTCGCAAGTACTTAAGGATACACTTCACAGCTATCCAGTGTCACTCACCTGGATCTGCCTGAAACATGCTCATAACACTTAGAGCATATGCAATATTAGGCCTTGTACATAACATGGCATACATGGTGGACTCTATGATAGAAGCATAAGGTACCCTACTCATACGCCCCTCTCTTCAGGAGTTTTAGGAGACATTTCCTTAGAGAGGTAGACTCCATGTCTCATCGGTATAAGACCTCTCTTGGAGTTTTCCATGCCAAACCTTTTGACAATGGAATCTATGTACATTGATTGGGACACGCCTAGCATCCTATTTGATCTATCTCTATAGATCATGATCCCCAATACATAGGATGTTTTTCCTAAATCCTTCATGGAGAAGTGCTTAGACAGCCATGTTTTAACTGATGACAACATACCTACATCATTCCCAATGAGTAGTATGTCATCAACATATAGCACCAAGAAGGTGATTGCACTGCCACATGTTTTCTTATACACACACGGCTCATCTTCGTTCTTAACGAAGTCATAAGACTTGATGACTTCATCAAATCTTAAATTCCAACTGCGGGATGCTTGCTTCAATCCATAAATGGATCTCAGCAACCTGCATACCTTATCTGGGTGCTCCTTGGATATGAATCCCTTAGGTTGTATCATATACACCTCTTTCTCAATGTGACCATTGATAATTGAAGTCCCGCGATCAATGACACCCAAGAGGGGGGTGAATTGGGTGCTTACAAATTTTAAAGAAACTTTGGACCTTTTATAAAATATGTGATAACTACTAATTAAGAGAAACAAAATCTATTCACTCACAATTTGATTTATCAAATTCTATTTGGTGATGAGATAGATTATGCAAGGTAAACGAGGATAAAATATGAACTATAATGTACACTCACACTCACGTAGAATGGGGGTAGACGAAATCGAACAAACCACACAATTCAAACACAATGCACGGCGATTTTTAAGGTGGTTCGGATGCAACGACAGCAATCCTACGTCCACCCCTCACCAAACCCGGTAAGGCTTCACTCGGGGATAAATCCCCAAACAGAGACGACGCTCCAACCACACATGCAGGACGACGCCTACACACATACACGGGGGCGCGCCCCAATACACACACACACACGGAGACGAAGTCTCCAACACGATCCAACAACCGGATCACCAACACAAACACCCGCTGCCACAAGTGCAGCAAACCACACACACGAGACAGAACGGATCTAAATAGACCCACACACACACAAACGTAGATCTAGGAAAATCCACGCACACACACGAAACAAATACGACACACACATACACGACCACGGATCCAACAACGATCCGCACACACACACAAGTTCTTCAGTTTATGACGAACACAAATACAACACCCAAAACATAAAGACGATGAGGCGTAGTTTAGAAAACTCCTATTTTGGGTTCCCTTTGAATGCATGTTGCGGATCTTGAACGTATCTTCAATCTTCACTTGACCGGAGCTTCAATCCGTGCTTACTTGGCTTTTCTCCTTTCTTTCTTGCTTCACTTCTCTTCTTTCTCTCTTAGACACTCTTCTTGGAATCCTTGCTTGCTTGCTTGGCTTCTCTTCACTTCCTTGGAGGAGGTTGGCTTCAGATATGCCATCAATGGGTTGAGAATGGATGAAGAACACTTGCTGCACGGAGTACTGCTCACGGCTACAGTACTCTTCTTCTTCCTCCTTGGACAGCACCCTCTTGATCTCCCTTTGAAGCTCTTGGAGTTCTTAGGGTTAATGACTTCAAAGAAATGTTTTATAGCCCTTGAATGGTCCAAAGATAAGCCCCAGACCAGATCCACAAATCATGGCTTAACTGGGGTCATTGGGATTAAACAAATGGGTGAAGATTCATCTCCATGAGCTTGAAATCGAAAGTCAACAATAGGGGCCTCGGGGCTGTCGGTCGACCGGAAGCATTGGGTTGGTCGACCGGAATTTTACAGTCGAAACAATTTTTGGCTCTGGCAAAACCGGTCGACCGACCCTATGGTGGCGGTCGACCGAAACCTGCAAAAAATCCATCTTTTCGATTCTGTTAATTTTGGTCGACTGGCCATGGTGTGTTGGTCGACCGAAATGACTCATACCTGCAAAAATGAAGTGTTAGCCCAAGGAAACACATCTATAAGTCAAGAGCTTCATGTCCATATCCATTTCATGCATTTTGGGTTTGGTTTAACTTAGCTTATGCATTTGGAAAGTTCAAAGCAAATGAGCACTTGTCATTACATGAGATTGTCTTAAACAAGTTCAATGCTCACTCTTGAAGATAACAAATTAAAGGAATATCGCCCCTATAAACAAAATTTTGTTCCGGGGGCTCCACCCCCGAAAACCCCCGCAAGGGGCGCTGCCCCCTTGACCCCCGCGACCTGACCGCGCAGGTCGATCCCCGTGCGAGGGCGCACGAAGGTGAGTTTTGCATGGGCTTGAAACCTCATGAACTAGGTGCATATGAACACTTTGAAACACGCATGTTCTGAGGTAAGGATCAAGTTCTGGGCTAAGAATCAAGAGATAAAACTCAATCATCCCAAGTAAATTATTCATGAAATAACCTCATGGAACACTCAATAACAAGGAGTGTAAAATAGGGTAAGAGCCTTACCAATGGTTCTTGACAGTACATGACATATACCACCTGTTTTGGATTGTAGAGGAGCAGGGTGATTATTCACACGTTTGGTTCACCAGGTGACTGCCATGAGTTTGATCCACACGTTTAGTTCACCAAGTGACTGCCATGAATTTGATCATGCATGCAAGATAGTCAGGGTTAATACCATGCTTGTTCACATTAAAGAGGTTATGAAACCTCTTGCCTCTTGTAAAACCAATTCAATCAAGCAAGAATCAAGACCATGTACCGTTGCCATTTGCCATCTCAATCATATTGAAACATGAATGTACACAGTCAACAAGAACATGTGCAATCAACCATAAGTTTAGTTATCATCACTCAGTCACACATTAAGTTTAGTTATCATTAAAACCATAATGCCAACAATAATCAAAACCATAACTCAACATTGATGAAAGCGGTTTTCACATTTATGGTTCTAGAACTTCTTCTAGTTCTACCATACTCCCATTGTTTCCTTCAAGGATATACTCTTCCTCTAGGAATACACCTCGCTTAGCTACAAACACTCTTTGATCGCTAGGCTGGTAGAAATAATATCCATAAGTTTCCTTAGGATATCCCACAAACCTGCATCTTTCAGTCTTGGATGCTAGTTTATTACGATTGTGCCTCTTAACATGGGCAGGGCAATCCCAGACCTTAACATTCTTAAGGTTTGGTTTCTTTCCTTTCCACATCTCATATGGAGTGGAAGACACTGACTTAGACGGAACTTTATTTAGTAAGTGAGCAGCAGTGTCTAGGGCATAGCCTCAGAGCGACAAAGGTAATCCAGCAAAGCAGATCATGGATCATACCATATCTAATAAGGTACGATTCCTCCTTTCAGTCACACCATTCAGCTGAAGTGTGTAAGGAGGAGTCCACTGGGATAATATACCATTATCCTTTAAGTATTGTGTGAATTTCATACTCAAGTATTCCCCTCCTCGACCAGATCGACGAGTTTTAATACTCTTTCCTGTTTGTTTCTCCACTTCATTCTTGAACTCCATAAATTTCTCAAAGGCTTCGGATTTGTACTTCATCAAGTACACATATCCATACCTAGAGAAATCATTAGTGAAAGTAATGAAGTATGAGTAACCCCCTTTGGCTTGGGTGGACATAGGTCCACATACATCAGAATATATGAGTTCTAACAACTCACCAGCTCTCTCTCCATGTCCAGTAAATGGAGAGTTGGTCATTTTTCCCATGAGGCAAGATTCACATGTTGTAAACGATTCATAATTAAATGGATAAACATATCCAGCTTTGCATAACATTTTCAATCTTTCCTCACTTATATGACCAAGCTTACAATGCCAAAGGTATGATTGATTCACATCATTCCTCTTCCTCTTAAGAGGTCTGTCCACACACATAGCAGGAGTATCCACATCTAATAAAAACAAACCATTAATTAAGCTCTCACAGGCAAACAATCCACCATTTAATAATAAAGAACATGTCTTATTCCCAAAGCTCATAATAAATCCACATTTATTTAAACATGAAATGGAAATAATGTTCTTAATTACAGAAGGAACATAATAATAGTCTGTTAACTCTAATGTGGCTCTTGAGGAAAGCTTGACGTTCACACTCCTGACCACAGGTGCAGTAACTCTTGCTCCATTTCCCAGTCGCAAGTCAACCTCTCCTTTGTTCAGTCGCCTACTGTTTGTCAGAACCTACAAATCATTACAGATGTGAGATGCACAGTTAGTATCTAATACCCATGATATAGATCTATATGACAAGTTAAGGTCAATCATGAACATACTTGAAGCTTCTCCAAGCTTCTATTTTACTTTCTCTGCAAGTTACAACTTGTAGTTCCTCTTACATTGGCCATCCTTGTGGCAATAGAAGCATTGACCCTTTTCCTTGCTAGTCTCTTCTTTCTTTGTAGCCTTTACTTGTTTGCCCTTCTTCTTTGCCTTACTTTCTTAAAGGCCTGCTAAAAATTCCTCTTCTTGTTGGTCTTACCAATAAGCATCACAGGACCTTTCCTATTGTTCATGGTGCTCTCAGTTGTCTTCAACATGTTTAGAAGCTCTACTAGAGAGCATTCTATTTTGTTCATGTTGAAATTGACAATGAATTTGGAAAAAGAGGTAGGGAGAGTGTTGTACCCGAACAATTCCTCAGCAAAATACCAAGGAATAAGGACTCAGGAATTTTCCCGAACACCCTCAAGGCATGGGATACCTAGCCCTTCCTACGACTCCACGGGTCTGACCAAGGGCCCTATCCAGTTAACCATGATATACGGTCACACCAGCAACTAGCCGAGATCATTCCCGGCCACCCGGTTACGGGTGCCACGTGCGCTTTACACGGCCACCCGGGCCAACCCGGGGGCGCTCGGACTCCAAGCCACGCCACGTGGCACCCAGTGAAGAGGCCAGGGGCTTACCCCAAGAAGTCTTCTTTCAACCCTCCAAGGTCAAAGGGAGGCCTAACTAAGTCAACCCCAGACTATGGAGGCCCGCAGCATGTGTATACGGCTCACACATGGGTATGGGGCTTTTCCCCGAACACCTTGTGGGCGCATATGTCTTAGCCCTTCTATAACAAACCACGGGTCAATCCACGGCTCCAGCACACCAGTCGGGTTCCACAACAACCCTCCAGTAAGTCGGGACCTCTCCCGACCCTCAGACACACGGCAACGAGTCGTTTATCTTTAGCTCTCGGGTCAACCCGAGGCTACCCCGCTGACTAGCCGTGTAACGTGGCACACGCCTCGAGGCCGGGCCCAAGTGCCCAAAGTGCCTCCTCTCAGCTCCCACGAGCTCATACCCTCAGCCCAAGGCCCATTCCAAGGCCTCTCAGCCAGTTACCCAGGCCGTTCGACAACCCGGGGTGTGTCGGGCATTTACCCGAACACCTTGCGAGCGGCAACTACGACTTCACAACAACAAGCCCCCATGGGCTAATCCCGGCATCCCGGAGCCCTCTGCCCCTCAAAGGACACCCCCAGACACCAAGAGAAGACCCCGGAGGGCCACCCCTCGGAGCTGCGACTCACCCCGGGGAGGGTTCACCCCGGGCGCAGCCACCCCCCAGGGAGGGTGAACTCCTATGGGGAGCGCGCCCTCCTCCCATCCCAGTGGCCCCATGGCCATTCCCAGTCCCAACTGCTCTCAGTTATATTCCCAATTCATGAGATTCGTGAAAGGTTCGTTAGCATACCCGTGCGTGAAAAGGAGCCGCGAAGAACGAAGCCCGAAGCCACATGGAAGCACACGAGCCAACCTCCACAGTTTCCAGCCAACCAGTTCGAGCCACATATCCTTTTGTCCTCTCTTCTTGGCTAATTTAGGACAAAAATACCAAAAAATCTAGATTTTATAGGGGGTGGGGACCGCCCCCCTCTCTCCCTACTCTGCTCCGCCTAAACCCCATTAAACATAAAAAAAACTTTTTTAAAAGAAAAACCAGCCCAGGGGTTTAGGCGGACCAGCCTGGACCCCCAGGCTGGTCCGCCCAAACCCCTCCCAAATTAAAAAAAAAATTAAAAGAAAAACCCCTTCGTGGAGGGTTTAGGCGGACCAGACCAGCCCCTTGGGCTGGTCCGCCTAAACCCTACTTCCCCACTCCGTAACAAAAAAAAGAGAGTTTTCTTAGCGTTTACCCGGACCAAGTTGGACCTCCAACTTGGTCCGCCTAAACCCTCCCCTTGCCCCTTCAACTTTCTATAAATTCCACCTCCTAGAAGCTCAAGGGGCATATGCACGTAGGCAAGAACATATACGTAGGGATGGACACAGGAATACAACCCGACCTAACTGCTGCACCCTCAGGCTTCCAAGGCTTTCGGCAAAGGTCGGGAACGCCAGGAGCAAGGTACGCGCGTGGGTGGCTTGTAGATCGGCTTGCACACGCCGAGGGTATGTCCGTACTCCCCTCACGCGGTGTCTAGCCATCGTACACATGTTCGCTCCCGTCGTACGTAAGGCATCATGACAACGGCAAACATACCCGCATCCCGAGTCCGCCCGTGCGCGACAACCCATGGTGGCCACGCACACGACACAACGCCGCACCTACGATAGACATGGAACCGCGTGACTACCGCTCACCTCTGAGGCTCAGACTCGACCGCTCACCTTGAGCAGCGTCCTACCTCCGTCAGGCGCCAGCCCACAACCGCCCTGCCACCTAGGCAGTTGGGCATGTCTCAATCTCCCCATAGGGAGCCCCCTGTAAAACATGCGGATATCCGCCATACCACGCATTGACCCAGGGACCGACTCACACGTCAGAATTATCCTGCGGCTTGCGCCAGTTGTACTCTGGCCTCCTCGGCCCATTTGTAAAGCCCATGTGGCTCTCATATAGCATAAAACCAATTGAATATATGTGCCCGTATGCGGGCCCCAGTTTTCTACCTACACCACTCGGCACACAAGTGCCTAGTACCCCTAACCCCAGCCATCACCCCCCAATCGAAAGCATGCCCGCAGCCGCGGAATGCTTCTGGCCCTCTACCTACGGCTTCAGACACAAACAGGCTTCTCTCCAGCACAGAACGAAGGTGTTCGGATTTAATCCGATGTAAATAAACACCGATCGCTTGCTGTCGGTGGGGAAGATGTCCAGTACACGATTCCCACAATCGCCTGTGCACTCGCACCCATGGAACACCCTCGATCCACGTGTCACCCGACCTCTCGAGCCCACGTGTCTCGTCCTGGTGACGCTTCCCCAGTCGACCCTTGGTTCCATAGGTGATCGTCGAGAAATCGATTGGCACGCCCGCATCATGTCCATCTAACCTACACCCCTATATTTTTGTGCCATTCGACCCTTCTCGGCTTTCCGTAAAAAGGAGAGTGTCCGGTACCGCCGTGAGAGGCCTACGGCCATGAAGGAGGATACCTGAGATACATCAAACTCTCGTATTTTCCTCCCACGCTATACCCCTTCTTTCACCCCGGTCATCGGCATAAAAACCCCCGCGACAAAGAGGATGGCAGGCCCGGCGGGACGTCTCCCGCCTTCCTTCTTTTTGCTGAAGAAAGCCTATGCCAGCCCTGAAGCCTGTTGGATTAGATGGACGCAGTCTATCTCCACAGATTATGGATCTAGAGGGGGGTGAATATATCAACTTGCCTAATTTAAAACTATTGTAAGTTCTAAAGCGGAATTTAGGCAAGCATCAGTGAAGCTAAATGAAATGTGCTAAGCAAAGGGTCGACCCATGAAAGCCATTCGCCATATCTTATATCGAAAGCCAGACATAAGTATGAGCGATATAATCAATGAAGCTAAGCAAAGGATACCAGCACACACAGTTCACAAGCAATCACACAAACACAATGCACACACAATTTTTAGGTGGTTCGGTCAACGACCTACGTCCACCCCACACTCAACCGAGTATCGCTTCCTGCTGCGCAGCACAGCTTGCGTCCGCTGGGCTTTACAGCTTGGCCAAACAACCCGCTGATACACAACTTCGCTGGGCACTACAGCTTGTCGACCAGAGGATCTGATCCTCTGCAACCGCTGGGGAAATACAGCTTAACCCGTCCAGTGGAGACCACCACTGCAAGACCGCTGACACACAGCTTGAAGAAACAGCATTCGAAAATGAAAGACAGAATCAAAATGAAAATAGAAAAGCTCAAAAGCAATATAGCTCTAAGAGCAAAGCTCAGCTCTGGTTTTGAACCACGAGACTGAGATACAAACACTCTCACTCTCACTCTCGATCAGCTCTCTCTCACCTCACTCTCTCTCGATCTCTTCCTCTCTCTTTTTTCTCCTTCTTCTCTATTTCTTTTTCTTCTTCTCTGTATCTTCTTCTTCTCTCTTTTCTCTCTGTGGATCGAAGCCTCACTACTGTATAGACTTTCTCTTCTTTTCTTTCGATCAGTCTTCTTCTGTGGAAGAAGGCTTGTTTATATAGCAGCAACAGCAGCAGGCGTGTGCTCTCCACGTTTTCCGCCCAGCAATTTGGACCACGTGGCAGCATGCAATGGAGTGTCAGTACACGTGTCCTCATCTGGATACCTTGTCCTTCTCGGATCACGAGCCAGGTACCTGGGATCACGTGCCCCTCATTAGCTTCTTCAGTCCGATGTATAGAGTTCTCCGTTCACGTGCTCAATGTCAGCAATCTGACTTGCTGCGTCGACGCTGTCAATCAATGGCGTTAACGCAGTGAAGCATTCCAGTAGCCATTAGCCTCGTCTCTTTAGCTGCTGCGTCGACGTTGCTCAATTGTGGCGTTGACGCAGTGGAATAGTCTGTGAAGCTGAATACTTCTTCAACTGCTGCGTCGACGCTGCTTGCTTGTGACGTTGACGCAGTGGAAGATATCGTGAAGGCTTCGTCAGCTGATGCGTGGACGCTTTAAGCTCCCAGCGTCGACCCTGTTCCCTTCAGCAATCAAGAATGAAGTCATAAGATTTGAGTATGTACATTGCAGTGTATATACTTCATTGTATAGACTTGTGAAGGCAGAATGCAACGTACAGACTTTACCCACTGTATGGACTTCATGCAATGCAAACGAATGTGAAGACTTCAGTGTATAGACTTGAAAGTCTTGAAGCCAATGTATGGACTTGAGCAAGCTAAAGGGCTGTATAGACATCGAAGACAGGGGCCGATGTATAGACTTGCCAAACAGTCCAGTGTATATACTTTATGCAAGGAGGCCAATGTGTAGACTTGAAAAGTTGAGGCCAGTGTACAGACTTGCCACCGACCATTGTGTAGACTTGATCAGCAAAGACACAGTATAGACATCAACTCTGCACATCGTATGTATGGACTTCAAGTGTGAAGACCATTGTAGAGACTTTGGTTTCGAAGACAATGTGCAGACATCGAGCTTGAAGACCAATGTCCAGACTTCAAGTAACACTGTGGATGTACAGACTTGATGGAGCGAAGCGATGTGTAGACTTGAAGCTCCTGATGGATGTATAGACTTCAAATATCACGACGCTGAGGAAGACAGACAATGTACAGACTTGCTGTAACAGTCTGATGTACAGACTTCATGAAGCTCTAGATATTGAATGATGGACAGACTTAGCCCAATGCCTGAGACGCTAACAAAGACGGACGATGTTCAGACTTGCTGACAGACCAATGTACAGACTTTGAGGTTCAAGGCCAACGGCTGTACAGACTTAGAATATTAAGACTGATGTCCAGACTTCATGCGTTGACGCTGTACACACTTAGCGAGTTGACGCTGTACACACATCCAATGAAGTGCGTTGACGCTGTAACATGATGCGTTGACGCTGTACACCCTTAACCAATTCAATTGAGATGTAGTGTGTGGACTTCATCTTGAGCGAAAGGTAAGTGATGAATGTGTAGACTCAATCGACATGAGAGTTTCCAGTGTATAGACTCATGAGAGTAAGAAATGCAGACAGCAGTGTATTAAATGCAAAGAACACATAGTCAATCTGATAGAGCAATTTCATCAAATCAAAAAATAGTTGCCAATCAATCAAAACAATGGTGTTGCCAATGAAATAAAGCAAGTGTCAACATCATCAACATAGAGGGGTCACAACAATCTCCCCCTTTTTGATGATGGCAACCCCATATGAAGTAGAAGAGCAACTCACTGCCTCAAACTCTCCCGCCTCAAACTCTCCCTTTGAATGAATTCATAATTGACTTCTAAATTCAGACAGATATGTATTCTCCCCCTAGACATCCCCTAGAAAATATTCTCCCCCTTTGCCATCAACAAAGAGGAGGGAAAAATTAAATACAATGGAGGAATCAAGAGAGGAACTGATTGGCATTCTGAACAGGTGGTTCATGAATAAGCATACTAAAACATAGAGTCTTCAGTCATATGAAATTAGAAACTGCTGTCTGAAAGAGTTCTGGTTTAAAAATGATAAAATTTGGAGTTCATGCACTACAAGCAATAGATAAGTTCACTGTGCATGATAAAACATAAACCAGAATCATATTTGCATGAAAGATTCAGTTTCGTAATATCTTACTTTCATAGTCTCATAAAAATATTTAGAGAAATCAAGTCATGTATTGAAACTAAACAAATTGACACTCATGAACTTTTCTTTTGAAGAAGCAGCATTATCAATATTAGATTATATTGAGCATTCAGGTACCACAAGTCTTTCTGCGTAAGGGTATATGTTTATAAGACGCCAATACCCCTAGATACTCAACAAGATAGACCATTCTGCCTATGATCAAGTTCAACAGAACTGAGTTACACCTTTTTGTGTGAGGGTACACGTTTATCAGACGCCAGTTACCCCCAGGTACTCAGTGAAACCAGCCTGCTGTTTTGAACATTTTAAACAGAGATAGCTGATACACTTCATGACATGAGTGTTGTCCACTTCTTTGATGGATCACTCAGTTTCTCAGTGATTTATCAGTCATTGCTCTGCCAATGCTAATTTTCAATGATTTTCAATGTTTTCAATAGCTTTCTTAGCTGTCCTTTTTATGTTTCAGAATGACTTGTTCAAGAACAATGCACATACTTAACCTCTCTAACATGATTTCAGATGAGTTTTCAGATTTCAGATATGATTAGCTTTGTCTAACATGAAATAAGAAAGAGGTTGAGAGTTTTATCAATTTTCAACTTACTTATATACTGATTGCAATCTTTAAACTCCAACCATTATAAGATTTAAACCATTACATCAGTCTTTGAACAATTCAAATTCTTATAAATGAAGAAGTCCATTTTCTACTGCTTAGAAATCAGAACTGACCAACAGATTGCCATAAAGTCAGAGACAAGTATTCAGAGTTAAAGGTTGAATGACTTCAAGAAAGTTGAAACCACTCTGAATTTCTAACAATACTCCCCCTGTCTATATGCATGCAACATGGCAAGAATTAATTGAGAGAGAGTTTATGCATAGGTCATGAATGAATGATATGCAAGGACATGCAAAGACTCGACAAGCTCCCCCTGAATATATGCAATACAGGACAGTTCTTCATCCACATTCACATCCACATGATTTATCCAAGCAATCAAAAATAAGTCCACATCAGAGATTTTATTCACAGTAATTAAACAATCATTCATCATGCTGAAATTTACATAAGCCAAGTTCTCTTCTAAGAAACTTAAAATTTTCATTCCCAAGAGGCTTAGTAAAAATATCAGCAATTTGTTTTTCAGTTTCTATGAAATTCATTTCAATCTCCTTTTTATTTACAGCATATCTAAGAAAATGATGTTTTATCTCTATATGCTTAGTCCTCGAATGGTGAACAGGATTTTTAGCAAGGCATATAGCACTAGTATTATCACATAAAAGTAGAATGCATCCCAGATTTATCTGATAATCAGCCAGTTGGGGCTTAATCCAAAGTACTTGGGCTGCACAATTACATGTTGCAACATACTCAGCTTCAGCTGTGGATAATGCTACAGTGTGTTGCTTCTTAGATGCCCAAGACACTAGATAGCCACCAAGGAATTGATAGTAGCCACTGGTGCTTTTTCTATCTACTCGACACCCAGCATAGTCTGCATCAGTGTAGGCTAGAAGCTCTAACTCACACTTAACAGGATACCAGAGACCTAGTTCTTGGGTGCCTAGTAAATACCTAAAAATCCTTTTCATAGCTTTAAAGTGATTTTCTTTAGGACTGGCCTGAAATCTAGAGCATAAACACACAGCAAATTGTATATCAGGCCTAGATGCTGTAAGATAGATAAGAGATCCGATCATACCTCTGTATAGCCTTTGGTCCACAGGTTTACCTTTAGAGTCTTCATCCAAACTGGTTGATGTACCTATTGGAGTAGCTATTTCCTTGAGGTTGTCCATTTTGTACTTCTTCAATAAGTTCTTTACATACTTGGACTGAGAGATGAAGATGCCATCTTCTGTTTGAGTAATCTGCAGTCCAAGAAATAGTTTGAGCTCACCCATTGAGCTCATTTCAAACTCATCAGTCATTATTTTATAGAATTCCTCACACAATTTGGGGTTAGTTGACTCAAACACAATGTCATCCACATAAATCTGAATGATAAGAATATATGGATGGCTTACCTTGGTAAACAATGTTTGATCAACTATACCTCTTGTGAAGTTCTTGTCGGTGAGAAATTTGCTCAACCTGTCATACCAAGCTCTAGGAGCTTGCTTTAAATCATAGAGAGCTTTATTGAGCTTGTAAACATGATTAGGGAAATCTAAACATTCAAACCCAGGAGGCTGTCTCACATATACATCCTCATTAATTTCCCCATTTAGAAAAGCAGATTTCACATCCATCTGCTGAAGGTTTATTCCTTGGGAATATGCATAAGCCAATAAAATTCTTATTACTTCTAACCTAGCTACAGGGGCAAAAGACTCTTCAAAGTCAATTCCAAATTCCTAATTGTACCCCTGAGCTACAAGCCTGGCTTTATTTTTAATAACATTCCCCGCTTCATCAGTTTTGTTTCTAAATATCCATTTAGTCCCTATGACTGTTTCATGATCAGGAGGTGGAACCAAATGCCACACCTTATTCCTGTCAAACTGATTGAGCTCCTCATGCATGGCATTAATCCAATGCACATCTTGGAGAGCACAGTCAATGGACTTGGGTTCTATGTTTGATACAAAAGCATAAGCATTCAGTTCATGTTGAATTCTTAAGTGGCCTCTAGTCCTAGGGGGGTCATGCAGATTTCCAATAACATTATCTACAGGATGATCCTTGAGATATCTAATATTTGCAATTGGAGTGTCATGAACTTGATTTACCTCCCCCTGAATTGTAGGCTCCTCTTCATTAAGCTCTTTATGTTCTTCTTCATCCTCGGATTTATCTGCAGGATCTCCTTCCTTCAGAATTTTACCATTGGTTTCATTCCTGCATTGACCAACATTAGAATTTGCCAAGGATTCATCAAAAACTATGTGTGGAGATTCTTCAACAGTTTTAGAGTTCAGATTGTACACTCTGTATGCTCGGGTGTTTTCAGAATAGCCAAGAAAAATTCTTGGTTCTTCTTTAGGTTCAAATTTATCAAGGTCCTTTTTATCATTTATGTGAATGAAACATTTACAACCAAAAATCTTGAAGTGAGCAATAGAAGGTTTCTTACCTTTTAATATTTCACATGGTGTTTGCTGGGTAGAAGGTCTTACCATGGCTCTGTTAATTACATAACAGGCAATGTTCACTGCTTCAGCCCAAAATTTCCTTGGTAGACCACCTTCGACAAGGAGTGTACGACCCATTTCCACTAGGGTTCTGTTCCTTCTCTCCACAACTCCATTCTGCTCAGGTGTCCTTGGTGAGGAGTACCTGTGGTTGATTCCATTTGACCTGCAAAATTCATCAAATTGTGAGTTTTCGAACTCACCTCCATGATCAGACAAAATGTTTTCAATTTTCTGATTTGTTTTAACATAGAACTCCTGAAATTCTGAGAAAGCATCACTCTTATTAGATAAGAAATAAACCCAAGTATACCTAGAAAAGTCATCTACCATGACAAACCCATACCTCCTCCCTGATAGGCTGACAGATCTTGTTGGCCCAAAAAGGTCCATATGTATCCGCTCATAGGGTTTGGAAGACAGATTTTCAGTTCTAGACTTAAATGACTTTCTAGTTATCTTTGATTGAGTGCATGCATCACAGATTTTGTTTTCTTTCTTGAATGAGACTTCAGGAAGTCCTCTAACCATGCCATGCTTATTTAATTTGTGCAAAACAGTGTAGCTAGCATGACCTAACCTACGATGCCATAAAAATGCTATGTCTTCTCTACTGGCAGTAAGGCAAAGGTTAGTGTGTTGAATTTCATCTAAATTTATCATGTAAGTATTATTTATTCTTTTTCCAGAAAATTTGACAATATCAGAATCAGGTTCAAAAACCTTGTAGCATTGAGAATTGAATAAAACATTGTAACCTTTATCACATAACTGGCTAATGCTAAGTAGATTATAGGCTAACCCTTCAACCAGCATAACATCATCAATGCAGCAGGTAGAACACTTACCTACCTTACCTGATCCGATAATCCTACCCTTTGTGTTGCTTCCAAAGGTGACAAGGCCTTCTACTTTCTCAGTCAGTATGCAAAATTTGGCCTTATCTCTTATCATATGCCTGGAGCAGCCGCTATCCATGTACCACAAATTGTTCTTGGCTGCCAGACATACCTGCATACACAATTAGGTAGAGAAGTTTGGAACTCAAGACTGATTGGGCTCCAATGTGAATGAACTAGAGACAAAACAGGAAAGCTAATGTTTCGGAATCCACATTTGTTTAAATGTGTTTTGTTCAGTGGATCCTATAGATTTTCTTCTGTTGTTCTTTTTCTTATTGGCAGCAGCATGTTTATTGACAGTATTGTTATTTCTGTGCCAGTGCCTTGGCCAGGGTATGTCCACAAAATTTTGGCCATAGTAGTTCCTGGGTTGGCTATGAAAATATTGATTTCTAGATGTCCAGTAACCATACCCATTGACCCAATTTCCACTGTAAGGTCTTTGGTTTTGAGCACCCTGGAATGCAAGACCTGTAAACCTACCCTGAGTTCTAGACCAATTTGACCTATTGAAGTAGGTTGGCTGTGCATTGTAGTGGGTCTGAGCTTTGGGTTGATAAGAATAATTGGGTTGACTCCTAGCAGCACCCTGTCTCCCCTGTACTTTGGACCCTGCTGACCTATACACAGGTTTGTATTGGGTTTTCTTAAGAGGTGGAGGTGTTGGTGGAGACTGGGTTACCTTGACCTGGGGTTTACTGGACTGTGTAGGTTGACCCCTAACCTGAGTCTGAGCCCTAGGATTCTGCTTAGATGTGCTAGCTCTACTAGGCTCACTGAGTTTTTGTTTACCCTTCTCCTCAGCACTGGTCTTTTTCAGATTAGCAGTTTTGTTCATTAAATTTGTTGAGTTCATGCTGATTAGAGGTCCCTTTTCCTTTTGAGCAACAAATGAAATTATTTTCATTCCGAATATTTTTGTTGCACTAGAATTAAATCCTAGGCCCTCTTTTCTGAAATTAACCTTTGACCCTAACAAAGCATTTAAGTTATCTGTTCCTTGGGTCATTTTCTCAATGGTTTTCATTTTATCCTCATTGTCTTTCTGAAGTTCATCAATAGCCTTTTTCAGCTCATTGTTGACATTGAGGACAGCTTCATATTTTTCAGAGATAATTTTGACTTCACTTTCACATTTCTGAATCTTCAGCTTCCATTCATCAATTTCATTTTCAAGCCTTAGATTCTCTTCCTTAGAAGCTTTTAACTCATTTTTGATTTCATCTTCTTCAGAGCATGTGAGTTTCAATTCATCGATCTCAGATTCCAAACATGCAATTTTATCAGTTAGTGTTTTATCATTTTGTATGGAATTGATTTTTCTTCTAAGATGCCTATTCTCTTTTCTAATATCATCAGCTCTATCAGCTATGTCATGATAAGCATCTACCCAATCAGCAATTGTGAAGTTTTCAAATCTAGTGATTACCTCATCTGTGTCCTCCTCTCTATCTTCGGAGCTTGTTGCCATAAGGCAAATGGGCTGTTCAGATTCGGCTTCACTATCTGAGCTGTTGTTGAAAGAGCCTTCATCTTCATCACTCCATGTGGTGATCATAGCTCTTCCCTTCTTGATTTTCTTCTTTGACCTGTCCTTATGTTTCTGATTGTCTGGACAGTCAATTTTCAGATGCCCTGGTTTCCTGCATTGATAACAGACATTAGCTTCATCTTTCTTTGCAGGTTTAGATTTATACCTTTTATCCTTTCGGCCACCACTATATTTCTTCTGGCCGAACCGTCCTGCTCCCTTTCTGAGAAATCGCCTGAACTCTCTAGTCATCATGGCTATCTCAGATCGAGTGACATCTTCTTCTTCATTTAGGCTCTCCTCTGATGATGAAGAGCTGCTGGAGCTGGATTTTGTTGATTTGCTGGAACTAGCCTTCAGCGCTATCGGCTTCTTCTTCCTCTCGGCTTCATCTGTCCTTGGCATGTTTATCTCATATGCCATTAGTGAGCCAATCAGCTCATCGGCTTTAGTATTACGCAGGTCCCTTGACTCCTCCATCACTGTTGCTTTGGTGTGCCAATTGGGAGTCAGGGAGCGCAGAATTTTCCTCACTACATCATACTCTGCCTGAGGTTTTCCAAAACCTCTGAGGCCATTGGTTATGACAGTCAGCCGAGCGTACATTTCACTGATGGACTCGTTCTGCTTCATCTTGAAGGCTTCATACTCAGATACAAGAAGATTGGCCTTCTGCTCTCTTACTTGAGATGTACCTTCATGAATTACTTCCAGCGCATCCCACATCTCCTTACCTGATTTTCAAGCAGATACACAGGAGAATTCTGTAGGATGCAGAGCGCACTGGATAGCATTAATAGCACTCCAATTCAGCGTGGACCTTCTGATCTCCTCCTTGGTCCATACATCTTCATTCGGGGACAGCTCATAAGGTCCCTTGCTGACAATCTTCCAAATCTCATAATCCTTAGCCCTGAGGAACACTTGCATACGGTTCTTCCAGTATGCATAGTTTGATTCGTCAAAGAATGGGGGCTTCGTTGTTGAGTGACCTTCGGCAGTCATCTCTCGAGCATCCATCTCTGCCTATTCTCTTCGGGCGATGAGTCCCTGCAGAAGAGTTAGGCTGTGATACCAAGTGTTTGATTAGATGGACGCAGTCTATCTCCACAGATTATGGATCTAGAGGGGGATGAATAGATCAACTTGCCTAATTTAAAACTATTGTAAGTTCTAAAGCGGAATTTAGGCAAGCATCAGTGAAGCTAAATGAAATGTGCTAAGCAAAGGGTCGACCCATGAAAGCCATTCGCCATATCTTATATCGAAAGCCAGACATAAGTATGAGGGATATAATCAATGAAGCTAAGCAAAGGATACCAGCACATACAGTTCACAAGCAATCACACAAACACAATGCACACACAATTTTTAGGTGGTTCGGTCAACGACCTACGTCCACCCCACACTCAACCGAGTATGGTTTCCTGCTGCGCAGCACAGCTTGCGTCCGCTGGGCTTTACAGCTTGGCCAAACAACCCGCTGATACACAGCTTTGCTGGGCACTACAGCTTGCCGACCAGAAGATCTGATCCTCTGCAACCGCTGGGGAAATACAGCTTAACCCGTCCAGTGGAGACCACCACTGCAAGACCGCTGACACACAGCTTGAAGAAACAGCATTCGAAAATGAAAGACAGAATCAAAACGAAAACAGAAAAGCTCAAAAGCAATATAGCTCTAAGAGCAAAGCTCAACTCTGGTTTTGAACCACGAGACTGAGATACAAACACTCTCACTCTCACTCTCGATCAGCTCTCTCTCACCTCACTCTCTCTCGATCTCTTCCTCTCTTTTTTCTCCTTCTTCTCTATTTCTTCTTCTTCTTCTCTGTATCTTCATCTTCTCTCTTTTCTCTCTGTGGATCGAAGCCTCACTGCTGTATAGACTTTCTCTTCTTTTCTTTCGATCAGTCTTCTTCTATGGAAGAAGGCTTGTTTATATAGCAGCAACAGCAGTAGGCATGTGCTCTCCACGTTTCCCGCCTAGCAATTTGGACCACGTGGCAGCATGTAATGGAGTGTCAGTACACGTGTCCTCATCTGGATACCTTGTCCTTCTCGGATCACGAGCCAGGTACCTGGGATCACGTGCCCCTCATTAGCTTCTTCAGTCCGATGTATAGAGTTCTCCGTTCACGTGCTCAATGTCAGCCATCTGACTTGCTACGTCGACGCTGTCAATCAATGGCGTTAACGCAGTGAAGCATTCCAGTAGCCATTAGCCTCGTCTCTTTAGCTGCTGCGTCGACGCTGCTCAATTGTGGCATTGACGCAGTGGAATAGTCTGTGAAGCTGAATACTTCTTCAACTGCTGCGTCGACGCTGCTTGCTTGTGGCGTTGATGCAGTGGAAGATATCGTGAATGCTTCGTCAGCTGATGCGTGGACGCTTTAAGCTCCCATCGTCGACCCTGTTCCCTTCAGCAATCAAGAATGAAGTCATAAGATTTGAGTATGTACATTGCAGTGTATATACTTCGTTGTATAGACTTGTGAAGGCAGAATGCAACGTACAGACTTTACCCACTGTATGGACTTCATGCAATGCAAACGAATGTGAAGACTTCAGTGTATAGACTTGAAAGTCTTGAAGCCAATGTATGGACTTGAGCAAGCTAAAGGGCTGTATAGACATCAAAGACAGGGGCCGATGTATAGACTTGCCAAACAGTCCAGTGTATATACTTTATGCAAGGAAGCCAATGTGTAGACTTGAAAAGCTGAGGCCAGTGTACAGACTTGCCACCGACCATTGTGTAGACTTGATCAGCAAAGACACAGTATAGACATCAACTCTGCACATCGTATGTATGGACTTCAAGTGTGAAGACCATTGTAGAGACTTTGGTTTCGAAGACAATGTGCAGACATCGAGTTTGAAGACCAATGTCCAGACTTCAAGTAACACTGTGGATGTACAGACTTGATGGAGCGAAGCGATGTGTAGACTTGAAGCTCCTGATGGATGTATAGACTTCAAATATCACGACGCTGAGGAAGACAGACAATGTACAGACTTGCTGTAACAGTCTGATGTACAGACTTCATGAAGCTCTAGACATTGAATGCTGTACAGACTTAGCCCAATGCCTGAGATGCTAACAAAGACGGACGATGTTCAGACTTGCTGACAGACCAATGTACAGACTTTGAGGTTCAAGGCCAACGGCTGTACAGACTTAGAATATTAAGACTGATGTCCAGACTTCATGCGTTGACGCTGTACACACTTAGCAAGTTGACGCTGTACACACTTAGCAAGTTGACGCTATACACACATCCAATGAAGTGCGTTGACGCTGTAACATGATGCGTTGACGCTGTACACCCTTAACCAATTCAATTGAGATGCAGTGTGTGGACTTCATCTTGAGCGAAAGGTAAGTGATGAATGTGTAGACTCAATCGACATGAGAGTTTCCAGTGTATAGACTCATGAGAGTAAGAAATGCAGACAGCAGTGTATTAAATGCAAAGAACACATAGTCAATCTGATAGAGCAATTTCATCAAATCAAAAAACAGTTGCCAATCAATCAAAATAATGGTGTTGCCAATGAAATAAAGCAAGTGTCAACATCATCAACATAGAGGGGTCACAACAAAGCCCTGGTGCCCTTTTCATGTCCTTGCAGGAGAGGCAGAGGAGAGTACTCGTACGCATATTTCCTACCGGCTCTCAGTTCACACTCCGACTGCCGGACCGTGCTTGGCGACTGTCAGCAACCGTCGCCCCAGCAGCACTCACCACTCCGGCAACTATGGCGGTCATTACTTACGGTCCCATCGTCATTGCCACCCATGCACGGGTGGGTTATTTGGTGACGCTGATCGCCTTCGGCAGCTTCTCCCCTGTCATCGGATCGCCCTACTTTTTGGGCGTGATCCATGCGGATGCTTCTCAGGCGATCTGAATTCCTCTGTCGGTTCCGGTGGCCAATGTGCCATGCGCACTCCCAGCGCTGGTGGCCCACCTGAGCACCAGCCCCAGGATCGCAACCATCGGCCTCGGTAGGGGCCCCAGATCATTTTTGACCTGGACAAGCGTTAGCTCCCGAGGCCAGCTTCGGCTGACCTACAGAGCGGGGCCCACGCCCTGGATTTCGGTCACTACTCCAGCACTCCGCTTGGGATTCCAACCCCGAGCCCCAGCAAAGTCGGCACCCGACACGTGTTCCCAGCCCCGGGTCCGCGACTCCGCAGTATCTCCCTCGGGCTTCCAACCCCGAGCCCCAACAAAGCCGGCACCCGACACGGGCTCCCAGCCCCGGGTCCGCGGCTCCGCAGTATCTTCCTCGGGCTTCCCACCCCGAGCCCCAGCAAAGTCGGCACCCGACACGGGCTCCCAACCCCGGTTCCGCGGCTCCTCAGCATCTTCCTCGGGCTTCCAACCCCGAGCCCCAGCAAAGCCGGCACCCGACATGGGCTCCTAGCCCCGGGTCCACGGCTCCTCAGCATCTTCCTCGGGCTTCCAACCTCGAGCCTCAGCAAAGCCGACACCCGATACGGGCTCTCGGCCCCGAGTCCCCAGCTCTTCGGCATTTCACTCGGGATCTCGGTTCCGAGCTCCAGCGGAACCGGCTCTCCCCGCGGGTCTTCCACCCAGGGGACAAGGTTCCTCAACATCTTCCTCAGGCCTTCCGACCCGAGCCCGGACCATGCTGACACTCAACACGGGTCCTCAACCTCGGGTCACCGGCACCTCAGCACTTCCAATGGCATTGTTTCCCGGTGCAAGAGTGTCATCTCGAGCATCGGAAACCCTTCTATCGGTGCGGGCAAGGGCTTATACCCCAGTCGCCCAGCCATCGACTCCCGGCGTGGTTCTTGTACCCCGGGGGCCGGTCTCAGAACTTCCAACTGACAGCTTCACGCTGCCAGTCGCCGTAGGTCGGGTCTTCACGACCTACCATCTCGGGGCGGAGTCTTCCTCCGCTCCCCAGAAGAAGCGTCGCACGGCCGCAAAGGCATGCGGCTCGCCGCTGCAACCAGTAACTCAGGCAAGACTATTCTTGTCGGTGACTTGCGGATTCACCTCGATAGGGGCGAACCAGTCACACCCCAGGAATGGACCGTTCTTGCGATCCCTACCTCCAACAGTTTTGACCTTCTGCGGCAAACGCAAGAGGACAAGGCGAAGCTCAGAGGAGCGGGCACCTCGGTAGCAGTCTAGGGGCATCCACCTTAGCCCGACTCGTGAGCTCCCAAGACGACCCATCGGAGAAACGGTGACAAGGGAGACCAACAATCTGACTTGAGAAGAATTTGGATCACCCCGGAGGAAGCTCAAGCCATTCGGAGGGCGCGTATTAAAAACCCCCAGCGAGCACTCCGATGTGACGTCAGGCAGGATGCGACTGGTCCCACAGTAACACCGTCTGACGACACTCAGTAGTCTAATGTCCCCCGCACAAGCAAGCGTAGGCAAAGGCGAGCCCGCTCCCGGGCCCTCCGGCAGCTGGTCCCGAGTTCCCTTCAGACCGATATCAGGAGCGAGGCCCCTCTACAACATACCTCGGTCTTCGACAGACTAGGGGCGCCTATCCGCCCCGAGGGGCACCCGCGGAGGAAGCAGACGGCCCGGTTCATCAACGACGCGGTTCGAGTGTTCACGTGCTATACCACCGGACACCCAGTCCGATGACCTGAATCAGTCCCTGTCCCATTTCAGGAGGCCGCGCCATCAGGTCCCGCCGCCTCCTCCAACCGGTCACATCGGTACTTCTGTCGGACCGTAGTTGTCGGAACGTGCAGAATAAGTCCCAGTGGAGGGCCGTGACCCTCCTATCAACGCAAAGCCGGTCAACAACGACCCTCCTGTGAACGAGACTCAAGAAGTGACCCTCGAGGCTCTCATGAAGGAGAACCAGCATTCGAAGGCCCTCTTGCAATATCTTCTCCAGGAATGGGAACTTCATCCTCAGCAACCTGCTAGGCCTCCGGCCGAAGCACCGGCACCGCCGACTGGGTGCGATGCTGCCAACACCTCAGCGGCGATCGCCCAGACCCCATTGGCAGCTGGGTTTGGTACGCCCCCAGTTGAAGCTCAGCCACGAGCTTCCAACACGCCAGTGCCAGAAAACCTTATGGCACAATGCCAGATGATTGAGCGTATCATTGAGACAAAGCTCGCTCAATACGGCGAAGGGGTTGCTACTATAGATCTCTATAGTGTACCCTATCCGCTCCACCACCAACTGAAAAAGCTTCCTCCAAAGTATGCCAAGCTCCCGAAGCTGCAAAAGTTCAACGGGTTGGGGTCTCCACATGAACACTTGACCTACTACGTTACGGCCATGGGCGAGTTAGCGTTGGATGAGTCGTATCTCCTCCGCTACTTCGCTTACGGGAACGACCTTCCAATGGTATTCTCGCCTGAAGCCCAGCTCAGTCATCGACTGGGCAGATCTCCAGAGGAAGTTTCTCGACCGCTTTCAAACGGTCGAGCGAAAGATCTCCCTGGCCGAGCTCTGCTCTCTCCGGCAAAGGAAGGGCGAGAGCACCCTCGACTTCATCAAGAAATAGCGAGACCTCAGCATGAGGTGTGTCAACCCGCCAGTCCAGGAAGATGCCATCACTATATGCCGATGGGGTTTGGCAGTTGAGGTCAGTGAGAAGCTTCTCGGCGCCAATATCAAAGGCTTCGACCAACTCAATTCGGTAGTCGCCGAAATAGAGATGTTCTTCGCTGATAACCCGAGCTATATTTCAGCGAACGGTAAGCCAGTGCGAGAATGCCAGCCCGGTAAGGAGGTGAATATCCTTGAGTTCACCCCCGCCGCCAAAGCCGATAAAGAGGCCGAACCAAGCGACTCTGACAAAAAGCCAGCAGACAAGCCGACTGCTCCTTCCTTCTCAGAGCGCATGAAGACACCCTTCTCCTACAAGAAGGAACATACGAAGATGCTCTTCGACCTCTGCATGGCCTAGAAGATTATCGAGCTGCCAGAAATCTGCAAGCCGGACGAGGCTCTGAAGACCGACGATCCCAGCTATTGCCCG
The DNA here is from genome assembly GCA_022559845.1 of Amorphophallus konjac. Classification (NCBI taxonomy): domain Eukaryota; kingdom Viridiplantae; phylum Streptophyta; class Magnoliopsida; order Alismatales; family Araceae; genus Amorphophallus; species Amorphophallus konjac. The sequence goes on along the minus strand of CM040124.1, from coordinate 247,283,340 downwards.
TATCATCGCATGTCGGGTCACTCAATTGAAGATTGCTATGTCTTCAAGACTCAGGTGCAGAAGCTGATCCGAGACGGCCTTGTTAAATTGAAGAATGGTCTCGTCGATCCCCCACAACCACATACGTGGTCCAGGCCAGCTAAGGCAGCACGTGTGGTTCACTACTCGACCAGCGTGATCCATATGATGGCTGCGTTCTCCCTCTCTGATGTCGAAGCAGGGGAGCCCAGTACCAGTCAAGGCGAACATTCGCTTTGGTATCCGGGGTGGAGGCCCTGGCATGATCGCAGACCCCTCTCCTTCCCCAGGGAGAGGACCCGGTGACTCTTCGATATCCTCATCGAGAGGGGGCAAATCATGCCCCGTGATTCACCGACGGACAACACCCATTGGGACCTTAGTCACCCCCAATACTGCCCTTTCCACGCCAGAATCTACCACCCAATCGAGTCTTGTGAGGAAGTTCAATACCTCATCTAGGAACAGATCCAGTGGGAGCAGATCGATGCGGAGGGGAATTCCATGTCACTTGTAAGACTTCAGCAAGCTATCGAAGAAACCCTGAGCATCACCAGGGATGCGCCAGAGCGGCCAGATTCTCCTCAAGAAAATGGGCACGGGTTGCCTTACTAGCATACTCCAGAATGGCTCGAGTTTAGGGCCGACAACCAAGAAGCGCTCGAGCAATTGCAAAGGCGTAGAGAGCAGGATGCCAGTCAAGAGACAGAGCCGAGTGACTTCTCGGTCAACGTCATCCATTCCCCTATTCCTCCGGCCCCTTCGGGCTCCCAGATACCACCCGCCGACAAGCCGACCCCGGCCACTTCGGCTGTGCAGTGGCGGCCCTGGCGGGAGCTGAAATCTCTCCCTTTCTCCGAAGAAGACACCGCCATGCTCCTCCGGGTCCTTCTTGACCGAGAGGACGTTCTGGTGGGTGAGACGATGACGGGCTCCTCGGGTCTCCCTTGTTCTCCCCCTGCCCTATCTCCGTCTCCGGTGTCCGTGGATAAGAAGGGAAAGCAAAAATAGGGTAAGGTCCCGGCCCAGCCGTGTCACGCCCCCTGAGCTGATGGGCCATCGGGTCCTCCCCTATTACCCTTTAACACAGTCTGAATTACAAAGAAGACATCTTCAGAGTCTTCAGCGACTTCGATTCGAGTAACGGGCCCATCGCTACAAGGCCCAGTCAGTCCACAGAGTCGGGGTAAATGCTCAGAGCGACAATATCCTGCGATACCTTCGGTTGTCGCCGGACCCTGCCCTTAGCATGATCACAAAGGCAAGACTAAGGAGCAGGCCAACAATCATATCTCTCAGTCCGCTTCTCAGCAAAAGCCATCACCACCGCGGCTAAGGCATCAAACTGCGCATACGTCCTCGGACGCCAACACCAGTCTGTCGACTCCTTGTAGGCTCCTGTCGCCACCGCGGGTAAGGCATCAAACCGCGCATACGTCTTCGGACGCCAGCACCAGTCTGCCGACTCCTCGTAGGCCCCAGTCACCACCGCGGCTAAGGCATCAAACCGCGCATACGTCTTCGGACGCCAACACCAGTTTACCGACTCCTCGTAGGCTCCTATAGCCACAGCGGGTAAGGCACCAAACCGCGCACACGTCTTCGGACGCTAGTCCCAGTATCCCCGCATACAAGGAGTTGTCGCTCAAGGTAATCGAGCAGGCGATCAATGCCACCTTCCAGATACAACAAGCGGAAGGAGCCTGGATTGAAATCTGGGCAAAGAAAGGTCATTGACCTCGCCCTGCTAAGACACCAGCTCAGGGATATCCTCATGAGAATTTATCAACTCTGGACCCAGCACCTCTCCCTCCTACTCCCTTGGAGGCGGCCATCGCCAAGAAACAAGAGAAAAATAGGAGGAAGAACTTTAGAAGGCGGCTCAAGAAACAAGCTAAACAAGCAGCCGCCCTATAATCACCAGCCGAGCCAACGCCTCTCCAGAGGCTCCATCGGCTCATTGATGACCTGGAGGAATACGTTCCTCCTCGTCCTACCGGTGCTCTCCTACTCGACAGCTATATCCCATGGGAATTGAAGAAATGTAGAAACGAGCCCGCCTCAGAGACTGGGTCCAAGAGATGATCCAAAAGCTCAAGAACGGTGAAAGACTCCTGATCCCAGATGAGCTCTCCTTGTGCTATAAAGACAAGAAGATCACGACAGAGCAGCTGGAAGAAATGCTTCGGTGCTATACCTACAACATGGTGGCCATCCCACCTCCTGATAACATCAACGCTTCTCGGCGAGGCGAGCCTGTTGCCTCCTGAACCAGACAAAGAACCATTGCCCCGCTTGGGCTACAGCCAGCTCAAGAACACACAGGCCGTGGCCGAGGTCGTGGTCGGGGACGCGGTAGAGGCCGCGGGAGAATTCCCGAGCTACCCCTTCACCTGTCCACCAACGACCCGGAGTGAATCATCCTCTTTCGAGGAGAGGAACCTACCCCCATTCCGGAGGTAGAAATTTAGAAAGGACCCAGCATCTTTGATCCTTCCGGTATCAAAGAGGTCGCTGCCAACATCCCAATTCCTGCACCAATTCTGGCTTCTTCTGTAGAACAAGCAGGACCGTCCGGTAAGGACGAGCCAGCCCGCCAGTTACCCCTAGAAGAGCCATCATTGGCACCTGATGCGGGACGGACATGGGAGACCGACTCTATATGATGCGGACCTCGGACTCTAGATGGAGATGCGACCAGCAACACACAAATTGGAGAGACTTCGGCCCGACACTATGAGTTCCTATGGGCTATACGTCGCTAACAGAAACGCAAGCTCACTCGTCGTCCCAAGCGAGGGATACGCGGATCGTGCACGGTTGAGGAACCGGCAGAGTTCAAGGGTAGTCGACTCACTCTCACACTCACAGCGGTGACATGGACTCACGGGCTAGTTCCTATCAGACTCGGCAGCGGCCTAAGATCATATACTAAACTAGCAAGTAAATGCCAAGAAGTTACGATCTTTACCTCCACGCTCCCGGCGTGGGGAAGACAACCTCGGCCAATCCCGGACTCTCGGTTAAACACTTTTACAGCAGTACAATAATTTTGACCCACTCCACGCAGGGAGGTAACAGGTCACATGTGGGGCCCGGGAGTCACGACAATCGGGTTGACGGGCAGCATCTTGATGTCGCCCGACAATGCCGAACACGCGTTTGTGGTGCTGTCCGGACGGCGCGATCTACGGGTCCGTGGGGCCCATGGACCGCTCCAACCTCAAGCCCCACCCGCTGTGATGGGGACCCCTGGTGGCGCGCTTCCCTGGACGACGGTCGGCCGGAAGTACCGGTCGGAGGCCGATCGGCTCCGATCGCCAAGTTGTGGAATTGCTGTCCACGGACTGAAGCTTCTATTTTTCAGCGCGCACTCCGGCAAGATCAGACGCTGCGACCAATCTTGATGTCGGATCAAAGCACAGGAGGTACCCCTGGAAAGCTCTCTCGAAGTCCTTCAATCTAGACCCAGAGAGATGAACTGGATCTGCATGGATCTAGCCTTAAACTATTTTTGAAGTTTCTGTTGCACAGTACCCGAACTCTCAGAATAGCAGAGCAGTTTCCTGAGAACTACCTTTGACTGTAAATCAAACCTCCGATTCAGACGTTGACCTCTTCATGAAGGTTATGGAGGGGAGAGAGAGGAAAACGGCAATAGGTCTTGTGAAGGGATTGGTGGAGGCCTAGATTTGATATGGATTTTAGAGTGACTGGTGGTCGGATCTGGACATTGGCTGACAAAACTGTAGATGTATCTGAAGACGATTTTTAGAAAATAGGTGGAGGCCTTTAGAAATTCCACGAAAAATTGGGGATGGAGAGGAAGATGGACAGAACTCCCAGTAAATTTTGGATCTCCAGAAAAAATCAAAAGTTTTGTCAGAGATAGGAAACTCAGGGTGGCTATGGATCTGGACTGAAAACAGACAGATCTGGAAGAAACAGGTGGACGAAAATGTAAACATATGAAATGGAATCTAGATGACCAATCATTTTTTGTGGAATGTGGGGAGCACCTCTGGAACACACCCTTAAAATCCCAGCTCAAGAAGACGTCAGGGTGGAGAGCAGAAATTCGTGGAAGGCACCTCTGTCCTGGATGGACAGAACACCGGCAGCAACCGTGGTGGAGCGATGGCGGCACGTGGCGGCAGCGGCGATCACCGGAACTGATAGGGGAGGCTTCACACCTCTAGAATACAGCTTTCCAAGCTGAAAAGGGGGGAGAGGGGAGAGAGAGAAGGGGGCGTCCAAGGCCTTGCTCCAAGATTTTCTTCCAATTGAATGCATTAATTCTACTAAATTGAGAAATACATGGTATTTATATGAAAGACCAAAAGACACAAAATACCCTTAGACCTAGGGTTTGGGTAATAAACAAATGGGATAGAACTAATTAGTTCTAATACCATTTTACAAAAAACTAAAAAGGGTGATGGTGAGAGGGGGGCGCCCCCTAGACTTTGTAGGCAAGGTTGGTGGCCAACCTTGACCTTTAAGGCCAATTGTCTCCCACTTGGCCCACCCTTCTAGAAGCCCACATTTAAGGCCAATTGTCTCCCACTCGATCACGTGGGTGTCCGCACCAGCACCGCTGTTCCAAGAATCCACGGGTGATCAGAGTCAGTCCGATCCCGGTGGTAAGGGTAAGGCAGTGCAACTTCCCTACGGGGAGCGACACGGCAGCTCGCAGAAAGCTCAGCTTGACATACTACCCTCCTTGGAGGATGCTCGAGCCCGGGCCGACCGCAAGATCCTCCACCAGCTGAAGCGCTTCCCCGCCAGCATCACAATTTGGGAAGCCATCACTTGGAGTAAAGAGTTAAGAGAAACTCTCATCAAGATACTCCAAGAGCCAGAAGCTTACGAGACGCATGTCGCGGAAATGAAGGCTGCTGCCTATGAAGCCTTCACAACCACCGTCTCCTTCATGGAGAGGGACATGTTGCTATCCCCTCCATGCCACAACCGTCCTCTCTACATGAAAGGGAAGGTTAATGGGCATGATGTGAACCGGATTCTGGTGGACATTGGCGCCGCTCTCAACATCATGCCGCTCAAAACATTCAAGACTTTATATCTGACCCCATACCTCCAGAAGGTTCAAGCGGTCAAGATATCTGGCTTCAACCAAAACACCGAGGATGTCCTCGACCGGGTGGACATCGACCTGGTGCTCGATGATTTCACCTCTAAGGTGACATTCTACATCATCGATCCCAACACATCATATATGCTGCTACTAGGTAGACCCTGGCTTCATGAAAATTGGGTCATCCCGTCAACTCTCCACCAATGCATCAAGTATGCCAAGGGCGGGGAGCAACACACGGTATTCGCAGACTTGTCACCATTCACGCCAGCGGAATGCAATCTGGCCGACGTTGTGCTCTACTTCAAGGGAATTAGTTCGTACCATGTGATCAAGAGTAGAAGCAATGGCTGGCTCTCATAGGAAGACGATGATGATCTCTTCTTCGTTGATGAAGAGAAGGCCAAGCTTCGTCGGTTGGGCCTCAGCTCCAGGTCAACCCCGGATCACCCCAAAAGGCGCAAAATCGATTTTGAGGCCAACCTCATTAGTCGAGCTATCGGCAAGAGTATATGCTTGCCCCCAAACTACATCCAGTTCCCATGTGCATCCGAAGAACACAACGTTGAGTCATTGACGACATTTGTTGTCACCTTCAAGCGACAACGCAGAAATAAAAAGAAGGCCAACAGGGACAAACCCATTATCTTCTATAAGGGAGACATGGTCCCTCAAACCCCACCGGAGGATGACTTTGGCTGGTCCAGGCGAGCCGATGATACCCCTGAAGCAGTCTAAGTACTGGACGACCTGCCGCCGCATATTCGGGAAATGTGTCTAAAGCAACACATCCCTCAATGGCAAGATTTTACGCGACATGAATATTTTCACCGACTGTAGACCCATTCCCAGGTCCGGGGGTAACCCCCGTCCTTCTATGAGGATACCAGGGGATTAGGCTATGACCAAGACCCGGACTTTCACGCCTACTACGTAGTCAACGTCATAGGCTTGGCACAGCCAGTCGACGATCGAGCTAAAGTCGAAGCCCAATTCGATAGCTCTGGGGACGAGGAAGAAGAGATCCTGATCTCGATCCCCGTCAAAGATGGCACTCCAGTCCAAGCAGTCGAGGAATTGTCCTCGCCTCCCTGCCAAGATAAAGGGGCCGAAGAAGCTCCTCCTACCACCCGCATGTCGAAGGACCTGGTTCAACAAGCTGTTCCGACGAGGGAGGTATCCAGGATGCCGGCTGTAAAAGATCGTCAGCTCTAGAGGGCAACCCCGGGGAGACCTCAGCAAACCCGGTTGACAATTGCTAGCCAAAAGTCGGTGGCCCAGAACAATCCATGGTGGATTCCAGCGACAACCACTCTCCAGTCCCATCGACGTCAACCAGTGGCTTCGAGAATCGAGAAATGCACGAAGCCGACACTGATGATGAGGATTTCATCAACTTCCAACCCGCTCCTCCCGAGCTAGAGGACGACGGTCAAGAGACCATTGATGAGCTCGTTGACATCAACCTGGGCGAAGATGAAGCCCCCCAGCCCACATTCGTCGGTGCTCTCCTCACCGAGGTAGAAAGGCGGGGCTACAAGCAACTCCTGCTTGAGTATAAAGACTGCTTCGCCTGGACGTATAGGGAGATGCTGGGGCTAGACCCCTCCATAGTGGAGCACGAACTAGCCATTTATCCCTCGGTCACTCCAGTCAAACAGCCGCAGCGGCGCATGCGCCATGAGCTGGAGCTCCAGGTCGCGACCGAAGACAATAAAATGGCAGAGGTTGATTTCATCGAGCCGTGTATCTATCCGATCTGGCTCGCCAACATAGTCCCAGTCAAGAAGAAAAATGGTCAAGTCCGCATCTATGTCGACTTTCGGGACCTCAACAAAGCTTGTCCGAAGGACGACTTCCCAGTCCCAATCACAGAAATAATGGTCGACATGACCACTGGACATGAGGCCTTATCTTTTATGGACGGGTCATCCAGTTATAACCAAATCCGTATGTCCCTCAAAGATAAGAACCACACAGCCTTTAGATCCCCCAAAGGGATTTTCAACTACAGGTGCATGCCCTTCGGTTTGAAGAATGTCGACGCTACTTACCAAAGGGCCATGACCAAAATATTTGACGAGATGCTGCACAATACCGTCGAATGCTACGTCAACGACCTCGTCGTCAAGACTAAAAGGTGCGAAGACCATTTGCGTGATTTACGCCATGTCTTCAAGTGTCTCCGGCAATACGGGCTCAAGATGAACCACATGAAATGCGCCTTTGGCGTATCCAGCGGCAAGTTTCTCGGCTTCATTGTCTGATACCGAGGAATTGAGGTAGACCCAAGCAAGATCAAAGCAACCCAGGAGCTTCCACCACCCAGTGACATCACCGAGCTCAGGTCCTTCCAAGGGAGGTTGACCTACATTCGGAGGTTTATCCCTAACCTCTCCGGATGCATGCCTTTTGGCAAGCTGATGAAGAAAGACGCCTTGTTTATATGGGACTCTGAATGCCAGGCTACTTTCGAGCAAATCAAGGAATACCTCCTTACTCCTCCAGTTCTAGGGGCACCAGTTAAGGGCAAACCCCTCATACTCTATATTACTGCCATGGAGGCTTCCCTAGGAGCTCTGTTGGCACAAGTCAATGAGGAGGGTAAAGAGCAGCCCCTCTATTACCTCAGCCGAAAGCTAATCGGTGCCGAGTACCGATATTCCTTCATCGAGAAGGTCTACTTGGCATTAGTGTTCACCGTCAAAAAGTTGCGGCATTACCTCCTATCCCACTGTGTCGAGCTTATATCCAAGCATGACCCCCTGAAGTATCTCCTCCGACAACCCGCCCTCTCAGGCAGACTGGGAAGGTGGGTTCTCCTACTGATGGAATATGACATTACTTATATTCCCAGAACAGTAATCAAGGGACAGAGTATGGCTGAATTCTTGGCAGCCCATCCAGTGCTCGACGACTCACCTTTCAGCTCGGAACTCCCGGACGAGGAGTGCCTTGCTGTTCAATCACAACAACCAGTTGAACAGAGTGGAGATGTCTTGCATTACTGGCAGCAAAGCGCTCTCGCAACCAATGTACCTTGTTGGGAGCTCTACTTTGATGGCGCTTCCCGAGGGATTTCCCGGAGCAACCAGGATCCAACCACCATGGCAGGTGCCGACATTATTTTCCTGACTCCTCAGGGTGGAGTTTTGTACAACTCCTGTGCTCTCATGAAATCCCTGACCAACAATGAAGCTAAGTATGAAGCTCTACTCATTGGGCTCCAAATGGCTCTCCACATGGGCATCAAATGCCTCAAAGCCTACGGGGACTCCCAGCTGATAGTTCGGCAAGTCCTCGGCATCTATGACGTACGAAAATCGGAGTTGATTCCGTACCACGCTGCCATCACTAGATTAACCCAGAAATTCTATTTCTTTGAAATAGATCATATTCCTAGAAGCATCAATGCTCAGGCTGACGCCCTGGCAAAATTGGCTGCGACCATCAAGCTCCCGCCCGAGGGTGAGGTCGACATCATCATCAAACACAGAAGACTGATGCCAAGCTCACTCGAAGACAACATTGGTCTCACCATTTATGAGGTCCACGACCTTGACCAGAACACTCCTCCATATAAAGAGGATTGGCGCATGCCTATCGTCAAATTCAAGAAAGGGTGGCAACCCCCTGACCGGGCTTAAAGAGTCCAATTGCTCCGCCGAGCGACCTCCTATGAGTTGATTGGCGACTCCCTGTACCGACTCGTCCATGAGAAGGACAAGTCAATTCTCCTGAGATGCGTCTCTCCAACGGAGGGTCAAGCCATCATGCAGGAGGTTCACTCTGGATTGTGCGACGTGCACCAGGCCGGAGACCGAATGAAGCACAGCATTAAGCTCAAGGGTTTCTATTGGCCAACCATGTACGTGGATTGTGTCCAGTATGCCCGTACATGCCATCAATGCCAAGCCTTTGGCCCAGTACCCAGAAGACCTCCTAACCCATTGCATCCTACAGCCCCCACGTGGCCCTTCGCTGAGTGGGGCATGGACATTGCGGGGCCTTTCCCGCCATCTTCTAAGGGCCATAAATACATCTTGGTCGCCACTGACTATTTCTCTCACTGGGCGGAGGCACTTCCCTTGCCGGAGGTCACCGGTGAGGTGGTTGCCAGATTCATCCGGTATAACATCATTTACCAGTTCGGGACCCCCAGTCACATCGTGTCTGACAATGGGACACTGTTCAAGAATAGGGCCGTGTACCAGCTAGCGGCCAAGTTTCACATCAACTGGAGAACCTCTTCGGTCTACAACCCCCAGGCCAATGGCTTAGCGGAAGCCTTCAACATGACCCTCTGCAAGCTCCTGACTAAAATGGTTAGCCACCATAAATGTGATTGGGGTGAGAAGGTCTTCGAGGCACTATGGGCCTACCGGATGATCTACAAAACTCCTACGGGGTGTTCGCCGTTCTCCCTCGCATACGGGGTAGAAGCCGTTATCCCCATTGAAGTCCAGTTAGCCTCCTACCGCGTGGCGGTCCACACCGGCTTCGCCGGCCCAGATGAAAATGAATACCAGAGAAGGCTAGAAGAGCTCGCCGACTTGGAAGGCAAATGACTCGAAGTCTATAAACACCTACAAGTATACCAAGCCCGTATGACGCGAGCCTATGATAAACTCATCAAGCAGCGAGCCTTCAAACAAGGTGACCTCGTCATGATCAAGGAAAAGGGAATCATGGCGGGGCGCCCCAGTGAAAAATTGCAGCCGAATTGGCGAGGTCCATACATCATCCGCAACGTCTACGAGGGCGGGGCCTACACGGTCGTTGACCACAAAGGTCACAGACCCTTCCCGCCTTTCAATGGCAAGCATATGAAGCTATACTATGCACCTGAACACGAGTTCATGCGCCAACCGGACTAGGGTTCACGTCCCAGCTACTACCAGTGAGGCCGGCCTTCCCCTGTGAAGGGTCTAACCAGCCAGTTCTTCCAGTCTCCAATTCCCAGCCAAGCAGTAGGGCCAACCAAGCCCTCCCAGAGCCATCGCCAGGCATTTTTGGGAACTAATTCCCTGCCTTCGTTCTTGTCACAACGAGAGCAAGGGCATCGCTGCACCGACAACAATCCAGCCGTCAGGCTCCCAGGTAAGTCAAAAAAAACAAAAAAATGAGGTCAAAAATAGAGATACCCCGGCAGACTCAGCTGTCCTCTTTTGCAAGGAGGCGACTGGGGGCAAAAAGGCCAATAACCCGGTTGAGGTGAAAATCCAAAAGGGCACCTCAGGCAAAATGGGGAAACCCCTCGACATGAAAGCCTACAAGGGCGCGTCGGAAAAAGCTAAAGGGGGTCGGCTCTGGCGAAAACTTGAAAGGGCAGTAGAGCCGATAACGAGAAAGTCTTCCTCTCCCCGCCAGTCAGGGTGGCGTTCCACCCACTCCTCAGTAAATCATTAGCCCAACCAAATGCCAACCTTCCATCAACTCACATTGCCAGAGCACTGATCGTACGATCTCCAGTCAACCTTACATCACCCAGCTCAGCTCAAGCCACCTTTGGCGCTCGCTTCGATGCGGCGGGCCGACAACTCTCTGTGGTGGTACGACATCCTAGTTGCCATCCCAGCGAATTCCAGTCCCAGCCTATCCCCAGACTCTTACCAGTCCACACCACTGCATTCCACACTTCCTGTAAATCCAGAGCTCCCAAGTCTCATTATAATTCCAGTTCTCCTAGTAATTGATGCGGGACAGACACGGGGACCGACTCTAAGTGATGCGAACCTCGGCCTCTAAATGGAGACGCGACCAGCAACATATGAATAGGAGAGACACTTCGGCCCGACACTAAGAGTTCCTATGGGATATAAGTCGCTAACAAAAATGCAAGCTCACTCATCGTCCCAAGCGAGGGGAAACGTGGATCCGCGTGGTTGAGAAACCGACAGATTCAAGGGTGGTCGACTCACTTCCGTGCTCGGATCGAGCCACGGGACGGGTCACTCTCTTGCTCACAGCGGTGACATGAACTCACGGGATAGACTCCTAACGCACTCACAGCAGCATATGACCATATACTAAACTAGCAAATGAATGCCAAGGAGTTAAGACTGTTACCTCCATGCTCCCGGCGTGGGGAAGACAACCCCGGCCAAATCCGTACTCCCGGTTAAACAAGTTTTACCGTAGTACAAAGTTTTGACCCACTCCACGCAGGGATGTAATAGGTCACATGTGGGGCCCGGGAGTATCGGGAAGTCGGTTGACGGGCAGCATCTTGATGTCGCTCCGACGGTGCCAAAATCCACGTTTTAGTGTTGTCCGGACGGTGCGATCTGCGGTTCATGGGGCCCACGTGCTGCTTAGTCCTCCGGACCTGACGGGGTGGGTCCCGCTATGATGTTGACACCTGGTGGTGCGCTTCCCTGGACGACAGTCGGACTGGAACACCGGTCGGGGGTCGGGCGGCTCCGATCTCCACTTGTCAGAAGTGCTGGCCACGGATCTGCAACCTCTGTTTTACAGCGCGCGACCCGACGAGATTTATTGCTACGATCAGCACCGATGTCGGATCGGCACGAAACTAGTGCCATTGGAACGCTGACTCAAAATTCTTCGACCCTCTATCACTCCAGAAAATTCGTTGTGACTGTGCTTCTGATGGAGAATTTTAGAACTGGACTGATCTCTGTTTCAGATCTGGCTGGACAGAAATAAACTTTCCTGGGAGTTGGCATTGACCGCGATGTACACCTCCGAATCAGAAGATGAGTTCTTCACAAACGTTGTGTAGGGGAGAGAGAGGAAAATGGGGATAATTTTTATGAACGATTTAGTGGAGGTTTGGGTGGGGAAAGATATTTTATACTGCTGGGTGGTCGAATCTGGGCAGTGGCAGATAGAACTGAGTTAGGATCTGAAGTGAATTTTTAGAAAACATAAACGAGATCTTAAATTCACAAGAAAATTTATGGAAGAGGTATTAGATGGACAGAACCCCCAATAAAAATTACAACTCGATCAGACATGAATAAGGTGGGTTCATAGATGAACTATCTGATGGCTGTGACAGAGGATAGACTGCAGGCAGATCTGGAAGGAAGGAGAGTACAAAAATGGAAAAATGGAAAACATGGACTACAAGCTCCACCAATTTTTCTAGGATGTGTTGATGACCTCTAGGACTCACCCTGAAGATTTGAAACCCATCAGATCTTGAGGCTGAAAGCTAAAATTCCGGGAATGACCTGATGTCTTGCGATTGGTAGAATATCGACGATGGCGGTGGCGGTGCAACGGCGGCTCGATGGCGGCGGCGACGGTGACGACGAACTCCACACCAGATAGATGAGACTTCCCACCTCAGAACACAGCCCTTCCAGCTGAAAGAAGAAGAGATGAGAGAGAGAAAGGGGCGGCCCTTATTTGGAGCTCCGAGAAAATCTCTGAATTTTTATGCATTAATTGTGATAGAAATGAAAATTACAACATTTTATATGAATTGACCTCCCATGGTAAATGACTAGCCATGCCCTAAGATCTAGGGTTGATGGGGGGCATCTTAGGAAAGCCAAATTACATATTCCCCATGTGGTCAAAGAGAGGAAAGAAAAGAAAACAACTAGCCTAATAGAGCCAAAAGAGGGGGCGCCCCCTTCATGGGCCTATCTTGGGCCAAGTTGGTCCAAGGCCATCAAAAGGCCATCCACAAGCCCATGAGAGCTTATAGGCCTTCCAACCTAGGTGGCCCATGAGAAGGAGAAGCCCAATTGGGCCTTAAGTCATTTAAAGACCCATTATGAAGTCTAGTGGTCCAATATGGCCACACTTCTTAATGGACTCTAAAGAGCTTAATCCAAATGGCTTATTAAGAGCCTTACAAAGAGCCCAACATGAAAACTGATGCGGGATGGACACGGGGACCGACTCTAAGTGATGCAGACCTCGGACTCTAAATGCGGACGCGACCAGTAACATATGAATAGGAGAGACACTTCGGCCCGACACTAATAGTTCCTATGGGCTATACGTCGCTAACAGAAACGTAAGCTCACTCGTCGTCCCAAGCGAGGGGAAACGTGGATCCGCGCGGTTGAGAAACCGACAGAGTCAAGGGTGGTCGACTCACTTCCGTGCTCGGATCGAGCCACGGGACGGGTCACTCTCTTGCTCACAGCGGTGACATGAACTCACGGGCTAGACTCCTAACCCACTCACAGTGGCATATGACCATATACTAAACTAACAAATGAACGCCAGGGAGTTAAGACAGTTACCTCCACGCTCCCGGCGTGGGGAAGACAACCCCTGCCAAATCCATACTCCCGGTTAAACAAGTTTTACTATAGCACAAAGTTTTGACCCACTCCACGCAAGGAGGTAACAGGTCACATGTGGGGCCCGGGAGTATCGGGAATTGGGTTGACGGGTAGCATCTTGATGTCGCTCCGACGGTGCCGAAATCCGCATTTTAGTGCTGTCCGGACGGCACGATCTGTGGTTCGTGGGGCCCACGTGCTGCTTAGTCCTCCGGACCTGGCTGGGTGGGTCCCGCTGTGATGGTGACACCTGGTGGTGCGCTTCCCTGGATGGCAGTCAGACTGGAACACCGGTCGGAGGCCGGGCGGCTCCGATCTCCACTTGTCGGAAGTGCTAGCCACGGATCTGTAACCTCTGTTTTGCAGCGCGCGACCTGACGAGATTTGTTGCTGCGATCAGCACCTATGTCGGATCGGCACGAAACTAGCGTCGTTGGAACGCTGACTCAAAATTCTTCGACCCTCTATCACTCCAAAAAATTCGTTGTGACTGCTTCTGATGGGGAATTTTAGAATCGGACTGATCTCTGTTTCAAATCTGGCCGGACAGAAATGAACTTTTTTGAGAGTTGGCATTGACCGTGATGTAGACCTCCGAATCAGGAGATGGGTTCTTCACAAAAGTTGTATAGGAGAGAGAAAGGAAAACGGAGATAATTTTTATGAACGATGTTGTGGAGGTTTAGGTGGGGAAAGATATTTTATACTGCTGGGTGGTCGGATCTGGGCAGTGGCAGACAGAACTGAGTTGGGATCTGAAGTGAATTTTTAGAAAATATAAACGAGATCCTAAATTCACAAGAAAATTTATGGAAGAGGTATTAGATGGACAGAACCCCCAATAAAAATTACAACTCGATCAGACATGAATAATGTGGGTTCATAGATGAACTATCTGATGGATGTGACAGAGGACAGACTGCAGGCAGATCTGGAAGGAAGGGGAGTACAAAAATGGAAACATGGAAAACATGGACTACAAGCTCCACCAATTTTTCTAGGACATGTTGATGACCTATAGGACTCACCCTGAATATTTGGAACCCAGCAGATCTCGAGGCTGAAAGCTAAAAGTCCGGGAATGGCCTGCTGTCTCGTGATTGGCAGAATACCGACGATGGCGGTGGCGGTGCAACGGCGGCTCGATGGCGGCGGCGGCGGCGATGACAAACTCCACACCAGATAGATGAGGCTTCCCACCTCAGAACAGAGCCTTCCCAGCTACAAGAAGAAGAGAGGAGAGAGAGAAAGGGGCGGCCCTTGCTTGGAGCTCCAAGAAAATCTCTAAATTTTTATGCATTAATTGTGATAGAAATGAAAATTACAACATTTTATATGAATTGACCTCCCATGGTAAATGACTAGCCATGCCCTAAGATCTAGGGTTGATGGGGGGCATCTTAGGAAAGCCAAATTACATATTCCCCATGTGATCAAAGAGAGGAAAGAAAAGAAAACGACTAGCCTAATAGAGCCAAAAGAGGGGGCGCCCCCTTCATGGGCCTATCTTGGGCCAAGTTGGTCAAGGCCATCAAAAGGCCATCCACAAGCCCATGAGAGCCTATAGGCCTTCCAACCTAGGTGGCCCATGAGAAGGAGAAGCCCAATTGGGCCTTAAGTCATTTAAAGACCCATTATGAAGTCTAGTGGTCTAATATGGCCACACTTCTTAATGGACTCTAAAGAGCTTAATCCAAATGGCTTATTAAGAGCCTTACAAAGAGCCCAACATGAAAACCCAAGTACAACACATATTACATGCCCAAATACAATGTAAATAAGTGCTAAAACAAATCAAATAAATGCTAAAAGTGTCCAAACTCAAGGCGGAGATTCTAGACTATCTCCGAGCCAAAGAGAAGCTGATGTAGCTCGAGTGGTGCTCCGCGTATGGTACTGAAGGATCGCCGGTTCGTGCTTCTCGCTCGCTCTGGTGTCCGCACCAATTCTCCCCGGGTGGGAGAAACTCGACCCTGTCGAGTAAGGGTCTGCATCGCTCTGGTAGCGCTCCAGTAGGTCCGGATCTATCCGCTGCAACTCTTCACGAGTGATCCAAGTATCCTCGGTGGCAGGTCGCCCTCTCCAACGCACTAGGTAGCGCGGGTAGGATCCACTCCTGGTAACTGTCACTTGCTCATCCAGTATATGATCTATATGCTCTCGCTGTCGTGGAAATGTGGTTGGTGGTAGACACTCAAGTGTGGGATCACTCTCAATGGGGGGAGATGGCTCTAAAGGCTCACTAGGGATCACCGATGGGTCCCTATATGCAACTAGATCCGACACACTGAAAGTTGAGCTTATACCATATTCCTCGGGTAGGTCCACAACATACGCATTGGATCCAACGCGTTTCAACACTCTAAATGGACCGCCTCCGCGAGCTTGTAATTTCTTTACGGCTCCAGAGGGAAACCGTTCAGGTCTTACCCTGATCATGACATATTCACCCTCTTGGAACTCATGGTGGTGTCAATGGGCATCGGCTAGCTCCTTATACCGTGCATTGCTGGCCTCAATGTGACGACGGATGTCATCATGCAAACTCCTAACATGCCTAGCAAAAGACTCGGCAGACTCAGACGCTCGTGCATGAATGGGCATGGGAACAAGATCCACTGGCTTCCTAGGCCTACCACATGTGACAATCTTGAATGGACTCATACCGGTAGACCTGTTAACCGAATCATTATATGCAAATTCTGCCAATGGTAAATGAGATCCCAATCCCCTACACGGTCCCTGACAAGACACCTCAAAAGGTCACCCAGACTCCTATTGACCACCTCGATCTGACCATATGTCTGGGGATGATATGCAGTGGAAAACTTGAGGTGAGTACCCAACATATGCCACATTGTCTTCCTGAAATAACTGGTAAATCTAATATCACGGCCAGACACTATGGTACGAGGCAACCTGAACTTGCACACCACATGAGTAAGGAATAGGCGGGCTACCCTCGAAGCATCCGAAGTCTTCGAGCAGGGAATGAAAAGGGCCATCTTCGAGAACCGGTCAACTACCACATAGACCGAGTCATGCTTCCTAGAGGTACGTGGCAATCCCAAGACAAAATCAATGCTAACATCATGCCACGGGGCATCAGGCACGGGAAGAGGTGTATAAAGGCCCAAGCTTTGCTTGTTCATTTTGGTTGTAGCACATGTACGGCACTGGGTCACAATATGAGCAACATCACGCTTCAAGCTCGGCCAATAAAATCTATGCTCAATAGCCTCGATAGTCTTGTTCCGACCAAAGTGGCCGGCTAGACCTCCCGCATGTAGTTCCCAGACTAAGAAGTCTAGAACCGAAGTTCGGGAAACACAAAGTCTGCCTCCTCGAAAGAGGTAACCCTCCTGAAGCACATAATCATCAAGGTCTCTAGAGGGTCTGGCCTGGAGAGTGGTATAAATCTGACTGAAGTCAAAACAGTCAACATAGGCCTCTCATCTTCTCTAACCCAACGACCTCAGCACTCATGGTAGTCAGTAGACATGCTCGCCGACTCAAGGCATCAGCCACCTTGTTCTCCACTCCAGCCTTATGTTTAAGCACAAATGTGTACTGCTGGAGATATTCAACCCATCTGTTGTGACGCGCATTAAGCTTCTTTTGGGAATGGAGGAACCTCAAGGCCTCATGATCGGAGTACAAGACAAACTCCTGATGTAAAAGATAGTGCCTCCAATGCCTAAGAGCCTGAACAACTGCGTAGAATTCCTTATCATAAGTGGAGTATCGCAGTTTCGCATCATTCAGCTTCTCACTGAAATATGCGACCGGGTGGGCCTCCTGACTCAACACTCCTCCAATACCAACACCCGACGCATCACAAGAGACCTCAAACACCTTGGAGAAATCTGACAATCGAAGGATCGGTGTCTGGGTCATGCGCTCCTTGATGTCCTTGAAGGCAACAGCCGCGGCCTTCGTCCATACAAACGTGCCCTTCCGAATACAGTCCGTGATCGGGGCAGTGACGGAGTTAAATCCGCGGATGAAACGACGATAGAACGTCGCGAGGCCATGGAAGCTACGGACATCATGGACCGTACGGGGTTCCGGCCACTCAATAATGGCTCGGACCTTCTCCGGATCAGCGGAGACCCCAGTACTAGACACAATAAAACCCAAGAAGGTAAGCTGCGGTGTCATGAAGGCACACTTCTGTGGGTTCGCAAACAATTGCTCTCGCCTCAAAAGTAGACAGACCTGCCGTAGATGGTCCAAGTGGTCCCCTTTAGTGCGACTATATATAAGGATATCATCAAAATACACAACCATAAAGACTCCAATGAATGGTCGAAGGACCTGAGTCATGAGTCACATGAAGGTGCTAGGGGCATTGGTCAACCCAAAGGGCATAACCAACCACTCATATAGATCATCCTTGGTCTTAAATGCGGTCTTCCACTCATCACCTAGCCTAATCCTCACCTGGTGGTAGCCACTCTTAAGATCGATCTTCGAGAAGATAGTGGCACCGGCCATCATGTCTAGCATATCATCTAGGCGGGGAATAGGGAACCTGTACTTTACGGTGATTTTGTTGATGGCACGACTATCAATGCACATTTTTCACGTACCATCCTTCTTTGGGGCGAGTAATGCGGGAACAGCACACGGACTCATGTTGTCCCGAACAGACCCTCTCTGCATCAACTCATCGACCTGCCGTTTTAGCTCAGCATGTTCGGTGGGACTCATGCGATAATGAGGAAGATTGGGAAATGAGGAGTCCGGAATCAGGTCGATAGCATGCTGAATATCCCGCATAGGTGTGAATCCCTCGGGAAGCTCCTCGGGAAAAATATCAGTGAACTTCTGCAGAATAGGAATGACATCGGATGGGAGTTCACCCTCGGACTTCGGTTCCACCTCTCTGACCGTAATAGCAAACATAGGGCAACTCCTACTAGCCTCCCGCTCCATTTCTCGGGAGCTAATCATCATCAATCTCCTAGTCGAGGGCTCACTTGTGCCAGAGGTAACGGTCATAGCCCGGGCTGGGGATGGGGTACTGGGCCCGGGGACGGAAGGCTCTTGGGCTGAGTGGGGTGGAGGGTAATCCATCGGCCATCATGGTCGAAGGTACAGGTGTTCGACCGGCCATGGAGTGTGGCATCCCGACCAAATAACCACGGCCTACCAAGAATGATATTGCCCACCTCCATGGGGAGGACATCACACCAGATCTTGTCACGTTAGGCATGGAACTGCAGTGGGACCAAACACCGCAGCCTGATCAGAATGGAGGTGGAATCCACCCATGATACTCGATAGGGGCAAGGATGGTCCACGGGAGTAAGATCAAGATGTGAGACTGCGCCTGTGGAGATTGCATTGATGTAACTCCCACTATCGATAATCACCTTACACACATGCCCTCCCAGCCTACAGTATGTATGAAAGATGGTGGTCAGACGCCAGTCATCACTGGCCTGTGGCTGGGTGAGAATACACCCGACGACCCCCAAGTGGGTATCGTCCGAATGCTGGGCATCCTGGCCATCACCTTCAATCTCATAGTATTCGTCAGCTAGCTCTTGATCTGCTTCATAGCTGACTAACACAAGATCTGAAGAGGTGGCGTCCCTGGCCTGTGTGTCCCCAATGACAAGAGACTGGCGAGTGGGACACTGGTTGGCAAAATGGCCAAACCCGTTGCAGCGATAACACTACTGCCGTGATCCACTAGGCTCTCCGATCAAAGGTCCTTTCCCCTTATCTTCCCGACGGATAGGAGGTGTAGGCAACAAAGGATGAGCAACGGGTGCGGGTGCCGGTGGACGGACCGTGGGTGCCGTGGGTTGGGGACGAGGAGGGATATCCCTCGGAGGTGGAGGGCGAGGCCTAGGAGCGAATGGCTTGGGACGAGTGGGCTCCTGAGGTCGAGCCATGGGGGCCCTCGGATATGTGCCTGAAGAGCCACGGGGCTCGACACTACGAATGGGAAAGGGGCCCAACCGATGGGTAGGCTCAAACTCGGCCTCGAATTGCTCAAATTCGAGAGCAACCTGATATGCCTGTTACAAAGTGGTCACATTGCGACGAAAAAGTTCATATTGGTAGTTCGGCCGCAGACCTCTTCGAAAGTGTGATATGGTCACGGTGCTCTCTTCCGTAACTCCACACCACAAATAATACTCATCAAACTCGGCGGTGTACTCAGTCACGGACCGGTTCCCTTGGGAGAGACTTTGCCATTTGTCTATGAGACGCTGGCGATACGTGGCAGGAAGGTATTTCTGCCTCAACTTCATTTTCATGTCATCCCAAGTACCGATCGGGGTTGATGTCGCTGCACTAACAGGCTCTCCACATTGATCTGTAGATTCTAAGAAAAATCCACTTAGAAAAACTAAGAAGAATTAATGGAAAAAGGATGAGAAAAGGGGAGCATGCGAGGATGCTAAGGGGAATATGATCGCCAGAGACGCGAGGGCCTCAAAGATATAACAATAAATAATGGAGGGATCGCGAATATAAATACCTCAAAGCGTGGGAGATTGTGAGTGTACCTTTCTCTTCCGATCGGCTGGCCGATGAAGAGAGTTCTTCTTGTTGATTACCCTTGCAAAGATCAAAGACAACAACCAATAACAATAGGAATTAGTAAACGCAAGGTGTAGTATCAAATCCACAATATAAACATGAATATGAAAACATAGACTAGAACATACCTTGTGGGTGTTGCCCTCTTAAACCCCTTAGACAAAGGGAAGGATGTAATATGATGAATGGTATAAAAATAAGTGCAAGTGTTGCACTGTTGGAGGGAGGTCCTCAACGTGGTTGAGGAATAAAATTAACAGCAGATGAATAACCAAGATGCATGCATGCGTGTGAACTAATGCAATGAAACAAAACAGAAAAAGAGAATTAAAGGGAGATAAAGAAATCTGATGATTTTTCTCCTTTGGCTTTGATGCAAGCTCGGGAGGGAGCCTCCTTCAAAAGGATGAAGCTTTAGATGCCCAGGGCGCTCCCTCCGTGAGCCAACAATTGAGAAGCACTTCCCCTGTAAAAATAAAAAAAAACCTCCCTTTCGACAGAGCCGCAGGGGCTCTATTTATAGGGGAGATTAGATGAGTTTTAATCCGATAAAGATTAGGAAATTTAATTTTAGCATGAGACAAATATTGGAAGGGGTCCTCCCAATCATAGAAAGTCATTAGGGTCCTTTCCGAAGTGAAAAGGGGCTCAAAACGAGGAAATAAGGAGGTTCTGGGAAAGTTCGAAATTCAACACAAATTGATGACCTGGAGACGGTCGCTTCTTAAAATGACGCTCGCGGAGGAAACGTCATTTTAAGAATTGACGACTTGCAGAGGGGCGTTATTTAGAATTTAACACGAATTTCGGTCGGATTCAAAATCTCAAAATATAGCAATGGAAATGACGACCGGACTTGGTGCGTTAATTAAAAATGACGACTTGCACAGCGTCGTCAATTAAAATAATAAAAAGCCAAAAAGAATGGACGACCGGGAATTTGGGCGTCAATTAAATTGACGTCCGATTTAGGGTCGTTATTTCAAAATATTCAAAACATGGCCATTTTTTATTTCTCAATATTATTTTTTCATTTTTTAGGTGGAGGTATATCTAACTGTGCTGATTCCGAATACTATTTTTTCATATTTTTCTGACACCCGGAAGGCCACCAAATCACCTCTGGAAGAGGGTTAAAAATAATAATATAATTTGAAAATGACGACCGTGCAAATGTCGTTAATTCCTTTTTTTCAATTTTTTTCATTGTTTATTTCATTTAAAATCAAACAAACGCCTCTTGCTAAGTCGTTAATTCATAAAAAAATCTGAAAAATTCTCAGATAAATTCAGAAAAATAAGAAAATGAGTGGAATTGACGCCTCTATTGATAGTCATCATTTTTCTTTTTATTTTCTTAAATTTTCTTAAAAATAAATGACGCCTCCCATCACGCCGTTAATTTTGAAAAATTCATAAAAATAGGAAAAAATAAGAAAAGGGAGAAAAGGGAGAAATCTAAGAAAAGTGTAAAAAATCACTCAAACAAAGTTAATTTGAGGGTCAAATTGGGACATTACAAGATAATATGAGATGTACTCACAGTAACGTCAATTTTGGCGTGTCTACAGCTGCCCCGCCTTGGCGTCTGATTTGCAAGGGAGCAGAGCGAAATGAAAAGTAGATGCCAAGGTGTGATGAAACACGCATTCAACATCACTTGATGAGAATTGAATCAAAAGCTCGAGATGAAGCAATCCCGGAAAATTCAATGAAATCAACGATGTTTGGATAAAAGATGGAGTGTGCACGCGGGCATGAAAAGGAATGATCAACTTCCAGCGCGGTGGAAGTACCCCAAGTCACAAACCTGTAGGTTTCACCATTGGGGAGCGGTTACCAGCCAATGTGGACGTGCTGCAGCCAAGGTGGATCAAAGGAAAATGATTGAAATAAGAGGATAGAAATCCAAACAAGGAACTTTCGAGAAAATGACCCAAAACAGCGATAAAACGAACTGAGGATTCCATTCAGCAATGAATATCTCATATATGGAAAGATTAAGATCAATTTGACTATCCAAATCAGCTTATCAGAATGATTTTCCAATGTTGATTCAAAGTCCTATATGAATGCATGCTGGGTTTAAAAGGAAAAATTAAAACAAATAAAAATATAAGATAATCAAGGATAATATTGTTAAGCTGTCAAGACTGAGTCAAGAAACCAATTTCGCGAGCTGATACTAAGCCGAAGCTCGTTTATCCGCGCACTATCTCACAAAAGGGAACCATCATCCCCAGTCTTGGACGGCTCAACGGCCTATCCGTATGACAAAGACTCCTCTGGAACCATCATTATTTTTGATGAAGGGGAACTCAAATTTCAGATTTACCAAAGTCACAAGGTCCTTGATATAATCTAGTAGCGTATGTAACATATAGTAAAAATGCATATAGGAAGATGGTGATAGCAATAAGCATATGGGGAACTGAAAAAATGCATCACATAATGCAGTCACCGTGGGACTTGAATGTTGATGCCCAGACGGTGGGACCAAGGGCTTCTTCCTGCACTCAAAAGTTCATTAGCCAAGATATGAAAGATAACAAGCAATGAATATGACATTTAAGCATAGCAAGTATAATATGAATCAGAGCATCAATAAGCAACATAGACATCAAAGCAACCAAAGCTTGGTGTGGATAGCATTCAAGCATGAATCAAAGCGAAGCATGTTTAGCATGAATAGCATGAGTTAAATCATAGCATTGCAAAGCATCATTGTTTGTTGTTTGTCATGAGGATGACAATCTTGGCATGTGAGATTGAGATTGGATGATCAGAATCGAGTAATGCCCAGTGTAGAGTGATCAAGTGAAATCAGTAGGAGTTTATTAAAACGATGATCAATTAATGCCCAGTATAGAGAGATGATAATCAGGAGTGTCCATAGTGACGAATCATGATGATATTGGGAAGAATCAAAAGATTGATAGCGGTGAAGGGAGAGGACTCATCCCATGCTCTTGATCCTTTATAAAATTGTTGTTCCTACAAAAACACCATCAGAAAATACAATGCAATTTTTTTTGGATTTTGAATTATGCAAATTTTTATGGGTTTAAAAAGATATTCAAATTTTTATGTGGATTTTTTAGAAAATATTTGAAAATTTTTTTGTGGATTTTTAAAAACATTCATTTTTTTTGGATTTTGATCATGAAATATTCAATTTTTTGGGGATTTTGATTAGGAAATATTCAATTTTTTATTTTGATCAGAAAATATTCAAAATTTTTTAGATTTTGATTTAGACTTTGTTAATGGAGCATCAAAGGATATTTTTGAACCACTGGCTAGGGGTCCTCGTTCCTTCCCCTTTCGCTAAAAAATACCCAAAGCCGGGCGTGCATTTAAAGGTGGCGCCCTACAGCCGACTGTCCATGGTTAACGGTGCCCCTACCAAGGCCATACCTGATAAACATTCGGTCTTAGAGGGAGAAGAGAAGAACAATTGGAGATAAACTTTATGCAGGATGAGAGACATCGAGACTTAAATTCCTTCCGGGGTATTACCCCTCAAAGAGGTGGTCTGTTGCGCCGGGGCTTTGTGCCTTTGATTTTTAGACCCTTGACATGCATACGACCAGGGTTTTCTCTGCGGGGACTTTGCCTCTCTTGACATGCCATAATTCATAATTTTGCATTTATCAAAATTTTGACTTGATTTTTCATAATAGCCCTTTTTGGCTAGATGTATCATGAAATTTGATTTTAGTTTGGGTCAAGACTGTCCATATTTGAGACTTCTCTCATATTGTGGATTACCTAGGTTGGTCATCTCATCCATCAACCTCTTGCCCCTGCATTCGGCCAAGCAAAGAAGAGAAAAGACTTTCAGATATACTCATGGCATGGCCAAAGTAGGGACGGTGTTTACCCAAAGGAGCCGGCTAAGGACGCCGTGAAGTATGTGCGGTGCCCAGCTAAGGGTTGCTCTTAACAAGCGGGGAGAGAATGTTGAATTCCCAGCGCGGGGTTCTTATAACCAAAGTGCTGCATAGCAAGCCTAAAGACTCTTTTCAATTTTTTTTTTAAAGATGAAATTCAATAAAGATAAATTCCTAGGATAAAGGCTTAAAATATCACTCTTAATCATGTTAAGAAGCACTTCACTTTAAAAATCATGCGTGAAGCAATGAGAAAATGATATCATAAAAATGCTTACTTACGTCAACATTTTACCTTGCGATCTTTGTTGAAGCAGCTACCGTGAGAGGCGGGGTTGATCATCGTGGGATAGTCCACTTAGGCAGATAAAAGGATTGGAAGCAAATGATTTGGAAGTGGCTTAACAAGAAGGAGTGGTGCTCAGATGAGACTAAGACGAATAAGGAGAAAAGGAAGAGAGGCGAGGGCTAGAACTCCCTCACTAAGGCGCGGAGACCCTGATCACATGGAATAGTCTACAGAAGGAGAGGAGAATTAGAAGGAGGAGTGAGGACTAAAGCCTCGGAAGCAGTGGGAGAAAGGGCAGATGCCCAAGGCAGTGGACGTGGAAGAAGTTGGGTCGGACCCAGGATCAGGAGGAATTAGAAGAAGAAATTGATAGATGGAAAGAGATGGATCCTCAGGGTCTGGAGGCAGAGGAGGAGAATCATGAGCGGAAGAAGAATCAGGAGCCTCCGGAGGGATAAAATATCGAGGGACGCGGTGCCCTGGGAAGAAATAGGGAAAAAGATGATGGAAGAGGAGGAAGAAAATGAAGAATGTGATGTCCCGGAGGAGCAGAAAGATGAATTGGAAGAAAGATGGAGGGTCCGGAGGTTCCAGAGGAGGAAAATGCCGAGGGACGTGGTGCCCCGAGAAGAGTGGATGAAAAGGGTCAAGAGGATCCGGAGGTTCCGAAGGAAAATATCGAGGGACGCGGTGCCCTCAGAATAGATATGAAAAAAGATGATAGAAAAGGAAGAAAAGAATGAAGGACGTGATGTCCCGGAGAAGCAGGAGGATGAATTGGAGGAATGATGGAGGGTCTGGAAGTTCCGGGGGTAGAAAATAGAAAGGGGCATCATGCCCAAGGGATAGAGAGAGGGATGAAGGATCCAGAGGCTCCGGAGGAATGAGATGGGAAGGGACGCGATGCCCTAAGAAGAAGGAAAGAGAATCTGGAGGTTCCAGAGGAAGAAGGTAGAAAAGGGCGCGACGCCCAAGAAAAATCAGTGAGATGCCCGGAGGATCCGGACGTGATGGTGCAGAGGGGCGCGATGCCCAATGAGCAAGATCCGGAGGTTCCGGAGGGGGAAGATACCATGGGACGCGATGCCCAGGGAGAAGAGAAAGATCCGGAGGTTCCAGAGGAAGAAGACGGAAAGGGGCGCGATGCCCAGGGGATAGAGAGAGGGATGAAGGATCCAAAGGTTCTGGAGGAAGAAGATAAAAAAGGGTGCGATGCCCTGGGAGAAAGTCCAGAGGTTCCGGAGAGTGGAATCAGAAAGGGCGTCATGCCCTAAAAGGAGGGATAAAACACCTGGAGGTTCCAAGAAATAGCAGGAAAGGGGACGCGATGCCCCAGGGAGAGTGGATTAGAAGAGGATGAAGGGTCCGGAGGTTCCGGAGGAATGATACACCAAGGGGCGTGATGCCCCAAGAGGACAAGAGAGAGATCCGGGGAGTGCGGATGCAATAGTTGAAAAGGGGTGTGGTGCCCTGAGGGAAGATCGGAGGGGGCACAATGCCCGGCGAGTGTAAGGGGACCTGGAGATCCCGAAGATAGAGGCAGAAGATATAGGAAACGTGGGGGATCCGGAGGTTCAGGAAGGCGGGGAAGATACGGGTTTGGAAACCCGGGAAGAAAGAAGTGCATGTGGATGCAATAGAATGGATGCGATGGATGCATGAATGCAACAACATGCATGAGATGCAAAGAATATGAAGGGCGAGAGGATGAGATCCTCCTCCTTACCCCTGGAGTGGCCCATGAAGAATCGGTGATAGACGGAAATATGGGTGGAGTTGAATGGAAGGTGGGTAGAATAGTGGAAAGCCCTTTAGCACCAAGATAACCGCCCCTCCATGGCAGTGAAAGTGTATAGCCAATTGGCCCAATGGATAAAGCAAGAGCCTGTGACGAAGCTTCAAAGGTAAATGACAACTCCCTTGGAGAGTGAAAAGCAATAGTGTGAGGGAGTTGGAAAGTTGGGATAGGAAGCATCGCTATACCCAAAGACCATAGCGTATGAAGAATACTGATCAAAATGGGCGTTCGCCCCTCGTATGGAAGAAAAGGTTCAAGATTTGAAAGTTTGAACAAGGGGTGCCCTGTCTGGCCTTTGGGCACAAGCCTACACGGCATCAAAGCTTGACATTCTCTTTTAGTGAGCAGTGGCGGGGACTTGGCCTCTTCGACCATGCTTGGCACGACAACCCGGATTGGCATCCGACAAATAAACTCTTGCATCTTGAATAGCTTGGCCGTGGCCAAATCCTTCTTGCCCGGCTCTTGATCATCTTCGGTACAAGTACTTACAGAAGGACGCCCGTTCCGAGTAGTAAAGGGGGGTGAAGCGGAGGCGGAAGGCTCCATGGATGGTGGAGGTATAATGGAAGGTGTTGGAGAAAGGATGAGTGGAAGTGGAGGTTCAAGCACGTCGAGCTTCCCCCTTTGCTCGGAAGCAGTCGGGGTTGGCTCGAGTGCAAAAAGGGGTGGATTCTGCTCAAGACCAGCCACGGGTAAGGGTGAAGGGTTAAGTAGTGGAGTAGGGGTTATAGGCATAGTGGGTTTTAGGGTTAAAGGGATAATGGAGGGTTGAGGTGGCGAACAAAGAGGAGGAGTAATAGAAGGCTCGGCAGAGACCGGCGTAGTGGAGGGTGATGGAGGCTCGACGGAGGCCAATGGAATGGAGGCTATTGGTGTGGTTACGGGAGGTGAAGGTTTAGTGCGTTGAAAATGCCGGATGGGGCGAGAGGTGTTGGGGATAGGATGAGACTCATGATGCGGCGGTATGGGTGATTGGAATATCAACCCATCATCGTAACACCAAGAGGTCTCATAAATGGAGGTTGGATCGGGGACTGTGGCATAGTCCTGAGCATAGGGGTCTTCTGGCAGTGGAGGAAGAGGACGGCGAAGGAAACTCGGAAGGGGTGCATCCCGAGGAGCTTAAATTTCTTGTACCATCTCCAACTCTTCATCATTAAAGAAATTTAGCGGATGTCGTGGTGGAGGTGAAATGATAAGTGGTGGAGTATGGTGTTGTGGGGAATTTTGAGGAGGCGAATATGTATATGGAGGCGGAGAGCCATGTAAATGCGCAGTGCGGATGAGTGGAGGGCGGACGGCGTCCACAGAACTTGTAACATCTTCTCGCTCACATATATCGTTGATGCCATTCTCTCTTATCTCCTTCCAATTTTTATCTATCTTAGCGATGTTATTCATGAGATCATGAAGAGGATTGACTTGAGATGGAGGAGGAGCGGGCTGCGAGCTAGTGAGCTTCTTAAGTTGTTCCTCCATGGAAGCAAGTCTATCAAAGAGGCTTTGCTAGAAGGGTGTAACATGAGCATTGGAAGGTTGGCAAGATTGCCTTGGAGGGGTGGCTTGATATGACGGCCGTGGAGGAGGGTTAATAGGCCGACCCATAGAAGGACCCGGATGGGCCGGGTTGCAAGGAATAAATGGGCCTTGGGGCCGTGAAGGGTGAGAAATAGAAGGAGGCGGGTGATGGGCCACCCGAATAGGAGTATGTGTGGATGAAGGAGACGGGTGATGGGCCACCCGAATAGGAGTAGGCGTGGATGAAGGAGGCGGGTGATGGGCCACCCGAATAGGAGTATGTGTGGATGAAGGAGGGGGGTGATGGGCCACCCGAATAGGAGTAGGTGTGGATGAAGGAGGTGTACCCTCAGCAACGGCCTTAAGGGCTCGGATTTTTTGAGGGGCGAAATGACCACGGATGATTTGAGAGACCTTCTCATCGTTGGGAGGAGGCGGTCCCGAAGGAATAGTGGCTTGCGATTGAGGCGAGGGACCATGAGATTGGACATTGCCCATGGGTCGGGTAACACCATAAGAATGAGGGCGTGGTCCCTTGAAAATATGGTGAGAATTATGATGAACATGTTGAGATTGAGGAGTATAGGATGTGCTAGGTTGTGCATCCTCATGAACATAATTAAGATTAAACATGTTATCTTGTCTATCAAGGTAAGCTGTTATGCAATCAAAGTTAAAGCAAAATAATTTGTAAAGAAGCACACAAGTTGGAATGGTTACCATTGACCTTTTTTATTTATTTGAACCTTGGTGAATTAATGATTTTTAACAAACTTTGGGGTGATTCACAAAAGGGAGGAACCTAGTTTCAATGTAAGTTCACTTCGATGCCAACTAGGAACACTCTCTCACCACGCATAGGCCAACTAAACCCGGGGAACTTCAAGGTACAACCTGCCCGGCATCCGTGAGGGAATCCACGGGTGCGGGGACTTACGGAGGCTTGGTTTAGGAATTTCCGGTCTAATGAGACGGAATGCTCAATGGAGGGTCCTTCCTTCACCAAGAGGGTGTAAGATCTCCTAACAATGTGGGGAGAGGAGGTCTCCCAAACCAATGCAAAGATGAATGCAAGCAGGTAATATCAAGCAGACAGTATCAGCATCATCACAGAATAAAAACAAATGACGACCTGGGAAGGGTCGCTATATCATAAATCAGCGCCTGAGTGTCAGTCGCTAATCACTGTGAAAAGTGCAGGCAGAGTAAAATAGCGCCTTAGGGTGAGGCGCTTTCTCTAGAATGGACGCCCGTGAGCAGGGGCGTCAAATGGCAGTAATCAACACGAATAAACAATGATAATAAAAATGACGCCTTCCAGTAAGGCACTGTACAAGTGAAAGACGCCTCTGACAGGGGCGTCAGAATGTAATGCCAAAGAAAATGACGCCTTGGTGTGAGGCGTTATACTGGAAAATGACGCCTCTGTGAGGGGCGTTAATTTCTCTCCAAGGGCCAGAAAGCTCAGACAATGACGAAAATACCAACAGGAAGGAAAACACTCACAATCACAGTATGGCAATCAATAAAAACATGAAAGGGGATATAGCATGCTCATCATTTTTTTTAAAGAGATGGATAAATGGAATTTCTAAAAATCTATCAAACTAACCAATCACTTAGGGAGAGTGCTACGTGGAGCACAAAGGGAGGCGCATTGTGGGTGCAAAAGGGGAGATGGCACACGTGGGTGCCCAAGGGGAAGGGGTAATCAAAAGAAAAATAAAAGGAGTCCCACCGTGATCGCCAATTTGTAGATTCTAAGAAAAATCCACTTAGAAAAACTAAGAAGAATTAATGGAAAAAGGATGAGAAAAGGGGAGCATGCGAGGATGCTAAGGGGAATGTGATCGCCAGAGACGCGAGGGCCTCAAAGATATAACAATAAATAATGGAGGGATCGCGAATATAAATACCTCAAAGCGTGGGAGATTGTGAGTGCACCTTTCTCTTCCGATCGACCGGCCGATGAAGAGAGTTCTTCTTGTTGATTACTCATGCAAAGATCAAAGACAACAACCAATAACAATAGGAATTAGTAAACCCAAGGTGTAGTATCAAATCCACAATATAAACATGAATATGAAAACATGGACTAGAACACACCTTGTGGGTGTTGCCCTCTTAAACCCCTTAGACAAAGGGAAGGATGTAATATGATGAATGGTATAAAAATAAGTGCAAGTGTTGCACTGTTGGAGGGAGGTCCTCAACGTGGTTGAGGAATAAAATTAACAGCAGATGAATAACCAAGATGCATGCATGCGTGTGAACTAATGCAATGAAACAAAACAGAAAAAGAGAATTAAAGGGAGATAAAGAAATCTGATGATTTTTCTCCTTTGGCTTTGATGCAAGCTCGGGAGGGAGCCTCCTTCAAAAGGATGAAGCTTTAGATGCCCAGGGCGCTCCCTCCGTGAGCCAACAATTGAGAAGCACTTCCCCTGTAAAAATAAAAAAAAACTCCCTTTCGACAGAGCCGCAGGGGCTCTATTTATAGGGGAGATTAGATGAGTTTTAATCCGATAAAGATTAGGAAAATTAATTTTAGCGTGAGACAAATATTGGAAGGGGTCCTCACAATCATAGAAAGTCATTAGGGTCCTTTCCGAAGTGAAAAGGAGCTCAAAACGAGGAAATAAGGAGGTTCTGGGAAAGTTCGAAATTCAACACAAATTGACGACCTGGAGACGGTCGCTTCTTAAAATGACGCCCGCGGAGGAAACGTCATTTTAAGAATTGACGACTTGCAGAGGGGCGTTATTTAGAATTTAACACGAATTTCGGTCGGATTCAAAATCTCAAAATATAGCAATGGAAATGACGACCGGACTTAGTGCGTTAATTGAAAATGACGACTTGCACAGCGTCGTTAATTAAAATAATAAAAAGCCAAAAAGAATTGACGATCGGGAATTCGGGCGTCAATTAAATTGACGTCCGATTTAGGGTCGTTATTTCAAAATATTCAAAACAGGGCCATTTTTTATTTCTCAATATTATTTTCTCATTTTTTAGGTGGTGGTGTATCTAACTGTGCTGATTCTAAATACTATTTTTTCGTATTTTTCTGACACCCGGAAGGCCACCAAATCACCTCTGGAAGAGGGTTAAAAATAATAATACAATTTGAAAATGACGACCGTGCAAATGTCGTTAATTCCTTTTTTTCAATTTTTTTCATTATTTATTTCATTTAAAATCAATCAAACGCCTCTGGATAAGTCGTTAATTCATAAAAAAATCTGAAAAATTCTCAGATAAATTCAAAAAAATAGGAAAATGAGTGGAATTGACGCCTCTATTGATAGTCGTCATTTTTCTTTTTATTTTCTTAAATTTTATTAAAAATAAATGACGCCCACCATCACGCCGTTAATTCTGAAAAATTCATAAAAATAGATAAAAATACCCAGAAAATCCAAAAAAATAGGGAAAAATAAGAAAATGGAGAAAAGGGGAGAAATCCAAGAAAAGTGGAAAAAATCACTCAACCAAAGTTAATTTAAGGGTCAAATTGGGACATTACAAGGTAATATGAGATGTACTCACAGTAACGTCAATTTTGGCGTGTCTACATGATCCAATAAGTTTGGGCATGCCCATGCAACTTCATCTTAGCGTACCGAACTCTTCGGTGGTCCGTCATCTCAAACCACTCGAAGTACCGGTCCATGCCGACCTCCCAATCTAAATAGACCTTCGGATCCAAAGACCCGTTAAATAGGGGAGGGTCCGCACGCACGCTCCTAAGAACACGATCGTCGTCATCATCACGATTCCGTCGTTGGTTTCGACGATCACGACCGTAAACCCCTTATTCATTATCAGATGCATAGTCATCCACCTCGTGCACCTGCTGCCTCCCAACATCTGCCCCTTGAGCCCCTGGAGCAACACGTTGCTGAACCGGCTCTTGTTCACCATTTGTTGGGGCGGGTTGCACCGCCATTGGGGCCCTCTCAAGGACAGCAATCCTCCCTACAAGACCCTGAATGGACTGGTCCGATGCTTCGGCCCGATCCTCAAGGGCTTTCATCATCCCTTCTAGATGCGTTCCTACGCCATCTAGATTCGTACTAAGGCCATCCATACGCGTATCGAGACGAGCCCTCGATCCATGAGGGCTCGGAACATCTCGACCGTCGAGGGCTCATCGGAACTACGGGCTCGGGAATCCGCCATAGGTGGTGGTGGTGAGTATTGGGTGTCTCGACGGGTGGGCATGCAACTGACACACGGACTAGGAGACACAAACTAATGCACCTAGACGTAGCCAATATCCGGTACGTGGCGGAGGGTCGACCCGAAGATCTCCTCGCGCAAGTGTGCGGCCTTCCCGATAGGCGTAACCTAATGTTCGGACAACACCTTTTAATATACCGGATTATAAGGATGAAATGCAATTTTAAAACAGTTTTTTTGTTTTAAAAATAATGATGATTCTAGACTCGACTTAGACCGTGCAAGACTTATGCAACGACTACCCTAGACTCAACCTTGCTCTGATACAAAACTGATGCGGGACGGACACGGGGATCGACTCTAAGTGATGCGAACCTCGGACTCTAAATGGAGGCGCGACCAGCAACATATGAATAGGAGAGACACTTCGGCCCAACACTAAGAGTTCCAATGGGCTATACATCGCTAACAGAAACGCAAGCTCACTCGTCGTCCCAAGCGAGGGGAAACGTGGATCCACGCCGTTGAGAAACCGGCAGAGTCAAGGGTGGTCGACTCACTTCCGTGCTCGGATCGAGTCACGGGATGGGTCACTCTCTTGCTCACAGCGGTGACATGAACTCATGGGATAGACTCCCAACGCACTCACAGCGGTATATGACCATATACTAAACTAGCAAATGAATGCCAAGGAGTTAAGACTGTTACCTCCATACTCCCGGCGTGGGGAAGACAACCCCGGCCAAATCCGTACTCCCGGTTAAACAAGTTTTACTGCAGTACAAAGTTTTGACCCACTCCAAGCAGGGAGGTAACAGGTCACATGTAGGGTCCGGGAGTATCGGGAATTGGGTTGACGGGCAGCATCTTGATGTCACTCCGACGGTGGCGAAATCCGTGTTTTAGTGCTGTCCGGACGGCGCGATCTGTGGTTCGTGAGGCCCACGTGCTGCTTAGTCCTCCGGACCTGGCGGGGTGGGTCCCGCTGTGATGGTGACACCTGGTGGTGCGCTTCCCTGGACGGCGGTCGGACTAGAACACCGGTCGGAGGCCGGGCGGCACCGATCTCCACTTGTCGGAAGTGCTGGCCAAGGATCTGCAACCTCTATTTTGCAGTGCGCAACCCGGCGAGATTTGTTGCTGCGATCAGCACCAATGTCGGATCGACACGAAACTAGCGCCGTTGGAACGCTGACTCAAAATCCTTCGACCCTCGGTCATCTAGAGAATTCGTTATGACTGTGCTTTTGATGGGGAATTTTAGAATTGGACTGATCTCTGTTTCAGATCTGGCCGGATAGAAATGAACTTTCCTGAGAGTTGGCATTGACGGTGATGTAGACCTCCGAATCAGAAGATGGGTTATTCACAAATGTTGTAGAGAGGAGAGAGAGGAAAACGGGGATAATTTTTATGAACGATTTAGTGGAGGTTTAGGTGGGGAAAGATATTTTTTACTGCTGGATGGTCGGATCTGGGCAGTGGCAGACAGAACTGAGTTAGGATCTGAAGTGAATTTTTAGAAAATATAAACGAGATCCTAAATTCACAAGAAAATTTATGGAAGAGGTATTCGATGGAAAGAACCCCCAATAAAAATTACAACTCGATCAGACATGAATAAGGTGGGTTCATGGATGAACTGTCTGATGGCTGTGACAGAGGACAGACTGCAGGCAGATCTGGAAGGAAGGGGAGTACGAAAATGGAAAAATGGAAAACATGGACTACAAGCTCCACCAATTTTTCTAGGATGTGTTGATGACCTCTAGGACTCACCCTGAAGATTTCGAACCTAGCAGATCTCGAGGCTGAAAGCTAAAAGTCCGGGAATGGCCTGCTGTCTCGCGATTGGCAGAATACCAATGATGGTGGTGGCAGTGCAACGGCGGCTCGATGGCGGCGGCGGCGACGACGACGAACTCCACA
Source organism: Amorphophallus konjac (assembly GCA_022559845.1). NCBI lineage: Eukaryota > Viridiplantae > Streptophyta > Magnoliopsida > Alismatales > Araceae > Amorphophallus > Amorphophallus konjac. The sequence continues at coordinate 247,249,781 of CM040124.1, read as the reverse complement.
CCATATAGATGAGGCTTCTCACCTCAGAACACAGCCTTCCCAGCTGCAAGAAGAAGAGAGGAGAGAGAGAAAGGGGCGGCCCTTGCTTGGAACTCCAAGAAAATCTCTGAATTTTTATGCATTAATTGTGATAGAAATGAAAATTACAACATTTTATATGAATTGACCTCCCATGGTAAATGACTAGCCATGCCCTCAGATTTAGGGTTGATGGGGGGGGGCATCTTAGGAAAGCCAAATTACATATTCCCCATGTGGTCAAAGAGAGGAAAGAAAAGAAAACAACTAGCCTAATAGAGCCAAAAGCGGGGGCACCCCCTTCATGGGCCTATCTTGGGCCAAGTTGGTCCAAGGCCATCAAAAGGCCATCTACAAGCCCATGAGAGCCTATAGGCCTTCCAACCTAGGTGGCTCATGAGAAGGAGAAGCCCAATTGGGCCTTAAGTCATTTAAAGATCCATTATGAAGTCTAGTGGTCCAATATGGCCACACTTCTTAATGGACTCTAAAGGGCTTAATCCAAATGGCTTATTAAGAGCCTTACAAAGAGCCCAACATGAAAACCCAAGTACAACACACATTACAAGCCCAAATACAATGTAAATAAGTGCTAAAACAATGCAAATAAATGCTAAAAGTGTCCAAACTCAAGGCGGAGATTCCAGACTATCTCCGAGCCAAAGAGAAGCTGATGTAGCTCGAGTGGTGCTCCGCGTACGGTACCGACGGCTCGCCGGTTCATGCTTCTCGCTTGCTCTGGTGTCTGCACCAGTAATCCCTGACTCACTAGTTATAACTCCGGTGACATCCCGTCATAACAAAATGGCCCCCATGACCATAACTTGATAGTTTGTGAAAATCCCTATTAAGAGAGGAACAATATCCAGTCATCCACAATCTCCAGTTCCAAGTTACGTCCCCTGACAGCGGCATGCTATGGACAGTAATTTTAAAAAAAATAAAGAAATATAAATATATATGTATATATAATAAAAATGGGGTTAAAAATAGAGATACCCCAGCGGACCTGGCCGTCCTCATTTCAAAGAGACGACTGGGGGCAAAAAGTGCCACCGACCCAGCTGAGGTGAAAACCCGAAAGGGCACCTCAGGAAAAATCTGGAAACCCCTCGGTGTGAAAACCCGCAAGGGCGCACTGGGAAAAGTAAAAGGGGGCCAGCTCTAGTGAAAACCCGCAAGGGCGGTAGAGCTGGTAAAGAGAAAAAAAACTCTCTTCCTCTTTACTCATCACTCATGAAAGTCGTCGACCCCGACATCCCGCCGCCGACGACCTCAGTGCCACTCCATAACAATGGTGGTCATTACACCCCCGAGGGTCGGCCATCGCCAATTCCAGCTCTAATGTTCGACTACACACCTCGACGGTTGGCCGACTAGTTCCAGCATTATTTCGGCTACAACGCCTTCACAGGCCAGCCGCCCAACCTCTAGTCCCAATTTTGGCTACAACGCCTTCACAGGCCAGCCTCCAGTCCCAGTTTCGGCTACAACGCCTTCACAGGCCAGCCGCTCAGCCTCCAGTCCCAGTTTTGGCTACAACGCCTTCACAGGCCAGCCGCCCAGCCTCCAGTCCCAGTTTCGGCTACAACGCCTTCACAGGCCAGCCGCTCAGCCTCCAGTCCCAGTTTTGGCTACAACGCCTTCACAGGCCGGCCGCCCAGCCTCCAGTACCAGTTTTGACTACAACACCTTCACAGGCCGGCCGCCCAGTTCCCAGTCCCAGTTTCAGCTACAACGCCTTCACAGGCCAGCCACTCAGCCCCCAGTCCCCAGCTTCAGCTGCAACGCCTTCACAGGCCAGCCGCTCAGCCCCCAGTCCCAGTTTCAACTACAACGCCTTCACAGGCCAGCCGCTCAGCCCCTAGTCCCCAGCTTTGGCTACAACGCCTTCACAGGCCAACCGTCCAGTTCCCAGTCCCAGTTTCGGCTACAACGCCTTTATAGGCCAGCCGCTCAGCTCCCAGCCCCAGCTTCGGCTACAACGACTTCACAGGCCAACCGCCCAGTTCCTAATCCTAGTTTCGGCTACAACGCCTTCACAGGCCAGCCGCTCATCCCCTAGTCCCAGTTTCAGCTACAACACCTTTAGAGGCCAGTTGCTTAGCCCCCAGTCCCCAGCTTCAGCTACAACGCCTTCACAGGCCAGTCGCCCAGTTCCCAATCCCAGTTTCGGCTACAACGCCTTCACAGGCCAGCCACTCAGCCCCCAGTCCCAGTTTCGGCTACAACGCCTTCACAGGCCAGTCGCTCAGCCCCCAATCCCCAGCTTCGGCTACAACGCCTTTATAGGCTCAGCCACCCAGCCTCCAGTTCCAGTCTCGGCTACAATGCCTTTACAGGCCAGCTGCCTAGTCTCCAGTTCTAGTTTCGGCTACGACACCTTCACAGGCTAGCCGCCCAGTTACCCGCCTTAACCGTCGGCTACAACGCCTTTCCAGGCCCATCGGCTGGCTCCAGCTCCAGTCCCCATCTCCAGTCACAATTCCAGTTTCAACCTCCAGTCCCTGTCCCAGTCCCAGTCTTGGCCGCTATGTCCCCCCAGGCCACCCAGCCAGCTCAGTCCTAGTTTGCCAGGCTAATGCAAATTACATTTCCGGCTAACAACATGATACACCCCATAATCCCCCCGGTAGCCCTAAACCGCTTAGACCGTCACACCCCATGGGTCTATGTCGACTTCATGTCACGCAAGCTTTCATCCTTCAAGAGGTTTAGCCCCAATGCCCAATCTTTTTTTTTCCTGCTACCCAGTACCCAGCGTCCAGATATACTATTCTCCCTACTCAGCCTCTTCATCCCTACGCCCGAAATTGGGTACATCCAGTCCCCTGTCACTTACACCAGTATGCCGTGGGAAAAACAAGCATGACTAACAGCAAGTGGTCGCCAGTCCCTGCACACATCATAGTTCCATAAAGAAAAGGGGGAGCGGGACGACTTAAGAAATGGCAACAGAAACCTGGAAGTTTGTCATTAATACTCTGCCAAAAGAGCCCAAGACATGCCCTTGGGGTAACAAAATCTAAACAGCCTGGATGATACAAACCAGAAGGGGGAAAAGAGACACAACCACATCCCAGCCTCGCTCTCCTCTAGGGCCGCAGGGCAAGAGTCGACAGCAGCAAGCTCAGCCTCCAAGGTAGACAAAAGCTGAGCGCTGCCCTTGGCCATCGTCTCGGCCGTCAAACACTCAACTCGGGCGCACTCGACGACCGACCGATGCTTCTCCCAGGCCTTCTTCAAGACCTCAGCCCGGCTCTCTGCCTCTCCCAACTGTGCGGCACATTCCTGGGATGCCGACGTGGTCACCTCGGCATGGCCCCTCTGCTCAGCTACGGCTGACACAAGCTGGGCCCGCTGCTCCTGCTCCTCCCGGATTGCCGCCAGCCTCCGAGTCCTCTGCTCCTGAGCATCACCTAGTCGCAAGTACTCGTCCCAGATCCCGGCTAACCCAGACATCTAGAGCTCGCGCGGGAAGCCAAGCGCGTCGTAGCCCTGGGTGCACTCTCGCAACCGCTGCCTCAGACCCTCTGGAGGAGGAAGAGGGTCACTCTGTAGGTAACCTCGGGCCCGCTGGAGCAGGGCGACACCTGCACTCATCTCCAACAACGGCTCTGGCAGATAGGGGGACGTAGGCCACTCGACCCCTAAACCCAGGGAGAGGTCGCCTAACGCGGTTAGCACTCCAGCAGAGCCTGCATAACCCCAGGAAACACCAAAGGGAGTGAGCAATACACACAGAACTTCCTATGACAGTTAAGGTGGAAAACCTGAGCAAAAGACAAGTCTTGGCTCCTTACCTAGAGCAAGTCCCGCCATGCCCGTGGCACCGCCAGCCGGGGTCGGGGAAGGCAATCTCCCCTCCCCCTCGACAGTGCCACCCGTCGGGGTCGGCGAGGGCAGTGACTCCTCCACAGCCCGGTCATCGCCAGTAAACACAGGCGGGACAGGGTGCTCCTCCTGTCCGCCCACATCGGGAGCCGATGTGTGCTCCTTTCCTGACCCCGACACTGCACGCAACCCAAGAGCATTAGCACTCTACTATAAAGAGCAGACAAACAACAAATGGGGATGGGGAGAACCCCCATATACCTCCGGAAGTGGTACCAGCCTTAGCCTCCTCGCTAGAAGAGGCCCCAGAAGAGGAAGAGCTCGAGCTCGAACTCTCCTCTATCTCCATGGTCGAGCTGCCATCGCCCGGAGAGCCCGACGAAGCCTCCGATGAATTCCCGGAGGTGGCCGAACTAGATGCCCCTGCAAACCAACAAAGCAAACAAGGTCACTACATGGCCCAACCTCACACAAAGGTGACTCTCCAGCTAAGGGTTTCAAACAAAAGACTCACCAGCCGGAGCAGTCCCCTCCGAAACTCCCTCGATGTCGACGATTTCTTCGTTGTCTCCAGTTAAAGTCGTCGCAGCGGGTCTCTCTGCCACCGCCATAGTCTTGTCACGGGGAAGCTCACCCTCCTCTAGAGGCGAAGAAGTATCTGTGGCCAACACCAAAAAGACCCCAGTGTCAATAGACGACATGAAAAGCTTACCATAAGTGGCTAAGTCCCCAGTCACATACCTGAGGGTCCCATGCTAGAAGACCCGACCAGTTCTGCGGTGCAGGCAGACACCACAGTTGGTAAAGGAGCGAGAGGCGCCTCTGCCAGTAGCTGTGGAAGCAAGCCGGGCGTACCCCCGATAACAGATGGAATCAAGGTGTCCACCGCTCCAGGCTCTACCTCGAAAGAGGGAAGAGACACTGACGGACCAGCACTGACTAACTCGTGAATCATCTCCAGAGTAGCAGTCGGGTCCTCATCTGTTAAATAACAACACAAGCACAGTCATCAACTCCGGCCCAACTACTACACAACAATGGGAGGGCAACTGCCTCCATAGAAATTCAATGCTTCCCTGGGCCATCCCGGGTCACTGCTGGCTCCTACACTCCAACCGACAGGGGCACCTTGCCCTGCACCTCAGAAGGAGCCGCGGTCCCTGATGCCTCAGCCACCCTTGCACAACACTGGCAACTACGTTAGCCCCCAGAATCAAGCACAAGTATAATCAGAGTATGTCCAGTCCCAGAAGTCCCTACCTGGCTGGGCGTCTGTCGAGGCCTCCCACGACTCAAAGTCGGGGAAAGTCCTGATATTGGGGATAGCCTCATCCATCAAGCGAAGGAACCCTTCCATATCTATCTTACACTCGACCCCGTCATCAGGCAATGGGTCAACCTCCTCGGGCGGCGAGAAAGCCATGTCTGCCCTGGCCTCCAGCGGAGCTACAAGACACAAATCCAGCGATGCAGGGTTAGTCAATCATCATGGCAAAACTGACAAGGCACAAAAGAGGCGAATATGACTCTTACTCAAAGCCGTCTCTGCCTTGATGTGCTCGCCAGCCTCGGGTCCCCGAGAGGACTCGCCAGCTTCCATTGCTCTGGTCTCTACCCGAGGGTGCCTCCGCCTAGGCTGAAGGCCCCCGTCGCCACTCCCCGAAGATGCCTCTGTGGAAGGGTGATCTCCCTCCGTCGCAGAGCCTGTCAGCAAACACAACAACACGATGTCTCAGCCATGCACCTCAGAAAATAGTAAAGCCGAGACAACATATCAAAGAAGACGTCTCACCTGAGGCCACGAAGGGAGTCAACGACAGGGGAACTAGCTGCTCCGGCTTCAAACCCACCGCTCGCGCGGCCTTCGCGACCGCCTCCTTGACGTCCCTCAGGGTGTGAGCACACTCGATGTGGGACACGAGCTTCACGGGTCCGACAGACCCGATCGCATGGGCGATGTGGCATCTCTAGTCATCGACCGCCGTGTCTGCAAAGCTCCCCTCAGGGAGCACCCGGTCCAGTGAGCCCTTCTTCCCAAAGCCGCAGTCGGCCAGGAATTGGGCCCACCAACTCCTTGGCGCCCTCGGTCGGGACTCCCCAACGCCAGTATCGGCAAGCGCCAACCGCACCTGCCTATGGGGCTTCAGCGCCCCATTGCTACTCCGTCTTGCAGACAGCGAACCCCGATTGCCCCGGGGCGCCTGCTGCGCCTGCCGCTCCACCTCCCGGCGAATCCGGGAGAAGCGAGTCCGCAAGTACTCATCGTCCAGTGGAATGGGAGGCAGATCCTCCCTCAAAAGATGCTCCTCCTTGACTTTTCAGATTACCGAGGCCTTCTAACGATACAGATGGTTGTGCTCGAACCACCACCTAGCGTAATGGACATTGAACCATCCCCTGTGCCCCAACCCAGGTGTCGGTAGTCGCTCCGACTCCCGACAACAGTAGAAGTCCCACCATGCCGTAGCCAGCAAGTGGGCGTCCCGACCTCTGTACTGCCGACCCGCTAGAGGGAACTCCTGGTTCGGCGAGATTCCCTGGTCATACCCGAAGTTCTGGGTGAACCTGTGCGGGTAGTACGGCTCCAGGAAACTCGTCACGGACTGATGTAGTGCCAGTACCGCCGGCCGGGTGCTCATCACCCACTCGGTGTACAACGTCGCGTCGAGCTCCCGCTGATAAGGAAGGGCGCAGACAGCCCCGCCACCCGAAGGTACCAGGATCATATGGGAGTCCCTCGTGGCGCCATCAAAAGGAAGCCCCTCCTTACCCCTGCGGGTAGATAGGACTGGACTGTCCTGGCCCCATCCAAGTGTGCGACTGCGTCTCCGTCCGGCTGTCCGGTGAAGCTGAACAACAGAGGAGGCGCCTGGTTCACCACTGATCCTCGAGTCACCATCCCGGAGAAAAGCAGACCGGCCACACGCTGAGGTAGTGGGTCGGCAAAAGCAGACTCCTCTCACGTGGTGTCGGGTGCACCGCCAGCACCCCCAGTCCCTGGTAAACGTTGGCCAAGGCCGCCGAAGCTAAGGCCATCCTCCGTCCCTCCGCATGTAGGCACGCAGGCCACAGCAACTCCACCCTCAGTAGCCCATCCTCCCCATGCGAGACCACGAACGTCGCCAGCCAGTATGCCAAGTATGCCGCTAAATGTGTCACGTCCGGCAACCCATGGGGGTTCCACCCCTCCCTTGGTGCGTAGATGTACTGAGTGTACGTCCGGAACCACAACTCCACCTTGGTGTACTCCACCCACGGAGTCTGGTTTCTCGCAAACTCCTGATAGAAACAGAAGGGCCCGTTGTAGAAGTGGCGGATCCACACATTCAGCGGCACCCTGGGAGTCTGTATAGCCCTCTCTCTCCCGGCTAGGGCTAAGTCCCTCCAGGTCTTCAGCAAATACCGGTAGCTGTAAGAAACCCAGTATCTTCCATGTCCATCTGTGTGGCCGTGATGGAGGTCATCCAGCACTACCTCCTCGTATCCCTCGCCGCTGATCGACAGCTCGGGAATCCTGAATAGAGACCACAAATCTAATGAAGTCTCTCCCTCGGCCGTCGCCACGATGTTCCACCGGCGGTTGAAGGGCTCTGCCAACGCCTGCAGAAGCCCCGTATAGCAGGGGTACCTGTATAAAGCCTCGGTCACAGCATATCTGATATCGGCCCGGTCCAGTAGCACCCTGTAATGGTGTACAATGCCCATCAGCCACTTGATAGCTCCCTGGCGGTATCTGTGCGAAGGAATCACCACCCAACGGCCCTACCAGCTGATCGCAGCCTACCGCAAAACCCCGGACAAGAGGCTATGGTCGTCATAGCCCTCCCCGACATACTGCAGCCATGACGGCTCCAACACCAACCCTGGGCTGCCCTCTGTCTCTGCTCGATGGTGTCCGTGCAAGTCTCAGGAAGTAGGACCCGTCACTCCGACGCGGACCCCAAACTGATCCGCCCTGTAAAAGAAGCCCAGGCACTTAGCACTGGGGAACTGACACTGTCTCCAGTAGTCTCCAGAGAAGCTCGAGAAACCACAGGGGACGATCCCGTTCAGGCGGTCCCTGCCTACCAAGATCGCCCGCTCCAGTCGGTGACGCGCTCCAGCCACTCGGGATTCTCCCTCCTCCACTCCTGGCGGGACGAAGGTCCTCATGAATTCTAACAAGTGGTGGTCCAGGGGGAACTCCACTAGGTAGCCTCCGCTGCGGTCGTAAGAGTAGATCCCGCCTGCCTCCGAGACCTAGGCCAACTCCATGACCCTAACTCCGCTCCCACGTTCACCAACGGGGCCCTCTGCTATCGCCGTGTGCCCTAAGTCAAGCTGCTCCACGCCAGCCGTAGTGATAACCGGCGAGCCCATGGGAGGCATGGGCCGCTCGGTCCTCCTCACCCAATGGTCCTCCTCTCAGACCGCACGTCTCGGGACCCTCTCGTCTCTTCCAAATCGTGCCATGGCTGCAAGATAGAGCACACAAAAATAATCAGTACACCAGAAAGACAATATATGCAATGCAACAAAATAAGGGCATATGAAGTGTCAAAATATGACTACGACAACCCAGAATGAGAAGTTCGCGGGCCGTACGCCTGTTTCTAAGGCTCCTTATCGTATGTCTCCTGCGGAGCTGAAGGAATTGAAGCAGCAGTTAATGGAATTACTTGAGAAGGGTTTTATTTGTCCAAGTACATCCCCGGGGGGAGCCCCAGTATTGTTCGTCCGAAAGAAGGATGGTTCGATGAGGTTGTGCATTGATTATCGGTAATTGAACCAGCTGACTATCAAGAATAAATATCCATTGCCGAGGATTGAGGAGTTATTTGATCAGATAGCAGGAGCTCCGTATTTCTCTAAGATTGATCTTCGATCAGGCTATCATCAGTTGCGAATTAAGGCGGAGGATATTTATAAGACAGCTTTTCGAAGCAGGTATGGGTACTTTGAATTTGTTGTAATACCTTTTGGACTAACAAATGCACCTGCAGCTTTCATGCAGTTGATGAACGATGTATTCCGGCCCTATCTCGATCAATGGGTCGTGGTGTTTATTGATGACATTCTGATTTATTCTAAGAATGAGGAAGAGCATGCCGAACATCTTGGGATGGCGTTGCAGATGTTGAGAGATCATCAGTTATACGCCAAGTTTAGCAAGTGTGAATTTTGGTTGCAGGAGGTGTCCTTTCTATGGTATATCATTACGAAAGAAGGTATTTCGGTTGACCCCTCGAAGGTAGAGGCAGTGAAGAATTGGGATCGGCCTACTAGTGTAACAGAAGTTAGAAGTTTCCTATGCTTGGCAGGATATTATCGAAGGTTTATTAAGGATTTCTCCAAGATTGCGGTACCCTTAACAAGATTAACCCGCAAGGAGAATAAGTTTGACTGGTCGGAGGATTGTGAGAGGAGCTTCCAGACTTTGAAGGAGTGTTTAATGACTATCCCTATTTTAGCTTTACCATCTGGAGAAGGAGGCTTCGTGGTGTACACCGATGCTTCGGGAATTGGTTTAGGTTGTGTGTTGATGCAGCACGGGAAAGTGATAGCATATTCTTCTAGGCAGTTGAGAAAGTATGAGGAGAATTATCATGTCCATGATATGGAACTAGCAGCAGTAGTGTTTACCTTGAAGATATGGAGACACTACTTATATGGAGAGACATTCACAGTATTTTCAGACTATAAAAGTTTGAAGTATTTATTTTCTCAGAAAGAGCTCAATATGAGGAAGAGAAGATGGTTAGAATATTTAAAGGATTTTGACTTCTCCATAGAATATCATCCCGGGAAGGGTAATGTGCTGGCTGATGCCTTAAGTCGCAAGCCAATGGCTAAGTTGTCAAGTCTCATGTTGCAAGAATGAAAACTGTTGGAGCAATTAGTCAGTTTGGATATTAATGTTGACAAGGACCGAGTTATGATTGCTCAGATTCAGCTTAAACCAGAATTATTGGCAGAAATCAAGTCCTTACAAGACAATAACCCAGAATTGGTAGAATTCAAGGAGAACTTGGATAGCAGACCTGACTTCATGCTCGCTGGTGACGGCAGATTGTTGTTTCAGGGAAGGACTTGTATACCTGATGTGGCTGAAGTTAAGAACAAGATCCTTGAGGAAGTGCACAGATCCAGATATACTATTCATCCTGGAGGTACTAAGATGTTTAAGGATTTAAAGAGATTTTTCTGGTGGCCGAATATGAAGAAAGAAAATTGCAGAATTCGTGAGAAGATGCTTGGTGTGTCAGCAAGTTAAGGCTGAGCATTTTAGACCTGCAGGGAAGTTGAAACCGCTGGATATATCTCAATGGAAGTGGGAGAGTATTGGCATGGATTTCATTATGGGTCTACCTAGGACTCGTAGTGGACTTGATGCGATTTGGGTTATTATTGACAGATTGACAAAGTCTGCTCATTTCTTATCTATTAAATCTAAGTGGACTGTTGATGTTTTAGCAGCTTTGTATATGAAGGAAGTTGTGCGACTCCATGGTATTCCGGTCAGTATTGTGTCCGACAGAGACCCCCGATTCACCTCGCACTTTTGGAAGGGACTGCAAGAATCTTTTAGGAACCCGTCTGAATTTCAGTACTGCGTTTCATCCACAAACAGGTGGACAGACGGAAAGAACCAACCAGATAGTGGAAGATATGTTGAGAGCCTGCATGATTGATTTTGGAGGCAGTTGGAGTGATCATCTGGCCTTGATTGAATTTACTTACAACAACAGCTATCAGTCCAGTATTCAGATGGCTCCATTTGAAGCTTTATATGGAAGAAGCTGTCGATCCCCATTATGTTGGAACGAGGTAGGCGAGAAGCAGTGGCTGGGACCAGATCTGATTTCTGAATCATCAAAGAATATTCGTATTATCAGAGACCTGTTCCAAGTAGCACAATCAAGACAGAAGAGTTATACAGACAACAGAAGGAGGGACTTAGAATTTCAGGTTGGCGAACATGTGTTTCTTAAGGTTTCTCCCATAAAAGGAATCCGAAGATTTGGCATTCGAGGCAAGCTGAGCCCAAGGTATGTTGGTCCATTCGAGATTCTGGAAAGAGTGGGGGAGGTTGCGTACCATCTGGCACTACCACCTCAGTTATCTGGAGTACACAATGTCCTTCATGTGTCGATGTTTGGAAAATATGTGTATGACCCCACCCATGTCATTCAGCATGCGGATCTAAAGTTAAGGAAAGACCTGGCTTATGAAGAGAGACCTGTTAAGATTCTGGATCGTAAGCAGCAGCAGCTCAGGAATCGTTCTATACCTCTGGTTAAAGTGCAATGGAGTCGGCGTGGAACCGAAGAAGTCACTTGGGAGTCAGAAGATACTATGCGAAAGCAGTATCCCGATTTGTTCTAGGTGAGTTTCAACTCCCCATCATGATAAGTGCAGTGAATTTGGAGGACCAAATTCTTTGAAGTGGGGGAGGGTGTAATACCCCGATTTATTAAATAATAAAAATTATGTGAAAGTTAATAAGAAATTCCTTAAGAAATAGGATAAGTGAAAATTTGACCTTTTTATAAAAATCTATAAAAATTAGGATCTTGTAGAGGATAAAACATTTAACAATAGTGTCTTCTATGACCGCCCCAAATAAAATTCGTAAACAAGCTGAATTAACTGATTAAGGCCCAAATCACACTTAAACCTAATTGGACCTTAAAACGTGAAGTTGGAGCCCATTACCCAATCATTTAGGCTGATATCAGATCCAAATGAAAGGCTAGGATGAGAGGATCGTTTCCCCTCTTAGTTTTCCCCGAAACCCTAACCCTAGAGAGCGAATTTTGGATTAGAAGGCGGTGGCTAACCCTATCCGCGTGGTTCGCACACGTCCAACTTGATTGGACTCTATCTCCGCGAATAGAAGACTCTAGACCTTGTGTGACCTATATAAATGACCCTTAGGAACCCTATTTTCGTTTGGGTGCTGTGGCGGCCAACGAGAACTCAGGTGGAGGTAGCATTCCGACGATCACCGGCAGGGTGTCCTTAGCGCGTCGTCATCCCCTCTTCTTCCTTGTTCCTGCGTTTAAGGTAGGTTATAATGAGCCAAACCTTAAGTACCCTATATGGTTAGAACCAGCATCGAGTACTCTCTCTTTTGAATGTAAAAGCCCTAAAAGTTGTTTAGTATCCTGTTAGAATTTTAGCATTTAGTGGAAGCATGTTACATCTAGGGTTATACCTATTCTATCTCGTTTTAAGTAGGGATTACAGGCACAAATCTTAAATTGTTTATGTTATCTTGTAGAGTTTTTTGTGCTCTTTCTTTTAAGTCCAAAAGCCCTAATTTTCATGCTTTGTACTATCCGTATTAAATCATTGATGCTAACCCTAGCCATCCCCGCCGGCGACGGGCAAGACGAAGGGGTTGCGGATCGATCGGGTTTGCGCGGCCTCGCGATAGACCACCCATCCAAGGCGGGCGGTTAGTTCCTAACCGTTCATGTATTGTGTTTTGAGTCTGTTCTCGTAGTAACCTTAACCACCCTGTCGTTAAGCGGCCTGTTCCAGACCGTGCATGTTTTCCCCAGCGGCACATTACAGACCGCTCAACCCTAGCAGGCCTACGGGCTGAGGGAGGGGTGAACGGCCTGTCATGCGACCGCCGAGGTGATTGAGCGGCTCTAAAAGAACCGCCCAACCCTTCAGAATTGGTTTGGCATGATTTTTCTCTTAATAGATTGATGGATAATTTGATAAGCTAGCAACCACATGATAATTGGAACATATTGAGGTAAATAAATCTCGAATTTTACTAATTTCTTTAACTTGATCTTGTTTCATCATGGCCTTAGTTATTTTATTGTGTAAATTCAAAAATGACATTTTAAATGCTATTAGGATTGTTTAATAGTCGTTCTACGCCGGTAGGATTGACTGATCGTCATACTGGTTTCCGCAGTTTTATTAGCTCAATTCCTTGTAATGTTGGGACTCTCCGCTAGATATTCCTTCCGTCGGACTAGGACCTTCATTGCGGGACCTCCGTAAGCCCCCGCGAGCCTGGGATTCCCACTAGGACGCCGAGCAGGTTGTACCATCAAGACCTGAACCTGTGTACACGATCAAATCGCTTGGATTATCGTATTGTGAGTCACGGCTCGACTTGGACCCCCTGAGAATGGCGCGGCCCGAAAGGGATCGCTTATCTCATTGGGCGGCCCATAATGAACCGTGCATCCCTGGCCAAGTGCCATTTGTATTGGTCGTTTAACCTTGATCTATCTTCGGCCAAATCATGTTTGGATCGACCCAATAAGCCTAGGTTGACCAATGGTGAGTGGGCTGGACCCTGGTTCAGTTCTGCCCCACTTATGGCAGCCCCGAGCCCATTTGGGTAGAGTTCTAGTTGATTAAATTGAACGGACCGATTAGAACCGCCCATGTTATAGAACGGATCTTATTGGACCGTCTGTCTTTTGAGCGGCCCTGTAAGGACCGTTTATCTTGTTCGTGGGCTTCCAGCTGGCCATTATCAACCGTCCAATCCTTTGAATGGCCCTACATGGACCGTGTATCCTTGACTTCGGTGTGGCTGATCCTAAGCACCTTTCTATTCTGAACGGTCCAGTTTAGACCGTGTAATGCTCGAGCGGCCCCGTTCTGACCGCTTATCATCTAGTAGTGATTTCCGTGATTATTCGTGTGTGAATCCAAGGACCTGATTGGTTCTTGATAACTTGAACTTTCTGGTCAAAGTATCTCTTCAACTTACCCTAGGAATCCTCCTAGGTGAGCTATACCTTGACATTATAGGTCATTAACTTGATTAATGTCTAGACATAACTTGGGATCTTGGATCCAACAAATCAATGCCAACGCATCATAAGGGCCTGGTCTGGTCCTGCGAGGAGCGCCCGAAAAGTACTTGTGCCCCGGGGAGTTTGAATGACATGGTGAGGCATTGCACCGAGTGCATGACTAGAGTGATGTCTATGACAATAATCTAATACTTGAATTTCTCTTGACTTGGTTAATTCTTGCTTGTTGGCCAATTTCCAGTTATATCATGTTCTTGCCTTCCTTTTATTATTTTGTTACATAGTCATTTCATTTTGTTCTTTATTTACGCGCTCAAACATGCAATTAATTGGTTAATTACATAAACTTGCCTGTTATTACTTACTAAGCGTTCGCTCACCTAGTTGTTTCCCCCTTTTTCATGTAGCTCAGGTGAGGACTCACAGATGGAAGGGGACGGGCAAGAGTGACGATCATGGAGTGAACCAGTTAGAAGCCTGTGAAGCTAGTCCTAGTTGTGAAGTCTATTTGTGTCTTAGAATGTTTTGGAAGAGTTGTAAAATTTGAGTTCCGTAAATGTAATATTGTTAAGTGGATGTTGTCGAAGGATATGTTAAGTGAGATTATTGTGGTTTGGAACATGGATTAATTGTATGTTATTTAATGAATGGAGTTGTTTCTATTTATGGTGACGTGTGATCTTTTAGCTTTAGCATATCATGTCTATTATTGTTACTTGTTTCTACTGCCAGTCCCGATATTCCGCGTCGGGGCGTGACATAGGCAGACCAGACCAGCCCCTTGGGCTGGTCCACCTAAACCCTACATCTCCACACCGTAACAAAAAAAAGAGAGTTTTCTTACGATTTACACGGACCAAGTTGGACCTCCAACTTGGTCCGCCTAAACCCTCCCCCTGCCCCTTCAACTTCCTATAAATTACACCCCTTAGAAGTTCAAGGGGCATATGCACATAGGCAAGAACATATACGTAGGGACAGACACAGGAATACAACCCGACCTAACTATTGCACCCTCAGGCTTCCGAGGCTTTCGGCAAGGGTCGGGAATGCAACGAGCGAGGTGCGCGCGTGGGTGGCTTGTAGATCGGCTTGCACACGCCGAGGGTATGTCAGTACTCCCCTCACGCGGCGTCTAGCCATCGTACACATGTCTACTTCCGTCGTACGTAAGGCATCATGACAACGGCAAACATATCCGCATCCCGGGTCCGCCCGTGCGCGACAACCCACGGTGGCCACTCACACGACACGACGCCGCACCTACGACCGACATGGAATCGCGTGACTACCGCTCGCCTCCGAGGCTCAGACCCGACCGCTCACCTTGAGCAGCGTCCTACCTCCGTCAGGCGCCAGCCCACAACCACCCTGCCACCTAGGCACTTCGGCATGTCTCAATCTCCCCATAGGGAGCCCCTGTAAAACAAGCGGATATCCGCCATACCACGCATTGACCCAGGGACTGACTCACACGTCGGAATTATCCTGCGGCTTGCGCCAGTTGTACTCTGGCCTCCTCGGCCCATTTGTAAAGCCCATGTGGCTCTCATATAGCATAAAACCAATTGAATATATGTGCCCGTATGCGGGCCCCAATTTTCTACCTACACCACTCGGCACACGTGCCTAGTACCCCTGACCCCAGCCATCACCCCCCAATCGAAATCATGCCCGCAGCCACGGAATGCTTCCGGCCCACTGCCCACGGCTTCAGACACATACATGCTTCTCTCCAGCATAGAACGAAGGTGTTCGGATTTAATCCGATGTATTTAAACACCGATCGCTTGCTGTCGGTGGGGAAAGACGCCCAGTACATGATTCCCACAATCGCCTGTGCACTCGCACCTGTGGAACCCCTTCGATCCACGTGTCACCCGACCTCTTGAGCCCACGTGTCACATCCTGGTGACGCTTCTCCAGTCGACCCTTGGTTCCATCGGTGATCGTCGAGAAATCGACTGGCACGCTTGCATCCTGTCCATCTAACCTACACCCCTATATTTCCGTGCCATTCAACCCTTCTCGGCTTTCCGTAAAAAGGAGAGTGCCCGGTACCACCGTGAGAGGCCTACGGCCATGAAGGAGGATACCCGAGATACATCAAACTCCCGTATTTTCCTCCCCCGCTATATCCCTTCTTTCACCCTGGTCATCAGCATAAAAAACCCATGCGACAAGGAGAGATTGCAGAATTAAATCGACACAAAGATCCTTATTCATGTCGAATCATAATTCTGCCAACCTTTCGGTCCACTCAATCATCTTGACAACATGTGTCTGCATAGATGTTCCCTCAGATATTCTTACCCCGAACCAACTTTTAGATATCACATATCTTTCTGTTACACTTTGAGCTCCAAAGTGCTCCTCAAGGTGAAACAAAATAGATCTAGAATCCATCTTTTCATGCTGCCTCTGTAACTCATTTGTCATAGAGACAAGCATATAGTATTGGGCAAGGGTGGCATCATCTTTATGCTTCTTGTAAGCAATGATCTCTTCCTCCAAATCATCGACAGGAAGAGGAGGTACATGCCGGTCAAGAACATAGGCTATCTTCTCAGCTGTGAGACCAATTCTTAAGTTCCTGAGCCAGTCGCTATAGTTTGGACCAGTAAGCCTATTGGCATCAAGTATGACGTGTAACGAGTGGTTCGCCATTGAAGTCTACAAGAGAAGATATGTAATAATTATATAACATGCAGATATTTATTAATTGAGATATGGTCTTTAATCCTAATTAAATAACTCTCACTAATTTTTGACGAATTTGCACAACCCCCATTGTGCAAAGACGAGATACTCCGACTGTTTCCTAGTGGGACCAGAATCTCCTTAACATTATGGTAGTGGCATTGTGGCAGCACAACAAATCACCCCATACTTAATGGGTAGGCAACTCTTGTCAATTACAACTCCTTACAACTTCTGGTGTATTCAGCCTCCAGACCACTTGTGACCTTGTGGCAGCACAACAAATCACATAGTCTGGTTAGGTTAGACCCATTGTTACGTTATGAGAGTGAGTTCAAGACATGACCCTTGTGGCAGCACAACAAAGCCATGCCGGCACCCATCCCAAGGTTTGGCTTAAGCCTTAGTCTAAGTCTCTGCCCCCTTGTTGTGAGGGCCTTGTGGCAGCACAACAAACCCACACAGTCTAAGAGCAGCTCACTTAGACTATAACAACGGAAGGCTACTTGGGTCATTCTTAATGCCTCACGTTTACAACCTAATATTAGATCGAGAGATTTTGATTAAATTTTGGTATCATCAATAGAGGTGCTACATACATATAAGAATTTAGAGTATCGTATATACTTAATGTAATTAGTAGCACATCCCACATATATCATATATATGTAATAATACCAATGGATGAACATGGAGCTTAAGCTCCTAAAACACATTACCAGAGTTAGTTGGTAATGCACACAATTATGGCAAACAGAAAAACTTGGAGCATCCAATGCTCCCACTAGATGTGAAGAATCTCCCGAGATCCTCGCAGCCAGTCTCCTTCTTAGTCTCCACCCGCTTCTCATTATTACAAGTAAATTTGTAATTGGGCACGTAGACCCACAAATATACATCAGATAATAATAAGAAACCTTGAACCAGTCAATGGGAGTACAGCACAAGGGGGAGATAGAATGTACAACCCAGATTAAAGAGAGAGAGAAGGAGGCACGTAGGCCCCTATAATTGTTAGTCTGTGAGGACTAAGTGCAATGCTGCACACACGGATTCAGAGGGGGGGTGAATGAATCCCCATTAAAAATTCTGCCCAATTTGAACTCTAATTAGCAAATTATGCGGAATTAAAACTAAATGGCTTAGTTAACAGAAAGACTCACTCAATATCAGATCGATGGCCTAAAGATCAGCTAGGTGACTAATGTGCAGTTAGTACACATACAGCTGGATACCAAACTGATCAAGAGGCTTCAATATATATGCAATTGAACGCGGTCCTATCCAAGCATCTAGCGGTGAAACACAAGAACAAGCAAACCATAGTGCAAGGAAGATATTTAGGTGGTTCGGTACTCAGACCTACATCCACCCCACACTCAGACCTGGGTGTGGATTCCACTGATACACAGCTTAAACCGTTGGGCCTGGCAGCTTGCCTGCAACCGTTGAGCGTCACAGCTTGCTCCGCTGGGCATTACAGCTTTAGCCACCGTTGATTCACAGCTTTAAACCGCTGGGCCTTACAGCTTAGCCACCGTTGATTCACAGCTTCTGAAATGGAAAGTAAAAATAGAAAATTGGAAAGATAAAAATCAGCAACTGAAAGCTGGACTTAAAGCACAGTAATATAGCTCGCTAGGAGCAGTGTGGCTTGGATCTGATCCAGAGGCCACAGATCTTCTTCAGTCTTGCTGCTGCAATTGTCTTCTACTTCTCTCATGATCTCTATGCTCTTTTCTCTCTTCAGCCCCTTTCTTTTTCTTTCAGATCTATCTCCTCTTTCTGCTGCTCTATCTCTTTCTTCTTTTCTCTTCTGAACTATCCTCTCCTTTTCTTCTCTCGAGCTTCTCTTTGCTCTTCTGTTGCGCTAGAGAGTTGGCCGCATTTGATCGCAAGAGCGGCCTTCTTATAGGGCTGTAGGCAGGGTTTCCACGAGCTCACGCGTTCGGCGTGTGTAGGACTCCTCCCAACCTTTTCCAGAAAAGCCACGTGCCAAGTGTGGATTGGGGCATTGATCCACGTGGTAGAATGTCAGAAATATTCTCCCTTGGGATCACGTGCCAAGCATTGATTCTGTTTATCCCCACGAGCTCATACTTCAGGCGTGATTAAAAGCTCACGTGACGAAGAGGCTGTTGTCTGCCTTTAGCATTGCAGGTGCTCGAGCATATGCCACGTTGAAAGAAATGCCTTAGCCTGTTAAAGTAAAATGCAAACATGGTTAGACCTTATATACGTAGCTTAGACAATGTGCACTGACTTTATATAGGCCCAAGTAAAAATTGTTGAGTGGTGATAGGCAGATCTAGAGGGGAGGGGTGAATAGATCAGCCCCTTTTCTTTGCCCTTCTTTGCGGAAATAAAAACTATGACTAACATGTGGAAGCCGAGGAATCCACCCAAGGAGAAGAAAGTGAACTAAACTACAGACTATCAGGCGACTAAAAATTAAGAAGGATTATGAAACGTGCCAATATGAGGAAAGTACGTAGGATGCTAAAGGGATGTGATCGCCAGAGGGGTTACCTCAAAGAAACAAAATGATCGCGTGTACCTTGTATTGAGCGCGGAGATTGTGACTCCTCGAGAGCGGGAAATGGCAGGTTGCTTCTTCCCCCCCCCCCTTCGGCCGACCGATAGAGAGGGCTTTCCTCAGGTACACTTGCAAAACAACAACAAACAAGTAACGGGTGGATCAGAAAGACGAAGGTGCAATATTCAAATTCTAACGACGCAAGTAACGAAATGATGGCAAGACACACACCTGGTTGGTGTTGTCTTTAAAACCCCTCTCGGACACGAGTAGGAGGAAAATGCTTATGATGAATGGCAATTATTCCGACGTAGAAACGGGAAGAGACTCTCTCATAAAAAGGGGGGTAGAGGATATGATATGATGAATGCAAGATAACTAGAAAAGAAGAGGAGAGAATGGCTTATTGGATGCTCGATGGCGAGATCCGGTGGAGCTTCGGCAGCGTAGGGACGACGAGGTAGCGCGGCGGGCGAAGGCGGCCTCTCTCCTGCGAGCACGGGCACCCGAGGATCCGGCAGGACATCCCCTACAAAACACCCACGGGTTAGTGATGGGGACATCACCTCCCATGCCCACGTTCACAGCTCGTCTCCTCGCCCCGGTTGCATCCGGCATGGTTTAGTCATTTAATTTTGAGTCCTATGTAATTTTATTTGAGTCATTTGATGTATTTTCCCTTTTATTTGAGTCATGTTCCTAGGTCTTACATTTATTTTCCTAAGTTTGAGTGTCATTAGATTGTGTAATGTGCTATTGGGCCCAATTCTTCGGGCTTGGCCCATGAGCCCCCCCTACCCCTTCGGTTATTTGTTATTGAGTCTTTTGTAAGGGACTTATTGTAAAATGTGGGTTTCCTATATATAGGGCCCCATTTCCTTCATTTGGAGGTAATGAATGAATCAATGAAAAATGCCATTTGAGTATCCAAAGTTTAGTTTAGTGGAGTGATTCCAACATTTTTTGGGTGAGAAACCCTAGGGGAGAGATTCCCCACCCTTCCCTCTCCTAATCCCTCTTTTTCACTCCACTTTCTCTCTCCTCAACACCCAATTTCGAATTTTCTTCTCTCTCCTCCTTTCCCAACCACCTCAACCCCCACCTACCATCATTAAAGCCCTCCACTTCCCCATGGCCTCCATTACTCCACCCCCCTAGTCCCAAGGAGATCCCTCACCATTCCAACACCATCCTCCACATTCCAACACCACTTTCCCCATTCCAACACAATCAACCCCTTCCCCACACAACCCCACAACTTCCAAAGCATATTTGAATTTGAAATCCACCCTTCCCTCCACTCACTTGTGCCCCCCCTCACCTTCTCCTCTCACCCACCTTCCCAAATTCGTAGCTCCTCCTCCCACCACCTGTTAGATACCCTTCCAGACCCCATTCTTCCCTTCCCCCACCTTAGAACACCCCCTCCTAGACCCCCTCACAGCCCGGGCTTTCCCCACACTCATCCACCCCCATTTCCCCTCCCATATACCCCATTCCCCCCCATCATCATCAACCTACAGCTCTCAACTGAAGATCTACCGCAGAGCAGCAGCTTGCAGTAGCCACCACGATCACCTCCGGACGAGTTTGAAGACCCAAGAGCCATCGTCGGAAGCGTCTGCCAGTCGTTTTCGCAACCGAAGTTGTTTCGTCTTCTTCCGATCTCCGAGCCATCCTGGAGGTCCATTCTTCCACAGCTACGCGGTTCTGCCTCGGCTAAGGACCTGAACCAGCTTAGAAGCTCTGCCACGACGGACCCTGAAGGAATCAGTCTTCAAGTTCTTCTTCAAAGTTCCTTTTGGCCTGTCTAGTTTCAGATTCAAGAAGCGGAAGTTCATTCAGCATCCGGGAGCAGACGTTACCAATTTTCTCCCCCGAACGCGCGGTTCTACCTTCTACAGTCTGCACTGACCCCTCCTCACTCTTCTGGTTTCACAGATTGTCTCCGACCTCTTCTGGTGTCGTCGTTTCTTTTTATGCAAAGAGGACTCACCCACGGTTCTAACGGCACTGACGGCATCAAATTTTGAGTTCGGGAGCGGCCAGGACAGCCTCTGCTTCCTACTGTTGGTGACCTGCCCCTGCTAGTCCAAGAAACAGAGGCCCTGTTCAAGCTCCTGCCCCGACCAGCAGCGACTCCAGAAGAAATTAAGAAAATTTTGAGGCATTCCCCTTCCATCTACGAAGGTTTTCCCTCTAGTTTCGTTGTCAACAAAATTCCTGATCAAGATCTACAGTAGCAACACCGACTCTCTGTCCCGGCTCGCAGACAGCAAGCAGATTCGGCGTCCACCCTTATTCCTCGTTCTTTGCTTTAGTTTCCCCACCCCGCTTGACCGGCTGAAGGTCCCTCCCTGTGTGGAGGTAGTATTGATTATAATTTCTATTAACCCCCACCCCAAGATCCCCCTCCTACGTGAGGTGTAGTGTTGTAACTTGTTTGGGCAGGTCAAGCGACACCGCCGCGGCGTGTGGGGATTCACTCGCCTCCCCGCTCGCCCTCGTCTCCGACCGGGACCGGTTTCTTCAATCCGGTCGAGTAAGTGCTCAAACCTTCACTCCACTTAGTGCTTGTCTTTCAATATTAGTTCTAATTCCGCTGGTTATGCGAGTGAGAGCCCGATCCTCAAGCCCCATAAACTTGAGTGATCACCGTGGGAATATTGCAACCGGTGCCTTTGGCACTTTGTCGGCCCCCTTGATTTGGGCATCCCCACCCTTTGGGAATCAAGTCTTGGCCTTGCTGGCCCTCTACCAGTAAGGGCCCAACCCCACATCCTCCCCTTGGCATTGCCAAGTCACCCCGGGCTTGGGTGAGTGACGATAGAGCGGTGGCCCAATTTGGCCCGTTTTGAATGCGATTGTGCTTGCTTGCATTAGGTCCGAGGGCGTGTCACATCAAGTGGTATCAGAGCAAGTCATTGACTTGTCTCTACAAGTCAAGTCCTAGGGCATGCTTGCATTCTTATCCGAACCGTGCATTGTCAACCCATCATTGTTAACATTGAGTCTTGGGTCACATGGCCCCTCTCCCAATCATATCACATGCATGCTTACCTAATGGAGAGCCCGTAGAAATTGATTTCATTGACCTAGAATCTGAAAATTGGGTGTCCCCCGATATCATTACCTCTCTTTGTAGGACCGGACAAATTGTGCACAATGGAGACCAAGTCTTTATTGAATTCCATAAATGGTTCGGGAAGACTAAGTATTTGGATGGGGCTTGGTGTCAAAAGGGAACATTGGCGGGTCCATGTATAATCCTAGGTAAGAAATGGTTAGATGAAAGGAATGCCGACATCGACCCAACACGTCGGACTTGCCTAGTGCATCCGCCACACCTTTCGGGAACCTTTAAATTCAACAACCTTATATTCTCCCACCCGCGGGAATCCCGCCCTTGTTCACCACCCCGGGTGCACCATACTCCGGCCATCATCACCCCCACCATCAAAGAACCTTCCCGCTCCATTAGCTTTGGAAGAAGTAGTCCACACCACAACCATAGGTCCCTATACCCAATTGGGCCCCATGACCAACTCTCCACCTAGGCCCATGGTAACCCTCACCACTACCTCTCCATCACCCCCAAAAGGGGACACTCCTCCCAAAACTAATCAACCCAAACCCCTTCAACCCACCCATCTTCCTCTCCCTACCCCAATCCTATCCCAACCTAAGCCTCCAATACTTCCACTCCCAAACCCCACACTACCAATCCCAAACCAAGTTTCCCTTTACCCTCCACCCCGGGAGCACCACACACCAACCCTCATCACCCCAAAAGACCCTCTCACCTCCTTGGTAGAAGAACTCATACCCAATTCAATAGTTGAGGACACTCCAAACCCACTCCCCACCTTGGAGGAAACCCAAGTCCAAGTTGAGAAAGAAACATCACACGATGGTCCTCACCTTACATCACCCTCTCTAGTTGGGACCAAGCTCATCTTAGGAGAACCCATTGTTAGTTGGCTAAAGGAGAGCCCAATTAGAGAGATCCGGGCCCATGTTTTCCCTCCCATAGAACAAGACCTTCCCTTAGTGCCCTTCTTCTCCTATCACACCACAATCCAAGCATCCTATCAAGTGGAGACCTTAGAGGACCTTCTCAAGGGCATAGCATGGCAATTAGAGATGACTAGCATGTTGACCCCTATGGTAGAACAACCTAGGAGCCTTAGCCTCCTACACCTATGCATAGGGTCTATCACCTCGGTTTGCACCATTGGTTGCTACACTAGCGACCTCCTTCTATTCCTACCTACACCCGATAAGCCCAACCTTCTCCTCGATTTAGAGCTTCTTATCTCGGGTAGAAAGTCAAGCCCTCCACTCATGGCTGACCCACTTGCCAAGAACATTGGCCCAACTATCATGGAGAATGATGACTTAGCACCTTTTGAGGATCTTGAGGACATGGAGTTCCTCCCCCTAGGTAACCCATTTTATGATCAATATGATCCATTCCAATGGGAGTCAAGAGACTCGTGTGACCCAAACACTTTATCCGCCACCCACCTTTCCCTAAACCAACTCACAATGTTTGACCCAGTTCACTCCATCTTAGACCTGGGTTACTCCTTGGGAGCCATGACCTTGGGCCACATATCCCTAGGTAATAAAGTTTTGCCCCACCCCATGATGACCACCTTCTTAGATCCATTCAATCTTTTCCAATGGGAGTTCAAGGGTTGTCCCACACCTATACACATGGAAGTCACCTTTGGGAAAAGCATGCATGTGTCTAGGCTTACCATACCCCTTGGCATGAACACTATATTGGGTCCATTCATTCATATCACCCACATGTCAAGTAGAAAGTATGAGTGGTCCATATTTGGATGTCATGGTCCACCTTCATGCATCATGGGTCTTAAGCATGTCAAAAACATCTACGGATGTCCAGGTCCCCCTACATTCATCACCACTTTGCATGATAGGTTCACCTACGGGTGCCCCGGCCCAACTAGGCCCACCAAAGTCTACGTGACAACATTGCATGATAAGTCCACATATGGTTGCCCCGGCCCTCCAAAATCCATCAAAGTCTTCTTGGCATCAAAGCATGATTGGTCTACTTTTGGTTGCCCAGGTCCACCCATCACCCCTAGAATGTCAACATTCACAAAATTGCATGAAAGCCTTTGCAAGCACATAAGTAAAAAGAATGAGGCTTATAAGAGGCGGGCCGACTCTCATCGGCGTCACCAAGAATTCCATGAGGGTGACTTTGTGATGGTAAGGACGGAGAGGCTCTCCCCGGGAGCCAACTCTAAACTGAGGCCACGTGGGGCTGGTCCCTTCCAGGTCTTGAGGCGCATTGGTGCAAATGCCTACGAGTTAGATCTCCCTGAGGAGTATGGAATAAGTCCCACATTCAATGTTGCCGACCTAGTGTCATATAAGGGACCCACGGTGATACCTAGTGAGGAGATTGAGCCTACGTCTTCCCTTGAGAGAGCACCCACCCGTGAGGAGAGACCACCAGCCAAGAGAGCCCAGCGTGAACAAATTGAACAAATATTGGATGAACAAGTCACTACCACTCGGAGCAAGGTATACGAGCGCTATCTCGGCAGGTGGATGGATCAGTCTCGTTCGGAAGACTTGAGGGCTGTACCACTTCTACACCCTCCAAGGAGGGAAGGACACTTACTCGACGGAGTCGAGTTCTCCGTACCCCGAGAGTATGATGGGGACATCACCTCCCATGCCCACATTCACAGCTCGTCTCCTCGCCCCGGTTGCATCCGGCATGGTTTAGTCATTTAATTTTGAGTCCTATGTAATTTTATTTGAGTCATTTGATGTATTTTCCCTTTTATTTGAGTCATGTTCCTAGGTCTTACATTTATTTTCCTAAGTTTGAGTGTCATTAGATTGTGTAATATGCTATTGGGCCCAATTCTTCGGGCTTGGCCCATGAGCCCCCCCTACCCCTTCGGTTATTTGTTATTGAGTCTTTTGTAAGGGACTTATTGTAAAATGTGGGTTTCCTATATATAGGGCCCCATTTCCTTCATTTGGAGGTAATGAATGAATCAATGAAAAATGCCATTTGAGTATCCAAAGTTTAGTTTAGTGGAGTGATTCCAACATTTTTGGGTGAGAAACCCTAGGGGAGAGATTCTCCACCCTTCCCTCTCCTAATCCCTCTTTTTCACTCCACTTTCTCTCTCCTCAACACCCAATTTCAAATTTTCATCTCTCTCCTCCTTTCCCAACCACCTCAACCCCCACCTACCATCATTAAAGCCCTCCACTTCCCCATGGCCTCCATTACTCCACCCCCCTAGTCCCAAGGAGATCCCTCACCATTCCAACACCATCCTCCACATTCCAACACAACTTTCCCCATTCCAACACAATCAACCCCTTCCCCACACAACCCCACAACTCCAAAGCATATTTGAATTTGAAATCCACCCTTCCCTCCACTCACTTGTGCCCTCCCTCACCTTCTCCTCTCACCCACCTTCCCAAATTCGTAGCTCCTCCTCCCACCATCTGTTAGACCCCCTTCCAGACCCCATTCTTCCCTTCCCCCACCTTAGAACACCCCCTCCTAGACCCCCTCACAGCCCGGGCTTTCCCCACACTCATCCACCCCCATTTCCCCTCCCATATACCCCATTCCCCCCCATCATCATCAACCTACAGCTCTTAACTGAAGATCTACAGCAGAGCAGCAGCTTGCAGCAGCCACCACGATCACCTCCGGATGAGTTTGAAGACCCAAGAGCCATCGTCAGAAGCGTCTACCAGTCGCCTTCGCAACCGAAGTGGTTTCGTCTTCTTCTGATCTCCGAGCCATCCTGGAGGTACATTCTTCCACAGCTGCGCGGTTCTGCCTCGGCTAAGAACCTGAACCAGCTTAGAAGCTCTGCCACGACAGACACTGAAGGAATCAGTCTTCAAGTTCTTCTTCAAAGTTCCTTTTTGGCCTGTCTAGTTTCAGATTCAAGAAGCGGAAGTTCATTCAGCATCCAGGAGCAGAAGTTACCAATTTTCTCCCCCGAACGCGCGGTTCTGCCTTCTACAGTCTGCACCGACCCCTCCTCACTCTTCTGGTTTCACAAATTCTCTCCGACCTCTTCTGGTATCCCCGTTTCTTTTGCTGCAAAGAGGACTCACCCACGGTTCTAAAGGCGCTGACGGCATCAAATTTGGAGTTCGGGACAGGACAGGACAGCCTCTGCTTCCTACTGTTGGTGACCTGCCCCTGCTAGTCCGAGAAATAGAGGCCCTGTTCAAGCTCCTGCCCCGACCACCAGCGACTCCAGAAGAAATTAAGAAAATTCTGAGGCATTCCCCTTCCAGCTACAAAGGTTTTCCCTCTAGTTTCGTCATCAAAAAAATTCCTGATCAAGATCTACAGCAGCAACACCAACTCTCTGTCCCGGCTCGCAGACAGCAAGCAGATTCGGCGTCCACCCTTATTTCTCGTTCTTTGCTTTAGTTTCCCCACCCCGCTTGACCGGCTGAAGGTCCCTCCCTGTGTGGAGGTAGTATTGATTGTAATTTCTATTAACCCCCACCCCAAGATCCCCCTCCTACGTGAGGTGTAGTGTTGTAACTTGTTTGGGCAGGTCAAGCGACACCGCCGCGGCGTGTGGGGATCCACTCGCCTCCCCGCTCGCCCTCGTCTCCGACCGGGACCGGTTTCTTCAATCCGGTCGAGTAAGTGCTCAAACCTTCACTCCACTTAGTGCTTGTCTTTCAATATTAGTTCTAATTCCGCTGGTTATGCGAGTGAGAGCCCGATCCTCAAGCCCCATAAACTTGAGTGATCACCGTGGGAATATTACAACCGGTGCCTTTGGCACTTTGTCGGCCCCCTTGATTTGGGCATCCCCACCCTTTGGGAATCAAGTCTTGGCCTTGCTGGCCCTCTACCAGTAAGGGCCCAACCCCACATCCTCCCCTTGGCATTGCCAAGTCACCCCGGGCTTGGGTGAGTGACGATAGAGCGGTGGCCCAATTTGGCCCGTTTTGAATGCGATTGTGCTTGCTTGCATTAGGTCCGAGGGCGTGTCACATCAGTTAGGAATAGAATCCGGCAGCCCCTCGGCGCTCTTTTTTTGACCCCCTTGAACTGAGGGGGGTAGGCCTCTATTTATAGAGGTTGGGAGGATGGGGGCGTCCAGGGACCTGGACGCCTCCATAACTTGGATTTTATTCAAACGACAGACTGAGCGACGATCAGTCGATGGCCGAGAGTCGCCCGTGGGCTGTTTGATGGAGGCGTCCAGGGGCATGGACGCCTCCATACCTTGGATTTTATTCAAACGATAGACTGAGCAACGGTCAGTCGATGGTCGGGGGTCGCCCGTGAACTGGTTGATGGAGGCGTCCATGGGCCTGGACGCTTCCATATCTTGGATTTTCTTCAAACGACAGACTGAGCAACGGTCAGTCGATGGCCGGGGGTCGCCCGTGAGCTGGTTGATGGAGGCGTCCACGTGCCTGGACGCTTCCATAACTTGGATTTTCTTCAAACGACGGACTGAGCAACGGACAGTTGATGGCCGGGGGTCCCCCGTGAGCTGGTTGATGGAGGCGTCCACGTGCCTAGACGCTTCCATAACTTGGAATTTCTTCAAACGACAGACTGAGCAACGGTCAGTCGATGGCCGAGGGTCGCCCGTGAGCTGGTTTGATGGAGGCGTCCATGTGCCTGGACGCTTCCATAACTTGGATTTTCTTCAACCCGTGAGCTGGTTTGATGGAGGCGTCCAGGGGCCTGGACGCCTCCATAACTTGGATTTTATTCAAACGATAGGCTGAGCAACGGTCAGTCGATGGCCGGGGGTCACCCGTGAGCTGGTTGATGGAGGCGTCCAGGGGCCTGGACGCCTCCATGAAATTATATATATTTTTTGTTCAATCTTATATATATATATTTTTGTCATTATTTTGTATTGATGGAGGCATCCAGGGGCCTGGACACCTCCATGATGACCCCCGGATTCCCCCGAAAAGGGCGTCGGTAGTCATCCGTTAGGCATTTTCCTGGTCCCGGCAACTTCTGATGTATGCGATTGATGTTGATGCCGTTCGAATGCCGCATGATTTCCACAACGAGGCGATTTCCGGATGCCGAAGGAGCGTTACGCTACTCGCCCAGAAGACGAGAGAAGACTTAAAGATAGGAAACACTCAAGTGATTCAAAATGCGAAAGCCACTACGGGGCGTCGCGTGGTAATATGAGATTTTCTCAGGGGACGTCAGGAATAGCGTGTCTACAGCTGCCCCGCCTTGGCGTCTGCTTTGCAAGGGAGTGACACGTAATGGAATGGTATCGAAGTGGAGTGAAATGGAGTGGGAATGAACTGATAAGTTGATGCCAAGGTGTGATGAGACACGCTTTTGACATGACTGTTTGGAATCTTTCCTGTAGTTTCGATGAGGCGACCTTGAAGAAGGTCTTTCAAATTTGACGATTGTTTGGATGGAAATCAAACAAGGGAGGGTGAGATGTGCGCTCAGGCACGAAAATAAAGGAGACCAACTTCTCTGTGTGGAAGTACCTGGGTCATAAACCTGCATGTTTCACCTTTGGGGAGCGGTTACCAGCCAATGTGGAAGTGTTGCGGCCAAGGTGAGTCAAACAAGGTAAAAAGCAAAGGAATATCTGAGGGTCTGTCCAAACAAGGGTCTCGTTTGGAAGGGCAGCGTAGTGCCGTTTCAAGGAAACTCAGTATTTCATTCAGAATGGAATATGTCATATTTGTAAGAATTGAAGCACAACGGCTTTCGCAATCGAATCACTTGAATGATCTTCCGCAATAGACTCAAAGTCCTATATGAATGCATGCTGGGTTTAAAGAAAAATTTAAAACAAACTAGAATAGAAAATAGCCAAGGATAATATTGTCAACTCATTAAGAATGGGTCAGGATACCGATCCAGTGAGCTGATACTGAGCTGGGGCCCGTTTATCCGCACACCGACTCACTGAATGGAACCGTCGTTCCCACGCTATCACCAGTTAACGGCCTATCCGTACAACCCAAATTCTTCTGGAATCATCACTATTTTTGTTGAAGGGGAACTCAAATCCCAGATTCGTTCGGGTCGCAAGGTCCTTGACGCGTTCTAATAGCGTAAATATCATATAGTATGATGCATGACACGGAGGACCGAACACTGAAGGATGGTATACAAGATAGGGCGAAAAACGTCCGTTGGTAAAACCTGCACAGACCATCATAGATTAAATACATCAGAAAGCAGCAAAAATATAACAGAAACGTGCCACAGTGCAAGGATAAAACACTGACGACTTGACCACTCATGTGACACGTCCCGTCCCGTAGCACCTCTCCTTTCCTATAAGTATCTCCCTTAGGCTAGTTTATTCAAATGTACCAAGGGGAGTTTTGAAAGTTCAGGAGGAGGAGAAGAGGAGGGTCTAGGGATTTTAGGATGGAAGGAGAGTCTTCCTGCGTTATGAATAGGGGCAGGCCTAGCAGTGAGATCAGGCGACTTTCCGACCTCGAGGGTCATCTGAGTGGGACGATCCAATCGCATATGATAAGTTGATTTATTTCAAATTTATTGCATTTTATTAACTCTCTTCTCACTTTCCTTCCTTTCTCTTCTTCTTTCCAGCCGTATCCACTCTTTTCGGGCCCGAGGAAGTTTTCCAAACTGCCATGGCTTTCAGAGCTAACTTCCAACATCTCCATTGGCATGAGGGCTATACTCTCGAAGTGGCATCTTCAGGGGCTCCTTATTCACGCCAAACACTACGAGAGAATCCGCATGGACTGGGCAGCTATGGGTGCATTAGTGGAGATCTGGCATCCCCAGACCCACACTTTCATCTTCCCGACATTCGAGGCGACCATTCTCCTCGAGGAGGTGGAGCTTCTGCTTGGACTGAAGAAATTCAAGAGTGATGGGAAGACGAAGCCTATGCGGATGTTGACAAGGACGACTTCCGAGAGCGTCCTTGGAAGCATCATGCCGTCCGACGCAGTCAGAAAAGTCCGCACTCAAAAGGGAATTGACTTGCAAAGGCTCGCGGTATGGGTTATGGATGCCTTGAAAGGGTCCCCAGATGATGAACATTTGGAAGGAATTATGAAAGGGTTCACCATCTGTCTGGCGGGTGCTCTCTTGTTCCCTCATACCGACAACATAGTGGAAGAAACCCAACTGAGTGCTATCTGCGGGATCTGGAGTGGAAAGAGGGTGGGACCCGCCATCCTTGCCTACCTTTACAGCGGTCTTACCGCCTCGAGCATGGGTAGGCCTCCTTTTGGTTGTGCACTTGTTCTGAGTTGCTGGGTCGATTTGCACTTCAAATTCGACCACCGTGAGAGGATGCCGACTATTTCAAAGCTTTTCCAACAAAGCCCCCTTTATCACATAGCCGATGTGTTAGGCTTCGGTGGCACTGTGACGAACCGTGTTCCGTGGCTGAAGAAATGGGAAGACTGGCGGTCTCACTTCCGAACCATGACACAAAGCTTCTTCACTTGCGCACCGGCATGTCTACTCTTACTTGAACTCCTCATGAGGTCTTCTCCCGAAGCTGAACTCCAACTGATCGGTGCGACGAAGTTTGTCCTTTATAACGCGCATCGGTGCTGCCTCCAGATCGGCATTCCACGCCACTCGTTCCCACTGCTGACCGGCATTGTCCCTTTGAAGAAGAGGGAGTTGGGCACGGAAGCGGACGCGAGGGAAGCGAAGGCCGTTAAAGCACCCTGGAAGACAAGTGTTGCGGGAAAGGCCTTAGCGCACGTGGGGGAAGAACGTGAGCTGTGGAGAGCTTATGTAACCGAACTGGGGAAGTTGAGGCCTAGAGTGCCTAAGCCCTTGATGTAGCCCGCTCTGTTTTCTGATGGAATAAAATCTGGCATTTGGCATTTTGGACCATTGTTCCCTGAATTATTATTTTTTTATGATTTTTATTTTTATTTTTGCCTTTTGTGTTTTCTCCTTTATGTTCTGGTTTATTCATATTATGGTCATATATATATATATGTATATGTATATATATATATATATATATATATATGTATATATATATATATATGCTTAAATGGGGGCGTCCAGGGGTCTGGACGCCCCTAATTTTTTTTGAAAAAATTTTTGAAAAAAAAGTTGTTCTTTTTGTGGGGGCGTCCAGGGGCATGGACGCCCCTATCTTTTCTTTTTGTTTTTTTTATTTTATTTTATTTTGTTTCATGTGGGGGCGTCCAGGCGCCTGGACGCCCCTATATTTTTTTTTCAAATTTTTTTTTATTTTTTAGTTGTGGGGGCGTCCAGACCCCTGGACGCCCCTATGTTTTTTTTGAATTTTTAATAAAATAAAAAAGTAAGGGAGTCCAGGCGCCTGGACGCCCCAAATCCTAGTGATTTTCTATATAAAGGGGGTCTCACCCCCTGTTCTCCTCTACTATTCATTCTAACGACCCATTTCCAGTTCCCAATGGAGCAAGAAGGCCCGAGTCAGGGTGGAGAGAGGCGGAAACGACGGGCTCGTCGTCCGAGGAGGTCGAGGGATCATGCCGAGGAGACTGCCGTGGGAGAGGAGATTGCTGCGGAAGAGGAGATTGCCGAGGAAGAGGAGGCGCCTCCTTTGGCCGTGGAGGGTCCTGCGGGTGCTAGCGACGCCGGAGAGGATGACCATGACCCGGTAAGCCCCTCAGAACTCTAATTTGTTGGTTTATAGGCTAAACAGGCAGGCGAGAGATGGTGTGGAGAAGGCCGGTGAGTGGGGGAAGGAGGCGTCCAGAGGCCTGGACGCCTCCAACTTTTCTCTTTTTTTATTTTATTATTATTATTATTTTGATTTATTATGTAAAAAATAAAATTAAAAATAAGGAGGCGTCCACTGAGTTGGACGCCTTTAAATATATATATATATATATATATATATATAATAATAATAATAATAAATAAATATTATGTACAGTGTTGTTGTTTATTATTATCCATGATGCTGATGTGTTTCTTTTTTTATTTGTTTTTTGTGGTGTGCAGGGCGTGATGAAGAGCCGGATCAGCTGGTCCCTGGTGGTGGCAGCGTACCGTGGGCTGCCGGACTTTCAGAGGGCGCGGGTGGACGCCATGGGTTTTGGAGCTTTCCTGCGGATCGAGCCCTTCCGGCTCGACCTTCCTCTCATCCAGGCGTTGAGGGAGCGGTGGCACCCGCCGAGCCGGGCGTTTCTGATGCCCTGGGGGCACATGGTGTCGACACTGGAGGACGTGGCTCGGATCACCGGGCTACGGGTTGACGGAGAGGCAGTCAGCGGGGTCACTTACCCCGATTACCGACAGAGTGCCTTGGACCTGCTGTGGCTAGAGATGAGCGCTACTGACAGAGACAGCAGGGTAGTCGGCCGAGTGGAGATTATGGAGGCGCTCGGGTTCGGTGACCCGCGCCAGCGGGTTAGCGAGATTGGAGCGGAGTTTCTGGCACGACTAGAGGGAGACGCTCGTGCAGCTTTCACCCAGGACCCGAGCGAGCGGGAGTTGGTGGATCTAGACCTCCAGAGGTTCCTCTTCTTCTTCCTGGGCCGCCTCCTGCTGGGGACGAAGGGTGACGGCATCCACTGCTGCTTCCTCGGGATCTTGGCAGATCTGGACAGAGTGGGGGACTATGCGTGGGGAGCGGCTCTGCTTGCCCATTTGATCGCCGATCTCTCCCAGACCTCAGAGAGGCAGACGACAGTTAGCGGCTTCGCACCTTTTCTCCAGTTAAACATTTTATTTATGGATTTTACCGTAGCTAAATATGTAATTAGTCGGGCTAATGATGTATGATGGATGCAGGTGTGGAGCTACTACTACTTCCCGATGGGAAGAGCCAGACAGGGGACCAGGAGAGCTGTGCCTCTGGCGCGACAGTGGAGGCCGGTCATGGTCGTAGCACCCCACGGCTACCAGCTGGCGTCGCTTCGTCGGGAGCTGAGCAAGTACCCCGAGGCTATGGTATGATGCGTATGATTTTTTTGGTATTTTTACGCATGTGACTTAATTGAGCGAAATAGCAACTAACATGATGCATGTATGGTGATGCAGGTGGTGTGGAGGCCCTACATGGGCATGGCCGATGCCGGCCAGCCTTGGGTTGTAGCGGGTCGTCCTCATTTTGGGCGGGACGTGTGGGTCCATTGCCTGAACGAGATCGAGCCGCTCCGGCTTAGGCTAGTTATGAGGATGTTGGGATTAGCCCAGGAGTGGGTTGACGTAGACGAGCAGGTCCGCGTCGGGCGGGAGACCAAGGGGAAGGCAAAGATCGTGGACTGGCGTACGTGCTTCCCTGCACAGTACTAGGACTGGAAGCAGGGCGGGGTCCCAGTGGTGTCCCATGTGCCGGACATCACTGATTACCTGAGACGGTACCGGGCTACGTACGGGGAGCGTCTCTTCCTTGGTGGCATGGCAGGGGTAAGTGTGAAATGGAAATGTCCTCCTTTCTATACGTATATGCATGTGACACTAACTTTCATGTGGGGTAGGATGCTCGTGACAACATGATTGCCGACCAGCGAGCCCAGCTGGTAGACGCCAGGCGGCAGTTGGTGGCCATCCGACAAGAGTTGGAGATCCTGGTGAGTCTATGCAATGCATATTTTTTTTATGACCTGGATTTTGATGCTTAGCCTCTGACTGTCGTTTGCTTTGTGTTTCAGCGGGCCCACCAGGCAGCGACAGCCGGGATGGATGGTGGAGCAGGTTCTAGTTCGTGGGGCCCTCCTTCGGAGGTTTCTGCCCTTCAGGAGCAGTTGGCGTACGCGATGGCCCGGGCTGAAGAGGCTGAGCGTGACCGCGCGGCTCGAGTGAGTCCTGCTTGACCCCGACTTATTTCCAGTTGCTCTTCTTCTTTCACTGCTCTCTTACGGTGCCTGTGGGTTTTGGCAGGTGGCCGAGATTCGAGAGGCCCTGGCCCGTGCTGTTCGTGCCGAGCAGGAGCGCGACGCCTGGGCGGCAGAGCGTGACGCCCGGATTGCGGAGCTGGAGGAGGAGCGGCGACGGGAGGCTGAGGAGCTCCCTCGCGACGTGCGGGATTTGTGTTTTACCCTCGAGCTGTCGAGGAGAGAGGCGATGCGGGAGAGAGAGGAGAGGGAGAGGGAGAGAGAGGAGAGGGAGAGGGAGAGAGAGGACAGAGAGAGAGAGGGAGGACACAGAGAGAGAGAAGGAGGATAGGAGGGCGGAGCGACTGCGAGAACGAGACGAGAGGAGGGCTCTGGAGGCGCAGCTGACGGAGCTCCGATTAGGTCTCGGCACGGCGGAGGGGAGGCTTCGGGAGAGCGAGGAGCGGTATCAGAGGGCGAAGGAGCGCGGGGCGTGACTTCGTCAGTCTGGTTCTTTCTCCATGGGAAGCTTTCTAGTTTCTTCGGCCGAGGAGCGTCGCCGAGCCTTCGAGGCTGGCGTGCCACCACAGGGTGAGGCGAGCACCGCCTCTCAGAGTTCGCGGAGGCCCCCTAGGGATCCCCGTCAGAGGAGGGAGGAGAGAGATGATCAGGAGGGTGGTAGCGAGAGTTAGAGAGTTGCTTGTACACTCCACCTTCCTCACTTTATGATGTATAACTGACTATTTGCTTATGTGCAATGAAACGGTTCCTTTTGTCGTATGCCCTTTCTCTTTTCCACGCTTCTTCTCTTGCACCGAGTTGTTTCGAGGCACGCTTCACGAGATCTTGCCCTGAAAAGTAAGGAACTACGCCTTGTGTAGATCCTAATAAAAATCCACTTAAGGAAAAATTAAGAATAGCAAACAATAAACAATAGTGGAGATGAAACATGCACGAGGTGCACAAGGGGAGTGCATGTGATCGCCAGAGACGCGAGGGTCTCGAGTGGAAAATAATAAAGGAAAGGATGATCGCGAAAATACCTCAAAGTGCGGGGATGTGAGTGCTTCCTTTCTCTTCAAATCGACCGGCCGATGAAGAGAGTTCTTTAATTATTACCCTTGCAAAAAGAGACACAAACACCACAAAAGAATTGAATTAGAACATGGTGTGTAGCATCAAATTCTTATATAGAAAGATGAGCATGAAAAGATGTGCAAGACACACCTTGTGGGTGTTGGCCCTTAAACCCCTATGCAAAAGGGTGGGAGATGTATGATGCATGCAAATAAATAAAAAAATAAGGGAAGTGTGCAAGAGTTGCACTATGGGGAGATCTCAATGTGATTGAGAGAAAAGATCAATAAAACAATGATGCATGCATGATTTATGAACTATGAAAATAAAAGATAAAGGGGAGATAAGATAAAAATCTTGTTTGTGGCCCCTTTGGCTTGATGCTCGATGGGGAGAAACTTCAAAAGAGATGAAGATGTCAACGTGAGAAGCCTCCTTAGCCAATGCCACCTTCGGTTCCTGTAAAAAAAAAAAAAGAAGAAGAAGAGGGAACAGAAGAAGAAGGGAAACAGAAGAATAAGAAGAAGAAGACAGAAGAAGAAAGAAGAAGGAGAATAAAAGAAGACAGAAGAACAGACGAAGAAGAAGACAGAAGAAGAAAGAAGAAGAAGAATAAAAGAAGACAGAAGAACAGACGAAGAAGAAGACAGAAGAAGGAAGAAGAAGAACAGAGAAAAGGAGAAAAGGGGATCGAACAGAAAGGAATCCGAAAGGGGAGGGTCCGAAGAAGGGGCGTCCAACCAAACAACAGAGCCAATGGCTCTATTAAATAAGTTGAGGAAGAGATAAACATGGGCAAGAGTCCCAAGAGGGAAATGATAAGAATGGGCAAGAGCCCAAACCAAGCAGGTATCTAACGAAGCAAGGACTCTCTGGGGAAAGGGCTGCGAAGACAGAAGATAAAACACGCCTCTGGTCAGGGCGTCAATTCAAGAATTGACGACCTGTCATAGGGCGTCTTTTCAAAACACGCCCTGGGTCAGGGCGTCAACTCCGAGATCAATTTTGGAAATAAATATTTCTTTTATTTGGAAACTCTGAAACACGCCTCCGGGAGAGGCGTTAATTAAAACACGCCCCCAAGAAGGGCGTTAATTAACATTTTTTAAACATTTATTCTTTTTCAAAAATTAGATAATGCCAGGAATTGACGCCCTTTCCAGAGGTCGTCACTTCTTTAAAAGGCGCCCTAGGTCCGGTCGTGAATCAAAACGCGCCCTTGATCAAGGCGTTAATTTCAAAATTGAGATAAATGCCCAGAAAATCCAGAAAAATAGGAAAAAGGAGAAAATGAAAGAAAAATAAGAGAAATTCAAGAAAAGTGGGAAAAATCACTCAAACAAGCTAATTTGAGGGTCAAATGGGACATTGCACGGTAATATGAAATATACTCAAAATAATGTCAATTTTAGCATGTCTACACCTTGCACGGAGAGAACATCCTTCTCTCTCTTTTTTTTTTGGCGCGTCCTGGCGCGAGGACGCGTCTTATCCTTCAATTTCAAATTTAAAGTGCCAGGCGGCCTTCCTTTCTTCGTGCCTTACCCGCAAAAGAGCCCGCCTCCTGTCGAGATGTGCTCGCCCCTTTTCATCTTCTTCTTCTCTCGATCGATGGAGTTCGGTGGGCCAGATCACGGCGAGGGGAGAGAGGGGCGAGGGACTCCTCGCCCAAGGAGGGATGCGCCCGAGCATGGAGAGGCGTCGACAGAAGTGGAAGGGCCTTTTAGAGCACTCGTGGGACCCGAGGGGCCCGATGGCGCGAAAGGAGGCGAACGCGGCTGGGTGAGTGCTTCGATTCCCACCTCAATGACTTGTTTTGAGTCTGGAGCGAGTGGTGTGGGAGTGGAAGGGGTTTTGCGAGGGCGGCACTCACATGATGGGCGCGTCCTCGACAGGGGATGCGTTCTCGTTAACTGACGGGGGACCTCCCTCTTTGATGTAGGGTACGGTGAGAATCCCGGGCTTGGCTGACGAGTGGGCGAGCGCGGATGAGCCGAGCCGTGTCAGGAAGGAGAGTCGCGGCAAGGCGAAGCTCGAGGACCGGCGCGTACATTCCCCTGGACAACAAGGGAGCGCACCGGTGCAGGGCAGTGGCGGCCCCCTGCAGTAGCGGAGGGAGGACCG
Source organism: Amorphophallus konjac (assembly GCA_022559845.1). NCBI lineage: Eukaryota > Viridiplantae > Streptophyta > Magnoliopsida > Alismatales > Araceae > Amorphophallus > Amorphophallus konjac. The sequence continues at coordinate 247,212,890 of CM040124.1, read as the reverse complement.
AGCGGGGGCTCCTCAGCTTGGGAGACGGACGGAGGTGACAATAGGGCCTCAAAATTTTTATTCTTGTCATGAAATTCCAGAATTTAACCAACGGCCGTTGTCTATCTATTTTTTATGTACTCATCAGGAAACGGTGGTAGGGATGGCTGGCGGATCATCCTCCAATCGTCATGCTCTTTTTCTAGATATCGCCTCCCTCCAGGAGCAACTTGCCAGTGCGGTGGCCCGCGCAGTTCGTGCTGAAGAGGAGCGTGATGCCTGGGCCGCAGCTGTGGCAGAGCTGCAGCATCGAGGTGAGGGGAGGCCCTCTCCAGACATTCTGGAGTTAAGGGTCCTTCTCCAGGTGACGAGGAGGGAGGCAGAGAGAGAGAGAGGAGAGAAGGGCCGAGCGACAGCGAGACCAGGCCGAGAAGAAGGCCTTGGGGACCCAAGTGAGGGAGCTCCAGCTAGGCCTTCAGGTTATGGCGCAGAGGTTAGGAGCGATGGAGACGCGCTACGAGAGAGCGCGAGAGTTAGGGGCGCTACTTCGCCGGTCCGGACGCTTTTCTGCTGGTGGCCTCCTTGCCACGCCAGAGGAGGAGCAGCGAGCCACTACTGTGGAGCAGGCGCCGCGAGGCGAGGCGAGCGCTGCACAGGGGTCCAGGAGGCTTCCGAGGGATCCTCACCTCGGGGGAGAGGAGAGGGACGCCTAGAGGGATGAGCATGAAGATGATGTCGAGAGTTGGCGAGTCAGTGGACCCGCCTCCTCTCTATGATTGTAATGTTTGTGACAGCTTATGTACACTTATGAGTGATTTGATTTTCTGTTGTTTGTTTGTTTTCTTGCGCGTCCCTTCTTCCCTACGCTTCTTTGTACTGTTCACATGTCCTAGACGGAGGATGGCATCTTGCTGTGACTATTCTTTCACGGGGATCTGTCGTCAAGGTCAATGATGACAGCTTGGGCCTCTTCTCCCGAATGATTTTTCAAACTTTGCGGATGGCCTCCACGTTATGACAGGGCGCCACAGGGAGCAGGTCATCATATTACACCGTCCGATCCATCACCTTGTGTGGGTGGTGAAGTGACTCATGGGACCGCAGGGGAGGCGCCCTATTGTGAGGGCTATCGCTGGAGGCAATCTTGGCCCACCCTTCTCCCATTTCTATATATGCCTTCCTCTTTTGTTCTTCAAGGGGCATCGAGGGCCAACTTGAAGGGTACTATGAGGAACTCAGAATTCCAGATGGAGGGTAAATCTTCCCACTCCTCGAAGAGAAGCAGATCCAGCGGTAGCAGTTCCAGGAAACTCTCGGACCTCGAAGGGCAGTTCAGGGAGCGGACCCGGTCGCAACTCGTAAGCTGAGCTTTCCTGCCCCCCCCCCTTTTTCCAATTCTTCCTTTCTTTCTTTCTTTCCTTCTTTCTTTCTTTCCTTCTTCCTTTCCTTCGACAAAACCTTCTCCATTCCTCGTGCATGCGCAGAGCGTGATGAAATCGCACATTTCATGGGAATTAGCAGTGGCCGCATACAGGGGTCTCCCAGATTTTCAGAAGGCCAGGCTAGACGTGATGGGATTTGGTGCCTTTCTTCGGATCGAGCCGATCCAACTCGACCTGGCCCTTATCCAAGCCTTGTGCGAAAGATGGGACCCAGTAAGTCGGGCATTCCTGATGCCATGGGGACACATGGTGTCTAGTCTAGAAGATGTGGTCCGAATCACGAGCCTCAAAGTGGATGGTGAGGCAGTGACCGGCGTCACCTATGCGGATTACCGAGATGGCGCCCAGAAGCTACTGGGGTTGGACTTAGACAGTCGGAAGCACAGATCAGTAGCTAGGGCGTCTATCATGGGGGCATTAGGGCTCACTGATCCTCGTCGACGGGACGACGAGTCCTCGGAAGAATTTATGGAGAGGATGGGAAGGGGATGTCGTGATGTGTATTGCACAGATTTTGACAATTGGGAGAGATCTAATATGGATTTGAGGAGATTTCTCCTCTTTTTCCTGGGGAGATTGATACTGAGCTCGAAAGGAGACAGCATCCATTGTCGTTTCTTAGGGCTGCTATCTGACCTCGAAAGAGTACGACAGTACACCTGGGGAGCTGTCATGCTAGCGCACTTATTTACGGGCCTGTCCCAAGAGGCAGATCATGAGATGACTGTGAGTGGGTTCACACCACTTATCCAGGTATTTTTTTTATTTTATTTATATATTTTTGTGTTTATTTGTAATAGTCCACTTGAGGCATTGACGGCATACGATGATGTAGCTATGGAGCTATTATTACCTCCCAATGGGGAGAGCTCGGCATTGGCGACCAGCGATGGTGCCGTTAGCCAGGCGGTGGCAACCGATCATGGGTGCAGCGCCTGTAACCTACCAGCTGATGGTCCTAAGGCGCGAGCTACAGGAATTCCCTGCAGCGATGGTGGGATTTTTTTATTTTATTTTTATTATTATTATTAATAATTTGTTATATATATATATATATTTTTCTAACCAGCTAAACGGGTATGTACAACCTCACCTAGGTAAACTGGAGACCCTACTCAGGCATGGTCGATGCCGATCAACCATGGGTTTTAACAAGTCGCGCCCGGTTCGGACGGGAATTGTGGATACACTGCCTAAATGAAATCGAGCCGCTTCGGCTACGATTGGTTATAAGGACCCTAGGGCTGGCCCAGGAATGGGTGGATACGACTGTGCCACCTCGCGTTGGAAGAAAGACACGGGGACCGGTAACTTGCATTGATTGGCGTGTGCGGTTCCCGGAACAATATGAAGACTGGCAACGAGGTGGCATAATCGTGGAATCACATGCGCAGGATAGTGAAGAATATCTGCGTCTGTATAAGGCAATGTACGTAGAGCGGCTCCAACCCCGGGGACTTGTGGAGGTGGGTCTCCTTTTTTCTCTTTTCTCCTTTCCTCCTCTCCTCTCTGTGGATGATGACTCCTATGGCTGCAGGATGTCCGTGATACCATGATAGCGGACTTGCGATCACGCCTGGCAGAAACGGAGCAACAATTGGGCGACACCCGTGGAGCCTTGAGCGCTTCGGTAGGTGTATAGACAATGCGCACTCCTAATTAAGACTCTAGATTGATGGCGTTCGGCCACTAATTTTCATCCCATGTGGTTTATAATGCGCTTAGATCGACGCGGCTTCGTCAGCGATGGGAGGAGGCGGCGTCTCTTCCAGCTTATGGATCCCCGCCTCGGAACTTGATTTGCTTCACGAGCAACTTGCTCGGACTACGCAGCGTGCCACGGAGGCAGAAGGAATGCTCTCTATACATGTAAGAGTTTCAGTGTTGAGTTCTCCTTGTTTATACCTTGCCACATATCTGAGATAGTATATCTGGCAGGAAAAGGAGACGCGAGAGGTACTTGCCCATGCTGCACAGAGAGAGGCTAGGATAGCAGAGCTGGAGGAGGAATTGTGGCATCGTCCTGATGACGATTCTTCCAGGGATGCCATGGAGCTGAGAATCACCCTTCAATTGGAGAGGGAAGACCGTGAGAGAGAACGGGCAGAGAAAGAGAGGGACAGAGAAAGAGAAAGAGCCGACAGATTGGCTGAAAGGGAGGAGCGAAGGGTCATGGAGGCCCAGTTGTTCGAACTCCAAACCAGCCTTGGCCTCGCTGAACAATGGCTGAGAGATGGTGAGGAGCGCTACCGAAGAGCACGAGAGCGTGGCTTTCGTGTCAGTAGCTCCTTTGCTGCTCCCACGGATCAGCGCCGGGGTGTGGGAATGGGAAGAGGTGTACAGAGCGGTAGAAGTACCGCTTTTCGTAGTTGGGTAGCACCCTTGAGGGCGTTTTACCCGGAGGGTGGCGGGACAAGTAATGTAGAGAGAGAAGGTGGAACTTAATGTACAATTCCTTATTTAAGAATGGAATAAAAGGTATGATTTTGTTTGATTTTCATCTCACTCTTGCTATCTTGAATCCCTGCACGCATCATTGAAACAAACAGGTCAGTATCTCTGTTCTGACTTGGCCCCTTGCTCAATAAGCAGGTGTTCACTTCAACTGTCCTTGATAATGGGTCAAGGGGCCAAGCCTTTATTAACGAAGGCAAGGGAAAGATGCGATAATGATGAATGTGGCAGACAAGCACACTAATGCAAGCGGAATTTAAAAGTGAAATGTTGCATACAAATGCAATCATGCGAAATGATTTTTTTTATTTTTCTGGTATTTTTTTTTGTCTTTGTTATCATTCTAATTTTTTTTGTTTTCCAAATATCTATGTTTTCTCTTTTTTTTTCTTTTTATCATTTTTTTGTCGCTAACGCCTGATGAGCACCCATATGGCACCTTACCTTCATGAGAACAGGGGTTTCTTACTAACCTCCCAGGTATCCTAAGTGCGCATCTAGGTTGATTTGGGCATCTAGACCCCTCGAATGATAATCCCGTCGGCTAAGACTTACCCTGATGACAATACCACCATGCCATGCTTAGGCTCCCAGTTGCTTCCGACCACAGGGATTCGCCCAAAAGGTGTTCGAGGTAAATGATTTGCCCGACCCGGGTCTGTTTCCTCACAACTCTAGATGGTATATGATGGAACACCCTGGAACCCTAACGACCAACCGCGCGACGCTGACCCGGAATCAGACGCCGTCGCACCCAGAGGTGACGCGCTTGCATTGGCCTAAGCCCAAGGTTAAACAAGAAGACATCAAGGTGGTAAACAGGGGTCTTGACCGGCCAGAAACACAGAGACTCCTTCGCAGCGATAGCTTTTACTTTTCAAAGTAGGCAACCATACATGTGTATTAAAATAAGGTTGCAGACCTTGGCGGGTTTTACCCTTCAGAAACTCCATCTAGCTTTCATCTTCAAAGGAAGAAGGAAGAGTGTATGGGGTAAACCTCCTGAGAGGACCGGCAAAACTGTTAACCCGACGAGCCAATAAGGGCCCATTAACTCTCCTCTTTCGGACAACTTCGGACCAAATCTCGAGCATTTACATTCCATAACTCCTTTTGTGGATTTAGACTTTTTGCCTTGAGGTATTTCATTTATCGCATCAGGCACGGTCACGACCAGGCTTTTCTCTTGATTTTAGTTTTGTGTTTCTTTTTGCGAGGGAGATATAGTTTGACGTTGTGCGCTCCCTTTTGTATGCCTGCGGGGACACTGCCCTCTTCTCGTGCTCTGATCGATGCTCGAGGAAATAGATCCTACTCTTGCCTTAAGGGGTTTGAGTTTTGGTTTCTCATGCTCAGCGTTTTAAGGGCGCCGACTGTCTCATTTGGTCGAAGAGAAAAGAATAAAGATTACAGCTTCTGGAGATCTTCTGGGTGAAGCCCCACTGTCAGTGATGCTACCAACTTTTTTGGATAAAATACGTAAGTGAGTACATGTTGGCTTCCTTTGAGCGTGCATAGGCCGATGTGGCCGACAGGGATGTAACGACCCGAGAATCCGATTACCGGGAAGGCCCGATAACCCGAGACTCGCACCGCCACCCACGAGCTCGAAGACTCAGAAGGGTTAAAAGGATGGTGAGGAGACTACACAAGTATCACAAATAATTACAGAAATTAAACAGTTATAATATTAAGCAGGAAATAAATTAACATTTTACATGGTCCACAATAGAAATTAACAACAATAACAATAGTCCACGACTAGTACAGTGACAAGGAAGAAAAGTACAGCTACACGGGGCATACCCCGGCTCTGACCTCTGGCACTACCTCTGGGCACCCGCACCACGCTGCACCCCAGACGCGCTCCCCCGGGGCGACGCCTCACCTGAAACACGGTGAAAACACGCAGGGAATGAGTCTCGGAACAAGACTCAGTAGGGATCACTCGAACCCTACCTCGTAAAATGAGAAACCACTACACTAGCGGTAGGAGAGTACCTCGGAAAAGAAAGCCCTGTACTCTACAGAACAAAGGTCCCATGGCACGCAAACCGACACCCGTGCCACGGTAAGAAGACCGAAGCTCAACGGCCAACCCGACAAAACCCGAAGGTCGGAAACACACGACTGACAGACTGCCACTCCGTACTCGACAGGAGTACCACCCACTAGAAGCACAGCAGGTAGCGTCCCCTGACGTCTTACGCCGCGCCGCAGGTGAACCGCCTGGCGTGGTAGCTCCTACCAGAGGCGCGAACACCGTACAAGTAACCACAACAAGTGACTAGCTAGGGTCACGCCCGTCGACATGCGTCCACTGTCCCCAACCACGTGTGCACACACAGACCACGCGTCCTAGGTCTGGCCCTCTGACCGGTTTTCCCCTGGAACTGGACTCTGATGTGACGAGGGGTCCGACGGTAACCAGTCTAAAACCGTCCTCAGGGTAAGCCCGTACACCACTCCCTGCTGCGACCAGCACACGCGTACTGATAGGCTACGACTAGTGGAGGGTCACAAAGGAGTAGACTCTCGAGTCAACAGAAAACAACGTCCGAATCCGACAACGTGTGGGAATCACCCCACGCACCAGCCCCGTCGCACGGTGGCCACAGTTGGAGTAAAAACGGGGTTGCCACCCTCATGGGGAAACCAGGCATGTGACGGTCCACCCTAGGGCTGTCACAAGCAAGTAACGGTCTAGGCGAGACTGTTACATGCGCCTAACGGTTCAAAACAGACCGTCACACGGTCAGAGGGGAAAGGGATGTAACGGCCTGGTCCAGGCGCGTTACAAGAATGTAACGCGCTTGGCCCCATGCGTTACACACCCCCACGCTCCCAAAGCCAAAAGGGATGGAATGGCCCAGCCCCGGCGCGTCACACGCATGTAACGTGCTTGGCCCAGCGCGTTACATGGCCCTCACACTTGGGGTGAAAACAGGAAGTAACGTGCATGCCCCAGCGCGTTACATGTGTAACGCGCTTAGCCCGGTGCGTTACATGGCCTGACCCCCAACGGTCACAAACCAACGGTCGAAAGCCCCTGACGGCCCTACCCAAGTGCGTCATAGGCAAATGGCGGTCTATCGTGAGGCCGTTATAGCCCCCGACCCCCAAAAACACTACTCAGGAATGTAACGCACCCCTCTAGGGGCGTCACAAGCATGTGACGGTCACTAGAGTGACCGTTACACACTCCCGAGCACGCTACGGCGGGAAAACCCCAAAAACTTCGACCACGCCCCCGTGCCTCCACCGGAGAGGGGGAAAACAAAGGGGAAGACCCCTGGGGACCCCTAGCATGCATCTAAGCCATCCAAACGTGAAATCGTAGGCTAAAACCATAGATCGGGCGAGCTCTCCCCAAATCATGGAAAACCCCAAACCCGCTCAATCAAGCCCCTCTCGGCCTCCCCGCGGCCTACAAACCACGGAAATGAACGGCAAGAGGCTAAGGAAGAAAAGTACAGCTACACGGGGCATACCCCGGCTCTGACCTCTGGCACTACCTCTGGGCACCCGCACCACGCTGCACCCCAGACGCGCTCCCCCGGGGCGGCGCCTCACCTGAAACACGGTGAAAACACGCAGGGAATGAGTCTCGGAACAAGACTCAGTAGGGATCACTCGAACCCTACCTCGTAAAATGAGAAACCACTACACTAGCGGTAGGAGAGTACCTCGGAAAAGAAAGCCATGTACTCTACAGAACAAAGGTCCCATGGCACGCAAACCGACACCCGTGCCACGGTAAGAAGACCGAAGCTCAACAGCCAACCCGACAAAACCTGAAGGTCGGAAACACACGACTGATAGACTGCCACTCCGTACTCGACAGGAGTACCACCCACTAGAAGCACAGCCGGTAGCGTCCCCTGACATCTTACGCCGCGTCGCAGGTGAACCGCCTGGCGTGGTAGCTCCTACCAGAGGCGCGAACACCGTACAAGTAACCACAACAAGTGACTAGCTGGGGTCACGCCCGTCGACGTGCGTCCACTGTCCCCAACCACGTGTGCACACACAGACCACGCATCCTAGGTCTGGCCCTCTGACCGGTTTTCCCCTGGCACTGGACTCTGATGTGACGAGGGGCCCGACGGTAACCAGTCTAAAACCGTCCTCAGGGTAAGCCCGTACACCACTCCCTGGTGCGACCAGCACACGCGTACTGATAGGCTACGACTAGTGGAGGGTCACAAAGGAGTAGACTCTCGAGTCAACGGAAAACAACGTCTGAATCCGACAACGTATGGGAATCACCCCACGCACCAGTCCCGCCGCACGGTGGCCACAGTTGGAGTAAAAATGGGGTTGCCACCCTCATGGGGAAACCAGGCATGTGACGGTCCACCCTAGGGCCGTCACAAGCAAGTAACGGTCTAGGCGAGACTGTTACATGCGCCTAACGGTTCAAAACAGACCGTCACACGGTCAGAGGGGAAAGGGATGTAACGGCCTGGTCCAGACGCGTTACAAGAATCTAACGCGCTTGGCCCCATGCGTTACACACCCCCACGCTCCCAAAGCCAAAAGGGATGGAACGGCCCAGCCCCGGCGCGTCACACGCATGTAACGTGCTTGGCCCAGCGCGTTACATGGCCCTCACACTTGGGGTGAAAACAGGAAGTAACGTGCATGCCCCAGTGCGTTACATGTGTAACGCGCTTAGCCCGGTGCGTTACATGGCCTGACCCCCAACGGTCACAAACCAACGGTCGAAAGCCCCTGACGGCCCTACCCAAGTGTGTCATAGGCAAATGGAGGTCTATCGTGAGGCCGTTACAACCCCCGACCCCCAAAAACACTACTCAGGAATGTAACGCACCCCTCTAGGGGCGTCACAAGCATGTGACGGTCACTGGAGTGACCGTTACACACTCCCGAGCATGCTACGGCGGGAAAACCCCAAAAACTTCGACCACGCCCCCGTGCCTCCACCGGAGAGGGGGAAAACAAAGGGGAAGACCCCTGGGGACCCCTAGCATGCATCTAAGCCATCCAAACGTGAAATCGCGGGCTAAAACCATAGATCGGGCGAGCTCTCCCCAAATCATGGAAAACCCCAAACCCGCTCAATCAAGCCCCTCTCGGCCTCCCGGCGGCCTACAAACCACGGAAATGAACGGCAAGAGGCTAAGGAACGTCACCCTACCTCAATGGAGTGAATGCTCCGCCGGATCGTTCATGAATCGCGAAAAATGCCTTAGAAAACCCTCGTCCTTCAAGCTTCCCGCGAGCACCGCACGCCCCCATGATCGCCTCGCCGCCGCCCACGTCACAACGCCGTCGCCCCGCCGGCGTCTACAGCCGGAGAGGGATCCGTCGCGGTCAACCGGGAGGAAGAGAGGGAGAGGGAGAGGGTTATGGTGGAGGAGGAAGGAGGAAGAAGAAGAAGAAGAAGAGGGTGGGGGAGAGAGAGAAAATAGGGGGGTTTTATAGAAAATCCAGAAATTCTGGAAAATTCTAAAAAATAGAAAATTACACCCCCGCGATCCTCGGAACGCACCGATCGCAACGCTGCCACTCGTGCCCAGGTGAACGGCCCGGTTCACCCGCAGCGAGCTTCCGAAGTAAAAGCCGAAACACACACCGGAAATCAGAAAACACACACGGAAAAGCCGCGGAACGCCTCCGGGCCTCCGAAACAACTCCGGATCACACCGATCCGAACACGAAAGATGTCCGAAACGAAATTTCAGACACAACAGGGCCGGACACTCCGAAAACCAAATCTGAGACCCACGAAGAAAGGATCCGAATGGTCCGAGATATTACAGCCCTCCCCCCTTAAGGAATTTCGTCCTCGAAATTGAGAACAACCAAAGGGGAAAGAAGAGGAAGACTCACTCAAATAGATACGGGAACTGCTGACGCATCTCGTCCTCACGTTCCCATGAAGCCTCACCACCAGAGTGTCGTTGCCACACGACCTTTACCAAGGGAATAACCTTGTTCCACAGGCGCCGCTCTCGCCTATCCTCCACGCGGATCGGAAACTCTGGGAGAGAAAGATCTGGAGTCACCTCAGGCCAAACGGAAAACTCGAGCACATGAGAGTCATCGGGTATATACTTCCGCAACATCGAGACGTGGAACACGTCATGCACCGACGCCAACTCAGGAGGTAACTGCAACCGGTAAGCAACCTCACCGATGCGCTCCACAATCGCGAAAGGACCAATATAGCAGGGACTCAGCTTCCCACGCCGTCCAAAACGCATCACCCCCTTCATCGGAGAAACTCTCAAGAACACATGATCGCCTACGGCGAACTCGAGAGGCCGCCTCCTACGGTCAGCATAGCTCTTCTGTCTACTCTGGGCCGCCAACATGTTCTGACGAACCAGGTGCACAACATCCACACATTGCTGCACCAATTCCGGTCCCGTCAAAACATGCTCACCCACCTCAAACCAATCAAGTGGATTCCGACAAGGACGCCCATACAATGCCTCATAAGGAGCCATGCCGATGCTCGAATGATAGCTGTTGTTATAGGCAAACTCCACCAACGGTAGGTGATGAATCCAACTCCCCTGCCACTCCAGGCAGTAGGATCTCAGCATGTCCTCCAAACTCTGAATGGTCCTCTCAGACTGACCACCTGACTGGGGATGATACGCCGAGCTAAATGCCAACTCCGTGCCAAGAGCTCGCTGGAAACTCCTCCAGAATCCAGAAGTGAAGCGCGGATCCCGATCCGACACGATCGAAATGAGAACCCCATGCAACGGGACGATCCGCTCCACATAAAGACGAGCCAACTTAGACACGCTCCAGCTAACTTTGACCGGTAACAACCGCGTCACCTTCGTCAGCCGATCCACCGGCAACCAAATACTGTCCTGCCCACTCGGGGTCCTCGGTAATCCCACCACGAAATCCGTGATCACATGGTCCCACTTCCAAGCAGGAACATCCAAGGGCTGGAGAGTACCTCCTGGTCGATGATGCTCCGCCTTCACCTGCTGACAGATCAGGCACCTGGCCACAAACTCTGCGACATCTCTCTTCATGCCAGGCCACCAGAACTGCCTCCGCAAGTTCTAATACATCTTCGTCGCACCCGGGTGCACAGTGTACCTGCTCCCATGAGCCTCGCGTAACACCACACGACGAACCTGCTCCTCCGCTGGGACGTACAGCCTGCCGCGAAACCTAGCAGCGCTATCCTCACCCAGCTCCACATCAGCCACAGCTAGAATCTGGGGCAACTCAGGGTCTGCATGCTGAGCCTCTGTCACCTGACGACGGATAGCAGGAGTGACAGTCTGACTCGCAAGCACTGCCAACCCTGGCTCCTGGGGAATCTTGAGCCTGAAAGATACCTCGGGCACTTGTTCCCAGAGCCTCCACTTCCTCAACATCAAGGTACTGACCGCCACCTTCCGACTCAAGGCATCAGCAACGACATTCATCCTGTCGGGCTGATAAGACAGGGTGAAGTCATAATCCTTCATGAACTCCATCCAACGCCTTTGCCTGAGGTTCAGATCTCTATGCGAGAACACATACCTCAAACTCTGATGGTCAGTAAACACCTCGAACTTCTCGCCGTACAGATAATGCCTCCAGATCTTCAGTGCGAAGATCACCGCCGCCAACTCAAGGTCATGGGTAGGGTAGTTCTACTCGTGGGGCTTTAGCTGTCGAGATGCATAAGCCACCACTCTACCATGTTGCATCAACACAGCACCCAACCCAACGCCGGAAGCATCTGTACACACCACGAAACCTCCCGATCCAGAAGGCAAAACTAACACTGGAGCCGAGGTGAGCAATCTCTTCAGTTCCCTGAAGCTCTGCTCACACTCCTCGGACCAAACGAAAGGCACATCCTTCCGCGTGAGCCTAGTCATCGGGGCCGTAATGCGAGAAAAATCCTAGATAAACCGACGATAATAACCTGCAAGCCCTAAGAAACTCCGGATCTCGGTTACCGACCTCAGCCTCGGCCACTGCATCACTGCCTCGACCTTGGTAGGGTCCATGGAAATGTCATCACCAGAAATCACGTGCCCCAGAAAGTGCACCTCGCTGAGCCAAAACTCGCACTTGCTGAGCTTCGCATACAACTGGTGATCTCGCAACGTCTGCAGCACCACACCCAAATGGTACGTGTGCTCCTCGGTAGACCGCGAATAAACAAGGATGTCATCCACAAAGATGACCACGAACTGGTCCAAATACGGATGAAACACCCTCTGCATCAAGTCCATGAAGGCTGCAGGGACATTGGTGAGCCCGAACGGCATCACCAAAAACTCATAATGCCCGTACCACGTACTGAATGCAGTCTTCTCCACATCGGACTCGCGAATTCTCAGCTGATAGTAACCGGTCCGCAAATCAATTTGCGAGAACACTCACGCAGACTGCAGCTGGTCGAACAAATCATCAATCCGTGGTAACAGATACTTGTTCTTAATGGTCACTTCATTCATCTGCCGATAGTCAATGCACAAGCGCAGACTACCATCCTTCTTCTTCACGAACAACACGGACGCACCCCAAGGAGAAAAACTAGGACGAATATACCCATTGGCTAACAGTTCCTGCAATTACGCCCTCAACTCCCTCAACTCAGCGGGGGCCATACGGTAGGGAGTCTTCGCCAAAGGTCCCGTACCAGGCACAACCTCGACCACGAAATCGATCTCCCGCTGGGGAGGTAATCCAGGCAACTCCTCGAGAAAAACGTCGGGAAACTCGCACACCACCGCAATGTCCTCGACATCCGGCTCCATCCGGTCAGACACAACCACGGACGCGAGAAAACCCTGACAACCTGAATCAAGCAATCGACGGGCTCGAATAGCAGAGATAAGGAATCGAGAAGAGGCGGAACGGATACCTTGGAAATAGAAGGTCCTCTTGCTCGGATGCTGGAAGTAGACCCTCTTCATTCCACAATCCACCACCGCTCCATGGGTCTCGAGCCAATCCATGCCTAGAATCACATCATAATCCCGAAGCTGCAATGCATACAACCTGCCTGGCATACTCCGCCCATCGATCCAAACCGGAACCTGATCGAAGCAATACGGAGTGATCATAAAGTCACCCGAAGGTAACTCCACTGCCAAATCACAGGACAACTGGGTCACCGGCTCCTCGACGCTCGACGCGAAATCCTCCGAAATAAACGAATGAGACACGCCAGAATCAAATAAAACTCGAGCCGCACAATCCAAAATCTGAACGGTATCTTCCGCGAGCTGCGACGCCACTGCCTTTGCCCTGGTCATGTGCGTGATCTGGCCCCGAGCCCTCTGCCTGCCTCCCACACTAGCTGACCTGGGTAGCGGCGGATACTGTCTCTGCTACTGCCTCTGCTGCTGGGGAACCTGCTGCTGCTGAGGAAACTACTGATGCGGCGGCCTCTGAGGACAGTCGCGCGCCATATGCCCTGGCTAGTCACACCGAAAACAAATGATCGGCGCCATGCACTGCCTGCCTGGGTGGGTCCCACCACACCGTGGACAAGGTCCTCGCGATCCACCCACTGATCCCTGACGCTGCAAAGGAATCGGCTGCTGTACACTACCCAATGAAGCTTGCCCCTGATCCTTGGACTTCTTTTTTCAGAAATTCTTCGCGAAGAACTTCTTGACCTTCGTGTCAAAGGACGCAGATCCTGTCACCGAAGCTGCCGATGCCGGTACTCCTGAACCACCCGGCGCATGCTGGAAAGAACCTTGCTGCTGGGTAGCCGACTGCTGGCTGCGACCTGACAAGGACTGCCCCTGGCTGATCGGTCCTCGGATCCTCTGCATATCCATCTCTAACGAAGCAGCAACACGAGACGCTGTCTCTAGATCAGTGGCCCCGTTCGCGATCAAATGGTGCCTCAGCTCCAGCCTCAAGCCCTGCACAAACTACGCGGTCTTCACCCTCTCATGATCCATGATGTGAGGTGCATACCGACCCAGCTCGACAAATTGGGCCATGTACTGCAACACGGACATGTCACCCTGCACCAGCTCCAGAAACTCCCGCATCCGCTGCGTAGCAACATAATCTGGACAGTACGTACGCTCGAAAGCACTGACGAAATCATCCCACTCGATCTGCTCAAGTGGACGAAGCTGAAAAGACGTCTTCCACTCGGAAGACCACCACCTCTGAGCCGTACCCTGCAACTGGTTGTAGGCCAACACCACTCTATCCTCGGCAGCACTCTTCGCAGAACTGAACACCCGCTCTATCTCATCGAGCCAATCACGAGCCGCATCAGGGTCTGCCTGGCCGCTAAAGTAAGGTGGATGGAACTGCATGAAGTCCCTCACTGCTCGGCCTGGCCCACCCCTGACTGACGAGCCCTCACCGGCCTCTCCGCCGAACTGCTGAGACATAAGCTGGTACATGCCACGGAAGAAATCCTCGGCCCCCGGAACTCTCACAGTATCCGCGGCCTCGGTAGCCCCCGGTGGCGCTCTACTATGCTCCTCCTGGTCCCTCTGGACCCCCTGCTGGATCTCCTGGCCTCCAGCCGACTGCCCCTGCTGAGAGCGAGAGCTCCGCCTCGGCGCCATACTCGCTCCTAAAGCACAAGACAGAAAACACGAAAACGGCAAGGTCAAAGTAAACCCGCGATGCCCAATGCCAGCGTCACCTGTACATCATTGCTGTGGACTAGTGGACCACTATAATTACCTATGATTCTCATGTAATTCCACAACCGCGCTCTGATACCAGCTGTAACGACCCGAGAATCCGATTACCGGGAAGGCCCGATAACCCGAGACTCGCACCGCCACCCACGAGCCCGAAGACTCGGAAGGGTTAAAAGGATGGTGTAGAGACTACACAAGTATCACAAATAATTACAGAAATTAAACAGTTATAATATTAAGCAGGAAATAAATTAACATTTTACATGGTCCACAATAGAAATTAACAACAATAACAATAGTCCACGACTAGTACAGTGACAAGGAAGAAAAGTACAGCTACACGGGGCATACCCCGGCTCTGACCTCTGGCACTACCTCTGGGCACCCGCACCACGCTGCACCCCAGACGCGCTCCCCCGGGGCGACGCCTCACCTAAAACACGGTGAAAACACGCAGGGAATGAGTCTCGGAACAAGACTCAGTAGGGATCACTCGAACCCTACCTCGTAAAATGAGAAACCACTACACTAGCGGTAGGAGAGTACCTCGGAAAAGAAAGCCCTGTACTCTACAGAATAAAGGTCCCATGGCACACAAACCGACACCCGTGCCACGGTAAGAAGATCGAAGCTCAACGGCCAACCCGACAAAACCCGAAGGTCGAAAACACACGACTGACAGACTGCCACTCCGTACTCGACAGGAGTACCACCCACTAGAAGCACAGCCGGTAGCGTCCCCTGACGTCTTACGCCGCGCCGCAGGTGAACCGCCTGGCGTGGTAGCTCCTACCAGAGGCGCGAACACCGTACAAGTAACCACAACAAGTGACTAGCTAGGGTCACGCCCGTCGACATGCGTCCACTGTCCCCAACCACGTGTGCACACACAGACCACGCGTCCTAGGTCTGGCCCTCTGACCGGTTTTCCCCTGGAACTGGACTCTGATGTGACGAGGGGTCCGACGGTAACCAGTCTAAAACCGTCCTCAGGGTAAGCCCGTACACCACTCCCTGGTGTGACCAGCACACGCGTACTGATAGGCTACGACTAGTGGAGGGTCACAAAGGAGTAGACTCTCGAGTCGACGGAAAACAACGTCCGAATCCGACAACGTGTGGGAATCACCCCACGCACCAGCCCCGTCGCACGGTGGCCACAGTAGGAGTAAAAATGGGGTTGCCACCCTCATGGGGCAACCAGGCATGTGACGGTCCACCCTAGGGCCGTCACAAGCAAGTAACGGTCTAGGCGAGACCGTTACATGCGCCTAACGGTTCAAAACAGACCGTCACACGGTCAGAGGGGAAAGGGATGTAACGGCCTGGTCCAGGCGCGTTACAAGAATGTAACGCGCTTGGCCCCATGCATTACACACCCCCTCACTCCCAAAGCCAAAAGGGATGGAACGGCCCAGCCCCGGCGCGTCACATGCATGTAACGCTCTTGGCCCAGCGCGTTACATGGCCCTCACACTTGGGGTGAAAACAGGAAGTAACGCGCATGCCCCAGCGCGTTACACGCATGTAAAGCGCTTAGCCCGATGCGTTACATGGCCTGACCCCCAACACTCACAAACCAACGGTCGAAAGCCCCTGACGGCCCTACCCAAGCGCGTCATAGACAAATGGCAGTCTATCGTGAGGCCGTTACAGCCCCCGACCCCCAAAAACACTACTCAGGAATGTAACGCACCCCTCTAGGGGCGTCACAAGCATGTGACGGTCACTGGAGTGACCGTTACACACTCCCAAGCACGCTACGACGGGAAAACCCCAAAAACTTCGACCACGCCCCCGTGCCTCCACCGGAGAGGGGGAAAATAAAGGGGAAGACCCCTGGGGACCCCTAGCATGCATCTAAGCCATCCAAACATGAAATCGCGGGTTAAAACCATAGATCGGGCGAGCTCTCCCCAAATCATGGAAAACCCCAAACCCGCTCAATCAAGCCCCTCTCGGCCTCCCCGCGGCCTACAAACCACGGAAATGAATGGCAAGAGGCTACGGAACGTCACCCTACCTCAATGGAGCGAATGCTCCGCCGGATCGTTCGTGAATCGTGAAAAACGCCTTAGAAAACCCTCATCCTTCAAGCTTCCTGCGAGCACCGCACGCCCCCACGATCGCCTCGCCGCCGCCCACGTCACCGCGCCGTCGCCCCGCCGGCGTCTGCAGCCGGAAAGGGGTCCGCCGCGGTCAACCAGGAGGAAGAGAGGGAGAGGGAGAGGGTTACGGTGGAGGAGGAAGGAGGAAGAAGAAGAAGAAGAAGAAGAAGAAGAAGAGGGTGGGGGAGAGAGAGAAAATAGGGGGGTTTTATAGAAAATCTGGAAATTTTGGAAAATTCCGAAAAATAGAAAATTACACCCCCACGATCCTCGGAATGCACCGATCGCAACGGTACCACTCGTGCCCAGGTGAACGGCCCGGTTCACCCGCAGCGAGCTTCTGAAGTAAAAGCCGAAACACACACCGGAAATCGAAAAACACACACGGAAAAGCCGCGGAACGCCTCCGGGCCTCTGAAACAACTCCGGATCGGGCCGATCCGAACACAAAAGATGTCCGAAATGAAATTTCAGACACAACAGGGCCGGACACTCCGAAAACCAAATCCGGGACCCACGAAGAAAGGGTCCGAAAGGTCCAGGATATTACAAGGGATCTCCACGGTTCTGGCAAACCAAGACCCGGTGCCTACCAAGCCTTAATGGGCCCTATCCTAACATGAAGGTTGGATGCAGGGACTTAACTACATGGTGACCACCAGGCATCGGCATTTGGAATTTTCCATATTTTTAGTGATTTTTAATATTTTTTGTTGTTTTTGATGGTTTCTATCTTTTCATCATTTGTTTATTTTTGACGTTTTTGCACTACGCTAGGGGTAGTACTTTTTAAGATAAAGCCCATTCCAAGGGTGGGATAACTCGGTCCCTTCGGCGTTGACTAGCTTGTAGGCGTTGCCAGGGTACACGGCTTGAATTACAAATGGTCCTTCCCAATTGGGTTGGAGCTTAGAACGCGGCCCTCCAGGTTTGACAAAATTTCGTTTTACGACCATCTCACCGATTTTGAATTTTCTCTCAACGACTTTCTTTTGGTGAAAGCGAGCGAGTCTATTTTGATACACACGCGCATGCTCGGCAGCGGCCAGCCGCTTCTCATCCAAGAGTTCCAACTGGGCGAGGAATGAATTACGACGGTCGTTGAGGGGAAATTCCTCGTCCAATTGTACCCTGAGAGAAGGGATCAGAGTCTCGTACGGGACTACCGCTTCCATACCATAAGTAAGGGCAAACGGAGTCTGCCCGATGGGGGTACGTATTGAAGTGCGATAGGCCCATAGAGCTTCGATAAGCTTTTCTGGCCAGTCTAAAAACTTACTGGACTCGCAGGTTTTCTTGATGATTTTGATCAATGTTTTATTGGTGGCCTCCGCTTGGCCATTACCTTGTGGTTAATAAGGCGATGAATGATGCAATGTAATTGCGTACCTTTTGCAGAGGTCCTGAAGGTCCTGAAAAATGAACTGTGGCCCATTTTCGGTGACGATCGTGCTTGGGACGCCGAACCTGGCGAGGATGTTCTTCATGATGAACTTGCAGACTGTTGACGCCTTGATTTCTACGTAAGCTTCGGCTTCGGCCCATTTGGTGAAGTATTCCGTCGCAGTAAGGATGAAAGATTTTTGTTTGGTGAGGGAATTGGGATCACCTAAGGGACCGATGATGTCGAATGCCCACATGGAGAAAGGCCATGGGGAGGATATTGGATGAAGTGAGGAAGATGGTGAATAGATTTTATCAACGTGAAGTTGACACTTGACACACCTACGGACATAGACGGCACAATCCTCTTCCATAGTGGGCCAGTAAAAGCCTTGCCTAATGATCTTCTTGGCGAGCATCTGGCTATTCACGTGGCCACCGCACACACCCGAGTGTGCTTCTTCTACGCATTTCCAAACCTCATTGTCGTCAAGACATCTTAATAGAACGCCAGTAAGGCTCCTCCTATAGAGTAGACCTCCAACCAATGTGTATTTCTGAGCCACCCTTCTTATGGCTTTCTTATCTTCTGTGGTGGCTCCTTCAGGATAAGACTGATCTTTACAATATTTGACAATTTCATAGAACCATGGTTTCTCATCGTCAGCCAACTCTTCTTCGACTTCTACCAGCATGATCTCCCTCTTCTCAAGGATTTCTCCCTTCTGGATCTTCTGTAGGACTCGTTCCTTAATCTTTAAGAGGTAAGGGTCCTGAACGGCAGGGACAAGACGCTTGTAGAGAATGATGGATCTAAACCATGCACCTAAAGGAAATTCGAAGGATGACGCCAAGGAGGCGAGGGCATCGGCCAGAATGTTCTATTCGCGAGGAACATGGACAAAGATCAGCTTGGTGAACAATTTGGCATAGGCGGAGACCAGCACCTGATAGGGTTTGAGCTTGGGATCGAGGGTGTGATATTTGGTAAGCACTTGGCGGAGAACGAGTTGACTATCACCCACGACTCACAACTCAGTGATATAGAAAGAACGGGCTAGTTCCAGGCCAGCTAGAAGAGCCTCGTATTCAGCGATGTTGTTGGTGACTGGGAACGCGAGCTGAAATGCCTCTGGGATGGTAACGCCTTCAGGCGTTAGAAGGACAATGCCGATACCCTTTCCTTGGGAATTTAGAGCTCCATCAAAATATAATGTCCACATTGGCTTGTCGGATTGGGCGATGGATATTAGTTCCTCATCTGGAAACTCTGATTGGACAGGGTCAAACTTGGGGAGAGGATGGTGGGCGAGATGCTCGGCTATGGCATAGCCTTTAATTACCTTTTGCTGGACGTAGGTGATGTCGAACTGGGAAAGAAAACTTTGCCAGCGTGCTAGCCTATCAGTAAGGACGGATTTCTCCAGAAGAAACTTGATAGGGTTCATGCGAGCAATCAAGTGGACCTCATGAGCCAAGAAGTAGTGCTTCAATTTCTGCACCACCCAAACGAGGGCAGCACAGGTTTTCTCCAAGACTGTGTACTTCTGCTCACAGGGATTGAGAAGTTTGGACAAGTAATAGTGTAATGCCCCGAATTTTTCGGATCCTTGTTCGTGGGTCCCGGATCAGGTTTCTCAGAGTGTCCAACTCCGTTGTGTCCGAAATTTCGTTTCGGACATCTTTCATGTTCCGATCGGCGTGATCCGGAGTTGTTTCGGAGGCCCGGAAGCGTTCCGCGGCTTTTCCGAGTGTGTTTTCCGATTCCCGGTGTGTGTTTCGGTAATTCCTTCGGAACCTCGTTGCGGGTGAACCGGGCCGTTCACCAGGGCGCGAGTGGTGCCGTTGCGATCGGTGCGTTCCGAAGATCGCGGAAACGTGATTTTCTATTTTTCGGTATTTTTGAGAATTTCTGGATTTTCTTATATACATAACCTTTTCTCTCTCTCCCCTCTCATTTCTCACTTCTCTCCCTCTCTCTTCTCACGCTCTCTCTTCTCTCCCCCTATCTCCGGCGGCCGACGGGCTGGAGCGTGGGCGAGGTGGGGACAGCGCGGGCGAGGCACGGGCGAGGATGGATGAGGATCGAGGTGGTGGAGGCGTGGTGAAGCTCGGCCGTGGGTTCGTGGAACGGCGAGGCTTCAACGGCATTTTCTTCGTGGATCAGCGTCCACGGCGCGTCATTTCTTCGGTGGAGGTAGGGAGATGGACCCTCAACCCGTGTACTTCATTTCCCGCGAGTTTTGCAGGCCGTGGCGAGCCGAGCGGGCTAAACGGGGCGATTTGGGGAAAATGCATGTTTTTGGGTGTGTGAGCCGGATCTCCCGTTTTATGGTATTTTTGGCCGTTCCAGGGGTTTAGATGCATGCCTAGGGGCTTGGGAATGTTTTCCCTTTTGTTTCCCCTTCACCTGGGGGTGAACGGGGCGTGGAATGGTTTTTTATGTGGTTTCCACCATTTTCGGGCACGGACTGAGAACGCGTTAGTCTCGGCTAGCGCGTTCTTGAGGGTCGCGCTACCCCGATGGGGCGCGTTCATCGGAGAAGATGAACAGTATGGCGGTTCTGGTCGCGCTATGGGGTCCTAGCGCATTCTGCCTTGTCGCGCTAGGGGTCCCTAGCGCGACCTGTCTAGTCGCACTAGGAGGTCCTAGCGCGTTCTTCCTTGTCGCGCTAGGTGATCCTAGCGCGATCTATCCTTGATGGGGGCATCTCTCGCCCTTCATATTTTTTACAACTTCAATTGCCTGCTAGCATAGCTCCATTGTGTCCGTCATATTTCTCTAAATCGAGTCATGTAATTTTCATATTTTCTTTGAGTCATAATCATGTAATTTTCCTTTTATTTGAGTCATTTCCCTAAGTTTGAGTCACATTAGGCTAATGAGTTTGCTATTGGGCCTATTTCTTTGGGCTAGGCCCATGGGCGTCCCCCCCTTCCTTCGGTTATTTGTTAATGTGTCAAAAGTCAGGGTCTTATTGTAAATTGTGGGATCCCTATAAATAGGACTCCACTCTCTCCATTTTGAGGTAATGAATCATTGAATGAAAAATGCCATTTGAGAGTCCAAAGCTTAGTTTAGTGGAGTGATTCCAATATTTTTTGGGTGAGAAGCCCTAGGGGAGAGATTCCCCACCCTTCCCTCTCTTAATCTCTTTTTTTCACCCCACTTTCTCTCTCCTCAACACCCAATTTCGAATTTTCTTCTCTCTCCTCCCTTCCCAACCACCTCAACCCCCACCTACCATCATTAAAGCCCTCCACTTCCCCATGGCCTCCATTACTCCACCCACCTAGTCCCAAGGAGATCCCTCACCATTCCAACACCATCTTCCACATTCCAACACCACTTTCCCCATTCCAACACAATCAACCCCTTCCCCACACAACCCCACAACTTCCAAGGCCATTTCAAATTTGAAATCCACCACTCCCTCCATGATTTGGCCCCCCCCCCTCTCCCTTCTAGCTAGGGTCGCCCCTCTCATCTCCCTCCATTCACCTCCATTGCCTCCACCTTCCCCTACCTCCAGCTGAGGACCTGCCCCCACTGCCCCCTCCCATCCCCTTCCTATCTCCATTAGCATTCCCCATCCCTCCATACACACTACTTCTTCCACCCCATCACCCCTTTCATACATACACCTCCCCCATCTCCTTCTTTAGAAGCCAACACAAGAGTTGCAGGTTGCTGTCCACAGGTTGCAGATGAACCAGTCTCTTGCAGCGATCACCACGACGCCATCCGGACGAGTTTGAAGACACAAGAGCCATTGTTGGAAGCTTCTCCAGGTCTTCTTCGCAACAGAAGTGGTTTCGTCTTCATCGGAGCTCGGGGCTGTTCAGAAACTCCGTTCTCCCCTGACTGTGCGGAATCGATCCTGCTGAGCACCAGAACCGGATTGAGAGCCCTTCCACGACAAACCTCGGAGGAATCAGTCCACCATTTCTTCTACAAAGTTCTACTTCTCCCTGTCTATTTTCCGAATCAGGAAGCGGAGTTCCATTCGGCCTCCGGTGGCCGGAGTTACCATTTTCTCCCTCTGCTGCGTCGCTCTGCTACAACACAGTCTGCTTCGACCTGTCAGTAGTGTTCAGCATCCTCAGACCTCCCCCGACATCGGAACGCTTCCCCGTCTGTTTTGATGCGAAGAGACCTTGACTACGATTCCAACGACTCTGACGGCGCCTGATTCCGACAACGGGAACGGCCGGGGTACCCTCTGCATCCTACTGTTGGAAGTCAGTCCCTGCTAGTCCGAGAAACAGAGGTCCTGTTCCATCTTCAGCCCCGACCAGTAGCTTCTCCAGAAGAAATCAAAAAAATTCCGAGGCATTCTCCTTCCTATTACAAAGATTTTTCCGCCGACCTCGCCATCATAAAAATTCGTGAGCGGGATCTACAGCTGCAACACCGACCCACTATCCCTGTTAGCAGACAGCCAGCAGAGTCGGCATCCACACTTAGTCGTCTTTCTTTGCTTTAGTTTCCCCACCCCGCTTGGCCGGCTGAAGGCCCCTCCCTGCGTGGAGGTAGTATTGTTGTATTCACCTTAACCCCAACCCCAAGATCCCCCCCCTTGCATGGGGTGTAGTGCATGTAAATTAAAATTTCAGATCGAAGCTTCTCCGGTGCGGCGTGCGGGTAAGCCCACGCTTCCTCGCTCGCCCTCGTCTCCGACCGGGATCGGTGTCTTCACACCGACTAGGTGAGCCACTGCACACTCCTCTTTGCTGAAATTCCCTTGCTTAAGTAGTATCGCATCTTAGTGCCGTCGGTGGTAAGTGGAGCGCCCGAACCCGAATTTGCTTGTGATTGAGTGACTACCGCGGGTGAGTTGCGAGAGAGCCATTAACACCCACGCCCTCGGCGTGCTGGCCACCTACGAGAGTGGGCATCCTAGGACCCTTGAGAGGTCCAATCCAAAGCTAGCCAACCCCCGGAGCAGCAAGGGCCCGTCCCGGACCCTCACCACTATCACCGGTTTGCCTACGGGCACAAGAGTGTGCTTAGCGGGTGAGTCCGCCCGAGTAAAGTCACCGATTCGTGCGTTGGTTGCTTGCTAGGTCCAAGGGTCATTTGATCATGTGATGATCACCCCAAGGTTGTGTCACATCAAGTGGTATCAGAGCAAGTTCACAACTTGTCTCTCTACAAGTTGGTCCTAGGGCGCATTCACATTTAGAGTCATTTTCGGGCCACCCAGTGCATCATCATGTACACTCCACATTGGTTAAGTCCCCTCAACACGGCCGTCCACAAGAGTCCGATTGACCCCCTCCTCATGGACATCATCCTAGAAGGAGACCTTAGTTTTGACGGATCCAATCCTAATGCCTACCTAAAGTGGGAGGCTACCATGGATAAACACTTTGATAGGACTAGGGTCTATGGACATGCTAGGGTCCGCAGGGCCACAGGGTGGCTTCGGGGACAGGCCAAGAAGGAGTGAGAACGCATAGTGAGCTTAAGAAGGAGTTGGAGGCAAGAACCCATAGGATCATGGGAAGAGATGAAGATTGAGCTTAGGAAGATCTACGCTCCCCGACCCTCCCACTCCTACCTTGAGCTTAGGAAGAACTACGCTCCCCGACCTTCCCACTCCTACCTTGAGAACCATAACCCGAGGAGCACTCCCACTCCCCCTTTCCCTCCCAGTCAACCCAAGACCTCCCTTAGGGTCCAAGCTCCACCACCCCAAATGATTCCAATCCCGATCACCACCACCATTAAAACTAAATTGGCCACCGCCCAACCCAACATTCCCCATCAAACCCACACCCCACAAGCTTCCACAAATCCTCATCCCACCCATTTCCAAAAGGAACTTACGGAGGTGACCGAAGACTATGAGGCTCCCCTAGATTGGGAAGAAGAATATGAGGCCCAAATAGGTCAAGAGAACTCATTCCTACCCAAAGAAGACCTATTGAGCCAAATGGGGTGCACCCTCCCCCATGAGTTACAAGATGCCCAACATAGGCCTCCACTTCTACCCCTCCCCATCCTATCCCAAGTCCCCCATTACCCACCACCCCAAAAGAGTCATATGCCAGTCATCATCGCCCCACAAACAATGGACTTACTCACCTCCTTGGTAGAGGAAACCATGATCCCCATACCCGACCCCATAGTGGTGAATACTCCGGACCCAACCCCCGCCATGGAGATCACCCATGTCCAGAAAGAAGAAGAGACTTCACATGGTGGACTTCACCTTACACCACCCTCCCTAGTAGGGGCCGAGCTCATCTTAGGAGAACCCCTTTCACGTTGGCTAAAGGAGAACCCATTTAGAGATCTCATGGCTCATGTTTGCCCTCCTATGGAACAAAACCTTCCTATAGTACTCTTACCCACCTATCACACCACAATCCAATCATCCTATCAAGTGGAAACATTAGGGGATTTCCTTAAGGGTCTATCTTGGCAAATGGAGTTAACTGGCATGTTGACCACTGTAGCCGACCAACCTAGGAGCCTTGACCTCCTACACCTATGTGTCGGGTCCATCTCCTCGATATACACTGTGGGTTGCTACACTAGCGACCTTCTTTTATTCCTCCCAACACCCGAAGAGCCCTATGCTATCCACGAATTAGATTTACTTATTTCGGGTAGGATGCCAAGCCATCCATTCATGGCCAACCAACCCGCCAAGGACTTCGGTTCAATTACTTCATTTGAGGAGGAGGACTCACCATCATTTGAAGACCTTGAGGAGATAGAATACCCCTTCCTTGGTAACACATTCCATGACCCCTTTGATCCCTCCCTATGGAAGACATTGAACCCATGGGACCTAGCCGCCTTACCCACCACCCACTCCCTCCTACCCTCACCCACCATGTTGAACCCAACCCACCCATTCCACTACTTAGTTCACACTATGAGAGCCATGACCGAGGGTGACATCCACCTAGGAAATGAGGAAGTGACCTATCCCAAAATGTCCACCTTCTTGGACCCCTTCGACCCCTATGAGTGGAAACCCCCAAATCCACCCCCACCTAAAGATGGGACCATCTTGATTGTAATGCATGTGCCACAACATTTTGCCCCACCTGGTAGGGCTAGTCATCTCATTTGTGTCACATACACACTAGGTCCAGTGCATGACAGGTTCACATTTGGATATGTAGGTCCACCCCCATTCATCATCCATCTTATGCATGATAGGAGTCTACATGGAAGTCCAGGTCCTCCGGCATTCATTGCACCCATACCTGATAGAGCCACATTTGGATGTGCTGGTCCTCCCACATTCGTCATAACTCTTAAGCATGAAAGGAGCATACATGGATGTCCTGGTCCCCCAGTAATTATCACAACCATGCACAATAGATCCACCAATGCTTTCCCCGGCCCCCCCAAGTCCATAAGAGTCTTCATCACATCTATGCATGATGGGTCTATGTACGGTTGCCCCGGTCCACCTTTGCATGCTATCCACTTTCACACCCACTCACCGCATTATGATGCATGGCATGAGCATACACGCAAGCAATTCTTGACGAGCGGTGAGGTTCACAAAGAGCGGACAAGAGCTCGCGAGCGCCGCTTGGAATTCCAAGTAGGCAATCTGGTGATGATGACATTGGAGTGGCTCTACCTTAGGGCCACCTCCAAATCGAGGGCACGAGGACTTGGACCTTCCATGTTCCAAGTGGCTTTGGCAACCTGGCTTATGGGTTGGATTTACTCATGGGATTTTGGGATATACCTCACTTTTCATATAACGGATCTAGCACCCTCTAAGGGCACCGCGGTAGATCCTAGTGAGCACCTTGAGGCTACCCCCATCTATGTGAGCGACACCCTCGGAGAGCTTCCACATAAAAGCTTGAGAGTCCGACGTGTGCACACGGAGGCAATACTGGGCAAGCAAGGTACTATCATTGGCAAGAGGGTGTGTCCAAGCCACCTTGAGAAGTTGAAGCGCCGTCCCCTGGTTGCGAACGCGAGGTTGAGTTTGGAGGTTGTAGCTTGCTCAGAGTTGCGTTGGAAGACCTCTCCCCCGGCGGACTCATACTCGACGGAGTCGAGTTCTTCACACCCCGGGGGTATGATGGGGGCATCTCTCGCCCTTCATATTTTTTACAACTTCAATTGCCTGCTAGCATAGCTCCATTGTGTCCGTCATATTTCTCTAAATCGAGTCATGTAATTTTCATATTTTCTTTGAGTCATAATCATGTAATTTTCCTTTTATTTGAGTCATTTCCCTAAGTTTGAGTCACATTAGGCTAATGAGTTTGCTATTGGGCCTATTTCTTTGGGCTAGGCCCATGGGCGTCCCCCCTTCCTTCGGTTATTTGTTAATGTGTCAAAAGTCAGGGTCTTATTGTAAATTGTGGGATCCCTATAAATAGGACTCCACTCTCTCCATTTTGAGGTAATGAATCATTGAATGAAAAATGCCATTTGAGAGTCCAAAGCTTAGTTTAGTGGAGTGATTCCAATATTTTTTGGGTGAGAAGCCCTAGGGGAGAGATTCTCCACCCTTCCCTCTCTTAATCTCTTTTTTTCACCCCACTTTCTCTCTCCTCAACACCCAATTTCAAATTTTCTTCTCTCTCCTCCCTTCCCAACCACCTCAACCCCCACCTACCATCATTAAAGCCCTCCACTTCCCCATGGCCTCCATTACTCCACCCACCTAGTCCCAAGGAGATCCCTCACCATTCCAACACCATCTTCCACATTCCAACACCACTTTCCCCATTCCAACACAATCAACCCCTTCCCCACACAACCCCACAACTTCCAAGGCCATTTCAAATTTGAAATCCACCACTCCCTCCATGATTTGGCCGCCCCCCCCCCCCTCTCCCTTCTAGCTAGGGTCGCCCCTCTCATCTCCCTCCATTCACCTCCATTGCCTCCACCTTCCCCTACCTCCAGCTGAGGACCTGCCCCCTCCCATCCCCTTCCTATCTCCATTAGCATTCCCCATCCCTCCATACACACTACTTCTTCCACCCCATCACCCCTTTCATACATACACCTCCCCCATCTCCTTCTTTAGAAGCCAACACAAGAGTTGCAGGTTGCTGTCCACAGGTTGCAGATGAACCAGTCTCTTGCAGCGATCACCACGACGCCATCCGGACGAGTTTGATAACACAAGAGCCATTTTTGGAAGCTTCTCCGGGTCTTCTTCGCAACAGAAGTGGTTTCGTCTTCATCAGAGCTCGGGGCTGTTCAGAAACTCCGTTCTCCCCTGACTGTGCGGAACCGATCCTGCTGAGCACTAGAACCGGATTGAGAGCCCTGCCACAACAAACCTCAGAGGAATCAGTCCACCATTTCTTCTACAAAGTTCTACTTCTCCCTGTCTATTTTCCGAATCAGGAAGCGGACTTCCATTCGGCCTCCGGTGGCCGGAGTTACCATTTTCTCCCTCTGCTGCGTCGCTCTGCTACAACACAGTCTGCTTCGACCTGTCAGCAGTGTTCAGCGTCCTCAGACCTCCCCCGACATCAGAAGGCTTCCCCGTCTGTTTTGCTACGAAGAGACCTTGACTACGATTCCAACGACTCTGACGGCGCCTGATTCCGACAACGGGAACGGCCGGGGTACCCTCTGCATCCTACTGTTGGAAGTCAGTCCCTGCTAGTCCGAGAAACAGAGGTCATGTTCCATCTTCAGCCCCGACCAGTAGCTTCTCCAGAAGAAATCAAAAAAATTCCGAGGCATTCTCCTTCCTATTACAAAGATTTTTCCGCCGACCTCGCCATCATAAAAATTCGTGATCGGGATCTACAGCTACAACACCGACCCACTATCCCTGTTGGCAGACAGCCAGCAAAGTCGGCATCCACACTTAGTCGTCGTTCTTTGCTTTAGTTTCCCCACCCCGCTTGGCCGGCTGAAGGCCCCTCCCTGCGTGGAGGTAGTATTGTTGTATTCACCTTAACCCCAACCCCAAGATCCCCCCCCTTGCATGGGGTGTAGTGCATGTAAATTAAAATTTCAGATCGAAGCTTCTCCGGTGCGGCGTGCGGGTAAGCCCACGCTTCCTCGCTCGCCCTCGTCTCCGACCGGGATCGGTGTCTTCACACCGACTAGGTGAGCCACTGCACACTCCTCTTTGCTGAAATTCCCTTGCTTAAGTAGTATCGCATCTTAGTGCCGTCGGTGGTAAGTGGAGCGCCCGAACCCGAATTTGCTTGTGATTGAGTGACTATCGCGGGTGAGTTGCGAGAGAGCCATTAACACCCACGCCCTCGGCGTGCTGGCCGCCTACGAGAGTGGGCATCCTAGGACCCTTGAGAGGTCCAATCCAAAGCTAGCCAACCCCCGGAGCAGCAAGGGCCCGTCCCGGACCCTCACCACTATCACCGGTTTGCCTACGGGCACAAGAGTGCGCTTAGCGGGTGAGTCCGCCAGAGTAAAGTCACCGATTCGTGCGTTGGTTGCTTGCTAGGTCCAAGGGTCATTTGATCATGTGATGATCACCCCAAGGTTGTGTCACATCAGTCATGTTGTCTTGTGCTCCCCTAGGGCCGTGTGTGTCCCGGACACCCCATGGAGTGCCGTGATCGTGTCTTTGGGTGTTCGGAGGTTCCATTTACCTCGATTAGTGTGCCCGTGAGTTTAAGGGTCCGGGTGACCTTCTAGTGTTCCGATTGTGTTGCGTTGGTCTCCGGTCGACCCGGTTGTGACCCAGTGGTCGACCTTTGGCCTTGTGAGTGTCCCGGACACCCCATGGGTTTCGTTACCTTGTTTAGGGGTGTCTGGAGATACTGTGTTACCTCGATAAGCGTGCCCGTGGGCTTGGTGGGTCCGGGTGACCCAGGTGTTCTGGGCTTCCGTGTTCTTGCTAGATCGAGTCACCGTGTATCGGTGTGAGTGTGGTGAGGTTTCCCCGCAAGTCGTGGCTTCTCTGGAAGGTGGCTTCCGAGTGGGCCAA
Organism: Amorphophallus konjac; assembly: GCA_022559845.1. NCBI lineage: Eukaryota > Viridiplantae > Streptophyta > Magnoliopsida > Alismatales > Araceae > Amorphophallus > Amorphophallus konjac. The sequence continues at coordinate 247,183,983 of CM040124.1, read as the reverse complement.
GCGTGTCGCCTTGGACGGTGAGTCCAGTCTCCCAGCCTGGGGCTGGAGGTTTCTTAAGTTCCCTCCTCGAGGGATGGGTCTTGGCAGTTGTGAACTACCTCGTGAGTTATCGCATTGTGATTTTAGACCTAGGGATTAGGCTAGATTGACGGCTTGGTGTTGTCATGTGCAACGGTCTTGACTCCGAGTCTTGCGACTCAAAGACCGTTGAGTTCAGTAGGTCTAGTGGACCATCTAGAGTCTGGTGGCATCGTGCCACCTATTACTTCGCGATACTCACAATGGGTGCGTGCGTGGTTTTCTGTATCCACGTTCTGTGACACGTCCACTAGTCGTAGCCTTCTTACGGCACGCGTGTGCTGACCCACTCGGGAGTGGTGGAGCGGCTGACCCGAGAGAGACGGTGAGTAGGCTGGTTATCGTAGGGCCCCCACGTACAGCCGAGTCCGGGCTTAGGGGGAATTACCAGCTAGAGGACAGGCCTAGGGCGTATGGTCTGAGTGTGCATACGAGGTTGGGGGCGTCGGATGGCGCCGACAGGCGCGACCCCAACTAGTCCTTGTTCTGTGGTACTGGTTACTGAGTGTGTCTGAGTCTCCGCCTGGGGCGCTGTAGCTAGACACTTGTGGCGCGGTGTAAGACGTCAGGGGACGCATCCTGTCGTTCTTCTAGTGGGTGGTGCTTCTGTCACGAGGCGTGTGTTGTCGTGTACCGGGTTCCATTTTCGTCCGCGAGACGGGACTTCATGAGTGGTTTCGGGAGTGTTCCCGGAGTCGAGGTCTGGGGTTTCCGGTGAGCGTCACCGAGGGCCTTTCCCCAGACAGCGTTGTGTCCACGATGGTAAGGTCGTGACCGTGTTCCTTGACCGTGGGGTTTTGGCTCGGGCCCTTCTAAGGGCAGGCCTCTGTTACGGAGGTATCGTGGCGTTTTCCTAGCAGCGTGGCTAGGGTGGTTCGTGTCTGATGGTCCCCGATCGTGGAATCGGGTGGTCGGGTGCGTGCCTTGGTTGTCCCCCGACGGGAGACTAGGTCGTGTTTTCTGGTACTGTAGGAGTAGCTGTAGAGCCGAGGTTTTACCGGCCACCGGTTTGCTGTTCCTACTGTTACTGTTGTTCTTGCTGTTGTAGCTTTCCTTCTGTCGTTGTTTCTCAGTTGGGGTTCCGCGGGATCCCTACTGGGCCAGTGACAGGAGGCTCACCCCTGCGTTTCAGGTGCGGCAGTTCTGCCTCGAGGTTCGAGGGTGCTGTGCGGAGGTTCTTGGTTGCCAGCTTGTCGGGCCGAGTGTCCACTTGGCATGTGGTACGTTTTACTGCTTTAGACTGTACTTTCTGTTGGACTGGACTCTGTTGTAGTTGTTCATTTAATTCTGTTAATTGTTGAATTGTCCTACTTTATTTCCTATTTCTTTGTACCTCCACACTCCTTTTTAGCCCTTCCGAGCCCTCCCGACTCGTGGGCGACGGTTCGAGTCTCAGGTTATCGGGCCTTCCCGGTAACCGGATTCTCGGGTTGTCACAGTTGGTATCAGAGCGTGGTTGTGGACGTACATGGGAATTCGAGATATTGCAGTGATCAGAGTCCGTAAGGTCCAGTACAGTCAGCAGTTGGCATAGGGTTTCGTGCATGTTTTCCGCTTTGTTTCTCGCTTGAGAGTTTGAGTGCGCTGTGCGGCGCGGTGAGGGTGGTTGCTGTTCGCGGCTTTCGTGCCGGCGTGGGATCTGCGGATCGAGGTCGAGAGATTTCTCCCTTGAGTGGTGGCCCTGGTCGTGTTGCGTTGGGCAGAGGTTGCCGGTGGGTGTGTTGCTGTGGTACTGCGTTCAGGGAATTGTAGCAATGGTGCATCGAGAGATGTTGTGATCATGGTCCGACGTGACACTTGCTGAGTGTGTCGGAGGCGCTGACCTGACGTGGTGATGGTTTTCTTGGTGCTAGAAGGTGCTGTTCCCAGCATGCGCGAGGCTCGAGGTCAGGTCGTGTGTGGGGTTTTCCTTCCGTTGGTCGGAGGTGTGATTGGGTTCTCCTTTGGTTGGAGAGAATCGTGTTTGGCTAAGGTTCATCGTCTTGCATTGCGTGTCCGGATTGGTTGGCCTCGGTGTGCCATGAAGTCCGTGCGAGACGTGTTTCGTGTTTTGGCAAGGTGGTTGCCTGTGAGAAGCGTTGCCCGTTCCCTGATGTGTAAGGGTGTTGGCGCTATTCTGGAAGGACGAGTGTCGGCTGGGCGTGTTTTTGAGATTTGCGGTTGGTGTTGTGGTTCCCGATGTGCGGAGGATCGGAGTCTGCGGGGTTGCAGATGGTTGTCGGGATGGTGGATCCCGAGTTGGCGTTGTGGTGGCTGTGTATGTGGATCAGAGTGCGCGGATCGTAGCGTTGGTTACTGCGGGTGGATTTCTGAGGAAGTTTAGAGCAACGGAGGATTGGTTCATCGGTGTGTGTTGTCTCCGGCGGCGTGAGACGTGTTGTTGCCGTGCCGTTGCTTGAGATATTGTGGTTTATGGCACTGGCAGGTGGAGAGTTGGGGAAATGTGCTGGCGAGGTTGCCGCATGAGTACCCTATTCTTGCGTTGGATGTTGTGTTCGCGGATGAGATTGTGTTTTAGAGAAGTGTGCCGTGGGTTGTAAGAGGTTGTGTGTCCCGTGGCTCTATGATAAGGGCAGGAGTCAGGGATTGGTAGGTGTCCATTTGGATTGATCGAAGGATTTGATGAGACCAGATGGAAGAGCGATGCCTGTGGGCGGAGGCCTTTTTCGTGGGATTGGCGTCGGAGAGTGGTCTCTGATGAGACGTTGACGTGGGATATTGATCCTCAGTCTGCGGCTAGCAAGGGAGGATTCACCGTAAGTCTGAGTCGAGTGACGTGAAGACTGAGGGGGGGTGGAGTCATTCGGACCCGCCGTGCTCCCCTGAAGGGTAGAGTTGGCGCAGGGATCCATCTGGATGAAGTGGTGGTCTGTGCGAAGAGTCAACGGATGGCCTGTCATGTGTTGGATCGTGCCTGGTGGGCCGGTGAAGGTTTTCCGTTGGTGAATGTCTGGTGACCAGTGGATGGTCTTTCACAGACAGAAGATGCTGGTTGTAGGGGCTCGAGAATGGAGAGAGCCGCGTGCCAGCGAGGCCTTTTGGTGGCCATTTTTGAGGTGGGTTTTTCCAGATGGGATCTGAGCTTTGTCAAAGTTTGAGTTCTGACATAGTTGGTCCAGCGTTGTCATTGGTATTTGGCTTGCCTGGGGTGAGCTGGTGGAAGCTCAGTGATTGGTCGCCCCTGGTGCAGGGTGTGAGACCGGTCAGCGGGTTGTGAAGCTGGCATTTGATTGGTCCGCCGAGCATGGGCGTTGACCGGTGGATTGGTTTTCATGGCGAGGATTGCGTTCCCTCGGTGAGCGAGAGGGTGGCAGCGATGCCGTGGGTGTTTTCCGTTGTGTATGAGGTGATACCAGACTTGTGCCCTTGTATTATGCCTGCTCTGGTGACCGATGTGTGTGCGGTGTACGGAGCGTGGCATTGTTCGTGATTATAGTCTGGCCGTATCCCTCATGATCGTGGTTTTTGTGAAGAATCGAGGTTTTTCTGTGCTGGGACTCTGACAGCGTTGTCAGTTGGTTCAGTGTTCTTCCCCTGTGACTTTGTGCTTGGTCCTGAATTTCGAGGATGAAATTTCTTTAAGGGGGGAGGGTTGTAATGCCCCGAATTTTTTAGATCCTTGTTCGTGGGTCCCGGATCTGGTTTCTTGGAGTGTCTAACTATGTTGTATCCGAAATTTCATTTCGGACATCTTTCGTGTTCGGATCGGCGTGATCCGGAGTTGTTTCGGAGGCCCGGAAGCGTTCCGCGGCTTTTCCGCGTGTGTTTTCCGATTCCCGGTGTGTGTTTCGGTAATTCCTTCGGAACCTCGTTGCGGGTGAACCGGGCTGTTCACCAGGGCGCGAGTGGTGCCGTTGCGATCGGTGCGTTCCGAGGATCGCGGAAACGTGATTTTCTATTTTTCGGTATTTTTGAGAATTTCTGGATTTTCTTATATACATAACCTTTTCTCTCTCTCCCCTCTCATTTCTCACTCCTCTCCCTCTCTCTTCTCACGCTCTCTCTTCTCTCCCCCTCTCTCCGGCGGCCGATGGGGTGGAGCATGGGCGAGGTGGGGATGGCGCGGGCGGGGCACGGGCGAGGATGGATGAGGATCGAGGTGGTGGAGGCGTGGTGAAGCTCGGCCGTGGGTTCGTGGAACGGCGAGGCTTCAACGGCATTTTCTTCGTGGATCGGCGTCCACGGTGCGTCGTTTCTTCGGTGGAGGTAGGGAGATGGACCCTCAACCCGTGTACTTCATTTCCCGTGAGTTTTGTAGGCCGTGGCCAGCCGAGCGGGCTAAACGGGGTGATTTGGGGAAAATGCATGTTTTTGGGTGTGTGAGCCGGATCTCCCGTTTTACGGTGTTTTTGGCCATTCCAGGGGTTTAGATGCATGCCTAGGGGCTTGGGGAATGTTTTCCCTTTTGTTTCCCCTTCACCTGGGGGTGAACGGGGCGTGGAATGGTTTTTTCCGTGGTTTCCACCGTTTTCGGGCGCGGACTGAGAACGCGCTAGTCTCGGCTAGCGCGTTCTTGAGGGTCGCGCTGCCCCGATGGGGCGCGTTCATCGGAGAAGATGAACAGTATGGTGGTTCTGGTCGCGCTATGGGGTCCTAGCGCATTCTGCCTTGTCGCGCTAGGGGTCCCTAGCGCGATCTGCCTTGTCGCGCTAGGAGTTCCTAGCGCGATCTTCATTATCGCGCTAGGGGTCCCTAGCGCGACCTGTCTAGTCGCGCTAGGAGGTCCTAGCGCGTTCTTCCTTGTCGCGCTAGGTGATCCTAGCGTGATCTGTCCTGTTGTCTTGTGCTCCCCTTGGGCCGTGTGTGTCCCGGACACCCCATGGAGTTCCGTGATCGTGTCTTTGGGTGTTCGGAGGTTCCGTTTACCTCGATTAGTGTGCCAGTGAGTTTAAGGGTCCGGGTGACCTTCTAGTGTTCCGATTGTGTTGCGTTGGTCTCCGGTCGACCCGGTTGTGACCCAGTGGTCGACCTTTGGCCTTGTGAGTGTCCCGGACACCCCGTGGCTTTCGTTACCGTGTTTAGGGGTGTCTAGAGGTACCGTGTTACCTCGATAAGCGTGCCCATGGGCTTGGTGGGTCCGGGTGACCCAGGTGTTCCGGGCTTCCGTGTTCTTGCTAGATCGAGTCACCGTGTATCGGTGTGAGTGCGGTGAGGTTTCCCTGCAAGTCGTGGCTTCTCTGGAAGGTGGCTTCCGAGTGGGCCAAGCGTGTCGCCTTGGACGGTGAGTCCAGTCTCCCAGCCTAGGGCTGGAGGTTTCTTAAGTTCCCTCCTCGAGGGATGGGTCTTGGCAGTTGTGAACTGCCTCGTGAGTTATCGCATTGTGATTTTAGACCTAGGGATTAGGCTAGATTGACGGCTTGGTGATGTCATGTGCAACGGTCTTGACTCCGAGTCTTGCGACTCAAAGACCGTTGAGTTCAGTAGGTCTAGTGGACCATCTAGAGTCTGGTGGCGTCGTGCCACCTGTTACTTCGCGATACTCGCAATGGGTGCGTGCGTGGTTTTCTGTGTCCACGTTCTGTGACACGTCCACTAGTCGTAGCCTTCTTACGGTACGCGTATGCGGACCCACCCGGGAGTGGTGGAGCGGCTGACCCGAGAGAGACGGTGAGTAGGCTGGTTACCGTAGGGCCCCCACGTACAGCCGAGTCCGGGCTTAGGGGGAATTACCAGCTAGAGGACAGGCCTAGGGCGTATGGTCTGAGTGTGCACACGAGGTTGGGGGCGTCGGATGGCGCCGACAGGCGCGACCCCAACTAGTCCTTGTTCTGTGGTACTGGTTACTGAGTGTGTCTGAGTCTCCGCCTGGGGCGTTGTAGCTAGACACTTGTGGCGCGGTGTAAGACGTCAGGGGACGCATCCAGTCGTTCTTCTAGTCGGTGGTGCTTCTGTCAACAGACGTGTGTTGTCGTGTACCGGGTTCCATTTCCATCCGTGAGACGAGACTTCGTGAGTGGTTTCGGGAGTGTTCCCGGAGTCGAGGTCTGGGGTTTCCGGTGAGCGTCACCGAGGGCCTTTCCCCAGACAGCGTTGTGTCCACGACGGTAAGGTCGTGACCGTGTTCCTTGACCGTGGGGTTTTGTCTCGGGCCCTTCTGAGGGCAGGCCTCTGTTGCGGAGGTATCGTGGTGTTTTCCTAGCAGCGTGGCTAGGGTGGTTCGTGTCTGATGGTCCCCGATCGTGGAATCTGGTGGTCGGGTTCGTGCCTTGGTTGTCCCCCGATGGGAGACTAGGTCGTGTTTTCTGGTACTGTAGGAGTAGCTGCAGAGCCAAGGTTTTATCGGCCACCGGTTTGCTATTCCTGCTGTTACTATTGTTCTTGCTGTTGTAGCTTTCCTTCTGCCGTTGTTTCTCAGTTGGGGTTCCGCGGGATCCCTACTGGGCCAATGACAGGAGGCTCACCCCTGCGTTTCAGGTGCGGCGGTTCTGCCTCGAGGTTCGAGGGTGCTGTGCGGAGGTTCTTGGTTGCCAGCTTGTCAGGCCGAGTGTCCACTTGGCATGTCATACGTTTTACTGCTTTAGACTGTACTTTCTGTTGGACTGGACTCTGTTGTAGTTGTTCATTTAATTCTGTTAATTGTTGAATTGTCCTGCTTTATTTCCTATTTCTTTGTACCTTCACACTCGTTTTTAGCCCTTCCGAGCCCTCCCGACTCATGGGCGGCGGTTCGAGTCACGGGTTATCGGGCCTTCCCAGTAACCGGATTCTCGGGTTGTCACAAATAGGTTGCCCGTTCCTTGCCTTCTTCATCAACTTGTGCGAGGACAGCTCCCACGGAGTCGTCCAAGATGGAGATGTAGAGGATCAGAGGTTTTTCTGGTTTGGGTGGAATGAGAACGGGTGGACTAGCCAGATATTCCTTTAACCCTTCAAAAGCCTTTTGGCATTTAGAATCCCAGTGGAATTCTACTCCTGGCTTGGTCAACTCATAGAAAGGTCTACACCTTTGTGAGTGCTGAGACACAAATCGACGAATAAACTGCAACCTCCCGATTAAACCTCGGACTTCCCTTAAATTCTTGGGAGGTAGCATATCCCTGATGGCCTTAGCTTTGTCGAGATCTATCTCGATCCCTCTTTTACTCACAATGAAGCCCAGTAATTTGCCCGATGATACACCAAACACACACTTCTTCGAGTTCATTTTCAATTGGAACTCCCTTGATCTCTGCAAGACCTTAGCCAAAACCCTTGGATGTTCCATCCCGGTCCTTGATTTCACCAATAGATCATCCACATACACCTCCAGATATATGTGCATCATGTCGTGAAATATGGCCATCATAGCTCTTTGGTAAGTAGCTCCAGCATTCTTTAACCCAAATGACATGACCACGTAACAATATGTTCCCCAAGGTGTAGTGAATGATGTCTTTTCTTGATCCTCTTCTGCCAAACGAATTTGATTATATCCTGAAAATCCATCCATGAATGAGAGGGTCTCATACCCCGCTGTGTTGTCGATTAAAACATCAATGTGAGGCAAGGGAAAATCATCCTTTGGACACGCGCGGTTAAGGTCCCGGAAGTCGATGCAAATCTTGACTTTCCCATCTTTCTTCATGACCGGGACAATGTTTGCCACCCATTGAGGATAAAGGACGACTCTAATAAACTTGACTTTATGGAGCTTGTCGACTTCTTCTTTCATTTTCAAAGCCATTTGAGGGTGGAAACGCCTTAACCTTTGTTTTACCGAGACGGACCCTGGTTTTAGGGTTAAACGGTGTTCGACCAGGGTTGAATCCAGACCCGGCATATCCTCGTAGCTCCATGCAAACGTGTCCTTATATTCCTTGAGAACTTCAATTAATGCCTCTTCTTTAGAGGGTGGTAGATTATCACTTATGAGGATGATCCTAGGGTCTTCCTCAGTTCCCAAGTTGACTTCTTTGGTGGACTCTTCTACGGCGGTTGACGGCTCGTCGAATCTCCTTATTCCACTAGCATACGCGCCAGCCGCATCCTCATATTCTTCACCCTCATCTTCAGTAGGGTATTCTTCATCTGTGATCTCGTAGACTCCATACCCCTCATTAATTGTGCAGTTGCCCTCACATGCTATTTCCGGTAGCTGGATGGGATTTTCTAGCAACTGAGGGATGGCAAGAAGGGCCTGACACCTGGCGGCTAAATCCAGAAGGAATCGACGAGGGATCTGCCTACCCTTAGATTTCTTCCTAGGTACTATCTTTGACTTATTATTCCTAGATTGACTGACATTATTTATAGAAGAAGAAAAAGATGAAGAGGATGGTGAAGAATGTACAGGGGAAGACCCCTCAGAGGAGGGGTAGAAAAGGTCGCTCATCGGACCTTGGACGGGTGGTCCGTAGGGCGGGGCGCACCCGTGGGAGATGTAGGAAGTTTCCTCAACGAAGATGTGTTGTTGAGGAGTTTGGAAATTGACGTTTTTTTTTCATTTTCATTTTTGATGACAAAATAGCGGAAAGAGATCGGGGGAAAGGAAAAAGTGGTTATGGCTAGAGGATTGGGAGGCTCGTAGAGCAGATCATGATTGAAGGCCTAGCGCTGGTTGAGAAACCCGCGCAGGTATGTAAGTAGAGAGGGGGATCTGGGAAGATCATCAGACAACCGTCTGGCCCAGAAAGATGACAACAACAAAGGTTGCAGCGAGTGAATGGAGAAGATGACGGCTAATGAGTCGTCGGTGGTGATGGTGATGGCGGATGAAGATCCGCTGGTGATAGGGTCCTTCTGGTGAGGACGAGGATAGTCTGGGACCTTGGCAACAGTAATGATATTTTCTGGCATTCCGGAGATCAATGGCGGTCCTTCAAGCTGGGGAGACGAGAACATCCTTTCCAGTGCAACGGAAACGTCCCGTATATCAAACCATTTGTCCCCTTCGCATTCCGGGTCTTTGATCCTGCCTCTTTTGGTGACCCTCGGACATTTTTCGACTGAATACACAACATGCGACCCCCCATGTGCTTCCTGCGGATAATCCCCCATCTGAATAATGGGCCCTTTATTGAAGTGGTTTGATAGGGTCCATGTGAGGGGCTTCCAATCCACCTTGAATGGTCCTTTGAAGCCTAGGCCAAACCTGCGGTTCGGCCTAATCTCCTTTGGTGGTTTCAACCTACCTTGTAGCTGTGCACCCAGACCTTTGCCCTGTTGATAGCCGATGTTTCTCATAATCTCCCAACCTTTGGAGTGAAAAGGGAGATATGGCGTTGTTGCCTTGATCGGCTTCTTTGGTGCTAGCGGAATGTGAGATGAATCGCACACGTCCAGCAATGACAATATGGGCCGATGAGACGGCCAAACAGAGGGCAGAGAGGTGTTGATAGCATTCACCGTGTGAAGGACAGGTGTGCTGACTACTTTAATAATTCTTCCATTGTAAGGAAACTTCAATCACTGATGGTTGGTGGGAGGCACAGCATCTATGGCTTCAATGTAAGGGCGACCCAGTATGGCCTTGAATGTGGGGTCCATGTCGAGGACATGGAATTCCGTGGGTACTGACATCGAACCTAGCTCTGTCCTTAGAATAATCATCCCTTGCGGCGGCCTTTTGCTATTGTCATAAGCCGTGACTGTGATTGAAGAAGGTCTTATCTATTCCTGTTCGACCCCACACAACTGAAGGGCTCTCATGGAGATCACATTTATGGACGCACCCGTGTCTACAAGGCATGGGTTTATGGATACCCCATTAATTTTTATTGAAACACACAATGCATATTTCCGACCTTCCTTGGGAGCGAGCTAGTAGTTGTGGAACATGATGGCCGGTTGTGTGTCCGTTGGGGTCAGGACGGCAGAAATCTTTTCTACAGGGAGGTCCTCATTCACCATGACCTTTTGAAGATACTCCATTAAGGCTGCCTGATGGGATGTGGATCTCTGAAGCAGCTCCAGGATGGAGATCCGAGGAGGCATCTTGTCCAAGTGTTTCAACAAATCATACTATGTTCCAGGGATAGATCTTTCCGGTTGTTCTCCATCGTCTCTCTCTGGCTGAGACTGCTCGGGATTCTGACTGTTCTGGGGGAAAACCTAGTGGAAAATCCTTCCACTCCGGAGCACCATTGCCTGTGGCTTTTGTACCTCTATAGGGGTAGCAGTGGGTTTTAGCAGAGGTCTGAGGGGTAGTGGCGGAGGGATGGTTGATGAAGCAGGGGTGATGATGGGAGCAGGGATTCTGATGAGGGGTTTGTTAGGTGGAGGCATGGTGGAGGTAGAGGGGATATCGCACGGGTTATGAAGGATAAGGGGCCTGGAAGGTGGAGGTGGAAGCAAAGTGGAAGTGGGTAAGGTTTGGAGCGGGTAATGGTGTTGAGATGGATTGTGGATGATGAGTGGTTTTGAGGGCATTGGCGGTGGTATGGTGGAGACAGGCGGGGTTACGTACGGTGGACAGGTGATAAGGGGCTTAGAAGGCATAGGGGCAAATGCAGTAGAGGTGGATGGTAAAGTGGGGGAGTGAGAGAAAATGAGAGGGTGTGAGGGTGTAATGAAGGGTGTTGGCTGATAGGTCATTGGTGTGCGAATGAGAGGGCGTGATGGCAGTGGGAATGGTGAAGGCGGTATTAACGCGGGTTGATGAGAGAGAGGTGCTACCCGGGCAAGGCGAGGGGGTTGCATGATGATAGGGTTGGCGATAGAAAGAATAGAGGTACTCTCTGGATGCCACACCTACTCTCTCCCGACTTTCGAGAAGGAGGAGATGGGGTTGACCTGATGATTGGGATGTTGGTGCTCCGGTAATGGATTCTGGATTATGCCCATGTTGGGTTGTTGTGGTTGGGCCTGCTGAGGCTGATGTTGTTGTTGTGGTTGTTGCTGTGGCTGCTGTTGTAACTGCTGCTATTGTTGCTGGAATTGCGGCCTAGGAGGAGGTTTCCTAGCCTTGAGAGTGGCGACGTTTCGCCTCATTTCATCCCAGTCAATCCCGCCTTCATCATTCGTATCGCGGATGTAATCTTTAAACTGAAAGCAGTTGTCCACTATGTGTCCTGGCTGCCTGTGATAGACGCAGTATCTGGAGGTATCAACATTCGGGGGCCACACGGGCCTTTCCCTGGGTAGGATAAGTGTGTTTGAGGCCATGAGGGCGTTGAAAATATCCGCCAGAGTTTCTGGCAAGTAATAGGCTCTCTTGGGACCAATCGGCCTCCTTTGTTGCAGTGGGGGACCGTAATTTCCTGGGGGCGGAACTTGGTTGTATTGAAGTGGTGGTTGTTGTTGCTGGGGTTGAAGTAGTTGAGGCATGTTGTTCTAAGGTGGATCGTTTTGGGGTGGAGGACGAGAGGGGAAGGGACCTAGTTGGAGGGGAAGTCGGGGCATTTGTGGAAGCCTTGGGTTGGCTGCATAGTTGGCATTATTGACCGCACTTACTTGCTCATTTGTTACGACCCCTTCTGTTGCTCCGCCTGGGACACCAGCGCCTGTCTTTCTGACCGTCTTGGGCTTCGGCGGCTCAAACATGTTCATAATGGGGGAGTCTTTTAACTGGGTTTGGATGTACCGGGCTCTTTCATAGAGCTCTTCCATGGTGGTGAGCTTATTCATGGCCAAGACATGCCTGAACTGTGGGGTCGCATTGGATACGATCATCTTTACTTGTTCAGGTTTCGAGAGGGTATCTCTTATCATTTCTGCCAGAGACCTCCATTTATCAGCATAGCGGACAAAATCCTCGTCGGACTTCATCTTTTCGACCACTAGGTCAGCAATGGAGAGAGAGGGACCGACCCTATCCCGATACTTTTGCAAGAACCTTCTCTGGACTGTTTCAAAATTCTTGGCCTCGCGGGGCTCCAAAGAATAGAACCACTCTAGCGCAGAACCGTCCAATGACCTCCGAAAGAGGTATGCGAGGGACCTCTGGTCGTTTTGCCAATAGGATGACTCATACATGAAATCCTTGAGGTGAATGAAGGGGTTGCCAGTGTCATTGTACCTGCGGTACGTGGGCATTTCGGAGGGAGGAAGATGGATGACCGGAAGGATTGGCAAAACAACCTCCGGGGTGGATTTCACGTCCACCATTTTCTTCAAATTCTGAAACTGTTCGTCCATCCTATTGAACCTATTGAGGAGCGATTGGGCGAGCTCCTCGGGGGGTGAAGGTGGCGCTTGCCACTGGGGAGGAAAATGTCTCCCGGAGACTTGAGGGGGAAACCCTGAATGAGAGGGAGCTGCCGGGCCGCCGATAGTTGGCCCCGGCTGAAGCGGTATGTGGGGAACAACATGGGTTTGAGATTGCGAAGGGAAATGGAACAAGGGTGGTTATTGGCTCGCTTGCCCTTGAAGCGAGGGAGATTGGATGGCTTGTGCCAGCGAAGGAGATGGAATGGCCCGCACCGATTCTTGGAGAGGTGCGATGGCCGGAGTTGATTCCTGGGGAGCGGGGGAAACAGATTTCCCCTTCAGAATGGTCTGGAAGGCCCGGAGCTGCTCAGAGGTAAGCTCCGTGTTGGCGAGGACACCTAGCAAAGAGGAGATGTCCTGTGGCGGGGATGTGTCCCCTGTGGTAACCTGCACCTCACGTGAGGGCTCATGGGAAGGACCCGCATCCATAGCATGGACTCGCGGCTCGACTGACTCACCACGACCAGGGTGGTTCTCCTCAAAAGACTCGTGAGCCATGCTCACAGTTTTCCCGGAATGCAAAAACATATACTAGCAAGCAAATAGCAGAGATTATCAAACAAGTGGATGCCTTTACGCCCCTTTTTTTGTGTTTTGATTTTGATGATTTTTTTTGTGTTTTTAACTAGATTCGAAGTTCACACAAAATAGGGACCCTAGTTCGTTTTTGTTTTCACCACCGTGTCAGCTAGGGGCTCTCGTCTCACTACGAATGGGTCGACTAACTCCGGGGAACTTCAATGGTACAATCGGCCCAGTGAACGAAGAGGAGATTCTTCGATGTCGGGGACTTACGGAGGTCCCAGTGGAGGAGATTCTAGTCCGTCGAGAGGAATTCTCGAACGGAGAGTCCTTCCTTCACCGAGAGAGGGTGATCCTTAGAAAAGAGTAAAAAAAAAGGAAAGAAAAGGGGGTAAATGCATGAAATGCGGTGCTGGATAAAAGATATGTAACACACAGATGGAGCAGAAATAAGCACACAAATATAACAGATGTATAGCAGTGATATAAAAAGAATATAACAATAATAAACAGATAGAGGAAGATATAGCCGTTCTACTTTCCAAGACAACACAGACTTAAAAATGACAAAAGAGGGGACTAAGGGGCGTGCACGTGGTGCACGAAGGGGATGACACAGTGCACGCGGGCGCAATAAGAAGGGGGGCACACGAGGGTGCCAAGTGGAGGGAGCACACGTGGGTGCCGAGTGGAGGGGCACACGTGGGTGCCGAGATAACGCAAACCTCGAAGTAATCACAAAGGACCGGGGGAGTGCACGTGGTGCACGAGGGAAATGATGTAGCGCACGTGGGCGCAATAGGGAGGGGCACACGCGGGTGCCGAAAGAAGGGAGGCACACGTGGGTGCCGAGAGTTCAAAGGTAACCCAAAAAAAGCAAAAAGAAAGTCCCACCGTGATCGCCAATCTGTGGAAGCCGCGGAATCCACCCAAGGAGAAGAAAGCGAACTAAACTACAGACTATCAGGCGACTAAAAATTAAGAAGGATTATGAAACGTGCCAATATGAGGAAAGAGTATACGTAGGATGCTAAAGGGATGTGATCGCCAGAGGGGTTACCTCAAAGAAACGAAATGATCGCGTGTACCTTGTATTGAGCGTGGAGATTGTGACTCCTCGAGAGCGGGAAATGGCAGGTTGCTTCTTCCTCCCCCTTCGGCCAGCCGACGGAGAGGGCTTTCCTCAGGTACCCTTGTAAAACAACAACAAACAAGTAACGGGTGGATCAGAAAGACGAAGGTGCAGTATTCAAATTCTAACGACGCAAGTAACGAAATGATGGCAAGACACACACCTGGTTGGTGTTGTCTTTAAAACCCCTCTCGGACACGAGTAGGAGGAAAATGCTTATGATGAATGGCAATTATTCCGACGTAGAAACGGGAAGAGACTCCCTCATAAAAAGAGGGGGGTAGAGGATATGATATGATGAATGCAAGATAACTAGAAAAGAAGAGGAGAGAATGGCTTATTGGATGGTCGATGGTGAGATCCGGTGGAGCTTCGGCAGTGTAGGGACGATGAGGTAGCGCGACGGGCGAAGGCGGCCTCTCTCCTGCGAGCACGGGCACCCGAGGATCCGGCAGGACCTCCCCTACAAAACACCCACGAGTTAGGAATAGAATCCGGTAGCCTCTCGGCGCTCTTTTTTCGACCCCCTTGAACTGAGGGGGGTAGGCCTCTATTTATAGAGGTTGGGAGGATGGGGGCGTCCAGGGACCTGGACACCTCCATAACTTAGATTTTATTCAAACGACAGACTGAGCGACGGTCAGTCGATGGCCGAGGGTCGTCCGTGGGCTGTTTGATGGAGGCGTCCAAGGGCATGGACGCCTCCATACCTTGGATTTATTTCAAACGACAGACTGAGCAACGGTTAGTCGATGGTCGGGGGTCACCCGTGAACTGGTTGATGGAGGTGTCCATGGGCCTGGATGCTTCCATATCTTGGATTTTCTTCAAACGACAGACTGAGCAACGGTCAGTTGATGGCCGGGGGTCACCCGTGAGCTGGTTGATGGAGGCGTCCACGTGCCTGGACGCTTCCATAACTTGGATTTTCTTCAGACAACAGACTGAGCAACGGACAGTCGATGGCCGGGGGTCGCCCGTGAGCTGGTTGATGGAGGCGTCCACGTGCCCGGACACTTCCATAACTTGGAATTTTTTCAAACGACAGACTGAGCAACGGTCAGTCGATGGCCGGGGGTCGCCCGTGAGCTGGTTTGATGGAGGCGTCCATGTGCCTGGACGCTTCCATAACTTGGATTTTCTTCAAACGATAGACTGAGCAACGGTCAGTCCAAGGCCGGGGGTCGCCCGTGAGCTGGTTTGATTGAGGCGTCCAGGGGCCTGGACGCCTCTATAACTTGGATTTTATTCAAACGACGGGCTGAGCAACGGTCAGTCGATGACCGGGGGTCGCCTGTGAGCTGGTTGATGGAGGCGTCCAGGGGCCTGGACGCCTCCATGAAATTATATATATTTTTTGTTCAATCTTATATATATATATATTTTTGTCATTATTTTGTATTGATGGAGGCGTCCAGGGGCCTGGACGCCTCCATGATGACCCCTGGATTCCCCCGAAAAGGGCGTCGGCAGTCGTCCGTTAGGCATTTTCCTGGTCCCGACAACTTTTGATGTATGCGATTGATGTTGATGCCGTTCGAATGCCGCATGATTTCCACAACGAGGCGATTTCCGGATGCCGAAGGAGCGTTACGCTACTCGCCCAGAAGACGAGAGAAGACTCAAAGATAGGAAACACTCAAGTGATTCAAAATGCGAAAGCCGCTGCGGGGCGTCACGTGGTAATATGAGATTTTCTCAGGGGACGTCAGGAACAGCGTGTCTACATAACATAGCGGATAAAGAGACAGATAATAGTTACTAACTGAAAAACTTGATGCACACAGGATTCCTGGAAGCGGTCCTATCAAGTTTCTATCATTGGAGCAAGAGAGAAGACAAACCACAAGACAAGATCTTTAAGGTGGTTCAGTCTCAATCTAGAGACCTACGTCCACCCCTCACACAACACAGTGAGGCTTCACTAGTGCCAGAGCACAATCGCTGATTCACAGCTTCTAGCAGAGAGATACACTCTCACACTCCGTTGTCGCACAGCATGTGAGATCACACCCCAGACCACACAGATAGGCGACCACGCCTTCTGTCTTCCTACACGCAGGTAGGGATCTAATGAGGAGAAGTTTGTTTAGTAGAAAAGCAAACAAAAGATGAAATGGCCAGACAGAGTATCGTAATGAAAGCTCTATGACAAAGAAGTCTCCTGTCTGGGAATGAGCTTGAGAGAGCCTTGGTTTTCTTCTTCTTGTTGAATCTTCATAGCAGCCACTAGAGATTTCTTTTTGTCGTGAGGAAGAGGAAAATGTCTTCTTCTAGGTTCACTCACGCTGGCAGCATCAGGATGAAGAGTAGCTTGCACAGCAAGTTTTCTTCTTCTTCATTTTCTCCTCAGTGCTCTTCTTAGCTCGCTTCTACTCTCTCATATCTTCGAACTGGAGCACATGCTCCTTATATATATTGGTGTCCTAGGGCGACACCAACGATGTCAACTTTTCAAGCAACACCCAGAATGTCACGTCCACATTATTAGATCTGCTTCCACTTGCACAGTTAACTATCTTCTTGACAAGTTTACAGGAATGTGGGTAGGTAGGAGACCATTTGAGCAAGGGTACGATTTTTTCAAAAAATATCTCTGCCAAAACACAGTCTTCTGACACCAACGCAATCTGACGGCTTTTTCCAGAGCAGACGGATCCTCTGGATTAAGTTCCGGATCTTGAAATCATCTCCCGTTGGATCCAGATCCATTCTGGATGAACACAGTGTGTCGACACTTTCCTTGCAGTGTGTCGAGACATTCCTTTAAATATCTTGAAGAATCGTTCTGGTTGATCGTGGATGTGTCGACACTTTACTGTTAGTGTGTCGAGACATCCCTTTGAAATCTTGAAGTACCATGGCTGAAGAGTCGAGACAACACCAAACGGTGTCGAGACATGTGAGCCATGTGCAGAGATGTTGTAATATGGTGTCGAGACTTGAGCGCCTTGTGCCGAGATTATCACCCGAATGTGTTGACACTTTTCACTCAGTGTGTCGAGACATCGGTAAATCCAGATACTTAGGCAGAATTGCTTTAGCTTGAATTCTTCGGTATGTGTCGAGACATGAGTATGATGTGTCGACACATTATATTGTGTTGGAGCTCAGTTTGTTGAAGTATCTATATAATCTCATTTGGAAGCGTCGAGACATCACTGGGTCATGTCGAGACATCTTTTAGTGAGATTCTTCTGCACTTGTTTAATCAATTCATCAAGCCAATTTAAGTCAGATATTTTTCAAACATCTACTAATGATTTATGATTTGTTATCATCAAAACCAGAGGACACAACATTCTCCCCCTTTTTGATGATGACAACCATGAATCATTATGTTCAATCATTCATATAGCAATACAATCAATTTGGTTTGAAGAGCCATCAACCAAGTAAAATTCATTCATTCACACAACCACTGAAAGTTATCATTTTTCATCAAGGAGCATTTTTAACAGCAACAAAAGACTTTGATTCATTTAGACAACCATAGTTTTCTACCGATCAAGCAAGGATGAGTGTTCAAGCAGTTATACTGCAAATTTACATGCAAAAATCTAGATGAGAAAGCTATCTATATGCCAGATGCTTGATGATGATGCTTGATGATGCTTCAGTACTTCTCCCCCTTTGTCATCAGCAAGGAGGGGGTGAAGGAGGAGGCTTCTGTGGTGGTGGCATGGTGCTGGTGTTGGCCAGGTGCAAGATCTATGCCTCTTGGAACTCATGTTGCAGGTGGGAGATGGCTGTCTCTAGAGAATCAACCCTGCGATTTAACTGCTCATCCCTCTGACTGACAAAATGGTGTAAGTTCTGGACGTTTTCTTTGATGTCCTTGAGCCATGTATACATCATCTCACAAATGTATTCAGTTTCAGCCCTCTATTGGGAGCCTTGTAGTGGAAAACGAGAAGAGGTGGCTTCTGTTTGAGGAGGAGGGCACCATTCATCACCGGCGTCCTGCAGAGCAGGTTGGAGTTGAGCTTTATGCAGACGTATGAGCTCCAAGATTTCACTACCAACCGTATCTAATTTCTTGTATACAACATCCATCTTTGCCTCAGCTTTGGTGGTGCTATTGACTGCTCTAGCTGTGTCAGTATGAACTGTGTCGGCAAGCCTGGAGGAGGCATCAAGGAACTTATTGGTGTCAGAATACAGCTTCCCTTTTAACCTTTGGGAAGCATCCAGTAAGCGAGAAGTAGAGGCATTGTGGGTTCTTTCCAGATTGGAGGTGGCATCAATAGATCTGTTGATCTCTACGGTCACATGTGCCCTGATGGAGGTAGTGGCACCAGCCGCTTGTCCTCTGATAGATGTAGTGGCTCCAGGGGCATGGACGCCTCCATACCTTGGATTTTATTCAAACGACAGAGTGAGCAACGGTCAGTCGATGGTCGGGGGTCGCCCGTGAACTGGTTAATGGAGGCGTCCATGGGCCTGGACGCTTCCATATCTTGGATTTTCTTCAAACGACAGATAGAGCAACGGTCAGTCGATGGCCGGGGGTCGCCCGTGAGCTGGTTGATGGAGGCGTCCCCGTGCCTGGACGCTTCCATAACTTGGATTTTCTTCAAACGACAGACTGAGCAACGGTCAGTCGATGGCCGGGGGTCGCCCGTGAGCTGGTTTGATGGAGGCGTCCAGGGGCCTGGACGCCTCCATAACTTGGATTTTATTCAAACGACAGGCTGAGCAACGGTCAATCGATGGCCGGGGGTCGCCCGTGAGCTAGTTGATGGAGGCGTCCAGGGGCCTGGATGCCTCCATGAAATTATATATATTTTTTGTTCAATCTTATATATATATATATATTTGTCATTATTTTGTATTGATGGAGGCGTCCAGGGGCCTGGACGCCTCCATGATGACCCCCAGATTCCCCCGAAAAGGGCGTCGGCAGTCGTCCGTTAGGCATTTTCCTGGTCCCGGCAACTTCTGATGTATGCGATTGATGTTGATGTCGTTCGAATGCCGCATGATTTTCATAACGAGGTGATTTCCGGATGCCGAAGGAGCGTTACGCTACTCGCCAGAAGATGAGAGAAGACTCAAAGATAGGAAACACTCAAGTGATTCAAAATGCGAAAGCCGCTGCGGGGCATCGCGTGGTAATATGAGATTTTCTCAGGGGACGTCAGGAACAGCGTGTCTACATAACATAGCGGATAAAGAGACAGATAATAGTTACTAACTGAAAAACTTGATGCACACAGGATTCCTGGAAGCGGTCCTATAAAGTTTCTATCGTTGGAGCAAGAGAGAAGACAAACCACAAGACAAGATCTTTAAGGTGGTTCAGTCTCAATCTAGAGACCTACGTCCACCCCTCACACAACACAGTGAGGCTTCACTAGTGCTAGAGCACAATCGCTGATTCACAGCTTTTAGCAGAGAGATACACTCTCACACTCCGCTGTCGCACAGCATGTGAGATCACACCCCAGACCACACAGATAGGCGACCACGCCTTCTGTCTTCCTACACGCATGTACGGATCTAATGAGGAGAAGTTTGTTTAGTAGAAAAGCAAACAAAAGATGAAATGGCCAGACAGAGTATCGTAATGAAAGCTCTATGACAAAGAAGTCTCATGTCTGGGAATGAGCTTGAGAGAGCCTTGGTTTTCTTCTTCTTGTTGAATCTTCATAGCAGCCACTGAAGATTTATTTTTATCGTGAGGAAGAGGAAAATGTCTTCTTCTAGGTTCACTCACGCTGGCAGCATCAGGATGAAGAGTAGCTTGCACAGCAAGTTTTCTTCTTCTTCGTTTTCTCCTCAGTGCTCTTCTTAGCTCGCTTCTACTCTCTCATATCTTCGAACTGGAACACATGCTCCTTATATATATTGGTGTTCTAGGGCGACACCAACGTTGTCCACTTTTCAAGCAACACCCAGAATGTCACGTCCACATTATTAGATCTGCTTCCACTTGCACAGTTAACTATCTTCTTGACAAGTTTACAGGAATGTGGGTAGGTAGGAGACCATTTGAGCAAGGGTATGATTTTCTTCAAAAAATATCTCTGCCAAAACACAGTCTTCTGACACCAACACAATCTGACGGCTTTTTCCAGAGCAGACGGATCCTCTGGATTAAGTTTCGAAACTTGAAATCATCTCCCGTTGGATCCAGATCCATTCTGGATGAACACAGTGTGTCGACACTTTCCTTACAGTGTGTCAAGACATTCCTTTGAATATCTTGAAGAATCATTCTGGTTGATCGTGGATGTGTCGACACTTTACTGTTAGTGTGTCGAGACATCCCTTTGAAATCTTGAAGTACCATGGCTGAAGAGTCGAGACAACACCAAACGGTGTCGAGACATGTGAGCCATGTGCAGAGATGTTGTAATATGGTGTCGAGACTTGAGCGCCTTGTGCCGAGATTATCACCCGAATGTGTTGACACTTTTCACTCAGTGTGTCGAGACATCGGTGAATCCAGATACTTTGGCAGAATTGCTTTAGCTTGAATTCTTCGGTATGTGTCGAGACATGAGTATGATGTGTCGACACATTATATTGTGTTGGAGCTCAATTTGTTGAAGTATCTATATAATCTCATTTGGAAGCGTCGAGACATCACTGGGTCATGTCGAGACATCTTTTAGTGAGATTCTTCTGCACTTGTTTAATTAATTCATCAAGCCAATTTAAGTCAGATATTTTTCAAACATCTACTAATGATTTATGATTTGTTATCATCAAAACTAGGGGACACAACATTCTCCCCCTTTTTGATGATGACAACCATGAATCATTATGTTCAAGCATTCATATAGCAATACAATCAATTTGGTTTGAAGAGCCATCAACCAAGTAAAATTCATTCATTCACACAACCACTGAAAGTTATCATTTTTCATCAAGGAGCATTTTTAACAGCAACAAAAGACTTTGATTCATTTAGACAACCATAGTTTTGTACCGATCAAGCAAGGATGAGTGTTCAAGCAGTTATACTGCAAATTTACATGCAAAAATCTAGATGAGAAAGCTATCTATATGCCAGATGCTTGATGATGATGCTTGATGATGCTTCAGTACTTCTCCCCCTTTGTCATCAGCAAGGAGGGGGTGAAGGAGGAGGTTGCTGTGGTGGAGGCATGGTGCTGGTGTTGGCCAGGTGCAGGATCTGTGCCTCTTGGAACTCATGTTGCAGGTGGGAGATGGCTGTCTCTAGAGAATCAACCCTGCGATTTAACTGCTCATCCCTCTGACTGAAAAAACGGTGTAAGTTCTAGACGTTTTCTTTGATGTCCTTGAGCCATGTATACATCATCTCACAAATGTATTCAGTTTCAGCCCTCTATTGGGAGCCTTGTAGTGGAAAACGAGAAGAGGTGGCTTCTTTTGAGGAGGAGGGCACCATTCATCACCGGCGTCCTGCAGAGTAGGTTGGAGTTGAGCTTTATGCAGACGTATGAGCTCCAAGATTTCACTACCAACAGTATCTAATTTCTTGTATACAACGTCCATCTTTGCCTCAGCTTTGGTGGTGCTATTGACTGCTCTAGCTGTGTCAGTATGAACTGTGTCGGCAAGCCTGGAGGAGGCATCAAGGAACTTATTGGTGTCAGAATACAGCTTCCCTTTCAACCTTTGGGAAGCATCCAGTAAGCGAGAAGTAGAGGCATTGTGGGTTCTTTCCAGATTGGAGGTGGCATCAATAGATCTGTTGATCTCTGCGGTCACATGTGCCCTGATGGAGGTAGTGGCACCAGCCGCTTGTCCTCTGATAGATGTAGTGGCTCC